>CP053458.1:25850358-27050358 GCA_022644695.1 Cenchrus purpureus | reverse complement strand
TCGGCGGTGCACCCGAGCGGCGGCCGCGATGGCTTGCAGTCCGTCGAGGGCGGCGCAAGGCGGGGCAAGTGGTGGCGGCTCGAGCTTCTATGGATTCTAGAGGATGTGTTCGAGGGGTTGGTCGGCCGTGGTTGCAATAGGAGGACGGAATGGCGGCGGCGAGCAGAACGGCGGTGGGACTCGCACGAGGAGGCGGCGCTATTTATAGGAGGCGAGCAGCGTGCAGGGGCATTGCTTCACCGCGAAGGCGCCTCGGCCATTAAGCCATGCACGTGGCGGCCATCGGCAGCGCTGCGGGGCCAGGGACCTGACCGGCTGGGGTGTTGGCGTGAGGGAGCTCGCGTGGCGAGGAGGTGCGTCGGGAGAGGTGCGGTGCTCGGACCGGCGGTCGCCCACCTCGGCGGCGTCTGGCGACGGCGTCTGACGGCGGCGCGGGCGCCGAGCGTGAACGCGGTGGCGCGGCGCGACGTCGCGTTCCGGCGTGATTTCATTCCGACTGCCATCGTCGAGCGAATAACTTTGAAAATTCGAACTAAAGTGACCCAAGGTGATTATACCAAAGTTGTAGATCTCACTACCCTCTACAACTTTTACAAAGGCTCATAGGTGTTTTGCTCGACGGATTTTTCACAATCTGCTGGCAAACTTTGAATGCCACTGATTCTTGGTGAGCGAGGCTAACTGGCGTTCGAGCTTTTCACCAATTTCCACTTCGAATTGCAAATGCCACCCAACATGAAAGTTGTGTCCCTCGAAAAACTAGACAACTTTTATATTGGGAGAATTTGAAGTATTTAGGTGAAATTTGGAGAACGCAGCAAAAGTTCCGGAGGGGGTTCAAAGACATTAGGGTTTAAGCAGGGTTTGACCATGCCTTTGACCAAGGTTTGACCACAAGTGTGTGTTGACTTGATCAAGAGGTCATTAGGATTGTTGACTAGATTTTCGGTGATGACCAGGTTGACCGTGGTTTGACCAATGTCAGCAGGTTTGACTCAGCTGATCCGGTCATTAGCATTAAAGACGCTAATTAAAAACCTGGGGCGTCACAAAACCTGAGCACACGAACAGAGAGCTTGATGGGAGACTTACCTGCCGAAGGGGAGCACCAGGGTGCTTAAATAGGGAGGCCGGCGGCTGGGCCGACCCCTAGGTGGCTTCGTGCCCTTTTGCTTTGTGACTTTTGTGACCGCGTGCTCCACGGGTTGCAAACTCTCTCATCCACTCCTTTGCTTGCATTATTGGTCCTTCCACTTGATGTCTTTGCTTTGAGTCATGTCCATGCTCCTTTGCCTCACATGCCTCCATGATTTTCCTGCAAAACAAGGCCTTGCTGCCCTCCCATGCTTGTCCTTTGCATGTGGCTTTGATGAAAGATGTTGGAAGAGCATCCCGTGATGCATCATGGTGCATGCATGGTTAGTTTAACTAGATTGCCTCCCTCTAAGCATGTCTTAAGGCTAAGCACTCCTCTAATTTCGAAAATTAAAATAAACTCGAGCTATAAATGAGCTCAAACATAAATTTAGAAGTTTTAAAGCATTAAAAACAAATGTAAGTCGAAAATATTTTCCGACTACTTCTATGTTGATCTCACCGGTATTGTTTGCATTCATTAGTTGAGAGCAAACTTTTCCCGGCTTGATCATGGGGGCATAGGTTTAGGTTCTAATTTTGGTTAAATGAGAGAGATTTTGAATGAAATAAAATTAAGTGAGGCTTAGAAAAATTCTAATCTTAAAGAAACCAAGGATATAGATTTTTAAACCAACCAAAAGTCAAGTTTCTAGGTTCACGCGAGTCCTACCACGTGCTGAAAATTAAATAACATCTAGGTACAAGACGTGGCTCTACTCGTGTGTTTTTAGCATGTAAAACAAGTCAACCATAACATCATAAAGAGGATGAAATGTTGAGATAGGTTCTGAATTTTTTTGGTTTTGGTTTCTCAAAAAGAAGCAAATAACACATAAGATGGCTCATGTAAAGGGTTTATGATCCAAACAAAATATCCAACCAAGAATTATGTCTCTAATATTGTTCAACCACTCTAAGTCTAATGTCTTGCGTAACAAATTTCAAAACTAACTTACTTGAAAAGACTCGAAAAATCTTGAATCGGGTTGTCCTCCCGGTAGCTTATTCTTGACTCGACGAAACGGGTTGCCTCCCGCCTAGCGCTTCGTTTATAGTCCATGGCTAGACTTCTTCACTTGATTACTTCGGATCAACGCTCTTTGCGGGCGTTGCAATCTTGGGTACCCACATCCGTACCATCTTGGCGCGGGCTTATTCTCCGGCTTAGTCATCTTTTTGGTCTTCACAGGCGGCTTTTGTTCCTTTATCTTGACGGATGCAACAACTTCTTTGACTTTCTTCACTTCCTTCTTCTCCGGCTCTTCCTTCTTTCTTGGCTCTTCTTTAACAACGCGACGATGAGGCAGAATATATTTAACTTCGATCATGTTGCATACCTCGAGGCGTGGTCGAAACTTGAAGGAACTCCTCTCGCCGTTAATGTCTAACTTGATCTCCCCCTTGCCAACGTTAATGGTAGCTCCCACGGTCTTGAGGAAAGGCCTCCCAAGCATGAGTGGTGGCTTCTCCCTCTCTCCCATCTCGAGTACCACAAAGTCGACGGGGATGAAGTGGTGTCCGACCTTCACGGGCACATCTTCGGCGATGCCCAAGGGGTAGTGTTGGCGGTCGATTTCCGTCAACCAAGAACACTTGTTATGTTATGGTTTGAACTTCATTTTGGAACTAACCCGCCACTAGGCATGCTAATGATATAACAAGTTCACCATTAGATGTGCATTTTGGAGTATAGTGTTTTTGCAGGAATTCACGTATAAAATGAGGAAAGATGCATCTAGTTCAGAGAACGTTTTGCAAGTCAATCAAGGAGCTCCGACCATGTGCCAACTAGCCTCCAAAGGTGGCGAGGACCAATGCTTGAATGGAGAACTCCCGAGGGACCGAGATGAAAAGGTGGAAGTTCATGCATAAAGATCCCTCAACTTGGTTGCGGAGATAACGGCGTCCACTGACCCACAATTGAAGGGCCAATGATCCAAAGTGCAAGAGATGGACTATGGAGCAAATTGGGCGAAACCGAGAAGGGCCCGGCCGCCCGGACCGGGCCGACCCGTTTTGGTGTCGGTTTGCGACCCCCTTTCTTCGGTGTTAAGTTCGTGGAACCCTAATCGCAAGGGCAAGCCGCCATTCGCGAGAGGCGTCTAGTCCCTCGAGCCGCCAAGGAAGAGACGATCGACTACGAGAGAGGCCCTTGGGGGAGGACACTCGGGAGAGATCATCACCAAGCCCAAGGGAGGTCGCCACGAGGAAGGAGGACGCCGAGCTTGCCACGGCGCCGCCGGAGTTGAAGGACAACGAAGATCCATCTTCATCGGAGGCATCCACCATCTCAGCGTGCCATGCCTAGCGCCATGATGGGGTAAACCTTTCATTTGTCCATGGAGTTGTAACAGAACTTGAAGTGTAGTCACCTATACATCTTGTTTGGATCATATGTCTATCATATCTTTTGTTGATGATGCTTAATGTTTTAAGGCTAGCTACCATGCTTTCGGGGTTGCTCCCGTAGATCGCGTCAACATACCGTGTTCATTAGGATTAGTATCGATTACCTTCGCGTAGTGACATGTATGCGAGGAAGGGAAAAGTCTAATCCTTGATCACACACCTAGATAGATTGGATCGGGGTTTATAATGTTTTGGGTGATTGCATCTTCAAGTGCCTAGACTCCATGGGCATACGTTCTTCATACTTGTGCACCTTTCATCTCTCTTTAACATAATCTAGGGTTAGTTTGTCTTTACTTTATAGATTAATCTTTCTATCGTAAGTCTTTAATCAACTAGATTAGTGTTAGGTTAAATGCTAGTAATCCCCTTGCTCCTTGGGTTGACAAGAACCTTGGGATCTCCCGTAGGTGAAGAAGGGCATAGGAGATCCGTACGCTTGCGGATCGAAACTTCATACGAGTTTTACCTATCAACAGGTAGCGAATGGAGTTGTCACCCAACTCCAAGCACATGCCCGTAGGCTCCAATGGTAGGCATAGCTTCTCGAACACATCTCTTGGCATGACGCTCACACTTGCTCCAAGGTCGCATAATGCCTTCTCAAACTTGAATGAACCGGAACATGGAATCGCTCGTCGGGCATCCGGGTCTTTTTGCTTCTCTAGTCCATTTGCAATAGCGGCACTACATTGTTCGGACATCTTGACATGATCTACCCCAATTGTTGCTATCTCATATTTGTTTGCAAGAATATCTTTGAAGTAACGAGAATATGTAGGAACTTGAAGGGCATCCAATAGCGGCATGTTGATGCTTAACCTACGCACAACCTCCACAAAAAATGATTATCGAGTTTACCTCGGAAGTAGCGTGGCTTGAGTTGCGGTATCTTCGTGTCTTCTCCCGGCATCTCAAACTCGGGCTCTTCGGTGGCGATCTCGGTAACCTCCTCCTTAGCAAATTCCTCCGCCTCGGCGGATGATTTAGGCTTCCTTGCTCCTGCGGGACGTTCCGGATCTTCGGTCTCCTTCCCCGAACGAGTTTGAATGGCCTTCACCGTCTCGGGACCTTGAGGTTGTCCCGGAAGCTTCCCTTCATTAGCGGATAGGCGCCCGGCAAGTTGTCCCACTTGCGTCTCGAGCATCTTCATCATGTTGAGCACTTGATGGTTGGAGCTTCCGACCTCCGCCACCTTGCTATCGATGTTCTCCAACACCTTGTCTATGGCTTTGAACTTGGTGACGGTGTCCTTGTTGATCTTAGCTTGCTCGTCCATGAAGTCCTTCAATTGTATACGAAGCGGCACCGAATTCGGAATGGATGAGCTTGCATTAAATTGAGGTCACCGAATGTACTTTTGCATACATTTTTCTTTTCCCTAACCCCTAGTTGCATGCAATACGTTCAAATGTGTGCGAGAGGATCTCATGGAGAAAACACTCACTAGGCTGCCCAACTTCTACAAAAAGAAGCAAAGCGGCGGCCATGCAAAGAGATTGGGAAACACGACTTTCGGGGAAGCCGGAATGTGATACAAGTGTGAGACCACTTGCTGGAATTTTCAGAAATACAGTCCTGGAAGAGAAGAAAGAGGAGCCAATCCCGAAAAAGGTTGAAGAAATCAAACATGCGGAACCTAGAACTATCCCGGAGAGTGATCACTTATTTGAGACAAGCAAAGCAAGTGAAAGGACTATGTCAAGCCTTGAAGCCACTAAGGAGTTCAAGCAAATGGATTGGGTCCCAATTGATTTTGGAGAAATTTTTGACAAGAGAAGACCGTTCCCTAATCAAAAGGGGATGGCGAAAGCCGTGGAGATGGACTTTCCGCCGGAGAAACATGTGGAACAACCATACAACCTAGAGATAACCGGAGAGGTCCTTCAAAAACTCTTTTGCGAAGAAGAAGTTGATCCGGACCATGTGGCCGAAGCAAAAAGGATTATGGGAATCAAGCCCGAGGCATCACCATTTGCTCGCCTTGCTGAAATTTATGCCATAGGATCCGATGAAGAAGAGAAGACATCACCGCGTATAGATTGCAAGGTCAACAACATTGATTGCAAGGCGTTATGCGACATTGGAGCACAAGTAAGTGTCTTGTCTTCTAAAATTTTTGATGAAATTCATGATCATACCATTGACCTAGTTCCAACCACTACTAAGTTAATCATGAGAGATGGTAGAATTGTTAAACCTATTGGAATTGCTCAAAATCTAGAAGTTTTAATTTCTGGAAAACATATACCAACCGATTTCTTTATTGTTGATGTCTACTATGATAAAAATGATCATGTAATTCTTGGTAGACCTTTTCTCAAGTTGGTTAATGCCGTTTTAGATGCCGGAAAAGGGAAAGTAACTATTAATCTTGATGGGGATAATCACACATATAACTTTCTTCCCGCTTCTAGAATTGCCTCACCCCTACCTCTTGATGACGAAGAGGTAGAGAGCCTTCGTTTTGTTGAAACCTTTAGGGATCCATTGCAAAGAGCAATGGAGAATGAAACTAATAATGAGCTAGACTAAGAATTAATGGAAGCAACTAAAGGACTAGAACCACAAGACGGAAGCTTAGAGGAAGATAAATTTGAAGACATCGAGGAAATTAAACACGAGGAACCACAAGTATCGGAGGTGGACCTTAAGCCATTGCCCAAAGGACTGAAATATGAATTTTTGGGGCCGGACAAGACTTATCCCGTGATCGTGAGCGATGAATTGAGTCCTGAGGAGAATGACATGTTGCTGAATTTATTGAAAAAACACAAGAAAGTGATAGGATATTCGATAAATGACCTCAAAGGACTTAGTCCAGCGTTTTGCACTCACCGCATACCTATGGAGGATCAATGCAAGCCCGTGGTGGACCATCAAAGGAGGTTAACCCATGCCATGCGAGAGGTGGTGAAGAAGGAGGTCATCAAGTTGTTAGACGCCGGAATCATCTACCCGGTGCCGCATAGCGAATGGGTGAGCCCCGTACATTGTGTGCCGAAGAAAGGAGGTTTGACCGTGGTGAAGAATGAGAAGAATGAACTAATACCGCAAAGAACCGTGACCGGATGGAGGATGTGTATTGATTATCGTAAGTTGAACAAAGCAACAAAGAAGAATCACTTCCCCCTACCGTTCATCGACGAGATGCTTGAGTGGTTAGCAAACCACGCATATTTTTGCTTCCTTGATGGATACTCGGGGTTCATGCAAATTCCCATTCACCCGGATGATCAACACAAGACAACATTCACTTGCCCTTATGGAACATTTGCATATAGAAGGATGCCCTTCGGTTTATGTAATGCTCCAGCCTCTTTTCAACGATGCATGATGGCGGTATTTTCAGAGTTCATCGAGGAAATAGTCAAAGTATTTATGGATGACTTCTCCGTTTATGGTAAAACTTTTGCGGATTGTTTGGCAAATTTGGATAAAGTTCTTACAAGGTGTGGGGAGGTTGACTTGGTGCTAAATTGGGAGAAATGTCACTTCATGGTGAAATAAGGAATAGTGTTGGGACACGTGATATCCGAGAGGGGGATTGAAGTAGACAAGGCCAAGGTTGAAGCGGTTGAGAAGCTTCCACCACCGACGGATATCAAATCTTTGAGGAGTTTCTTGGGCCATGCTGGATTCTATAGGAGATTCATTAAGGATTTCTCAAAGATTACAAAGCCATTGACTAATCTTCTCCAAAAAGATGTGCCATTTGATTTTAATGAGAAGTGCTTGGCGTAGGACACTAAAGAGAGCTCTCATAACCGCACCTATCATTCAACCACCCGATTGGAGTCAACCATTTGAGATCATGTGCGACGCTAGCGACTATGCCGTTGGAGCCGTGTTGGGACAACGAAAAGAAGGCAAGGTACATGCTATATATTATGCTAGCAAAATCCTTAATGGAGCTCAATTGAATTATGCAACAACGGAGAAGGAATTGCTTGCAGTAGTATTTGCCTTTGAAAAATTCAGATCCTATATTGTGAATTCTAAAGTAATCGTCTACACCGATCATGCGGCAATCAAGTATCTCTTGTCTAAAAGGATGCCAAGCCAAGGTTGATTAGGTGGATCCTTCTCTTGCAAGAGTTCGATGTGGAGATTCGGGATAAAAGGGGTCGAGAAAATGTTGTGGCCGACCATCTATCAAGAATGAATCGTGAGGATGATAAACAGCCCATCGAAGACAAGATGAGAGACGATCATCTATATCACGTCCTTGACAAAGACACTTGGATGATCAACATTATTCGAGCCATACGAAGATGCCACTTGATCACTTAGATAAGAATGCTCAAAGAAGGGTGATGGCGAGAGCCGAAAATATTATTGGGATGCACCTTATCTCTTTAGGCTTGGGTGGATGGAGTCTTGCGAAGGTGCATACCAAGGAAGAAAGAGTCGAAATATTAAGGAAGTGTCACTCGTGTATGGAGGACACTATGGACATTTTAGGACTCAAGCAAAGGTATGGGCTAGTGGGTTCTATTGGCAGAGATGCATCAAGATTCGAAAAGATCGTTGCTTCTTGTCCGTAATGTCAAAGAACTGGGAATATATCTCAAAGGAATGCTATGCATTTAAATTATAACTTGCAAATTGATATATTCATTATGGGAATTGACTTCATGGGGCCTTTCACTAATTCAAATGGATATGAGCATATATTAGTAATGGTTGATTATGTATCCAAATGGGTAGAGGCCATCCCTTGTCGAAGAGCTTCAACGGAGGAATCTATATCAATGATCAAGAATGTTATATTCCCACGCTATGGAGTCCATGAATTTTGATAAGTGATGGAGGAACACACTTCACGGAAATAGTTTTAGGAAGTGCTTGTCCAAGTTGGGAATCGAGCATATAGTGGCCATGGCTTACCACCCACAAACCAATGGTCAAGCGGAAACTTCTAATAGGCAACTCAAGAGTATTCTTAACAAGACCGTTGAGAACACTTGTTATGTTATGGTTTGAACTTCATTTTGGAACTAACCCGCCACTAGGCATGCTAATGATATAACAAGTTCACCGTTGGATGTGCATTTTGGAGTATAGTGTTTTTGCAGGAATTCACGTATTAAATGAGGAAAGATGCATCTAGTTCGGAGAGCGTTTGCAAGTCAATCAAGGAGCTCCGACCATGTGCCAACTAGCCTCCAAAGGTGGTAGGGACCAATGTGCTTGAATGGAGAACTCCCGAGGACCGAGATGAAAAGGCTGGAAGTTCATGCATAAAGATCCCTCAACTTGGTCGTGGAGATAACGACGTCCACAACCCACAATTGAAGGGGCCAATGATCCAAAGTGCAAGAGATGGACCGTGGAGCAAATTGGGCCGGAAGGCCCAGCCGAGCCGGCCCTGCTTTGGTGTCGGTTTGCGACCCCCTTTCTTCGGTGTTAAGTTCGTGGAACCCTAATCGCAAGGGCAAGCCGCCATTCGCCAGAGACGCCGTCTAGTCCCTCAGAGCCGCCAAGGAAGAGACGATCGACTACGAGAGAGGCCCTTGGGGGAGGACACTCGGGAGAGATCATCACCAAGCCCAAGGGAGGTCGCCCACGAGGAAGGAGGACGGAGCTTGCCACGAGTTGAAGGACAACGATCCATCTTCATCGGAGGCATCCACCATCTCAACGGTGCCATGCCTAGCGCCATGATGGGGTAAACCTTTCGTTTGTCCATGGAGTTGTAACAGAACTTGAAGTGTAGTCACCTATACATCTTGTTTGGATCATATGTCTATCATATCTTTTGTTGATGATGCTTAATGTTTTAAGGCTAGCTACCATGCTTTCGTTGCAACATGTTCATTAGGATTAGTATCGATTACCTTGAAGGGAAAAGTCTAATTTGATCACACACCTAGATAGATTGGATCGGGGGTTTATAATGTTTTGGGTGATTGCATCTTCAAGTGCCTAGACTCCATGGGCATACGTTCTTCATACTTGTGCACCTTTCATCTCTCTTTAACATAATCTAGGGTTAGTTTGTCTTTACTTTATAGATTAATCTTTCTATCGTAAGTCTTTAATCAACTAGATTAGTGTTAGGTTAAATGCTAGTAATCCCCTTGCTCCTTGGGTTGACAAGAACCTTGGGATCTCCCGTAGGTGAAGAAGGGCATAGGAGATCCGTACGCTTGCGGATCGAAACTTCATACGAGTTTTACCTATCAACAGGTAGCGAATGGAGTTGTCACCCAACTCCAAGCACATGCCCGTAGGCTCTAATGGTAGGCGTAGCTTCTCGAACACATCTCTTGGCATGACGCTCACACTTGCTCCAAGGTCGCATAATGCCTTCTCAAACTTGAATGAACCAACGGAACATGGAATCGTCGGGCATCCGGTCTTTGCTTCTTTAGTCCATTTGCAATAGCGGCACTACATTGCTCGGACATCTTGACATGATCTACCCCGAGTGTTGCTATCTCATATTTGTTTGCAAGAATATCTTTGAAGTAACGAGAATATGTAGGAACTTGAAGGGCATCTAATAGCGGCATGTTGATGCTTAACCTCGCACAACCTCTACAAACTTCTCAAAATGATTATCGAGTTTACCTCGGAGTAGCGTGGCTTGAGTTGCGGTATCTTCGTGTCTTCTCCCGGCATCTCAAACTCGGGCTCTTCGGTGAGGATCTCGGTAACCTCCTCCTTAGCAAATTCCCGCCTCGGCGGATGGTTTAAACTTCCTTGCTCCTTGGACATTACGGATCTTGGTCTCCTTCCCGACGAGTTTGAAATGGCCTTCGTCTCGGGACCTTGAGGTTGTCCCGGAGCTTCCCTTCATTAGCGGATAGGCGGCAAGTTGTCCACCTTGCGTCTCGAGCATCTTCATCATGTTGAGCACTTGATGGTTGGAGCTTCCGACCTCCGTCACCTTGCTATCGATGTTCTCCAACACCTTGTCTATGGCTTTGAACTTGGTGACGGTGTCCTTGTTGATCTTAGCTTGCTCGTCCATGAAGTCCTTCAATTGTATACGGCGGCACCGAATTCGGAATGGATGAGCTTGCATTAAATTGAGGTCTACCTTGCCCATAAAGGAAGTTCGCAAACCCCTTCCTCATGTAGTCGAGCACCTTGGCTTCCTCCGGACAATCCTTGTGGACATGGCCATATTCTCCGCACTCTTCACATGTGTATCTTGCTTGGCACCTTTAAGTCTTGAGCTTCTTTCTTCTCTATCTCCATCTTCTCCAACCTCCGCATAAGCGAATCAATCTTGCCTTGAGTATGTCTTCCTTCTCCACTTGCAAGACTCCCTTGCGTTCCCGTGGGTTGAACCGAAGTAAGCGTCTGGATGATGCCCATGTGTCATTGTCCGCGACCTTCTTGAATAGAGTGAAAGCTTGGGTCGGCGTAAGCTCGATGATGGATCCTCCCGCGTGATGCATCGATGATCGTCCTTGACGCCATGGTGAGTCCTTGGTAGAACTTTTGAGCGAGATCCTCCTTCGAACTTGTGATGTGGAACCGCCCGAGTGTACTCATTGAAGCGCTTGAATGCCTCCGATATAGTCTCCGTAGGATATTGAGCAAAAGTAGCAATCTTATTACATAGCTTTGAGTTTTACCGGTGAGTAGTATTCCTTCATGAAGGCCCTCATCAATGTGTCCCAATTTTGCACCGTCTCACGGTTGAGAGTAGAACCATTGCAAAGCCTTCCCAAGTAACAGAACGGAAGAGCCTTGCCCTCATTTGATCTTGAGTCACCCCGTCCATGTTGAATGTTTGACAAAGTTGAATGAACGCTTGGAGGTGAAGGTTCGGATCTTCTTTACCGGTGAAGGTGAATGTTGCACCAAGTAGATTGTTGAGGTCTTGATCTCGAATGGCCTTCGATCTCCGCGAGGTTCAAGATTGGTAGGTCGGCGATGTCCGGGTGCATAGCTCCCCGATCTTGCGCTCCGGCTGCGGTTGTTCTCCCATCGGTGGAAGTCGATTCTCCCTAGGGCTTTGAGGTGGTGATTCCTTCGGAGATTCCGACGATCCCTCGCCTTCCGCTTTCGAATCTACAAAATCCAGCTTTTTAGCTTGTGCTTCGCGTCTCCTTAGCCTGTAAAGTTTTTCTGGATCATCCACAAAATTATCGGGTTTGTTGGAGAGGTAGCCGTCCATCTCCTGTTAGGGTTAGCAATAAACAAAATATACACAAAACGAAAAATAAAAACAAATCTAAGAAAACTAGGGTTAGACAAACTAGATTAGATTGATTTTGAGGATGATCAAAAGTTAGTAGATGCAAAAAGAAAAACCAAAAGAAAACTGAAAATTATACAAAAAGTAATAGAAGATCGAAACTTGATCACTTGTTCCCCGGCAACAGCGCCAGAAAAAGGGGCTTGTTGACGGTGTATATTCGTATTAAACTTCAATTGGACTTGCAAGCGGACAAGTCCTCCGTCGTAGTCAAGGGACCCTTCTTCCCTCAAGTGTGAACCCAAGGTATCGAATCCGTGGAACAAATGTGTGATGCAAGAATCAATCTAATAAAGCCGAGAACTTTGATCTTCAAAGGGAAATCTTATGCATCTAATCTAAAGAACACCATGAAAACGAATCTAATCTATGAAATCCGGAGGTAGCAAGAGGTAGAGAGGGGTAGATAAACCAATCTGGAGAGATTGGATCAAGCCTTCGTTGAAGTTCCGAGCAAAGAAGAAGTAAACAAGTTCAATCTCATAAAAAGCATCTTTAAATCACGGTTTCCGTCCGACTCAAACGCCCGCCTTTTGGAGCCACACGTTCACGCACCCCTATTGTGAGGTTAGTCTAGGCGAGTCCAAGGACAAGTTGAAATCTCACGGAAGGTCAGGCATGCACCTCTAGCCACCACGGCTACAAGAACACCCTCTATGATCTATCTCGAGAATAGATCTTAAGATCTGAAACCGATTGAAATCAAAATCGTGGGAGAAACACTTTCGATCGCTAGAAATCGGGTTGCAACTTGATAATTCAACATAATACATGATACATGAATCAAGATCACCACGGGATCCTACCTTGATCTTGCTTCTAGCTCAGAACTCCGACGTGGTCTTCCTTGCAAGGTTCCCACGCCGGCTAGAGATCCTAGTCAACTAGCTCGACCCTCTCCTCTCGAGATGGTGTCCCTCTCTTCTCTGCTCCTCGGCGGATGGTGAATGAGTTGATGCGTGGCGCTCGGCCTCGGGCTATAAATAGCCTGAATGGTGGCTAGGTCAAGGGGCCATGGGCCTCGAAGTGGGTCGGCAGTGGGCCGACGGCGGGCCCACTTCCCACCAACCGCGACCTCCTTTGCCCTGTTGCTTCCAGTCTTCTAGAGTATTCCCCATGTGGGCCCTTGACGTGTTTAGATGAAGCTCCTTGTCCAAGATTCGGCATTTTTCTGACTGGGTCCTCGGAGTTTTCCATCTTCTCGGGTTTGGTCCTTGGGCTTCTTGGAGTCATGTTCACTTCATTGCTTGACTTGTCGCTTCAAGGTCTTGTCACGAGGTGCTTAATGAACTTAACCCTAAGTCTTGCTTTCAACACTAAAATCTGCATAAACACTAAACTCCAAAACCGACATGCACAAATGAACTTGTTATACCAAGGGGGTTAGTACCAATGGATAAGATATAAAATTCATGCCAACACCGAAGGTAAACTTATGGCTAGGTTGACGGAATTTCACCGTCAACAGGGAGCAAGTGGGCGTGAGCTCAGAGGGCGTGAGGAGGAAGAAGGCGGGCGCGATGCGAGCGAATGGATAATGTAAAAATTCTTCCCTCTACTCACTACCATAAATTTTGTAAAAGGAGGCCACAGGTCGAGCAGCGGGCGGCCGAGGCGGCGCGATTAATCGATGGACACCGGGCCCCACTACTCGAAATCACCACGCCAGCTCATCATGACCGCGCGGTAAAAACGCCAACCGCCGCAGAACGCCTTGAACGGCCCGTTACTCCACCTAAAAAGGCGCGCGCATCACGCTTGTGCAACGCCACGTGGGTGTAACACCCTGAAATTTCTGGATTTCAGGATGTTAATAGAAAAATAATAACAACGATTTCTCATAATTTCTAAAATTTTCCCAACATTTTTTTTCTTTACAAGAAAATTAGTACAGAAAAATAATTGATTGGTTTTAAAATTAAATAAAATGGTTCTCTGAGTGTTGCACTCATTTCGATTGCATTTGTTTTGTTTGAGATAGTGTTTTCAAAATCATAAAAAGATCAAACCCAAATCTCTCCCCACCTCTCTCTATCTTTTTATGGTACATCCAACTCATTCTCTCTTTGTCTATGTTTCCAACCCATCGGGCTATGTTCCTTTTCTCGGCTCAAACCTTTGCTCGGCCCAGGAGCAATCACAAGTCATGCCTATCCATCTACCGCCCAACTCACCCTCTCCCTCTTTCGTACTGCTGACGGGTGGATCCCACCTGACATCCCACTCCTTTCGCAATCCGACCCGAGCCAAACTCGAGTCCGAGCACTCGCTCGGCTCCCGGCGTGTGCCCTGCCCACGCCGCTCGGCCTCCTCGGCCTTGCGCCCGCTCGCCTTCCCGTGATGTTCGCGGGGCATCTAACCTGCCAGCTCACCTTTCCCCCTCTACCTCATCGCCAATCAGCTCGTCAAGCCTGTCTCCCTCGTCTCGCACCGACTCGAGATCGAGTCGCGTCGCATCTACCCGCCTCCTCCCTCACATGCTCACGCGAGCCATGTACCCTGTCGCCTGCAGACGACGCCGCCGACTCGTGGCGCCCGCTCGCCGCTGGCTGTGCTCGTTCAGCCGCTTCCTCTTCATCGATGTGCGAGCACCACATGTCAGGCCTCCTCACGCCAAACGCACCCGTGCGCCGCGCCCACGCCGCTCCACCGCTCGGCCGCCCGTGCGTGCATCTCCATGCTCATGCGCCGCTTGGCTCCCGTGCGCGACACCCTGTGCCCCGCACGCCTGCAGCACAACGTCGCGCTGCTCAGCCCGCACCGGCTCGTCCGCACCGACGCCTGCATGCATTTATGCGTCACGCTCGCATCGTTCGTCTGCCCTCGTCTGCATCCTTGCGACCGCGCCGCTTGCGCCGGCTCGTTGCCTCACATACACCATCCATGTCCCTACCTGTGCCGGCTCCGCACCCGAGCCACGTGCATGTGCAGCGCGCTGCCCGCCCGACTCTCGTGCCTGCGCGTCCTGGCCGTGTGGCCGCAATGCTCGCCCTCCGACACGCCTATCTGCTTCCCTAGTCGAGTCTGCTCGCCCCCGTGCATGCGCTGCACCCAGCATCCGAAACAGCCGCCATTACCCGGCCTCCACTAAGGCCATTGATGGCCGACCACCGTCGCTGTACGTTTCTTTCTCCTCCCATCAGAGCCGCGCCCCACAATGCATTTCCTCCCTTTAATCCACAAGTAACGGTCGTTACCACTAATGACATCAATGGCCGGCTGTCACCGCCTTCAACCGTCCACTGGAGCCTCCTTGGCATTGCCTCTTCAGCGCCTATGAAACAAGGAGATCGAGCCGTCGTGCTCCCTGCTACATCACCTCACCCTCACACCCGCTGCCTGTTCTTGACGCCATCCAATGTTTGGAGTGCTGCAGTGACGAGAAGCCTGTGCGCCAACGCCGAGGCAGAACACCGTCGCCGGCCGCTCAATCTACTGCGTCTAGGCGTCGTCGGAATAAGCCAGTGCCACCACGGGCTCTGCGACGCCAAGTCGCGGCCGTTCCTCTGGTTGCCGCCGTCGTCCCGCAGCCGGAGAACCTCCACACCACCACACCAAGCCGTGCACTTGCCCTCGCTCGTCGTTGCCGTTCCGCCACCGGAGTGCGTCACCACGGCCTGGAGACCCGGTCGCCGCCGTCCGCCGGAGTTTCTTTTCTGCATCGATCGAGTATACTCGTCACCTGAGCAGGCCGATGCTTCCAAGGGCATCTCCACACCAAGCTGCAGCCCCTCCGCCTGTCTTCGACGTCACCATCTCCTTTCGTCTGCTGCTCTCTTTATTTTCTTTTCCGGCCGCTAGTCATCATACTTCACTGCCGGTGAGCTCCTTGTCCGCACGTACGTGCTTCAGTGTCCGACCTTCCTTTTCCCCTTCATGCCAACATGCAAACTCTCATTGTTCAATCTCTGCAGCATCGTCAGTGTTTTCCGATCCATCACGGTCCGTCAAGGATGGTCGCTGAAGGTATTGCTACCGCCCGGCCGCCGGTGACATGGCTGGAGTTCTCGTCGTTTTGGTACCAAGCTATCGTCAGTGCTCCTTCCTCGTCAGCTCCACGCCGTTCAATCACCACATCAGAGGTGAGAAGAGCCTCATGTTGGTCTAATATAATTTTGTTCTAAGTTCTAGGCTGCTCACTAGCACATGTCGTCTCTGATTCTCATGCGGGCAACCACATGCAGTAGTTGCTGCATGCGAAGTTCATCAGTAGTTTAATTCCGGTTGATCTCTACTGCTTATAGTTTCCTATCCTTTGCCATGCACTCGTAAGCTGAAGGCTACCAATGTTCTTAATTTGATCTGTTGTCCATCGTCACCGTCGATTAGGGAAGCACAACATTCTACACATGCTAGCAACATCATACATGTTGAACAGTAGCATGCAGCTGATGGCGTGCATATGCTTGACGTCCCTGTAGACCAACCAGAATCAACAAACACGTATTGATTTATTCCCTTCATCCCTTGCATGATGTCAGCATAGCATCATGATGATGTCATAAACACTTCTTTTATCTCAACAATATTTATCCATGCTTGCATGCATGTGTTTGCCATAGCCTAGCACACGCCTAGAAAACAAGCAACACGTACACTTTGAAGTCGACATTTATCATGCTTATGTCATATATATTCTTTTCCTTTAAGAGCCAATATCTTGTGTAAATATCTATTTAGCTAGTAATGTAAGCCATGTCTCTATCTTCTCCTTGCTCCGTAAATCTCCCTTCCAATCTTCAGTTAATCATGATTAGATTCCTAATCCTTGTTTAATATATAGATCTCACGTTTTAGCTCTGTTTAACCTCGTTCTTGTTGTGTTAGTTCCGTCTCGACATAAACAATGCGCTAGATATGATGTTCACCCTAAACTGTGTTTTGAGAATTTACTCTAAATTAAATGGACTAATCTTACTTAATGGTGTTTTCTAAATAGAATGTAATTAGAGTATATCTCGGTTTTTACTAAGTTAATCTTAATATGATTAATAAATATTCAATTTGGTTTCTAAATAAAAGCAATATAGGCTACCTCGAGTTTTCATAATTAAATGTTAATTTGAATAATATAAATATAAACATGTTTTTAAATTATAATTTGATTAGTTCAACTCGAAATATAAAGTTGTATGCTTAGATGTTATACATGCTTCTTTTAAAACTAAATATTTAATTTGCATAAATCATACTTGAATATTTGTAAATAAAATTGGACTAGGTTCACATCATCTTTTTAATATAAATATAACTTGCTTAATTCTAAATAGGGTACTTCTCTGAAATAACCAATGTACATCTTTATTGAATTAAAATATACCAAGCACATAGTCTTGTGTGATATAATTCAAATCTCTCGATAGATGTGCCTTTTCAACGATAGTTCCGTTCTTAGTGTTTCTTCCGTTCACGATCCTAGAACCAAACCCTATCCTCTTTTTAAGGCCTCTCTTGATTGGTGTATTGTTCTTAGTTGTTCTTGTTTGTCTGCTTTGCATGTGTTGTGCCCGATATTTGCTTGAGTAGAAGATCAATTGTTGTTAAGTCTTGAAGATCAGGAGTATCAAAGAGCAAGAGCGGAAGAACATAAGAGTA
Source organism: Cenchrus purpureus (assembly GCA_022644695.1). Taxonomy (NCBI): domain Eukaryota; kingdom Viridiplantae; phylum Streptophyta; class Magnoliopsida; order Poales; family Poaceae; genus Cenchrus; species Cenchrus purpureus. The sequence goes on along the minus strand of CP053458.1, from coordinate 27,032,999 downwards.
GTTTTTGTTGGAGAAAGGCAAGTGGTCTTCTTCCCCTGCATATTCTATTTTATCCTATATAATTGCATGACAACTAAGTTTATCTTTTATGATATTGCATAAAGTTGATGGGAAAACCTTTTTAAGGACATACCTAGTTTTATCCATGATTCCTTGGAACAACCTGGTTTAAATAAATGTTTTGGGTAGACAATGCTTAGCTTTACCTTGGGATGGTTGCAAATAAATCTTTTATACAAATGAAAGTTATGCATGTTAATGATGATGCTTATGGTTAATACAAGAACACCTTAATTTAATCGGAACATGGAGAACCACCCAAGAAAACAGTGCAACCACAGTCTATATGGCTCGGCAGCCAATTAATTAGGCGTGTGGAACTATCGATAGCCTTATCCGAAAGGAGCACGAGGGGCGGAGTTGAAGGGGTATAGCCGGTTCTTTTTGGGGTAGCACCTTTGCTAAGGTCTGACCACTAGGGAGGTTATGGTCCGCTCCCATTGCTATAACTGCATGGTTGTTAGTCTTCTGCATACCTTTGTAAAGGCTTCGTAGTGGACCCCTAGCCACTCACCTCGGAAGTGTTTAAGGGCCTTGCAAACCCGGGCGACATGGGGAACACGAACTGTGGGTAAAGTGTACAACCTCTGCAGTGGATCGATCAGTAGTGCTCACGGTCAAGAGCGGCTTGGACCTCACATGATAATCAAACTTAAAGATGGACTTAAATCGTGGTTTCTTGTGGTTTTGAGATGAGATGTTTTCTAAATGTTTAAGTGGGTTGGTATAAACTTATATCTAGTAATTAGGTGTTTGTTAATTAAAATTTGACCAACTTATAAAATGCTAACCGCAGTAAACCTTAGCCTATCCTTGATAGCCTTGCATTCTTCCCCACTTGTGAGCTCCAACCATAAGTGTGCTCACCCTTGCTAAACCATTCGAAGAAGAAGGTGTATGAAGTCGAGAAGATGGTGCTAGGTGTACGCAACCCCCAGTCGATTGCCTGTGAAGTTTGGAGCCTTTGTTTCCTAGGATTCTGCTGTAAATCTCTGATAATCTCTCTTTCTTTACGTGATATTGTTTCAGTTATTCACTATGATGTCACTATATGTATGAAAATAGATCCCGGCATACATATAGGTAGCACTTGGTTTTCTTTGGAAAATCAGGTGTGACAGTGGGCCACGACCATGCAGAGGTCCGGGTCCACTAGTACACGAAATGGCGTGGGATTCCTTCCAAGAGAAGGTGAACCCAAAGGTCCAATCAAATGGGGCTCAAGGCTGATCCCTCAGGGGCCGTGATGGCCACTCGTGGTCGGGCGACCACGAACGCGCTTGCTCGAGGTAGCCCTTGAAAGCACGCGGCCCATCAAACAAGTGCACCAGCCACCCTTGAGCGAACCTCCTCCGCTCGCCGAGGGTGACACCACGCGGTGAACTTCCGCCTCGCTCGAGGTCCAGCACCCACAGGTAGCTTTCCGCCTCGCTCGAGGCGGCGCCCCAGGTCTTTTATTTTAATGATCTGCATTATTTGACCGAAAATAATACAACTATATATATTTATTAAAATAATGCAAACCCGTACATGGGAAATTGAATGATAGTAAAAATCAAAACCACGCCAAGTATAGAATGATAGTAAAATAAAAATTGGCCTTCGTTCTACATCTTTGATCACTTTGGGGTACAACGTCTAGGTGCCGACTCAAATTGAAACACATAGCAACCAACAAAGCGGTGGATATACTCGTCTTCATCAAACCCGGTCGGCGGTTGTGAATCTCAAGTATTGCTTCATGAGGCCAAGTTTCCGATTGCACCAGTACCATCGGCAAGCTTTTCCATCTCTTTTTTTCAAAGCCTTTTCAACCTCTTCAAGTTCTCTAACTACAGTGAAGTTTGGATCAATAACTCGTAGGCCAAATGTTTGACAGAGGTGTCGAATAGCCCGGTCCATGGATGTAAAGACAGCTTCAGACCTGTCCTGTACGGCGTTGCTTTCAAAACATGTTTCGTCTCCGATCGCGGTGTAAAGATGAACGCACCAATGTATCCTCCACCATTAACCTCGCAAATCTTGGTGTCAAGATATTGAAACCCTACGCTGGATGCCGTTTCCTCGAGAACAACTTCAAGCCCACCGATAATTTTAACATCACCTACCTATAAATATTAGTAGTATTAGTAATAATAACAAGTAAGATGGATAAAAAAGAAGACATTCATAATCATCAGCATATAAACACAGTGTAGATATATCTACCATTATTTTTATAGAGAATATATATCACATGTAAAAAATACGACCTTGAGCAACAATCGGGTATAATCGATGTATGGCCTGGGTAGTTTCGATCTGTACAAGCTTTGTAACGTCTGAGTAAATCCATATTGCCACTGCACCTCACCCGTTGATCTTTCACTTATTAGTTGAAGTTGATTAGCACAATCTCTATAAACCTTTGCCATATCAACTTGACCAATATCCTTCACAGCTTTGTTCTCGATTTCATAAGCTTTGTTTAACAAGGCGTCGGATGCAAAGCCTATGCCTTGACCATCAAACACTTGGAATGTACCAACCCCACGAATGTTTCGATCTCAACAAACCTGATCCACCGAATAGCGCCGAGCTCGAATTTCCAAAGCTTGAACCCTTACAATCTAGAACATTAAGGTCATGGTCATCTGAGCAGCAAAGCATCGAGTGTTGTTCGTTCACAAGCATCATGTTTGCTAGCTCCTTCGGGCATCACCGCGCGTATGCTAACACGTACCATACCTGCCCCCGTGAGCTTTGAAGGTATCTCGAAGGACAACTTGTAATTTAAAAAGGAAGGATGCAATGACAAGTCATCATAAACTGGCTCAGACCCTCCTAATTCCTGTATAACAGATCTGAGAACCTTCGTCGCTTGAATGTGGACATCCCGAAGGTTATCAGCCTACACGTGTTATTATACATCAAAAAAGGCATATAATACATATAGATATTTCGTTAAAGACGCGCGTTGATCAGGTTTGTTATGCACGAACCTTTATTGCAACATACGCTTGCTTGGAAGAATCCATTTACATTTAGGGAAGAACGCTATCTGAAAAATGACAGCAACATTAAAACCGACTATAACTGAATTTTATTTGTAAAAAAATTATTCTTCTCTTGTTGTGTGATCACACATGAAACACACCAGAGGTACAGTGACTAATATAGCATCTCTACTACATCTCGACCCTCCTCATCTGGCTTATTATAGTCGCGTATGTTGAGAAAAAGTCTGATGGAATGACACCTCCTCCTTCTTCCATTTGTAACGGTGTCCATGCAAAGTCTCAACCATTTCAGAGGTGGGCACGGTGACGTACATATATTCACCTTGCCTTGCTACAGAGAAATGAAACTCTTGATACCCAAGAATGTATTGCAGAACAAGGAACACAGTGAAGTACCGACTGTACTTAACACGATCAACTCGACACAAAAGAACCCTATCTTGATGACCATGTCGAACACCAAGCATCCCAGCAACGACTCTCGAAGCACGCATACGAAAACCACTTGGAGCCATTATTTTCTGAAAAATCAATAACAAATGAATCCTATCTCTACAGGGAAAATGGATATGACAACATCCAAAAGCAATGCTACAGTTTATAATGAAAATAGACATACATAGGCGGAATGGGAATGAACACTACATTTTCTACTACTGCATTTTATCGTGTACTCACCGTCAAGTAGTGTACCTTCCCGTTTCTTCGATGCCATCTTGTTTTTTGTTGTGTGTCGAGGGGATGAATGAGGTGATTGGAAAACTAAACCCGCTGGTTGACGTTATATATAGCAATATACATGTAACAAAAAAGGTAAGATTTAATTAATATGGGAAGTACATGAACCTGTATTAGAAAGGAAGTATATATACCTACAAAATCAAGCAAAATGTATTTCCTGCAAAATATTCAGGAGCTTACAAATAGAAAGAAAACCACAGGATCGCAGAGACGGCATGGTTTCGTGCCTTTCTATACGGAGGACGCAAAGGAAAGGTAGTTTTCCATCAAACAAGTTGACGGGCAATCACAATAATCATCGTGTTCCTAAAATAGTGCTAGATATCGTGATGACAGTCTGCAATACATACCGGTGGGCACGAAAATTTCTATAGATTGTAATTTACATGGAACGATATGCTATTTATAGAAATAAATTAATTGACATGGTAATAAATAAAATAAAAATAGAATCGATATGATCCTGCTTCTAAAAATAGTGCTAGATATCCTTGTCAATATATCAAGTTATAATTCACATGGATTACATTACTTATGGAAATAAATTTACATGGAACCACACTAATATCGTGGTGGCTGTAGTGCATGCTTCATGATTGATGATACGGTATAATGAACCTGATACTTGCAAAATAACTTGCAAAATAAATGAAAACGGATCCCTGTTTACCAAAAATAATATGGATCGCAATTTTAACTACTCTGATAGCCCTATCGGCAGGAGCAGGTAGAGCGCCTCGGGTTGAGGGGGAACCCTCGAGCGAGGCGTGGAAGCTAATCGAGGGGTGCCAGATCCTCGAACGAGGCGTGGAAGCTAATCGAGGATGCGGACCCTCGAGCGAGGCGAAGTTTGTCCAATGATCCGTCCCACCCTCGAGCGAAGCGGAGGTTCGCTCGAGGGTGGCTGATGCAGGGTTCGGGGAGCTGGTTCCCGTATAAATTAATGAAATTTTAACTACTTAATTAACCTAGTACCAAATAATAACCATTTCAGAATTATACATACCTTGGTTGACACATCTTGATGCTGAACGTGTAACCATGCACCTGCACAACATTGTTGTGTCCTAGGCGTTCTGCAAAGTAAATACAAAACTCATTAATATTTAATATCTATACTACAAAGCACTCTACATATTCAAGAGGTGTATATACAAATAGAATCACGCACCTTCATCGACACTAAGACCGCCATACTACACGATCGAAGGGGAAAGAGTTTGTTTCGTCACTACAGATTGCATTGTACAAACCCCATCCGTCCCTGAAATTTTGTTATATAAATGTTAGTCATAATAAAATGAAGGAAGCATCGGTAGTTGAATGGTCGTACCATCATCGCCACCGCTTTTCGAACGTCTTCGCCGTTTATCGAAGATCTTACTTCATCTCGACGCTCATATTTTCTCTTATCTTTCGATCCGCCTTTTCCAATTTGACGACGACGACGCATCTTCTTTAATAATGTTAAATGTTAAGAAAAACAAACATACTGGAATTATGAATTTTATAATATATTTACCTGGAACAACATTCTCCGCTCTTGTATATGAACTGTTGCGGCGAAGCCAGCTATCATCGTCACCGTCTAATAAATTCTCATGTTCGACAACACGGATCCATTGTTAGTTTGAAGAGTCGCTTGAGGCCTTCTTTGTGCGTATCTTTCTCTCCTCCTGGCGTTTATGGCATCCTTAGATGCCGGCACAACCGACGTTGTTCTCTCTCCGAGCATCCAAGATCTAACAAAAAATTCCAATAGATCGAGAAATTATAAACACAAAAAAACAAGCTTGAACAATGGATCCGTAGAAAACTCAACCTGCGTTGGGACGAACCTCTACTTGGTTACTCACGTCACCAAGAGGTACACGAACTTGTTCTTGGACAGGAACATCTAAAACACCGAAAATTTTAAAAATCACAAACCAAAAAGTGGTACGGACGAACAAACAAAAATACACAAACCAAAATCATACCTAACGTTGATGATGCGTCATTGGACACATTAGGGTCACCACTTCGAGGCCTTTTGCGCCCCCTAGGCTGAAGTCGAGGTTCGTCCATAATTCTAATTTGAGGGGGGAAGGGAGGCGCCAAGGACTTTAAACGGCACAATCAAGGAAAGGAAAGAAAACAAATAATGGAAACCATTAATCAAGGAGGAAATGATATGTGGGTATTTGGTGGAAGTATATCAAACCTTCCAAAATGAAAATGTGGGTACAGGAGGCGGGTAAACAAGGCCACCACACCTTCCAAAATGAAAATGTGGGTACAGGGGGCGGGTAGACTTCGGCCAGGTGAGAAAAGAAAGCCAAAATCGCCAAAAGTATTTTCTAACGTCGAGAAAATGGTTACCCCCCCCCCCCTTAGTCGTCTGGAACTACTGATTTCGTGGGCCTTTTGTGACAGGTGGGTCCTCCTGTGAGGGGTAAGGGGATAGAACTTTTGGTAAAACGTGTTTTCAAAAGAACTCGTTCTTTATAGTATAGATATGACCCTCCCATTGAGACTGGCCTTAGGACAGTTGATACGACATCGTTCTCCAAAACATGACTTGACTTTCTTTTCTATAAAATATTTATTGAAAAGTTATATTGTATATTTTTATGAAAATGGTTTTCAAAACAAATCTATTGATATGATTTTTCAACGACTTAAAAGTTATTCGTCATTTATATTCCCAATGTTTGACCCAAACCTTGTCCAAAACGACTTCTTTTACCAAACCGGATGGAGTATAAGTACGATTTGGTAAAAGAAGTCGTTTTGGACAAGGTTTGAATCAAACATTGGGAGTATAAATGGTGAATAACTTTTAAGTCATCGAGTATAGAAATGTGAAAATCATATCAATAGATTTGTTTTGAAAATCATTTTCATAAAAGTATACATATATAACTTTTCAATAAATATTTTTATAGAAAAGAGAAGTCAAAGTTGTGCTTTGAAGACCGAACCAAACCAGAGGGAGTAATACTTAATTACATCCAACTACTACATTTGAATGCGACTTTTTTGACATTGGTATAGAATTCCCATATGTACCCCGCCGTATATCTCAAAAGGTGGACCCGTATGCTATATGCTGCAACATACGCTTTTGCACGGACGGGACAAAATCGTAGGAAGGGAAGCAGAGCTTGAGCGCATCTCGATGCACCTCTGGTACACATTCAAACGGGTCGAATAACTTCTAGTACCAATTTATTTTGTACAGCGTATAAATGAGTTTGAGGTTTTATGTCGATCAACAATTATACTTAATCAATCAGATAAAACACTGACATCAAGAAGGTAGGAGATAAATACATATCAGGTGCAGCACCAATTCGCTGCATGGCAAGGAAACTATGTCAAACCCATCTACTGTCGATATGTTAAACCACACATTATCCATATCATACATGACCAGAGCTGTTGAAAGATACTTGTGTCCCACAAACATGTCTTTGACATGCACAAAGTGCTTTCAAATTGCGGCTTCAAGTATGCATGTTGACATTTGGAGCGCAACACTTCAGTTGCCACATTGCAAAGCCAGACCCCAATTCTGGAACATCTTCCTGTTCAGTTAGCACCATTAAATTGAAATAAAAAAGATTTTAACTGCTGGTGAAAGTGACCACAAAATATTTAACACTATGATAGTTTTCTTCTCATCTTGTATCCCCCTTGACAGGTCTTCAAAAGAGCTTCCATACTTAGTAATCAACTATCTAAAAAGGCAATCTTATCATCAAAATTGGTATTGTAAAGAGGATGATATTCAATCAAACACACTTAAATGTAAATTAATTTTAAACTTCAAATTCAGAGTAAAATTCAGAAAACTAATACTTTACTTGCTGAAACCAATGTTTTATAGTTCGCGGTATAGATCCCCAGGTCTGAGAGTCATGGTTTTAAAAACACCACTCTAGTAATCTCCAAACTGAAGCAGGCATGCTACCCCCTTCTCTTAATGTGACAAGATGATGAGCCCAGCAGCTTAAAATGTGACTTCAAGCAGGACAAGTGTGTCAGCTCAGGTTGGACTTTGTAAAGGTAGCTTTCCAAGTCATGCCCATACATCCTGGGTTATAAGCTATAAACCCAGTATTTTCCTTTTGCAGCTAAGATAAATAATTGAGTTCTTACTTTCTTTAATTCAGTTTTAACTAGTAACTTTTTGGATCCAGATAAGTAATAGTAAAAGATTGTAGAACATCTTCAAATAAAACAGTCATCAGAGATCTTACTGGAGAAGTAAGCAGTTTTCTCAAGTAAACAGCACAATCTGATATGCCCAAAAATATAAACAGCACACTGAATCTGTAACATTACAGACTTTCCATGTGTGACATAATCTTTTTGAAAGCAATTTTTTTGACAACATTTGAAAGCAAAATTATTCACTCAAGAATAAAACAAATAGGAAGACCATGTATCTCTGGTTAATGTCCTTGTCACAGGTCTTGGTCGGTTAGCTCTTCATATTCCCATGCATATCAAAAGATGGCTTTTAATTCGTAAACTGCAATTGAAGTACTTAGTTATTTAACTTTAATAAAATATAATTAAAGTATCAACCTATAGATGAAAATGTGAACCATATCCATTTACTAAAGCTTTTATTTAGCAGTTATATGCATGTGCGTCAACCTAAAGAGTATAGATGAATATGTCAAACAAAGTTTATTCCGGGCTGCTATGTCATGTTTCCAAATCAGAATATTTCCGTTTCCAAAATATTCAGAGGAATAAGACTGAAGGAAATATTGTTGGTTCTTAAAATGTTTTGTCCAGATATGAAGGAGATACAACAATGAATCGACTTCACAAATGAAATTTAATTATCCAGACCATCTACAGATGCAATCGATTGCAATCTAATACTAAACGTACAAGCTAATAGAGGCAGGAGGGATGTGTCTCACCTTCAACAGAAGGCTGGCGTAATTGACCTCTCTCACCGCTGCTACAGCAGCCTACCGCCGTCCATCGCCGCCGCATCCATCATGTCTGCTGGTGTCGAGGCACGGCGACCGAAGCGGGGAGAAATGGAGGAGCGGCAGCCGGTATGGGGAGAGATGGAGGCGCTGGCGGCTGACGCCAGGAAGGGAGAGGGAGGGACTTGGGAAGCCGGTGGAGACAGATCGGGCAGCGCGGGGAGGCCGCGGGGGCGCGCTGACCAAGCGCACGTGGTCCAGTGCCATGCCATGGCTAGCGTCATGGCCGGCCGCGGTGTGCGGTCTGAACGGCGGCGGCGGAGAGGCGCGGCTGCCGTAGGGAGGCAGCAGTTCGCCGGGGAGGAGAAGGCTCTAGGCTGTTCGATGTGCGAGGACAGGAGGCGGTGTGTCGTACATGTTGGCGAGCCTTGCCGTTTGATCGAAATCCAACCGCTGGCAAGAAACAGACGACGTGGCCCTATGAAATGCCTGCTTTTGGTTGGGATTTCGTTGTAGAGAAGAGATTTGTTCCTGGACTGCGTGCGTGCGTGTGTGGTTTGTGTTAACGATAATGCTGGGGCTCATGCGCTCCGATGCGTCCGATGCCTTCTCCACCGTCTGCCACATGTTTTCCTCTCTCCACCCATTTCTCCCCTAACCACCTGTCGGCGAACGCGCGCCCGCCCCCTCCCCGTGCTCCACCCGCTGACGAGTTGCGCACGCCGGCCCTCCTCTGCTCCACTCGTCGGCGAGCCGCGCCGTGCCACCCCTTCCCTGCTCCGCCACCGGCCGGCGAGCTGCGCGGTCTGCCCCTCCCTTGATTCACCCCGCCGACGAGCAGCGGGGGTCCACCCCTCCCTTGATCCACCAGCCGACAACCCCGGCCGCGGGCGCGGGCGCGCGGGAGGTCGACCTCGGCCGCCGTCGTCGTCGCGCGCGCGGGGCGAGCAAGGTGCGGCACGGACGCAGGGAGCTCCTTCCGCCACCGCGGGCGTGCGCAGAGCTCAACCCCGGCGCCGGCGCGCCGCGGGCGCGAGCCGCCTCATGTTTTTGGGATTTTTTTATGTTGCAATTGTTGTATATTGGTGTTGTAACAATGTTCTTGACATGTTGCAATCGTTCGTCTTCAGGATGTAATCGTTTCTCATTTATGTTTGCAAATCGTTGTACACATGTTGCATCTGTGTTCTTGAGATGTTGCAAGTGTCCCATGCGAATGTTTCAAAATTAGATATAAATTTTTCGATATCGCAAACATTAATTTTCGATGTTGCAGATGTCGAGTTTCGATGTTGCAGACGCATGTTGTTGGGTGTTGCAAACATTAAATTTTAATGTTACGGATGTTGAGTTTCGATGTTACAGACATGTGATGTTGGGTTTTGTGTTGAGGAGGAGGGGAGGAAAGCTTCTGATGTTGGATGTTGCACGCAACACGAGTCGCAACATGGTCGCAATATAGTCGCAACATGGTCGCAATATGGGGGGAGGAGGGAAGAAAGACTCCTGATGTTGGATGTTACACGTAACCGCGTTCGCAACATGCCCGCAACACGTTCGCGTCGCAACATGTACTCAGTGGACTTTAGATCTAACGGCTGACAATTGAACATCTTAGGATCCGACGGGCTGACGTGGTGTCGGGTTGGGCTGCTATGAGAGGAAAATAGAAGGGGCTGCCCAATTTGCCTTAGAAGGTCCTATGGTTTGAAAATTGAACTCCAAATCTGAAATGGGTTCCAAATTTGGGGAGGTTTTGGGTAGGCCTTCGCCTAGGGTTCGAACTAAATCTACATCTACGGGATGCCATTTTCGGTATGGGCAATATACTCAAATATATTTTGAATATTAACCGAGTCTCGGAGGATAAGGAATTCAGAGATCCTGTCTCCATACTTTAAGCAGGGGTTCTAAAGAGCAATCAAGGTGCGGCACAACCACAAATGTGAGTTAAATGCAAGGGAGCTTATTGTCTCCCTAAATGCAATTGTCCTAATTTATAAACTAAGTTGATATATAAGGAGTTACTCCCTCTGGTTCCATATAAGAAGTCGTTTAGGACAGCGACACGGTCACCAAAGCACAACTTTGACTTCTCTTTTCTATAAAAATATTTATTAAAAAGTTATATATGTATATTCTTATGAAAGTAATTTTCAAGACAAATCTATTTATATGATTTTCACATTTTCAAACTCAACGACTTAAAAGTTATTCATGATTTATATTCCTAATGTTTGACTCAAACCTTGTCCAAAACGACTTCTAATAGTGCACCGGAGGGAGTATGTTAGTTAAAAAAAATTAAAATGCTACAGTTTGCTCTAAAAAACAAACCGGGATGTCACATAACGCCTGCACCACCTCCCCGGCCATCTCCTCAAGACCTCAACCCACCAGCGCGGCCCCTAGTCCGCTGCATCGCGGGAGATCGGAGAGGACGCCCGAGCCCAATCCGCCCAAGATTCGCCCGTCGGCCACATTCTTCACCAACCAGCTGCACGCCTGCACAAATCGAACCTAGGTGAGCCACTGATGCTGATGCTCGCACGGCGTTGTCGGATGAGCACGGGTGTGCCCGCAGGTGGTGGGCGCAGGCACGGGCACCGGATTTTGGCTTGCGAGTGCGGGTCTGTAAACCCTCTGCCCGCGAGTATTATACATGTTGCCATCTATACATGGCAGTGTAGCGGCGCCGGCGCGGCATAGCCCGGACGGCGACCATCTTCGCCGCCTCCTCACCGGTAACCGGACGACGACCATCTTCCTTCCTCTCTCTCCCGGCGCGTGGGAGAAGAGGACGAGAACGACTTCCGCGTCGTGGAGGATGGAGAGTTTGTACACCTTCTTGAGCAGGCTGTTCCGGCGCTTTGTTCTCCATCAGCTGCAGCACCACCTTCCCATTCCCCATGGACTGGCCTCCCGCCCCCATCTCACACCCTTCTCGATTCTTGACCCCTTAGACCGTCTCCAGCAGTGTTCTCAATCTGCATCTGCAAACATCTCATATGAGCAAAAGAGAGAGAAGGCAACAGTGTCGCAAAGGAGGAGGCCTTCCAGCAGAGGATCTGCACCCCGTCGTGCATCGCCTGAGACAGTTGCCTCCCGCGTCGTCTCCTTCCGCCTACTGCCTCCCGTCTCCCTTGCCTCCCTCCTCCTCGCTCGCTCGTCCGTGGCGACCTCGCTACCTCGCCGTCGTCGCTGAGCAACTGCGCCGATGAGCTCGACGCAGCGAAGGAGATGGGAGAAACCGAGGAAGGGCCCGCTGTGGAGCAGCTCGCCGTCGTCGTCGCCTTCGTCGCTGCTCCGCCTCACGCATGGAGCTCCTCTGCGCCGGATCTCGCCCTGCTCCGCCCGTCGCGCCGGTGTCCGACAGCTTCTCCTCGCCTCGCACGACAAGTCTCCGCCTCGCACGAGAAGCCTCCGCCTCGCGCGAGCTTTTCCCGACTCCGACTGAGGCGTGGGCCACGACACGCGGTGCGACCCCGAGACACGAACGTCTTCACCACCACGTGGGGACCGATTCCCAGCCATGCAAGCACACACGGTGGCGGCGGTGGCGACGGTGACCCGGCTGGAGGCCTTAATGCGGGTCTGTTCCTGACCATCACATCGTCATCATCTCCCACTCTGCAGCACGCAAGCTCCGCCCAAGGTACTCAAGCACCCCCTACGACGAGCTCAGGCCTACGGTTAGGCCTTAACGTGGCGGGCTAGTCAAGTACTCGGGCGGACCTAGATACCAACGAGCTACTCGGAAGGGGCGCCAAGCGTCCCGGTACGAACAGCCCCACCCGGCCACGCGGCGGTTTCCACGACAAAGCGGCACAGCTCCACTTCAATGCGTCCTGACGGACAGACGCCAAGGGACGTCCAGCGACGACACTGACACTATAGCTTATATTTCTTTTGTACCCCTCCTTGCGTCTATAAAAGGAGAGGAGGGCAACCGTTACAAGGTTAGACATCCTGAGACGAACACCCATTCCAAGGGACTTGGGTCCGACACCCTCTCCCGACCAGTTTGTAACCCCTACTACAAACAACCCTAGCACGGGAACACGGCTGCTCGACACTAGACGTAGGGTATTACTCCTCGGAGGCCCGAACCAGTATAAAACCCGTTGTCTCCTGTGCTAACCATCCGAGCCCGACACACGATCGATACAAATTTACTGTCCGGCGGTAGAGAACCCCGACAGCGCCCATGATCTGGAGTGCGGAGGCATAGCCGGAGACACGGCGGAGGTCGGCGCGGAGGAGTAGCAGATCGAGGGTTGGGGAAGCGGTGAGGCGGCCGGCGAAGATCTCAAGGAGGCGCTGCCGGGGTGCACGCAATAGGTGGCGTTGCGATGTCTTGGGCGGCGGCGGAGGCTGACCTGCTCCAAACCTCGCGGCCCGGATGTCGTCGGGGCGGGAGGGTACGACCGCCGGGACACTGGGACAGGGGCTCCTTCGAGCATAGGGCCAAGTCGCCAATGATAGGAGAGGGAAAAGACGACAGCAAGAGGAGGAGGAAGAAGCTGACCAATAGGGTCCACATGTCAGTGATAGGGGAGAGGAGTTGCAACAAAATATACGTACTTGTATACGCCTACATCTGGGCCTAAGTAATTTCTATACAGATTTTATGGAGTTTATTTTAAACAATGATTTGTAATGGCAGATCTTCGAATAGACAAATTGTCATGGCGTTTCTCCAAACACGAAAAATGTAATAATGGCTTAGATCCAAATAACCTAGAATATTTGTTCACATCCACACATGCTGCTTCTATGAAGAAACTAAATGCACGTACATGTCATTTCATTCTTCCAAAAAAAAACGTAATCAGGCTGCTCTGGTTTGTGCTTTCTACAGAGCACAGTGACCGTACAATTTGTTCTCGATTAGTATGTGAGGCACGTCTCCAGCCTCCACGCACATCTCCGCTTTTTTTTTAAAGACGTGCTTTCATTAAGAGAAGTGAGCTTTACAAAGCGTAATAGTGGGAGAAACCCCAAAGTGCGAAGAAGTAGAGAAGGCAACAACTAAACTTAACTTAAACAAAGAGGGAAAGAAACCCCACACCACCGCAACACGAAGGGCTACCACTAGGGACTGCAAAGACGATGGTCTGCAAAGGAGAACACGAAGAAGACCTCCTCATCACCACTTGTCAAACATCCCGGAGAAGCGGCGACTGAGTGTGGAGGTTCTGCAAGACGACGCCTTCATGAAGGTAGCGACGACAACGCCGCCATCGTCCGCCCACCCACGAAGGCGCAGGCCAAGTCTTCACCTGGCAAACCGAAGGAGTTTGGAGACCGCAACAATGCTCCCAGCAGGGTAAGTTATGGAGCAGAGCGCAACCATTGTCGACTCTAGCAGACGCTAGACAAGGCTTTCGCCAAGGCCTCCACATCCAAACCACAGAGTCGACTCTAGCAGAAGCCATGCGATGGAAATCGCAGCAGGAAGCCTCAGTGTTGGCAACGAAGGACAAGAGCAGGGACCCGCCACAAGACAATTGGCATAAGCGACCCACGATAGCCAAACGAAGCCGCCCAAGGCCACTCGCAGCAGAATTGTCGACTGCAACCCGACGGAGGACCGTGAACGTGTCGTCGGACCGCGGGCGTCGAAAAGAGAGGAAGCGGTGGAGAGGGCCTGGCAGCGAGATGAGGGGCCGCGGTGCTTGGCGGAGGAGAGGCTGCGGCCGGCCACGTGGAAGGGTCGCGCCACCGGCCACGAAGAGAGAGGCGCCCGCAGGGAGGATGCCGTCGGCCTTGAGCTGCGGTGCATCGAGGAGGCCGGCGGGAGGCGCAAGCGATGGTCGTCGTCTGCGGCCGTCATCGGGGAGGCCGAATCCGGGGCCGTCGGAGGGAGGTCGGAAGGGGGAAGAAGCGCGGCAGCGAGGCCAGCGGCCGATGGTCGAGGAGGTCGGCGGTTAGCGACGGCGGAGAACAGGTGGGACGCGCGGCCCGCTGGCAGACCGAGGAGCAGGCGTCCACCAGCACAAAGGCACGCCCGACGCGCCGGCTGAAGGGTGGCGGCGCCAACCCCAAAGGAGGTGGCACCGGGCGCAAGAGGAGGCGGTGGGTCCAGATCTAGGGTTGGGAAGGGGACAGGGAGGAGAGGAAGGGAAGAAGGCGACGGGGAGGTCGCGGTAGCGGCGTCGCCGTCGAGACCGACCGAGGCAGCGACTGAATCGCGACTGCGGTGGTCCGAGGTGGGGAGAGAGGAGGGAGGAAGGAGAAGAGAGAGAGGAGAGAAGAAGGGGAAACAGGAGGGAGTGGAGGCCAACTCCGGCCAGGGAGGAGGCGCAAGGCGGCGAGGTGGTGCTTGGCAGCCGAGCCACCCAGCGGCCTTGCCGAACGCCAGTCTTGCGTGGCAGCGAGGCCAACTGCGTCCTTCCGAGCCGTCACCTGTTGTAGATCCGGCCCGAGGGCACCGGATCCGCCGGCGTCGGCAAGTGCCCGCAGCCCTCACGCCGGGGGCCGCCCACGACCGCCGGACGGCTAAAACAAGGCGCGAAAGCCCCGCCGCCGCCGTTCCAGGGGCCGGCCGAACCTCCGGCGGACCCCTCCTGCGACGGCGAGGTAGGGAAGAGGGGAGGAGGGGTGCGGCGGCCGGAGTTGGGGGCGCCGAGTCGCCCTAGCGGGAGGGGTGACGCGGGCGCAGGACACGGACCCTTTGAAGAACCTATCTCAAACTCCTCTGACCCAACTAAACAATGAACAAGCGAAGAGGACCTGCACATCTCCGCTGCAACCTGTTCTGATGTGTCCATCTCAACAATCTGCGTTGTTGCTCGTAGTTTCAGCTGGCAGTTGCAGGCAGGCACCTGGTGGCCTTCATAGCTGATGAATTCAGAGGGATGCTGCGGGTTCTTCAGGAGGATAGGATTGACAGTTGACACCGACCGGAACGTACGCGGCGGTGCTCCGGCCAGCAGCCGCTGGAAGCACACGATGTTGCTCCAGCGCCTCCTTGGGCACCGCGACGGCCGGCCATGGCAGCGACGCACTGTGTCGGTGTTCCGGACGCGCTCCCCGGCGCCGTCGAGCGCGACGCCGAGCAGGTAGCGACACGTCTTGGCGGAGGCCTCGGTGGTGACCGCTGCGTGGAGGAGGAGGAGGAGGTAGAGGAAGGCCGCCAGGATGGGTGCGTCCGTGGAGGACGGGAGAACGTCCACGGCGGACTTGAGGAGCGCGCTGGTCACTGGACGGGGTGTTCGTTGCAGCGACGCGCGGCCACTGGACGGGGTGCGCGCGGATCCGGTGGGCACGTGGGGTGTTCGTTGTCGTGTTGAGGAACCGAAACGGTCCGGCGCAGCCGCGCCGGAGCCGCCGCCCGCCGGAGCGTAGGTCAGCGGTGTGAGACCGCTGGATCCAGCGTTGCAGCAGCGTGAGTGTATGGGCATCGGGCCCAAGCACGCAGCGGCAGCCTCTTGGGAATGGCAGTGGCATTGCCGTCCATATTATTCGTAGTTTTTTTTGAAATTAATACTATTCGCAGTGAAATCGTGAAATATACTCCGTAAACTTTCGTGTGCACGCTTACAGTATAATAATAAATTCAGCATTTTTCCATGCACTGCATGTTTACATAGTACTATTGCATACTAGTGTGTGTGTGTGTGTGTCAGCTTCCCCACGGGCCGCAGTCGATCATTTTAGTAGCTGATCGATACCTACTGCGGCTGGGCAGAACTTGGGCTCACGCCCGTGGGCCAAACTTCCTAAAACCCTGCTGTGGCGACCCATTTCCCGCGATGAAGTTGATGTGATCAGTACTCGCCTTCTGGAATGCCTTCAATGGATCGTCCATTTGTACCAGTACGCGTGCTCCTCCGTGTTCGGAGAAGAGCAAGATCACCCTGTCGTCGACGAAAATCGCCTTCCATGAAGAAGTGGACGTGTGACCCTCCTTGTTCAGGGCCGTCGTGATGACGCCGTCGCCGTGGATGTACTCAGAGCGGCTTGAATTCATTGAGGACCCACTGAGTTGCAAGATCACATATCTGCGCGCAGCAAGCTTTGTGGGGCTTAGCGCTACTAAAATAAGAACCAATGCGAGAGCAAGGGGTCGGTTGGCCATGACGATCAGACGATGGATGCAGAGCTATGGGTTGATTGGGGCGGCGGGGCTCAGCGAAGGGGAACGGGGAACCTTATAAATATGTAGGAGCGCGCGCGCGCACTTGTCGTGGATTGCCTCCTTATGTATTTATTAATCCGTATGTCAAAGATTTGTGCCGGCCGAACAAAGAGTGGCAGGTATATAGCTAGCCGACTTTAGGTAGCAGTTCGCTTGCTTACAGTTTGATCATCATACTCTCCCTCCCTCCGTTCATCGTCACAAGCTTCACATGGATTCTTCCTGTTGACACCAACCCTATACTTACATAGCTGATGTAGTAACTACACTCTACGTATTAAGTTTTTGTGTAGCTACTATACATTGTCTCTTCTGGCGTAACGGGTGGGCCTTTGGGCGAGTGGGAAAAATGGGCCCTTTAGACTAAAATATTTCTTTTTTATACCTAGCTATTAAAAAATACAGCAGCAATAGTAATGTATTCTTAAGAAGAAGATAGCAAAACTAATGCATCGAGACTACTTGTGTAAAGCATCCCTTTGCAATTCATTAAATTGTTTCACTCTCTCTCTCTTTCTTTCGTTCGAGAACCCAACAAATACTTTTCAGGTAACATTTTATGATTTCAAACGTAAATTATGAAGGAACATATACGTTAGAATTAGAAAGTCAAAACTATAGAAATTTAACACAGAAAATCTTCTGATAAAAGGAAGCAATAATTTAAAGATTAACTGGACAACTGGTCGATTGGAGCCAGGAGTTCCTAATGGGGGCTCCTATGACTACCGGAAGGTGGATAATAAAAGTTAAAACTTTCAGCTCACCAAAACCCATCTAAAATTGCTTGTTATTATTTCCCAATCATCCCACTTTGTCGTTTCTGCTCATTTTCTCTGCTTCCACTAGAGTAATCGAGCAGTGCGGTACACTTCTTGTCGTCATAGTATCATTGTATTTTATCAATGTAGATCATATGTTAATGGTGAACGCACAACTTTAAAAAAAAATAAATTCGCTTCATAAATCGGTAATTTGACTGTGAATTAGTGAACAAAATAATAATTTATAATTAATTTGAATATCATCATGCTCTCAACACTTTAGGAGCATTACAAACATTTCCTAGCAAATATCTAGCTAACGGCTTTCAGCTTTCTCATAGCAACTTTTTCACAGCTCACAGTTCACAACAGCTTTTTTAACAGCCACAGCTCAACCAAACAGATCCTAAGATTCACTCTTCAAATTGCGGTTAATTCCAACAGACTAACCAAATCAAATCTTCTTTTGGATCCAGTCCTGGGTGGGCCCCACATGTCATACGGACTCCATGTCTTCTTCCTGAATCCCGTCTCCCAACTCTGGCCCGATATGTTTCTGGAGGCTCAGCCAGGGCTTGCGGCGGTGATGGACCTCCCAAGAAGCACCCACCCACCGCCGACGAACCTCCCGTGTTGGCCTCTCGTTTTCGCCGGGACTCTCCCGTCCACCGCCGACGGACCTCCCGCGAAGCCTACCCACGGTCGTCCGCCGACGAGGAGCGTGATGGCTCGTGTTCGCCGACAACAACACCGCCTTCGTGATCCTACGGTGGCGCAACTCAAAGTGGGCGGAGGATGACGGAGGCAACGACGGGCCTCCTCATGTCGTCGCAGCTAGCTCGTCTTTACCCTCCGCTGCGGTGAGCTCCTCCACTCCCGGCACCCACGACTGGCTCGCACCCCTCCTCTGCTACCAGCCGGCGGTGGCCGCACGCTCCCTCCTTCCCCGCCTCCCGCCGCGGTGAGCTCCTCTGCTCTAGGCAGGGTGGCCTATGATTCCTCCTCCTGCTCCTGCGCATGCGGCGGTGTAGCCAGAGGGCGAGAGCACGAGATGGCGGGAGGGATTGCGAGCGGATTCACTTGCCAAATCTACCGAGCCAAGAGGAGCATATTGTGAGGGGGATTGCAAGGCGACAACTTCAGCGAGTCTGTTGGATCTGTTTTTTCTTGCGTTTTCCTTATTTTTACCAATGCCGAGCCTTTTGATGAGAGCAACAACAAGAGACTCGTCATTTTTTACTTTATATTTGACTCTTCGTTTAGTTTTTCAAAAAATTTCTTGTTATTCGTTCCAACATTACTAGTACTTATTTTCCAAACTCCAAATATCAACGGCTCCTTCTACCCATCCTCTCCTAACACGCTGACGTGTGGGTCCCGCTCGTCATAACCTCCCTCCTCTCTCCTTCACCCTTCCATCCTTCTTCCAATTGGGAATTTTTCCCCACGCAGTTCATCCCGTGATCCCGTCGCCGATTCCTCCTCCCATGCTTGTCAGCGCGACGCTGCGCCGGCCCCGGCTCCGTCCACGCCCCTGGCTCCGGCGCCGCCCGCTCCTGGACCGGGATCCGCCCCTGCCCCTGTCCCCCCGTGCCGCTCGCCCCTGTCCCTGCCTCTGCTCCTGGTGCCTGCGGCGGCTAGGGGGCGGCAGGGCAATGGCGGTAGGAGCTCGTCGGCGAGTGCCCTGTCCGTCGGAGGAAGAAAGGTGATGGGCAAAATGGATGCGCGAGCTCGAGGGGGTGCTATGCGCGTGAGGAATCGAGGTGGAAGCTCACCACGGTGGCGAGTCGGACCTGCGACGGCGGAGAGCTTGGAGGTCATACCTCACCACGACGGCCCTGCCGCGAGGTTGCGACGCTGGGCAGAAGGGCGGGATGGCTGGAGGGAGCAGGGGAAGGAGGGCGGAAGCGCGTGCAGGAGGGAGATACCGAGCGATTCCGCTCGGTAGCTTTGCCGAGCGGATTGCCACCACGATGACGAGCAGAGGCAGTGGCGGACCCAGAAAAACAAGCTACTGACGAGCTGCACACGTATATGTGATGTACTGCATACGCACACACATCAGGCTTTAACAAAGTAAATATAGAATATCAATATATCACTAATGTTGGTGAAGAATATACCATGAATGAAACACTAAGCATGTCAGACCTATTTTGGAACAACTTAAATCGAGCTTATGGTCAAAATAAGTTAAATTTAGAAGTCAAACTATCTATTTTTTTCGTAGTTTTTTCGTAGTTTTTTCGGCCACGCTTCTCCCCACCACCTCCATTTTTTTTTACTAAAACGCAGAAGTTGGTTCAAACACGCTTCTCAAATAAGTAGTATTATTATATCTATACAGCTTATCTGGGAATCATTTTTCTCTCACAACGGTTCCAAACAGGTCCTAGGTATTGTAGGAGGCAAAGGAAATTTCATATCTTCCGTGGCCTTAAACGTTTTCTTATCCTAATCACAATCAGATCCGACAATAGTATTCTCACTCTGATTAGTAATTAGGGCCAAACCACTAGATCAATTGCTAATGAAAAGGCTCTTCAAATCTACAAAGTTGCGTCATTGAATGGTGGGTAGATAAGCAACAAAAAAACAATACCCAGGTGCTAATAAATTACATGTGTTCCTGTCGGTCAAAAATACAAAACCGCGGCCTAGAAGCTTTGGAGTTTTGGGCTATTCAGCTATTGGGCCATCGGTCATCAAAATTGGGCTACGAACCTAGCCCAACTAAGCATACCTGTTTGCCGGAAATCCTATATATCTTCCGGAAGAAAGTTTCTAAATCAACTTCCACTGCTTTAAGATTCGTGCAACCCACACCATCCATTGGATCTCAACACTATCTACCTCTCTTCTCTCCTCCTCAACCCGCCGCCGCCGCCCCAAGCCCGTGCGCCATGGATGCGAGCCGCGGAGATCCGGAGGGGCGGGAGGTGGGGAGCGGCCGTGGCAGGTCGTCGCCGGTCGGGTGGGTGGAGGGGCGGCCCCTTAGGGTTTGGGTTTCCTGGGTCGGGTTCTGAGGAGCTCCTCCATCTCCGGCGACCTAGAGGAGGGAGGGTTGGGGTGGCGGATCGACAGTGATGACGGCTGGCCGTGTGAGAGGTGAGGCCAGTGGCGCCACCGGCCACGGGTCGTATGGCGGTGGGCGGGGCAGGAGCCATGAGGAGCAGCCGGGTTAGGAAGGCGGGTCAGCCGGGGTGTGGGCGGTGAGGCCAGGCGGTGGGAGCGTGGAGGGCAGGTGGCGGGGGCAGGCGGCGGCGGGAGGAAGAAGAAGGTGAAGATGGGCCTAATGGGCCGGAAGATGGAGCCCTTATCCATCTTCCGCAAGCCAAATACGAGCCCCCCTGCTTCTAACAACACTGGACGCGTTATCTTCTTCCTTGGCGGAACGACCTTGCCTGGATCTTCAATTCTTGAGTGAGAAACTAGGGATATATGGGATTTTTGTTGTCAGGTTAGCTAGGGCGGCCGCCTTACCTTGCTTATTCTTTGGGTCGTCACTCTGCATCACCGTCTTTCTACATGGACTACAAGCCCAATCGCGACTCACACAAAATTTGGCATCAAACCAATCAGGCCTCAAAACCAATCACGATGGAAATGAGCATTTTACGATCAACAGGTTCGTTCCACCTTCTTGACACGAAGAAGTCCGTCCCAGACTCTCACCCAGACAACACTAGTACAGCGCAGGCTCGCCTGCCGTGCCCGTCACCAACCACGGTTATTGGCGGCTACCGGCGCTGCGGGCGTCGCGTCGGTATACCACGATGACCTCGGATCCGCTAGCTGTCCATGGTGCAGTGCAGCCTCCTGCGAGCACATTATGAAAGCTTGGATTAGTTTGCTCTCAGTCGTCAGCTTCGCTCTGACACGGCCGTCGGCGCATCGATTACTAGTTGCTACCTCCCTGCTACCTGTGATTACAAGTTACAGGGACTGATGCTTTGTACTCCAGTGTTTAGTTAACACTGCACGCTGCCAATTCCCGTGTCACATGACTCCGTGTACAGTCATTTTCGACATTAAACATGGTACTATGAAAATTGTGGCTCCTGATTTTTGTGCTTCTTTCACTTCTTATCCCACCGCTCATCTTATTCAAACAATTATGCAAACAATCATATTTTTTGTTTGACTTATTTTATTACTAAAATTCTTCAAGAATGGCTTAAATTTGACTATATTTGTATAATTTTTTTAATAAGACGACCGATCAAATTTGGAGTAAAAAAAGTAAACAAAATATATTTTGCAACGGATGGAGTATCTTACAAATGTTGGCCGTGCAAATTCTTTTTTTGGTCCCATTCGGCTTGAAAAGATCAGGAAAGGGAAAGTGACACCTAATCAATATCCTTAAAGAAGAAGAAGAAAAGGTGCATCACGTTTCTACTAGATACTCCGTAGATTCTATAATAATCGCATATAAGGTTCGTTTTTGTGTCCAAACAATCATACATATTAAAGCTACCTAAGTAACTGCAAGTGCTATATGGACCAATATAATAAATATCGTAGCCAAGAGTCCATTATCATGATAATAATGGGGCATGCGGTGTCTGTT
The DNA here is from genome assembly GCA_022644695.1 of Cenchrus purpureus. Classification (NCBI taxonomy): domain Eukaryota; kingdom Viridiplantae; phylum Streptophyta; class Magnoliopsida; order Poales; family Poaceae; genus Cenchrus; species Cenchrus purpureus. The sequence goes on along the minus strand of CP053458.1, from coordinate 27,010,785 downwards.
CATATAAAGTGAGCCCTAAAAACTAGATTCTCGAACTATTAATTTGCAAATTTAGGTATCTAAACTTAGAGCATCTCCAACAGTTTGTCAAATTTTACTTGGCAAATATTGTGTTTTGCCAACTCCTAAAAAGACATGCCAAGTAAAAAAAGAGTTCATCTCCAATAGTTTAACATAATTCACTTGCCAAACTCAGATCTAACTTACATCAGGAATTCTGAGAGAAATAAAATTATGTTTGTGCCCTTCCACCTCTTGAAAACTTACATCAGGAATCCTTTTCTATTCTTTATTTCTTTTTTCACCCTCCCACCTACTGGGAAACGACGATGGCAACCACGATCCGCGCGCGAGGTGAGTTTTGTCAAGTTTCTATTTTTGTCAAGTTGGTTTGCCAAACTGTTGGAGGCCATTTTTCCTTGTTTTGCCAAAATTAGATGGATGCCAAGTTGATTTGCCAAACTGTTGGAGTTGCTCACTGAGCATCTCCAAGAGTTTGGCAAATTTTACTTGGCAAATCTTGTGTTTTGCCAACTTCTAAAAAGGTATGCCAAGTAAAAAAAGAGTTCATCTCCAACAATTTGGCATAATTCACTTGCCAAATCCAGATCTAACTTACATCAGGAATCCTGAGAGAAACAAAATTATGTTTATGCCCTTCCACCTCTTGGAAACTATATCAGGAATCCTTCTCTATTCTTTATTTCTTTTTTCACCCTCCCACCTAGAGGGAAACGCCAATAGCAACCACAATCCGCGCGCGCATATATGCGCGCGGGGAGTTGAGTTTTGCCAAGTTTATATTTCTGCCAAGTTGGTTTGCCAAACTGTTGGAGGTCAATTTTTCTCGTTTTGTCAAAATTAGATGGATGCCAAGTTAATTTGCCAAACTGTTGGAGTTGCTCTACTAGGGTCCTATTTGGATCTAGCAAACTAAAATTTAGCTAGGTTCAACTCGCTAAGAGAATCTTAGGTTAATTTAGCTGGATTCTATTTAGCTGGTGGATGCAAATATGACCTAGGTCTAAATTACTGATCTCCTGCCCAGCATCCATGTCACGTTTTTTTTTCGTCCATACAACACATCGTGCATATATCATATATTGTTGGCTCCGCATGCAAACTCCTGGAAATCATCTCCAAGAGTTTATCAAATTTTACTTGATAAATATTATATTTTGCCAACTTCTAATAAAAAGATATGTCAAGTTAAAAACAGAGCTCATCTCCAACAGTTTGGCATAATTCACTTGTTAAATCCAGATATAACTTACATCAGGAACCCTGAGAGAGAAATAAAATTATGTTTATGCCCTTCCCCTTTTGAACACTTGCATCAGGAACCCTTCTCTATTTTTTATTTGTTTTTTCACCCTCCCACCTAGTTTGGCGCGTGGGAGAAATGCCGATGCCAACCTGGATAGGCGCGCATATATTTTTCATGTGGGGAGGTGAGTTCTGCCGAGTTTCTATTTTTGCCAAGTTGGTTTGCCAAACTGTTGGACGTTAATTTTTCTTATTTTGCCAAAATTAGATAGATGCCAAGTTGGTTTGCCAAACTGCTGGAGATGCTCAATTCCATCACGACAGCTTGTCATCCTCATCCCACATCTTTTTCCCATTGTATTGATATTTTGGATATCAAGTGACACAATGAACATGTTTAATTGTTTATTAGTGATCTAGATATAGGTACTTTGTGGACATATGTGACGTCCTCACAAATTTAATCATTCCTTAAAATACAAGTTTAATAAGAACTGCCAGTGCACTTCACTCCAGACAAAGGTAATCTAGTTGGACGTTCAATTCCTTGCAGTTGGAGAACCAAACACACACAGTGCACTTTATAATCAAATCATTCCAGCGTTTACCGCCACAGTAAATGAAATATTTGCCAAATGAAAGTTTTTTTTAGAGAGGAAGATGAAAGAAATCCTGCTGGTGTGCATGCTGGTGTGCATGGAACCTATAGCTACGTATGCACACATATGTATGACCGAAGCAACCTATAGCTACGTATGCACACATATGCTGCTGGTGTGCATGGAAGATCTAGTGCAAATACAACAAACTAACATACGCACATAGATGCTACGCCTACGCACACACATGCATACTGATACGTGTCACGCAACGTGTTGCAAATACACACTAGTGCTCACATCATGGCACCCGAAGAGGATGTACGTGTTCAATCAGGATGTAGCTAGCTAGCAGCCGTGACGCGCGACGTCGTCCCTTCTCCTGACCCTGACGGCGAGCCCTTTCTTCATGTGGAGTATGATGGACAGCTTGGGCTCCACGACGTGGCCCGGCACGAGCTCGACGGCGAAGTTCCACAGCACGGCCGCCGCCACGGTCTTCATCTGCACGAACGCCATCTCCTTGCCCAGGCACGTCCGCGGCCCGGCGTTGAAGGAGATGAACTTGTACGACGGCTCGTACCGCAGCTTCGTCCCCGCCTCGTCACCGAGCCACCTCTCCGGCCGGAACTCCGCGCAGTCCTTGCCCCACACGCCCTCCATCCTGCCCATGGAGTAGCTGAACACCAGCACCTTGTCCCCGGCCCTCAACTCCTTCCCGCTCGGCAGCACGTCGTCGGCGCACCACCTTCTTGTGCTCGAACGGGACCGACGGGTACAGCCTCAGGCACTCGCACAGGGCGGCGTGCAGGTACACCAGGTTGCCGAGCTCGCTCGCCTCGAAGGTCACCATGCCAGCGCCAGCGGCGTCGGCGACTTTGCGCGAAGCCACGGGCGCGAGCTCGTCCAGTAGTTTCCGCTCCACGCTTGGGTTCTTGGAGATGAGGTAGAAGAACCACGACAGCGCCGCGCCCGTCGTGTCGCGGCCGGCGAGCAGGAGGTTCACCGTCGTGTCACGTAGGAACACGTCATCGTCGTTGTCGCCGGAGTCCTCCTCGTGGCAGATGAAGGACGACAGCAAGTCGGCCGAGTCGGTGATGCCCTGTTCGAGCTTGTCGGCCCGGCGTTTCGCGACGGTAGCGGCGACGAAGCTGTCGATGGTCCTCCGAGCGGCGGCCATCTTCTTCTCCTGTCCCACTTCCAGCCTGCTCATCAGCTTCCAGCACGCCATGGGGGTGATGTGCCGGAGGAAGAGCGTCTCCAGCGCGTCGTCCATGGCGCGGGCGAAGGGAACCACGGGCAGGCCGATCGCCAGGCACCCGGGGTCGACGCCGAAGACGAGGGTGCATGTCATGTCGAACGTGAGCCTCAGGAACACGTCGTGCAGGTCGCACGGAGCTCCCTCGTCGGCGGCGTGGGCGAGGAAAGGCAGGAGGCTCCTCTCCACCTTGTCGCTGCTGCACCGCGCCGCGAAGGTCCGGAACCGCGGGACCGTCATGAGCATCTGGGCCTTCACACGCTGGCGCCGCCACGACTCCCCGTCGGCGTTGAAGATGCCGCCGCCGAGGACGTCGAAGATCACGGCGAACTCGTCGCCTTTAGGGTAGTTGGCGAAGTTGGACGTGAAGATGTGGCACACGTTGGAGGGGTCGCAGGTGATGAAGTAGCGCAGGCCGGTGCGCCCGCCGCGGGCCTGGAAGTTGTAGCTCGCGCCGGCGAGGACGCCGGTGGCCCAGTCGTGGAAGTGGTGGATGTTGGCGACCAACCCGGGGAGGTGCCCCATTATTGGCCATTCGGTCGGCTCCAAAGGGCTCGTCTTCTTGGATTGCAGGTGGCGGTAGTACAGGATGAGGAAGCAGAGAACAGGGAGCAGCTGCACGAACAGGAATAACGGATCCATGTCTGTCTGGGCGCCGGAGGTCACGGTGCAACGACATGGCTATTTGTAAGCGATACTAGGCTGCACTGGCCATGGGTGCTGAGGAAGGTGAGACGTCTGCTATCGGATCATCAGCAAGTGACAGTAGATTGACGCATGATTGCCTTATCGTTTACGCCCATTTGTCTCTTGCTTCTTCCTTCGACCCAAATGGAGAATCCACCATCCAAACCATCCACAAAATTATGTTGTGAGATTTCAACCCTTGAACAGAAATTATGCTTTGAGATTCTGCAACCTTGAGCAGAATGGGTTGGTTGGTTAATTTGAACTTCCAAAACTTGCATTAATCTCGAGGTAGATTGGACCGTCGGCGACATGTACACATGCAAAATCAAAATGTGTGGACCCAATAATGCTTAAAGTCTGGAATTCTTTTTTTTAATATATTTTCTGATCGGTAAGGATGGACATTGTTGTTAAGAAATATTAGTGATGATCATTAGCTTGTTCATGTAATTAGCATAGTCATTAGTCAGTGTAATTAGGGAAGGGGCAACCCCCCACCGTGCGGGCGTGTCTCCCCCCGTGCGGGTGCGTCTCCTTCCAAAGGGTGCCTTCGTGCCCCTTCATTGTACATAAATAGTGGGGTCCACTCCCCTAATCAAGAAATCCCATCATTTGTTTTACAACACGTTATCACGCACTGCTCTTCCTCTGAGCGCATAGGAAGAAACAGAGGCCGAACGGCCTCACCGTCACCATTGCCAGTGGCAGGGCCTCACCGTTACAAGAACTACAGGGAGGCCCGAAGGTCTCGTCGTCACCGGAGACGAGTCTATCAGTAAGCATGGATCCTGACGACTTACATAACATTTCTGGAAGATTTTTTCTTGTCGTTCCTCTTCATGGCTACCGACGGTGGACTCCTGGACGACACCACAGACTCTGCATCCGCAGCAGGCGTGCCGTCATACAGGATTACAGGACGTGTGGTCACCATGGCCACCGTATGTTCACTAATTGGAGTCGCCAGTTGCCTCCGCAACGTACCCCTGGCCAACCTTCATTCCATCAGGCCAGCGGCCTGATCCTTCAGGCCCTATACCAACAAACAGCAACATTCATCATCAGCATCGCTGAAATCACTGAACATCGAGAAAATAATCAATCTGCAATCATTGCAAATGAACAAGAGCATCAGAAAATGCACGCAATCATTTTGCACTTACAATTTTGATGCATTATAGAAGGAAAATGGAACTGCGTTCTTCAAAATTTTCCCCAATACATCAACCTCCATAACTGGCTTCACTCGCGCCATCCTCGACGGCGCCATCCTCGAAACCATGGCGGGTCGCATGGGCGCACCACCATTCTTCACCAATGACGGCGCATCCGCGTCGGCTTCTCCCTCGACGGACTCAACAATCGAGTCTCCTCGACCGCGTCGCGGCCGTGAACCACTGCCCCGGGATCCGGCGTGGCACGAGGATCCCTCCCGCCGTGCTGGGGCTCTCCTCCGCGGGCTAGACGGCCGGCCATGGCCGGCGGCAGGCACAAGCCGGCGCAACAAGGGGCGGTGGACGCAAAAAAAAAAGGAGAGGCGGAGGGGAAGGACGCGGATCTGCAGGTGCTGCTAGTGGGGATTGACGCCGGCCAACCGGCCGGCCAGTACACCGGCGGCGGTGTTGTGGGGGGCGGACGGTTAAGGGTAGGAACCCTAACCGCCCCCTCAACCCCTTTTATACGGGCCTCGCCCGGTGGGCCATCATGGGCCGCTAAGCCACCTACGGCCCGCAGGCTGCTTGGGTGGTTTGGGCCAAACTGGGCCGCGCCCAGACGTCCACCACAGGCTGTCCCAAGCCACACCGGCCCGCAGGCCACAAAGAAGCCCGCAGGCCAAAATCGGACCAAAATGCCCCTCTAGGCTGCAGAAGTCCTCATGATCCCCTCCAACTTGTGAAAAGTCCAGATTACATCCCTGAACTTCAAATTAGCCCTCAGGCTTTTATCAATTTACGTAGTCAGAATAATTAGTTCTGATATTTACGTTTTAGACCCTGAATTGTTATGTTAAGCACATTGTGAAATGTACCTTCTGGTATTTACACCTATATAATTTGGATGTTATAATTACCGCAGTAATTATCCATAATTATGATCCGTAGATCATTTTTAGGTGTTAGAACAATTCTTACCTATGCAATTTATTTTATTTGCATGGTTTAATAATCAATTTTCTACATCAAGTAGAACATAAAGCAAAATTAAAATTAAGGCTCATACATATATTTTGGAATAACACAAGGTGATGCGACCTAGACGTTGGCTGTGATAAGTTCTTTATAAGAATTTATTTACCTTGAGATCCATGCTTTTGGGCAGCTTCTGCTCATCACTAAGAGGTCTACATCTTTATGATGATTACCTTCAAAGTGTATATCCACATTTCGTATACAAGGACAAAAATATTTAAATGACTATCAAGTCAAATTATTCCTACAGGAATTAATATGTCCTATACCTTAATTTTGTAAGAACCATCTTACATTCATTATTTTGCTTATTTTACAACAGAATTTTACATCAGTGGAGTCTAAGGTATTGCACTCATGCAAATTATACCTATAGCAACGAGTTCCTCGTCGACCATTTCAAGTTTACACCATTCTGGTGATTACCATTTGATGTGTTAATTCATCACTAGTACGTGATGATCGAGTCACACTCGATAAGAAAAGCGAATTCATCACCTATCAAATATAAGGTTCATACTACTTGTAATTCAAATCGCAATTTGAAATACAAGATTATACATAAAATAATTCAAGATCCATCTTGAATACATAATTTTAAGTATCAATTTTGGCTTAAATAAATAGCAGAAAATGTGCAACATATTATGGTGATTATATTTTATCATAAAGAAAGTATGTTTTGGCAATGATCATCAGATCATTTATGCTCACAAGAATAGAGTCCAAAAGCATATGCAACAAAACTTGCGTTGCTAGCAAATTATAGAATAGTCCACTTATAATCAAGTATCAACTTGATTTTAATAATTTTGCACTACAATATATTTCATACTATATAATTTACTCATCGAGTAAATTCATTTAAATACATGATTAACTCATGTAGGACATGACTAATGTTTCCAAAATGGAAATTTTTGAATTTGCATTGGATTTTTACTATCCAATATGGGTACATGATATCAACGATATCATTGCAATATTCATGGCATCCAAGCCACCATCATTATACCCACATACAAGTACCCAATCAATTATTAACATTACCACACATACACCTTTGTGTGTTACTACATTTCCTCAATTCCGATTTTACAAATCAGAATAACCAAATGAGGAAGATCCATTTATTCTTTAAACTCTTAGAAGAGTTACCAACAAAGAATAGAACTTTTCGTTCATGGTATTTACAACACAATGGATCTCATCTATAAAATGTCATTTTGTTCAAATCAAGTGACCATAATGACTAACCTCAAGTTTGTCTATAGTGCGGTTGTACATTCATGTACACATGATTTCCAAATAAAATATTTGGTTCAAACAAAACCTCCACCCCAGTGGAGGAAAGCGAATTCAAGGAGATCAATTTGAAGTGCACTTCAATAAATTAATAAATTAGATCTCTATATGTTTCCATATAAATTCATGAAATTATCATTAGTTCAATATTATACTACAAGTGTAGTATATTGTCCATCATCAATATCATGTACTTCATACATGGTATTTACTCGGATACACCCGTAAAGAAAAGGAATTCCATTTAGTGGATCACCACTATCACAATTATGAGAAATTTACTCTCGGGTATTCAATTATTTATTATAGATGCACTCATGTATTCTACAAATACCCTCAATTTTGTGACATCCATTTCTATATGATTTCATACTGAAACCCATTACCAAGGATAATGATGAAAAATCAGCACTCAACTTGGTAAAATGGACAAGAAAATTCAATATTCATACAATTCCTTTCATATTATCTGGGATATGTTATATGTGCATACATAAATCCCGTATGACATGTTGCGTATCAAATAATTTTTCAATCTTGATTATATCAAGAATTGGCATCATAGCCTTGCTCATCCTAACTCATGGATGATAAGAAAAATTATTATCAATTCTATTGGTCATAGCATACATTCTAAAAAACCTCAGATTTTGTGCACCGCATGTGTCACTTGAGAATTAATTTTAAGGCCCTCTTACCTTAAAATTCTAAACAATAAGCCACACAAATTCTTGAATGCATTTAAGATAAGTTGGCATATTCAGCCATTTATGGATTATCTAAGTACTATCAAGTGCTCATAAAGTCATTTATGAATAGTTCCATATGTATCCCTTACTGATCATAAGGCATCACAAATTACCAAATTAATTGCTCTAGCTTTCAACCTTGAGCAAAACTTTCCTGGACGCAGGATTACATCCATTCATATGGAATTATTTGGTTTTGAGAACTATATCATTTGTCCACGTCAATTATGGCTTAATTGAATATCTTATCGAGATAACTTATTTGTATGACCATCAAAATAGAATTCAATTTATCAACATCAAGTTGGTAATATGTGGATTTACACACCACATATTTACATTAATGAAGCTGCAATCATACGGCTCCCTGCTTGCGTCTTAATGCGTGAAAGCTACACCAAATATCTCCCATCTGCGTGTCGGTTATGTTTCGCACATACCGATATCACCACCTCACAATATACATCATGGGCATTAAGGACCTACATAAAAGGTATTATCCATCATACATATAATACCTTAGGTCTTTATGGGGATTTACACAAAAAGCCCGTATGTTGATCACACTTTGAGGATAATTCCAGGCATTAGGGGGAGATTAATACCACATATAGAATGCCAGGAATACAAAATGAATGTTACACATCAAATTCAATCCTCACATTCACGTACATACAAAAGAATATTTGAACTATCAGTTCAGAATATCTTATATATTTGTAGCATATTACAAATATTCTGCCAAATGCATTTACTTATCAGAAGTGTCATCTTATTCAATCCCTACAATTTAATGTGCCAAAAAAAAGAGTGGAAATCTAACAAGATCACTCAACTCCCAAATTAAAATAAGAGGAGGAGAAGTATGGTCACTCGGATGAAGCTTGTTAATAAGCATCCGCGGAAACAGGGGGAGATATCCTCTAAAATAGTACATGCAAATCAACATCATGCATGTTGTTAGACACTTTATGGATAATTGAAAATCCAAAGCCTATGAATGTTAACATTCTAAAGCCCAATACATGTGCACATAAATTTAGGCACTGAGGCATCATTGGAACATCCAAACTCTATCGTCTTGGGAAATGAGATAAGAGTTATAAAGAGTTAATATTTCACATGCTATATTGGTTCTATTGAATCAATCATACAAAGTCTACAAAATGTCGACATATACTCCTAAAAAATTGCTATACACCTTAAACTGGATCCAGACCAAAAGTCCTAGGCAGAGTGTATCAACACTCAAAATTGGGTCAAATAAAAAGGTGGCAATTATGGAGAATTTATCTCATTCACTAGTGAGAGGTATTTACCACAGTAATGCCATCTTCTCACAAATGCATTCTTTATGAAAGAAAGGTGGTGATATAATGAGATATTGTAGCAATGGTTTCACGCAGAGACCGAGCAGCATACCCTTGTGGTATATGTGAAAATTATGTTCCTATACTTTATCATTGGCAGATCAAATGACTTTCATAGATTTGGATATACAAGTCTTCGACTTATTCCATATTCTACATCTAAATATAAATCGCAACATATATTGTGTATCATTCAAGTCACTCCATAACTTGAAATAGTCAAGTTGATTGTGGTACAACTGACTAAGCGAGTATCTTCCACAGAATGATTACTCCAATTACTATGGTTGCATGTGTGTTCATAAATAAATCCAACTTGGATTTTCCATCATCATCTTTAACACACATAAACAAACAAGCAATCATTTCATGACGGAATTTGAGATGGAAATTTTGGTAAAACCAAACTATGCTTAAGTTTACAACTTGTGTATATATATCAGTTTATCAATATTAGATTGATAATGTGTACCAATATTCAAATAATATTGGACAAACATATCCATAAATACGACCACAGGATGGTAAATTTTAGTACGAAGAAAGTGCTTGTGTATCATGCAAATTACAACATGCTTAATATTGCAGTTGTAGATACCTTACTATAATTCAACTCCAACAACACCATGCTGGTGGGAGTGAAAAATGATATCCATAGATATCAAATGGTACTAAAAGTCTTGATTAATATTTTGAGACTTGACCAAGTAGGATATGAAGATACTGGCTAATTGATCCCCATGTATATTGCCAGATCATAGACTGATACAAATAATAAAGTTTTCATGGTAGTCATCATAATGGACTCCACAACATAAACTTTTATATATCATTCTGAAGCATCATATTCATATGCTTGACTTTAATGGATGATAAAATGTGATTCCATATAATCACTAGCATTATCCATAAATGATAATGCATCTTGTATTGATCAAAATGTTTATCCTCATTTTTACAAAATGAGAGAATAAATATCTTGCAAAAGGCACTCACTAATGTGCTTATCCACCACTACATCGTAGAATGGTATTCGCGGTAAGTGGTGAGGGACAACTTAAAATTTTGCAAGGTTCAAGAGGAGATATTCTCATCAATTACAAAAGAAAGGTGAGATAGAAATCTTGCAAACCAAATCATGTGATAATCTTACAGATTTATTTACAAAGTCCTTACCAACAATATTATTCCAGAAATATGTTTTTGGAATAGGTATGAGACAACTCAAAGATTTGCAAGAATCAGGGGAGACATTCCTTTGATATAAACCTATACATAATCATCTGATTATGAATATTGTACTCTTTTTCCTATATGAGTTTTCCCTACAAGGTTTCTCATAAAAGGTTTTAATGAGGCAATATCAATACAAGAACATATCACATATCACCTAATTTTTCCACCAAGGTTTTAAGGGTGGTACACAAGACATATACTATGTCATATCTTCGTTTTCTCTATAAGAGTTTTTAAGAAGATATAAAATCCCTTCTCATATTTTCCTATTAGGTTTTGGAGAAGGATATTCAAATATGATCCTCAGATCACTATTCTCAAGACTTATTAATGAGTTTTTCCTTACCAAAGGTTTTCTCATACAAGTATCTAATGAGACAATAATGCCATATCATTTTCTCCTAATATTTTCCCACTGGGTTTAAAGGAGTTTTAGTGGCATATACACACAGATTGGTTTCTCCTCAAGATTTTCCCATAGGGTTTTTGGAGGAGTTTTACAAGATGATATCCAAGGATGATTGAAGCCAAATTACATCAAGACCTCATGAAGCTATTGATCAAGGGGGAGTGTTAAGAAATATTAGTGATGATCATTAGCTTAATCATGTAATTAGCATAGTCATTAGTCAGTGTAATTAGGGAAGGGGCAACCCCCACCGTGCGGGCGTGTCTCCCGTCGGGTCGTCTCCTTCCAAAGGGTGCCTTCGTGCCCCTTCATTGTACATAAATAGTGGGGTCCACCCCCCTAATCAAGAAATCCCATCATTTGTTTTACAACAATTGTTTTACCAATAATCGATCTCCATCAATTGTGAAGCTAAGAAATGATTACTTATGGTGTTTCTTTTTGAAAGCAGCTTTACCTATATAAATATTGTTACAGGAAATCATTACTGATGGTGTGTCTTTTTGAAAGCAGCTTTTACCTATATAAATATTGTTACATGAAACCGTAAATGAAGTTGTGCAATAAAACTGTTATAAATTTGTCTTTACTGCAAATCTATTCCAAATTATTTCTTGAAAGTGACATGAACATTGAATTTTCAACGGAATGTACTTTTGACCATTCAACAAGTTCTTAAGAAATGTTTGACAATTTTAAGATTCAACATCCAATGCGTTAAGCATTAGGGGGCAATATTTGCATACAACGTTAGTAAGAGTGAGTGTATGTGAATGTATGTGAGCCCAACTTTTTTTTGTTTTTTTAACCCTTTTTCAAAAAAAATCACAAATACACCCCTTGAGAAAGATTTACAAAAATGGACCCTCACCTCGGTGCCTTGTGAGAAAGATTTACAAAAATGGACCCTCACCTTGGCGTCGTCGTGGATCGTGGCACCGAGGTTACACAGCTCAACGCCATGTGCTCTGGCACCGAGGTAAAAAACCACCGATACTTTCAATTTTAAAGCTCCATTTTAAATATGTAAACTCATTTTTCATTGTTTAAGAACTATTGTTAAATGTTAATCAAGATTCGTAGATTCCATTTTGTATGTCATTGACCACATCTTACATACAAAAATTTTCACAAAGGAATTTTAAAGTGGGCTGGACGACACTGTTTTCAGACTTAAGATTTTCAATCCGCCAACAACTTTACTTTCAATTTTAGGGCTCAATTTAAATATGTAAACCCATTTATTTTTTTATCAATAATTGTTCTCAAATGTTAACTAAGATTCATATATTCCATTTTGCATGTTTTTAATCGCATCATATATATAAATTTCTTTATAAAATAATCTGTAAGGGGGCTAAATGACACTGTTTTCATACTTTCTTATGGAGGCGGCCACAAATCCGTGAGCGCTAGCAGCGAGGCAAATGGAGGGACCAACATTAGGAAGGGTTTTTTTTGTAGAGGCAGCAAGATTGTAATTTGTGTTTTGTTCATACAAAAAAACGGAAACCTCAAGTGGTATACTAAATTTGATCCATTCCAATATATAAGGGGCATCCTATATACATCTTAAAGGATCATGTGGAAATTCAAGGTGAAAACTTAGAAATCAGTTCAAATTAGACACCAAGTCTACGCGCAAAATGAGGCTTGTGTGATCTTGTGCGGCTGCCCACATGCTCGATGTGTCCGCTTATCTAATAAAATGGGAGCAGAAGATCCGAGATGAATATTAGATAAATTCCATGATACAAGATATGTATTAGAGATCGATAAAGTCTTCGACATATATACTCTATGAGTCTGCACGCACCGTGAGTGCCCTAAAACTTTTCCTTGATGCCTCTTTGGCACAAATTTTGATGGCATCCACAAGTGGCATGAACTTCTTATCGAGCGGTAGTCCTCCTGACATAAAATTGGCAATTCTATTATTTCAAATTAAGATGGGTGTAAGTTTCAGTAGTGCAAATTGTATATTTGTTTAAAAAAATCATGCAAGAAAAGTTACGGCTCTGATAGATACGTACATCACAAAGAACGTGGTCAGTGGTAGTATGTTCGTGAGGCTAATTTATGAAGAAGTTGCATTTTGAACCAGTGGATCACAGCTAGACACGTCAACCATTAGAGTCATGAAAAGAAGAAATTATTAAGAAAATACTTTTGGAACTTATGATATCATAGCCGTGATAAATTAAGAGCCACATATAGCAGAAAGGAGAGCAGTGTTATGAAATATTGATTAGTGATCAATTAGCATAACTATGTAATTAGGGGAATCATTAGTGATGTAATTAGGAAGTTACAACTGCCTTGTCGAAAGGTCATCCCGAAGGGGTGCGGCACTCCTGAAGGGGTGCCTACACACCCTTTCCCTGTGTATATATTCAAGGGTTCACCCCCTCATCAATCAATCAATTCATTTGCTCTCATTCCATTCCATTCCACACTTTTGTCCCTCAACAAGAAAGAAGAGTTCAGAGACATGGAGAGCTATCCTTTTCGGCCGTCAAGCACTTATGAAAGGGCTGATTAAAAGGATAGGCCCAGGAGATTCTACTAATATTTGGACAGATAACTGGTTGGGAGGCTCATCTAGGATGAAACCTCTAATTCGACTACCAGGTGTTCACATGGAGAATGTGTGTGACTTATTTCTGCAAGGGTCACGCCAATGGGATGAACAATTAGTGCGGGACTCTTTCTGTGTACTTGATGCTGAGGAAATACTTAAATTGAAGCCTGGGGCTAGATTGCAGGAGGATTTGGTGGCGTGGGCGCATGAAAGAAATGGGCTATATTCTGTTCGCTCTTGCTACAGGATGCTTAAGCTCGAAAGTGAACAACATGAGGCGTTCAAACTGAATGAAGCTGAACCTTCTGAAGACAAATCTTGGTGGAAAAAGGTTTGGAAATTGAATGTGCCCCCGAAAGTTCGCATTTTTTGGTGGAGAGTCCTCCATAATTTTCTGCCGTCGAAAGCTGAATTGAAAAGGCGGCATGTTTCGAGGGAGGATCATTGCGAAAGTTGTGGCGAACCGGCTGAATCCATTTTTCATGTGGCAATAAGCTGCACCATGGCTATTCGCTTCTGGCAGGAAGTTAAGGAACTGACTGGATGTAAACTTCCACATTTGCACCCGGGGTCATGGGCAAAGGATCTGCTTTCAGGAAAATTTTGCTCTCTCGACGAGGCGGCTCTGTTCATCTGTGGTGCTTGGGCTTTGTGGTCAGGACGTAATGCTCGCAGGCATGGCAAATCTCGATGGAGTCCAGTGTCTGCGGCGAAACACATGGCCACAATGGTGGAGGACTTGATATGCCTCAACCATAAACGCCCACAGGAGAAAATTCAGAGGAAGAGCAAATGGAAGAAACCGGAGGAGGGATGGAAGAAGGTCAACACGGATGCTGGTTTTTCTCAGGAAACCTTCTCTGGTTCTGGAATGAGAATGGGAGGATTCTGGGCGCGACAGCGAAATTCTATGAACATGTTCCTGATGTTGTCACGGCAGAAGCATTGGCAGCACGAGATGGCTTTCTGTTAGCTCGAGCGGGTGGCTTTGAGAAAGTGATACTGGAACTCGACAACTTGTCTCTGGTGAACTTTCTACGCTCGGCAGCTGGTGAACGAAGTCTGATTGCCGGTGTCTGGCATGAGATCAAAGATCTGAGCAGGTGTTTCTCTTGTTTTGATATTTCTTTTGTTAACCGGGAGGGCAATGAGGCTGCACACTTCTGTGCGAAATTGGCCTCGGCGATCTCTCCGGTGGGTGTGTGGCATGAGGCTTTCCCTTCAGGCTTAGTAGGGATCGCCGATTCAGACTGTAATTCTGCTCCTGAGTAAGAAATTTCATGCTGATGCTAAAAAAAAAACACGTTATCACGCACTGCTCTCCACTGAGCGCATAAACAAAGGTCCGAAGGCTTTGCAGCCACGTTGTTCTTCCTGAGCGCTTGAACAGAAGGGATAATTGAAGGCCTCGTCATCATTAGAGTAAGAAAGGACTCTGCATCCTTCTGTTTCCTTGCCACAGGAGTTTTTCTGGTTCTTTGTCTTCCCGGGCGGCCGGCAAAGGATCACCAGACGATGCTCCAACCTGCACTTAAGCAACAGAAGCAGCCATTTTCTTTGCACTGGGAGATGTATTTCTCGTTCTCCCTCTCTCTGGTCACCGCCTCACCGGCAATGGCTCTGGACGGCACTCCAAACTTTACAGCAAGGCCACCATCCTGCAGGAGCAGGACGCCATGGCCACCATAGTCACTGCTTCCGTGGTGACCGGGATGTCGATTCTTCCTGGCCGGAGTAGCCAAAGACCTTGACGTTGCGTCAACAGAGGCATTGTCATGCCTTCCAATCAAAAACTCCATTGAAGAGTTTGCAAAATCACTATGTCAGCATCAAAGAATTCTTCTTTAATTAAGAAAGTATTACCTTCACGGCACCACGTCTTGGCGCTAGCAGCGGCGACACTGGCGGCGGTCGGCATCGTCGCCGGCTTCGATCCTCAGGCCGCACCTCCCGCCATCAACTCATTCACCGCCTACTAGCATCAGTTTCGGCCTCGCCGGACCTTCCAATGCGGCGAACCCGAGCTTCAATCTCGGGACCATTGCACTTCGTCGTGAACCACCACCGTTCTTCGACACCGCCGGCGGACATCTGCCCGCATCTTCCTCGACGAACCCGACGGCTCCCGTCGGACCAAGTCCCCCTCAGCCATGTCGCGGCCGTGGACCACCGCCCACGAGGAGACCTCCCGCCGCGCTGCCATGGCCGGCGGCCGGAGCAAGCCGTAGCACCAAGGGGGCGGTAGACGAAGTAAAGGAGGAGAAGAAGAGGGGGAGGACGCCGATCTGCGGGCTGGTGGACGTGCTGAAGGACGCCGGCCCTCCGGTCAGCCACCCCACCGGCGGCGCGCTCAACAAGCGGCAACGGCGCCAGCCTCCAAGCGGCGGCGGCGGCGCCGGAGGGTCACGGGGGCAGACAGCGGTTGGGGCTGGCAACCCTAACCGCCCACCCGCTCACCCCTTTATACGGGCCTCGCCGGTGGGCTACTTTGGGCCGCAGCAGGCCGGCACCAGGCCCACAGGCCAACATGGGCTGCAACAGGCCGACCCATTCAAGCCGGATTACTCCTCCAGGCTCAAGAAGTCTACTAGACCCCCTCCAACTTTCGCAAAGTTCAATTTATCTCCCTGATTTTACAAATAAACCATCAGGTTATTATCTATTTACATTTTCAGAATTATCAATTCTGTATATTTATGTTTTAGACCTGAATTGTTCTGTAATAGTGTATTATCAAGCACATTGTGATTAGTACCCTCTGGTATTTGCACCTATGTATTTTGGATGCTAATATTACTGCAATAATTATGCATTTCTATGATCCGCAGATCGTTTATTGGTGTTAGAACAAGATCCATTTATTTCTTTGAACTCCTCGTAGAGTTATCAACAAAGAATAGAATTTTTAGTTCATGGCATTTACAACACAATGGATCTCATCTAAAAAAAGTCACTTTCCTTCAAATCAAGTGACCATAATGACTAACCTCAAGTTTGTCTATAGTGTGGTTATACATTCATGTACACATGATTTCTAATAAAATATTTGGTTCAAACAAAACCTCCACTCCAGTGGAGGAAAGTGAATTCAAGGAAATCAATTTGAAGCGCACTTCAATAAATTAATAAATCAGATCACCACATGTTTCCATATAAATTCATGGAATTATCATTAGTCCATACACTACATATGTAGTATATTGTCCGCCATTAATATTATGTACGACATGGTATTTATTCGGGATACACCCAGAAAGAAAAGGAATTTTATAAAGTGGATCACCACTATCACAATTGTAAGAGATTTACTCTCCTCACAGGTATTCAATTATTTATTGTAGATGCACTCATGTATTCTACAAATACCCCCAATTTTGTGACATCCATTTGTATAGGGTTTCATACTGAAACCCATTACCAATGATAATGATGAAAAATCAGCACTCAACTTGGTAAAATGGACAAGAAAAATTCAATTATCATACAAATTCCTTTCATATTATCTGGGATATGTTATATGTACATACATAAATCTCGTATGACATGTTGCGTATCAAATAATTTTTCAATCTTGATTATATCAAGAATTGGCATCATATCCTTGGTCATCCTAACTCATGGATGGTAAGAAAAATTATTATCAATTCTATTGGTCATAGCATACATTCTCAAAATCCTCAGATTTTATGCACCACATGTGTCACTTGAGAATTAATTTTAAGGCTCTCTTACCTTAAAATTCTAAACAATAAGCCACACAAATTCTTGAATGCATTCAAGATAAGTTGGCATATTCAGCTATTTATGGATTATCTAAGCACTATCAAGTGCTCATAAAGTTATTTATGAATAGTTCCATATGTGTCCCTTACTGATCATATGGCATCACAAATTACCAAATTAATTGCTCTAATTTTCAACTTTGAGCAAAATTTTCCTGGACGCAGGATCACATCCATTCATATGGAATTATTTGGTTTTGAGAACTATATCATTTGTCCACGTCTATTATGGCTTAATTGAATCTCTTATCGAGATAACTTATTTGTATGACCATCAAAGTAGAATTCAATTTATCAACATTAAGTTGGTAATATGTGGATTTACACACCACATATTCACATTAATGAAGCTGCAATCATACGGCTCCCTTCGTTGTAGTAAGTACGTGAAGCTTGGCTACAACCAAATATTTCCCATCTGCGTGTCGGTTATGTTTTGCACATACCGATATCACCACCTCACAACATACATCATGGGCTTTAAGGACCTACATAAAAGGTATTATCCGTCATTCATATAATACCTTAGGTCTCTATGGGAATTTACATAAAAAGCCCGTATGTTGATCACACCTTGAGGATAATTCCAGGCATTAGGGGGAGATTAATACCACATATAGAATGCCAGGAATACAAATGAATGTTACACGTCACATTCAATCCTTACATTCACGTATATACAAAAGAATATCTGAACTATCAGTTCAGAACATCTTATATATTTGTAGCATATTACAAATATTCTGCCAAATGCATTTACTTATCAAAAGTGTCATCTTATTCAATTCCTACAATTTAATGTACTAGAAAAGAGTGGAAATCTAACAAGATCACTCAACTCCCAAATTAAAATAAGAGGGGGAGAAGTATGGTCAGTAGGGATGTAACTTGTTAATAAGCATCCGCGGAAACAGGGGGAGATATCCTCCAAAATAGTAAATGCAAATCAACATCATGCATGTTGTTAGACACTTTATGGATAATTGAAAATCCAAAGCCTATGAATGTTTAACATTCAAAAGCCCAGAACATGTGCACATAAATTTAGGCACTGAGGCATCATCGGAACATCCTAACTCTATCGTCTTGGGAAATGAGATAAGAGTTATAAAGTATTAATATTTCACATGCTATATATACTGGTTTCATTGAATCAATCATACAAAGTCTACAAAATATCGACAAATACTCCTCAAAATTGCTATACAATTTACTGGATCCAGACCAAAAGTCCTAGGCAGAGTGTATCAACACTCAAATTGGGTCAAACAAAAAGGTGGCAATTATGGAGAATTTATCTCATTCACTAGCGAGAGGTATTTACCACAGTAATACTATCTCCTCACAAATGCATTCTTTATGAAAGCAAGGTGGTGATATAATGAGATATTGTAGCAATGGTTTCACGCAGAGACCGAGCAGCATACCCTTGTGGTATATGTGAAAATTATGTTCCTATACTTTATCATTGGCAGATCAAATGACTTTCATAGATTTGGATATACAAGTCTTTGACTTATTCTGTATTCTAAATCTACATTAAAAAAATCGCAACATATATTGTGTATCACTCAAGTCACTCCATGACTTGAAATAGTCAAGTTGATTGTGGTACAACTGACTAAGCGAGTACCTTCCAAAGAAAGATTACTCCAATCACTATGGTTGCATGTGTGTTCATAAACAAATCCAACTTGGATTTTCCATCATCATCTTTAACACACATTATCAAACAAGCAACCGTTTTATGACGGAATTTAAGATGGAAATTTTGGTAAAGCCAAATTATGCTCAAGTTTACAACTTGTGCAGATATATGTATCAGTTTATCAATATTCAATTGATAGCATGTATCAATATTCAAAAAAATTAATATTGGACAAACATATCCATAAATACTCATGGTCATTCAATCCCTAAAGATGGATCAATATCCATTTAGACCCTGGGATGATAAATTTTACTACGAAGAAAGTGCTTGTGTATCATGCAAATTACAACATGCTTACTATTGCAGTTGTAGATACCTTACTATAATTCAACTCCAACAACACCATGCTGGTGGGAGTGAAAAATGATATCCATAGATATCAAATTGTACAAAAAGTCTTGATTAATATTTCGAGACTTGACCAAGTAGGATATCAAGATACTAGCTAACTGATCCCCATGTATATTTGCCAGATCATAGACTGATACGAATAATAAAGTTTCATGGTAGTCATCATAATGGACACCACAACATAAACTTTTTATCTATCATTCTGAAGCATCATATTCATATGCTTGACTTTAATGAATGATAAAATGTGATTCCATATAATCACTAACATTATCCATAAATGATAATGCATCTTGTATTGATCAAAATGTTTATTCTCATTTTTACAAAATGAGAGAATAAATATCTTGCAAAACACACATTGTAGAATGGTATTCATGGTAAGTGGTGAGTGAACAACTTAAAATTTTGCAAGGTTCAAGAGGAGATATCCTCATCAATTACAAAAGAAAGATGAGATAGAAATCTTGCAAACCAAATCATGTGATAATCTTACAGATTTATTTACAAAGTCCTTACCAATAATATTATTCCAGAAATATGTTTTTGGAATAGGTATGAGACAACTCAAAGATTTGCAAGAATCAGGGGGAGACATTCCTTTGATATAACCTACACATAATCATCTGATTATGAATATTGTACTCTTTTTCCTATATGAGTTTTCCCTACAGGGTTTCTCATAAAAGGTTTTAATGAGGCAATATCAATACAAGAACATATCGCATATCACCTAATTTTTCCACTAAGGTTTTAAGGGTGGTATTCAAGACATATTCTATGTCATATCTTCCATTTTCTCTACAAGAGTTTTTAAGAAGATATAGAATCCCTTCTCATATTTTCCCCATTGGGTTTTAGAGAAGGTTATTCAAATATGATCCTCAGATCATAACATTATTGTTCTCTAAACTTATTTATGAGTTTTTTCCTTTTCAAGGTTTTCTCATATAAATCATCAATGAGACAGTAATCTAAAATGCCATATCATTTTCTCCTTATATTTTCCCATTGGGTTTAAAGGAGTTTTAATGGCATATACACATAGATTGGTTTCTCCTCAAGATTTTTCCCATAGGATTTTTGAAGAGTATTACAAGACAATATCCAAAGATGTTTGAAGAAGAATTACATCAAGATCCCAACAAGCAATTGATCAAGGGGGAGTGTTATAAAATATTGATTAGTGATCAATTAGCATAACTATGTAATTAGGGGAATCATTAGTGATGTAATTAGGAAGTTACAACTGCCTTGTCGAAAGGTCATCCCGAAGGGGTGCGGCACTCCCGAAAGGGTGCCTACACACCCTTTCTCTGTGTATATATTCAGAGGTTCACCCCCTCATCAATCAATCAATTCATTTGCTCTCATTCCATTCCATTCCACACTTTTGTCCCTCAACAAGCAGGATAAAATGCGGAAATGGAGGAAAACAAATCAATGGCCGCCCCATTGATTTACTTGTGGGCCGAGCGCTGATCCGTACGTGGATCCGATACTTATCAGCGACAAAATAAATAAAAGGTTCACATGAATTTATTATGTAGACAAATTAATCCGAGATCTGGTCACGTGGAGGCAAAACAAGAATACTCCTATACTACAACTGATCGATCTCAATAAAATCCGTGAGCAACTGCTGGTGCACGGAAGACTATGGTACACAGCATCTTCCAGGTCCCCCGTACCATTTTGGTCGTTTCTTTTTAATTAGATAGACCAATCCTCCAGCTCCAGGTCACCTTGTGATGTTTGATGCAATGCTGGGCACTCTGACGATTCCACTTTCGTGGTTGCTGCCGCGCGACCCCCACCTAGCAAATCCAGCAGACCCCCTACTTGACTCCTACTCAAAAAGTAGGGGTTGAGAGCAAAAACTTGCACTCCAGTAGAGCTCCTACTCGGACACCAATTCTAGGGGGCACCCAAATCCCCCCATCCGGCCCCTTTTCCTGCGGGTGCGGGAGGGAGCCCCTACTCCACCGTTGGGTTGTTTCTCCCTCCCGCCACCGCCTGGAACCCGCCTCCCTGGCCGTCCCCGCCGCCGCCCGTGCCCCTCCCCACCGCCATCTCTGCCCGTGCCCTTCACCTCCGCCATCTGTGCTCGCCTAGTCGCCTGGAGCTCCACCACGGGCAGATCTGCGCCGCCACAACGAGATGGGGGAGCAGCACCGGGTGGAGCTCGTGCGCCACCGCGCGGGCCGGTCACGGCCGCGGCACCCTTAGCTCCCGTGTGCGATCCGCTCCGCGCGGTGGAGGAGGAGAAAGGCACAAACTCGCTCGGTGGAGGAGAAGGAAGGGTACCGTGGTCATCTCGCCATCGATTTGAGCTCGTCCGCCCGCCCAGATCCACCGCGCCTCCTCTCTACGCCGTCAATCGAGCGGGAGCCCCATCAATCGAGCGGGAGCCCCGTCAATCGATGGAGGAAGAAGCTGCCATGGTCCCCCGACTCCTCCGCGCCGCCCACGTCTTTTCACGGTGAAAAGCTCCTACCCGAGGTCGAGCTCCCCAGGCCGCGCCCGCCGGAGCTCGTGCTCGACCGCGCCGTCGTCCTACACACTGCCCGAGCTCGTGGCCGCCCAGATCCGTGGCCACCTCCGCGGTCGTGGGGGAGCTCCGCGGGCGCCGCCTCCCCGGCCGACCGGAGCTCGCGCGGGCGCCGCCTCCAAGCTCGTGCTCCTCCATGTCTTGCCCAGGGCTTGAGCAGAGAGAGAGAGAGAAGAGCTCCCACCGACAAGTAGGCCCCGCATGTCAGTAAAAAATAGGGGCTTAAAAGTTGGTGCTCTTGCTGGAGTTGAGCATAAAAATTAGACCCTCAAAAAGTTAGGGGCCAGCTCCTACTCAGCAAAATAGGGGCTCCAAGTAGGGGCTATTGCTGGAGTTGCTCTGAGCAGGAACCCATCGCGGCCTCCACCGCCTCTACCACCAGTCCACCACAGCGTACGTTGTTGATCTTGATTGGCGTGAAGGTCAATTTGCCCCAAAAAAAATCGGTAATGCGACGACCCTGGCTTTTTCGCTCAATCATGATGGCAGACTGCCAGGAGAGCGGATCTCCTCCACTCCACGTCTCCACGGCAGAGACTGCCCAACGAGCAGGGAGCCAGGGAGACGGCGGAATGCTTCCGGAAGGAGGAATTTATATATATATATATATATATATATATAGGGTGATACTAAAATGCACCCAGGTGCATTCTGTATAGCAAATGCACAGATCCTGCGGTTGCAACTTCGTAGCTGAACCAATTGCAATTTGACGGACCAATTGCAACTCGACGCGAACCAATTGCAACAGCGGACCAATTGCAACTCGACGCGAACCAATTGCAAGTAGACCCAACGGGCGCAACTAGGCGTGAACCGTTGCAATTACGCCACGAACCAATTGCAACCAAGAGACTAACCGATTGCAATCAGCACACTAATTGCAACCTCGGGAACTAATTACGAATCGACTCGTTGCAATTGGACATGAACCAATTGCAACTAGACTCTAGTTGCAACCCGACGTGAACAAATTGCAACCGAATGAGCCTACTGCAACGACAAGACCTAGTTGCAACAAAGGTGGTGCATTCTACGAGAATGCACGGGTACTATAGCAAAATATATATATATATATATATATATATATATATATATATATATATATATATATATATATATATATATATATATATATATATATATATATATATATATATATATATATATATATATATATATATATATATATATATATGGCAGCGCTATGGATTCCATACCCGAGCCAACCCGCGGTCCGCCCTCGCGCGCACCACGCCAGGTTCCCCGCGCGGGCCTCTGCGGTTTTTTCTCGTTCCTTCCCACCTCCGTCCGGTTCCCTTTTTTTTCATCGCGTGGGGTTGCGGTTTTTCTCGTCCGTTCCCACCTCTGTCCGTTTCCCATTTTTTCATCACGTGGGGTTAGTTGTTGCAGATTCGGTTTTGCAGCTGGAGACTCCGAGTTGGTTAAGTTTTTTTTTTTGCAGACTGATTTTGTGGCCTGCACCATGCATTGCTGGTTCTGCACGCCCGTGACAAAAAAAACACATGCACGTCACAAGCATGGACACCCCCAGGAGCATATGTACAAAACTAAAAAGCCAGCAAGCAAAATACCAAAGAGATCCATATTTTCTATTTTTAAAATCTTGTCCTCGGTCATGCATACCACATAAAAACAGAACTTATAATTTGAGTACACATAGCGTTTTGCAATTGTAACATATTGACTTTTGTGATGACCAGTACCAGGAGCATATGTACAGAACTAAAAAGCCAGCAAGCAAAATACCAAAGAGATCCACATTCTCTATTTTTTATCTTGTTTATTCTGAGCAATCTTCCCCAATGTAGGCAGATGTCAATAGTTGAGAACACCACATAATTCCTTGATATCGATTTGCCAGAATGATCAGACACCCAATATGAGCATACTAAGCCATGTTCCGGTCCAGGCACCAAAATAGTAAAAAATCCAACATATTACTAGTATATTTTTTTATTTTTCCAGGTCACATGCATCTTACTAGCCATAGCTTTCATTCCTATTGCTTGTTGCTTCCTCGATCCAGGTAGATGTCATCAGCATTCCATGATTCATTTATAATTTGCCGGATTTTATAGTCAGCCTTCACTTCCTCTGGATCTTCAACTACAAAAACAAATATTGAACAATTTGATCTTTATAAAAGAACTTGACCAAAAGAATCAACCATGCCATAATGATTTCAGATAAAAACAGATCAGGTGTCCTAGCATCAAATTAGAACTAATTTGGTCAGTCTTTAGTGAACAATCTTGCATCAAACAATGAGGAATGTGAATGAATACATCATTCATTTTAATCATGCCAAGGTGACATCTTCTTTATAAGTGTGATTTTAAATCAACCAAAATAGCAGCTTTAATATTCTCTGTAGGCTAATCATGAATTATTAGTTCCATGATCCAATGAAAATATGACCTTAGACTAAAGTTCCATATACATAATTAAAAAAGAAGAGGTGATACTGACATGATGTACAAAAACTAACCAAAGGCTAGTTCAGTTAGCCAAAATGAACTGGCAGACAATAATCTGGAGAACTGTATGAAAGTTTTGCAGGAAGTATGGTCCAAGCGACCAGCACCTCGATAAAGGGTGATCTACATACTGTAATCAGATTGGAACCAGTAGAGGTTGAAGTACTCACAACACGTCATCAAGGACTTGAGCAGGTTGAATGGAGCATCAGTGAAATTCAGGAAATTGAACTCACACTAGAGTATAGATGCAAGGCTCCATGATGGAGGGCTAGCAGCAACTGCAGCCACCAAAATAATTATAATGATTTGTCCAACCCACCAAAATAACTGTAATGATTTCTCCAATCCAACATATTACCCGTGTATGTTTTTCTTTTTAGCATCACCCATTTAATTTATTTTTAAAAGCATAACAACTGGGAAGCATAAATCTGGGGATGGGTTACTACATAGATAGATATATCAACATTGAATGTTATGCGTTAAGTTCAACATGTGCAACTTAAAAAGAACAAAAACCGACATGATTCTGCAAAACTAACTAAAGTCTATTTCAGTTAGCAACTGAAATAATAAATGAAAGGAGTTTGTAGGACCCATCTCATACAAAATAAGTATAATACCAAGAAGAAAGGAGTTTGCAGGACCCATCTCATGGAAGAACCAAAACAAAATGAACGGGACGAGCTAACAAACAGACTGGTGACCATGGGAAACCTAATCAAAGCCGTAAGAACATGGAAGTTTCAGAAGAAGCAGGGTGATCCAAAGGCTGTGGGATGCATCATCTACCATAGCTTGCCAGGAGTATGCTGAATATGAATGTTTCAGAAACATGTCATGGGGTTGCTAAATTTGAGTTCCTTTCATCCACACATGTCACCCATTATAATTATTAAGATATAATAATGTTTAACATACCTAAGTATATAGACTAGAGGGGTAACAATTAATTTTTATAGTTAGTTTGTAAAAGTGGAGTTCCGATTAGCAATTAGTTAATGACAAAATGGCAGTGAGATGAAACCTGTAACTGGACAACATTTTAATGACTAAATTACACCATCCCCCACCTTCCTCAGCCAATAGATCGATAAACAGTGGCAGACCTAGAATTTTTGTTGAGCCTAAGCGAATGTTGCAACAGATATCAAGTTTACACAAACATAC
The DNA here is from genome assembly GCA_022644695.1 of Cenchrus purpureus. NCBI lineage: Eukaryota > Viridiplantae > Streptophyta > Magnoliopsida > Poales > Poaceae > Cenchrus > Cenchrus purpureus. The sequence continues at coordinate 26,985,064 of CP053458.1, read as the reverse complement.
AAATGCAGTAGTATATCTTCAAGAAAGAAAGCAAGATTAGCAGCCAGCAGTAAGCAGGTAGCAGCAAATAGGAGCCTGGGCACCTGCCCAAGCTTGCCCATGAGTAGGTCCGCCACTGTCGATAAACAAATCAATATTGTCATATGACACAAGAATCACATGCTCTCCAATCTTATGTTCAGGTAAAAAGTTAAACAATAATTTGCACTTCGGCGTCACCTTATGCGTCTCAACAATTTGAACAGAACAAATATATGAGCAAACAATCTGATCATAAATGATATTGCTGGAATTACATGTGAAATTTTAAAGCTATATGTCTCAACGTGTATTCATTTTGACGGATAAAAGCAGGCCAAATGAGCATATGCATGTCCAAATAAAACCTATTCAACTACTGCACAATTCTTTAAGTTCATAGGGAAACAACAAAAGAAAGAATAAGTGTAGACCTGCCTCTGTAAGTAGACTGTAGAGAATGCCATGAAACTGCTGATACATCGAGGTCAAGAGATCAATAATTTTACAGAATGCAAAAATGTACTTAACCAAACCAAAGATTAACAAACTGAAGCTAAATTACAGTCATATTCCCATCTGGTTGAGGAGGTCAACACAAATATTTGTTTTCTGCTTGTTAATTTGTACGTACCTGCGTGAATTTGTAAGTGAAGAGGGAATGTGATGTCACAATTGTGGCACCGGCAAACCGTTCCTATAGCAGAAGTAACCAGTGCAGCAATTACAATAAATAGATCCTGAGCGGATCTCTCTGCTGCACCTGCACTTGCCATGCCCTGTTGAACGGGGGCGGAGCCGCGGAACGGAAAGCTCGGCCTGGTCACCTGGTGGGCAGTGCAGGTGGCCAACGGCCGGGCCATGGCGCGGACGGCGACGGCGGTGCTCGGCCACGGGTAGGATGGTGTCGAGGGCGAACGGGCGGACTGGATCGGCTCCGCTTGACCGAATCGACGCAGCCGGGAGGGATGCGTCGGGAGGGCAGGACGACCAGCTCAACCTGGTGGCCGGCGGCACTGCACGCGGAGCCGGGGTGGGTGGGTCGCGACATGCAGACGCATTGGGGGGAAGGGGGTACAATGGGAATCCCGTCGGTGGGGTCGGGCAGCTGGGTGTGCGCAGGAGGGAGGAGGGGCACGCGAGTTCTCACCGGTGGTAGGCGAACGACGACGGGATGCCGGCCGGAGATTGAACAGCGGAGACGACGTTCCGGCGACGATCTAGCGAAGCTGCTCTAGATCCCAGGACCGCAGCTTGCGACGGACGGTGGCCAGGGTCAGGCTAAGATGTAGAGGCCTCCTCACCAGTGCAAAATGCGGGAGACGGGATGGGATAGGCGGCGGCGCCGGTGCCGGCACCGGCGGCTGGCTGAGTTGAGGACAGCAAAGAGTAGCCGCAAAACTATAGAGACAGTTCATCCCACGATCTCCACCTTAATGTAATTACTAAAATAAATAAATAAATTGGAGCACAAAACCGGGGAAAGAAAAGAAAATCGGAAGCAAACGCTCAGGCTCGGCCGACGCCCGACTGGCTCGGGTATTGAATATTATTCAATACCCTGGGTATAGAATATATATACCCTATATATATATATCGAACAGGGATATTCACCACACAGCGTGGTGGATATTATTAAGCACGCGCCGCCGTTACTACCTTGTGCTACGGTGAGGTGAATTACTGCTCACATGTTTATTCCTCATCAGATCTCAATAGTAAAATCGACTCAAGTGGCCTAGACAAATCCGTTTTTGCATTTAATTGTTGCGGATCCGGTGGTGAAATTGGGCGCCGTCGTTTCTCCATGGGCGCCGCCGCCGGAGCGCCGCCAACCATGCCGTACTGATTCTTCTGTCCACCGCTGCCGTCTTTCCATGGGGTCTTCGTATACCGCCGACGCCGCCGCCGGCATGTGCACCGCCTGCCGGTTGTGCGCGTACTGTTTCTTCCGCGCAGCGCATCGGCCCCCGGCATGTGCGCCGCCTGCTTGTTGCCTCTCCGGTCAGTCCATGATTCCAACGACAGATGCAGGGAAGATGAAGGAATTGAGGTCGCCGGTGGTTTTTAGAGGTATTGATTGTTTTGTTCGCAATAATTTCGTGCGCCATAAATTGCATTGACCAAAGGGATAGATGGATATGCATCGAAGGATTAGACTGAGTAGTAAAAAAAAGTGCAGAAGAGTAGTTTTGATTCGTGTTGTATCAATTGCACAAATCAGCGGTATTAAATTCGTGATGTATCAATGGCGTAAGCTAAGGGGTATTGAATGCATAGCATTACAGAGAGGAATAAAGGTATTTAATGGTACAAAAACAAGGGTTAGAATTGTGGTCGACTGTTGCATCTAGATCATCGCATTGTTCTGTTTACACTGATTTGGTATGCAGTTCATTGCATTGACTGAAAGCATTGAATGATATGCTTCGAAGAATGAAGTTTGGGGGTAAAAACATTACATAGTAGTACCATCTTCATTGACATGAAGTAAATATGACATGTGGTAGATAAATGATAGTTTTGTGGGGGTAAAATATTACAAGGAGTCCCGACTTTGCTACAAGATGTATCTGGAAGATGAGTCATGGTAGTAACAATGCCGTGGTGGAGTGATTTACTTTTTTTTTCATGCGATGTTGAACAGTTCTATTTACACTAAGATGGAGTGTAATGGCTTTTTACTAACGCGGGTCTGGGTTTTTTCCGTGGTAGTAATTAGATGATCATCGGTGGTATTTTGATGTCGCCGGACCGCCGCCGGGCTCCGCCGCGTGTTGAATATTATCCAACACGCTGGGTATATATACATATATATATATATATATATATATATATATATATATATATATATATATATATATATATATATATATATATATATAGCTAAAATGCAACAAGGCATCATCGTATAACAAATGCACAGACCTCGTGGTTGCAACCAATTGCAACTATGTCACCATACTAATTGCAACTCGACGGAAAATCATTTTGTACAACAAATATACGAGACTCGCAGCTTACAAATGTGTGACTTGCAATCGATTGCAACTAGATGGACTTGCAATTGGAGCGGACCGATAGCAATCGACCCAACTAGTTGTAACTAGGTCTTGAATCATGTGTAAACAAATTGCAGCGAGACTAGACCAATTGCAACTATGATACTGTACTAATTGCAACTTGACGGAACTAATTGCAACAATTTTGACCAGTTGCAACTTCCTACTGGATTCGAAACAATTGCCACTAGAACAGACCTGGTTGCAACCCGATGTGAACCAATTGCAACTAGAGTCGGTCTAGTTGCAACTGAGCAAAAATCAATTATAATCGGGGTGTTGAATCTGCGTGTAAACCAATTGCAACATGAGACTAGACCAATTGCAACTATGATATTGTACTAAGCAACTTGATTTGAACTAATTGCAACAGCTTTTGACCCGCTGCAACTTCCCATCTGGATTCAAACAATTGCTACTCGACCAGGACTTGGTTGCAACCCGATGAACCAATTGCAACTAGAGTCGGTCTAGTTGCAATCGAGCAAAAATCAATTGAAATCGGTGGGTGCATTTTCTATACAAAATGCACCCATGTGCATTATAGCAAATATATATATATATATATACACACACATACATATATATATATATACATACATACATACATACATACATACATACATACATACATACATATATACATACATACATACATATATATATATATATATATATATATATATATACATGGATATTCACCGTGTGTGGTGAATAATATCCCATTGTTACTACTATTATGACGGGAGGTCTTGCGAGCTCTGTTAACCATGTAATTATTCATTTCCCCTCTTGAGTAGTAAAATGATGTCACCTGCCATTTAGCTTCTCGTTTTGCTTCGTGTGGGTTGGTGAACCTAAATATGCACCATCGACGTTCCTTTACCACACCTTTGGTGAGCCTCGACAGTAGTAAAAACCTTTTTTTTATAACTCAATCCTTTCGTTGAAGCTTGTCTCAGCTATATGAAAATGTATGCGTGTGAGGTGACCTAGTCACGATCTCTGTTTCTTCACCAGAGCAAGATGATGACTCCAGAGCTCACAGCGCGGAGGGCGGTGGCGTCGAGGCATGATGAGCAGCGGTTGATGACGTGCAACAAGAATGCGCTACACCACGCGCCATGCTACAGCCACCGTGTAGTGTGGACGAAGAAGCTCTGAAAAATTTCATCTCGCATGGACTTGAATTTGTACGTGCGTGTTCATTTTTTATTACTCCATGACTTTTCTTTGTGAGCCATATGATGTGGTCCAATTATTACATATTTTTTCACCATTTATGTGTTATTAAACTCTCGTGCAAATTGTCAACCTTTAAGATTCAAACTATAATTGAATTAACATAAAGCTGCAGCAAGAGAGGATTTGATTTTTTGTCGGCTAGCACTGGCGTGATTTTAGCAAGATTCCAGTGAGCAACAATTGCATGCGTGCATTATTCAAACAAGATTCAAGGTTGCAATTACACTAGACACGCGTAATTCATGAGGTAGTTTATGGAGTAATATTCTACCTATTTGGTTGCCATTATTCACAACAATGGTAGTTCATGTTAATGATTTCAATTCCTTACTCGTAATTGCTCTTCTTTTCAAAATTATTTATTTGCCTGCAAAATTACTTCTCAAGTTTCGCACATATGCAAATTATTTAGCATCAATTATGCTCCGTACTTTTGAAATGAAAAGGAGTAATAGCTGTAATGATTTTGAAGATATAAATTTTTATCAACAAATTTAGAGAAATAATTTTTATAATGACATCATTTTGATCTCACCAGACTTTATCTAAACTATGACGCAGTCCTCCAACCAATACTAATTACTCCATTTTAATTGTTATAGTAGTAAAAATCGTTGTGCATTATGATTTCACATCTATTTTAATGTGAACCCTTAGTGTGATTGGCTTTGAGGCATAGTTAAAGCTTCCATGAGTGGACATTTGAGAGAAAGAGGCAGAGAAACAACCATTATGCATGCCAAATTGAAATAAAAGATTCCACAACGTGCAGTTAAATCTCATTTTGCAAGATAAAACAGTAAAAGCGGTAGCAAAAGGGGGTGACAATCCTGGACTAGATATTGCCTCTAAACGAGTTTGATTTTCCCCTCATCTAAAAAAAGAGATTGGTTTGGGAGTATTATTCAATAGACCTTAGGAGTATCTTTTTTTCTCCAAATATCAATATTACTTCTTTTTCATTATAGGTAGTAGAAGTTATCTGTTCTCACAGACTCGTGCAAACCGTAGACTAGAGTATTTGGCACGCTATTCAACACACAGGCACAATTGTAAATACCATAAAATAATAAACAAAGAACCCAGCGAAAACTTGTAAAAAATCATCACAACTCTTCAATCCGATTTGAAGATGCACTGTCACCATGTTTTCCATGGATCTGCCATAATATTAAATGTGTAGGTGGCGCCACGGCTAGAGGTCCGGCAAGCCTTCAAGGTAGTAAAAATCCTCCGGGGATTTGCGTAGGAGTAAAATCTTTGGAGTCACTGCTCACACACTAAAAATCCTCCAAGAATTTTGCGTAGGAGTAAAATCTTTGCAGTCACTACTCACACACCAGCTAAAATCTTCGGAGTGGCATGTGAATGCAAAATCTTTTGAGCACGCATGGAGGGTCCATTATTGCAATTAACACAAATTATAGCAAGAGAGGAATTTGAAGAGCCATCACTACTTACACACCAGCTAGCTTCGCGAGATTTGGGAGAGTGATGTGCGCATGACATTATGTTTAGGAGAGAGGTTTCATCCTTGCACGGATTGCAGCCATTGTAACGTGGTATAGAGTTAAGTTTGCTGGATTTTAAAGCATTTAAGATTGCAAACTTTAGATAATTTCAACTTTTTAAGGTAGTAATAATTCTTTGTTTGTGCTAACAACTGGAAAGGGGCATGATTGAGCTGGTTACACATGCTTGGCATATAGTCTGACTTCCTACCTAACCAGCATAGGAGAGAATGAAGTAATCTTGTCATTGGAAATTACTCATTTATTCATTAGACATGTTGAAACAATAAATTTGTGTTCTCGTATAGAAAATTTTGGGATCGTAAAAAATATTGCTTACATGGTGTGGATTATTAGAAATAAATCTATATATTTACCAAAAAGCTTGATGTTCACATGTAATTACTACTTTTCACTCATGAGTACTCTAGAGCTGTAAAAATGTTCGGTGATCCCTCCAACTATTGTAAAAGCACGTCAAAATAGATCAGCGGTAGTAAAATAGTCCCTCGGGCTAGGTTTAAGACGTACTACGATTTGTGCCAAATATTGATTTATGTGAGTAAGTATTCATGACAATGGAATTCAGATATAACATTTGAGACAAAATTACTCCAACCACGAATGTCATTTTTAATTTTCAAGGAGTAAAAATTTAACAACAAATTTACAATTGAGGATATGCATGCAGGCAAGCAAGCATTAACTGCTTAAAATCCATCTATCTCATGCAGCAAGGGTGCGATTACAGCTTCAACCAATCGGATCAACCAGAACATTTTTTTCAACATAAAAATTGAACCAGAACAAAAATTGGAGATCCATGGTCGACTCGATGGCGGCCCATTCCCTTGGGCAACTCAACGACATCCTCCTCAACATACGATGGCGATTCCTATGGAGGGACAGCGGTGGCTCCCATCGGTGGGCACCAGCGGCACCCGGGCATAGCTTGCATGCACTGCACACACATGCCATCAATCTTCTTACATTAGTGGAGATGATTTAGATTCATTTTTCTCCTGGTATATCCATTGAAACATGCAAAATCTGACACCTCAACTAAAATTAGCAGCATGATTTTGCACGGAAACATCTCAATCCCTCCGGATTTATCTTGAAACATAAAAAATAGATGCGAAAAGCCATCTGGATAATTTTTTACAACTCAAGAATGAAAAATAGTAATTATGTGATTAACAGGGCTAACCATAGCTCTAGGCGTGGCGTCGTGCACACAACGTGCTGATTCATGAAAACCGTCTTCGTGTGGAGTTCAAAGAAATCCAGCGAGACGATGAAGGTGTTGACTGACAATTTTGTCCATGGGCGGTGTGCCGCCATCACCAAACGGCTAGCTATAGAATGCTTGACATGGGAGAAAAAAGAGAGTGGAAAGAGACACAAATGAAAGAGAGCAGAAAGAGACACAAATGACCTCCGCAATTTATAGCCAATTGACTAGTTCAGCATGCAATTTTTTTGAACGTGTGTGCATGCAGAGTTAATTAAGTCAATTAATCTGATTGCAATGAATACAGACATCCATGAATGCGGATGGTCAAAGGAGTAAAAGCGGATGGTCAAAGGAGTAAAAGATAAAAAAAACTAATTGCACTTGTGAGGATTTAACAACCATACATGGACGGAGGACTAACGTTCCGTCTGCAGTGTTGAATATTATTCAACACACTGTGTGCTGAATATACATTACCTATATATATCACAAAATCAAAATACTAGGGTGTGCTACTCAGAACACGAAGTGTGCATCAGCATCATCTGTAGTTCATCAAGCGAAAAAGATACACAAAACATGCAAGAAATGTGCAGTCCTCTGGCTGCCTTGGCCACAGGGCTATGGCGTTGGCCTCCTAATTATGCCGAGCACCACCATGCGTTGGCTCATCCAGGTACTGCTTGAGCACACTATAGTGTCTAGACTAATTAAATTGCTACAAGACTGCAACATGGAAAACATCAACATTTGATACAGCCAGCAGCAACAGTACACTAGTTACTAAATAATTCAGTAACTCAAACAAATTAGATGACAATCCAAATATAGCACTATCCATTAGAAATTTAGAAAACATGTAACACCTAAATTTAGTGAGCCAAATAGATGTGCGTACTGAATGCAGACGCTAGAAACAAATGAGCTGAAGGCTTTAGCAAGCTAGAGTAGTCCCAGATTTTGCTCGTGACAGGGGTGGAGAAACAAGTTCCATGCATAATCAGGTACTGAAATCTCAGAATGCATAAGGATGCATATGGACAGCATTATTCATGGGATTTACGAGCACATGACATGTCACACAAAGATGCGCTTGGCATACCATAATAAACTTTAACAATCGGAAACCTTAAATATGAAATATCAGTACCTAGATGTATAGATAAAAAAGATATTGACAAGATTTCTGAAAACTAACAAAAGATATTTCAGTAAGAAAAACCATTCAATCATCACTCTGATCTAGCCTTTACTGCATAAATTGAACTAACTATAAAAAAATAAATACCAAGAAGACTGCAGTCTGCAGTACCCATCTAATGCACGAGCAAAAACGATATGATTGGGAGCTGAAGTACGAACTGATAACAATTGTCAATGAAAGTGAACTAGAAGGAGCAGGCTCTACCTGATGCTTTGCAAGAATCTGGCGTTTGGCAATCCGAACCTAGACAGAAGATGCTCCAAAGGTGCCCTGCAGGCCGTGCTTTGGTTGGAAGCAATAGAAAGATGCTCCAAAGGTGCCCTGCAGGCCGTGCTTTGGTTGGAAGCAATAGGTGTTGAGGGCCAGGTTGTCACAAGTCTGCTCGTCACCCAGCACGATTGGGAATGGGGATCGGCAACAGGCTCAACCTATTAGCCTTGCAGAACACCATCTCACCACAATCGGGAGTAAAACAACAGCAATTGGTAAAAATTCCCAATCGATGAGAGATCTGTTGGGGGAGTGAATGGATGGTAATGATTTGAAAGAAAAAAATTCCAATGAATCACCTGTGCTGTAGCCCCGTGCTACATTCTTATCCGTCCAAATCAACCGCAGGAAAAAAATCCAAACCAACAAGGATCTTCGATTTGCACAAAAGAGAAAAATTAGAATGGAAATTAGGTTCGCAGAGCATCCGCAAATCGATCTGAGCACCTTGGGAATTTGAGCGAACGGTAGATGAAGAGGCAACTTGCACAGGGAGAGACCTAATCGATGGGGGATGAAGGTCGGTCTTCCAGCGGCGCCCGAGACGGCGATGATAACTGGCAACAAAAATCAATCGTAAAAATAAAACTGATAAAAATATAGAAGCCAAGCTGAAGGAGGTGGAGGCCGATGGCTAGGACCTACGCGTTTGTCCCCCGATCCGAGCTACCAGAGGCGGCGCCGGCCGTGTGGCCGGGGGCCACGGGGCCCTGGCGTGCGGAGGAACGGGGGATGGCAGCGAGGGGACGGTGTCGCGGGCAGGCGGACCGTGGGCGGAGGCGGCGGCGGAACGGGGGCGAAGGAGGAGGGAGGCGTGGGCGGCGGCGGAACGGAGTCGGGCTGAAAAGCCGTCTGTTTTGGTCCACGATATGCAGCGGGACGTCAGAGGGTCAGGGAAATAAAAAAAATTGGTAGGAAAAAAACCAGACGGGAGGCAGCAGGTGGCGCGTAGGAGGCTGGCTGGGGTATGGAATATTATTTCATACCCAGGGTACAGAATATAAATAATATATATATATATATATTAATCATTTTGCAAAATTATACGACGGTTTCAAAATTTTACAATTTTGACAACCATTCGACAACGTGCCCTAGCACCCTGACGGTTTCAGTCTAACGTGGCCACGGCGGTTGAATCACCGTAGGCCCCACGGGCGTGGAGGTCAGCCGCCGTGGGCCATGGCGGTTGGCGACTAATCGCCGTGCGCTACGGCGGCAAGGCCAACCGCCGTAGCCCACGGCGGTAAGGCTCGTCTTGAGTGTGGCGTCTGACGCGAGTTTGCGCCTCTATATAAGGAAAATTAGCCGAAATGTCATAAAAATTCGGAAAAAAGGAAAGAGAGGTTGGGAAGGAGAGGAGAGTGAGGCGGAGGCGAAGCTCACGGGTTCTTCGCTTCATTGTAAGTATTTCGTCGATATAAACTCTTTTAGCACCTATACTTAGAAACCGTATTTAGTGATTCACTGCGTTTCTTTAGATCCGTAGTATTAAAATGTCTGTTGTAGGGTTAGGGTTGAGAAGGATAAGAGGGAGGTGGAGTGCGATGAAGCTCGCGCTTCTTTGCTTCATTGGTGTATTTCACTTATTTAACTAATTTCACTAATTGCTATTTCGGTGTAGTGTAGATTTCTGTAGATTTATGTATGGTATAGATTTCTGGAGTATAGATCTGTAGCTGTAGTTTATAGATATGTAGTTGTAGTTTATAGATCTGTAGTTGTAGTTTATATTACGTAACATATTTCTGTGTAGATTTTTGATTAGTTTGTTAATTTAGTTTAGATATAAGTTTATTTGTTTCTTAGTCCTCGGATGTAGTATTTGATAGCGATTCGCTTTTTATTATGAATCGGACATCGAGAGCAGTCACAATCAAAATATATTATGGAATTGGAGAAATTATATAAGGTCCACAAGGAGTTGACTTGTCAAATTATAGTTCAATTGAGAAAAATGTTTCAAGAGCAGGAGAAAGAACTTGGGAGGCTATAACCAACTATTTGGTCAAGGCATTTTCGGTGAGATTTAGAGCACCAATGCATGTCGGTGATGGCACTAATCAACAGAAGTACATCAGTGTATTGGGAGCTCGTGGCACTTCAAGGGACTCCACGATGGAGGGGTTTTATCAGAAATGCATGCCGAGTTGGTTTGCCCGTGATTTTGTTTGTCCAAGTTTACGAAGGGTGGGTCTAGCGGTCAAGTGCATGAGGAAGGCGAGGATGCGGACGAGGGGAGGTGGTGAAGAAGGGAAGGTGCTAAAGAAGGAAGGCGTCAAGAAGGGAAGATGTCAAGAAGGTGAACAACAAGAGGAGGAAGAAGGGATTACGAGGGTGAGCGGACATCTAGAGGTTATGTTGTCACCGGTGTTATTGATGAGGAGAAGTAAACCCAGGTGATGAGATAATATCGAGAGAGTTGGAAGTTGATGAGCGTGCATTGGAAGAGGACTCTTGGATGATGATTATGATGATGATGATCGAGGATCGGTGCCCTTGCATTGGCGCAACTACGATTTCTCACTGTACTTGTTATTATCTTGGTGAGAATGTGCCATGGGAGTACACGGAGAATGAGGTTTGTGTAGGCGCTATGTACCCGATCGCACATCGAAGGATGCAAGCGGTGGTCCACCTTGACTCTACAGTGGAGAGTCCAGGGGTAGTCAAGAGCTCTCCTAGGATATATGATGTGTGTTGCAACAAGGATGATTGTTCTTTTCGAGTGTATGCATATATGGGGAAGTGAGACAATTACATACAGGTGAAAGAAGTGAAAGGTCACACTTGTACCCTTGATCGTATTAATGCAAGGCATCGAAACATTTCAGCCGATTTTGTTGCAAGCCACATGTACCCTCACATAGTGAATAGCGAACGAATATGCAAGAAGGCAATTATCGGTGCAATTGAGGAAAAGTTTGGCTACACCATCGGTTACGACAAGGCATACCAAGCAAAGAAGAAGGTGTTGGAGCATAGGTGGGGTACTTATGAAGCATCCTACCACAATTTGCCTAGCTTGGTACACACAATAGTTCAGATGAATCCTGGCAGCTACTATGATATCAAGGATTATCCTTGCGTGGAGAAACCAGGCAAGCTTGTGCTTCAGCGGTCATTCTTGGCATTGGGTGCCTACATTGAGGCTTTCAAAGTGTGTCGACCGGTCATTTGCATAGATGACACTTTTCTCACGAGCAAATACAAAGGAACAATCCTCGGTATGGCGGTGATAGTAACAATCGATTGCTTCCTTTGGCCATTGCATTTGCGGAGAGGGAGAACGGTGGCAGTTGGTACTGGTTCCTTGAGAGGTTGAAGAACATGGTGGTACAGGATGTGCAGGATGTGTGTGTGATACACGATAGGCACAAAGGTATTTTGCAAGTAATCAATGACATGAAAGAGGGCGACAGAGCGTCTGAGCTCCATTGTGACTGATGTTAAGAGCGGTGGTGCGTTAGGCACATGAAAGCAAACTTCCACGGCCGGTTCAAGAACAAGACCTGTCTAAATTGTTTGGGCGGTTGTGTGAGCATTCAATGAAGAAGTTTGATGCCATTTGGAAGAAATTAGATAAGCTGACAAAGAAGGCATCAGAGGAGATAACAAAGAGGCGGTGAATCCGAACACGGAGAGGAGCCAATTTCTCGAGGATGTGAGATTAGATGGCCCTCAAGTCGCCTTGAGAAGAGGGTGTCTTTGTGAAGACCTTGACCGGATTGAGAATGAGCCTAAGGAGAAGTGGTGTCTCATGTTTGATGAGGGCGGAGCAAGACATGGAATAAAGACCACTAATTTTGCTGAGGTATACAACTGTGTGCTCCGCCTCCGCGGTGCAAGACCTCTTCCTCTAGTTGGCATCATTGAGTTCTTTATGTATCGTACAATGTTGTACTTTCACACTAGGAGCCAGATAGCGGATGAGGTTATGAGGAACACTCAAATGAGATACTGCACAAAAATGACTAAGTATCTGTCCAAGGCTCAGGAGAAAGCACTTAAACACAAGGTCACAGCGCAGCCTTGGCACCAGTCTGATGACAATGAAATTATGTGAATCCATTGCAAATGTGTGCTTTCTCTCGTTAACTACCACGGCGGTTGCAAGCGACTTCGCCGTGGGGATATCAACCGTGACCCACGGCGAATGGTTGTCAAAACTGTAAAATTTTGACTTGCAACCGCCGTGGCCCACGGCGAATGGTTGTCAAAACTGTAAAATTTTGAAACCGTCCTATAATTTTGCAAAATGATTAAAAAAATATAAAAAAAATCCCGGAAGGAGAGTCAGCGCAGGGAGTTGAGTGAGCGCAGGGAGTTGAGTTGGGTCGCAGACTTCGTCATCTGGGCCTACAATAACAATCTGTACTTATGGGCTTGGTTAGGCCATATTCTCATGGCGTGTCTTCTTCAACCAACAACACCACATGTTACAAAGTTCACAAATAAAAAATAATCATCAGTTTAGATAATCGTCATATCTCCAAATACACAGCTTTAGGTTAGATCAAAGTTTAGATATTGATTTGGTTGGGGTGTGCCAAGCTCGAGCAATAATGCAACGCTAGAGCGACACATAAAAACCCAGATAGCAAGCTATCTTAATGGATCTTTCCCCACAAAAAAATTAGATTAATACCATTGTGGGCACGTGTCTCACATATCAGATATTAAACTGATAAGAACAGATACTACATTTGATCTTAGCCAAAAAGCCGAGAAAGGTATGATTTGTCATGCCGGCGTGCCCCTTCTTTTGTATGCACTTCGATATCACCACAATTTCTAAACAGGCAATGCAGTACTAATAAGGATTAGGTAATGACTTCATTTAGGCCGGCCGGGCCGAAGCGCATAGCCGCGGCAGCCACGCGGCACGCACCGAGTGCACGCGAGCGAGGAGGTCCCAGGCGCACGACACGGTAGTGGGGCCCACACCCAGTCCCCCCCCTCTCGACATCCCTCCATTCTTATCCTCACCTCTTTGCGCTCGGGCGCCCTGGGAGCCACGCGCTGCGGCGTGCCTCGCGGAGGCTCGCACGGCCGCAACCCCTGGTGGTCGTGCGGCGGAGGTGCCCCTCCCAACAACACGCATGGCGCGTAGCGGCGGATCGAGATGAGCATGGCGATGCTGGAACAGCCCCTTAGGGACCCTGGGTATGGCGAGCTCCTCCCTCCGCTATTGGTCTGCAGTGAGGCTGACGCGAAGCGAATTTGTTGCTGAATACCATATATGATTCCCGGTTTGATGTAGTGTTTGTCGAAACTAGGTGAACATGCATAGGTGATTCTTAATCGAGATTTTTGTAAATTGAAATCAGTGCAACATTGTGTGTTCAATTTAGTATTTCACCTAGGGTTTTTGGACAATTGATACTTGGTATGAACTGTGTTCATACTTGTCAGAATTTTCATACCATCTAGTGAAATACCTAGCTAAAACCATGTTGTCTCTGATTGAATTTTTTCCTTTTGGAAAAATGGAAGGACAAAGGCTTTTACCATCTGTACATGTACGATTCTAAATGTAGTAATTTTTAGCTTGCTATTTGGTTATGATTTCCTTCTCTAGCACGTGCTCGTTGCTGATTCAGAAGCCATGACACATCTTTTGGTTGAACTGTGGGCCGAGCTACTCCATTCCATTCAGCAGAAAAGGCCAAAAAGGGCTACTCTCATGTTATAGCTTTGTTGATGTTGTTTGGGAAGAATTTGCTTCCACACGCTGCAGCTCTTTGATAGATTTCATACATTTGCTATTTACCACATTATGTGTCCCCGATGTCATTGTAAAAAATGAGCCACGAGTCTTTCTAAGGTTCTCATTTCATTTGTTCCGCAGCGAGTTTCCTGAGACTGCTGTCGTGGAGGAAGATCAGAGGAAGGAGTGTTCAGTTCTAGTTCTAAAGGAGTCGCCACACGACATAAGGTGAGACATGGCAACCCCCCGCCCCTACCTCGTATTCTGATTTCATAAATTGATGTTGATTTTTAATTTTTTAGAATTGTTTATTGCTTTTTAGGTCACCCACCACTAGTTAGTTTGCTTTTCAAAAAATATTCAATTACTTTTGCAACGGAGTCTATTTCCTTTTTTTAAAGGAAAACTTCCATTTTTTACCATCCAACTTTTGGCTCAGTTTGATTTTGGCCATTAAACTTCAAAATCAGATATCTTTGACCATCCAACTCTTAAAACCGTTCACAATTGGCCATAAAGCGGTTTTGATGGGTGGTTTTAACTTTTTTATTTAAAATTTAGTCCTTAGAACTTGAAATGAGCATTACTTTTTGCTCGTAGCTCTGATTTAGGTGATTCTCACGGTCACGCGTTCATAACGGTGAGCTTTATCTTTTAGAATGTTTTTATACATTTTATCATCAATTTTTATATTATTATTATTATATTGTTGTGTAAAAATAATAATATAAGAAAAATAAAACAAACAGTTACAAAATAATATGAGCAACATTTTAAATAATAAATCTCATCTTATGAACGCATGGCCGCAATAATCACTTAAATTGGAGATACGAGAAAAAAATAGTGATCATTTTAAGGTTCAAGGACTATTTTTAATTATTTTATTTATAGTTTAGTCCTTGGATCTTAAAATGATTACTACCTTGTATCTCCAATTTAAGCGATTCTTGTAATCAGCTTTCTCTTTTAAAATGCGTTCATATTATTTTGTAACTGTTTGTTTTATTTTTCTTATATTGTTGTTTTCACACAACAAGATAAGAATAATATAACAAATAGTGATAAAATAGTACAAAGAACATTTTAGAAGATAAATCTTATTGTTATGAACGCGTGACGCAAGAATCACCTAAATCGGAGCTACAAGAAAAAAGTAATGATCATTTCAAGTTCTAAGGACTAAATTGTGAATAAAGAAAGTAAAAACAACCCATCAAAGCCGCCCAATGGCCAATTGTGAACGGTTTTAAGGGTTGGTGGTCAAAGATATCCGGTTTTGAAGTTCGATGGCCAAAATCAAACTGAGGCAAAAGTTGGATGGTTAAAAATGGACTTTTTCCTTTTTAAATAGGGTGCAATTTTTACAGAGTTTTGCTTTTGCATTTCCTACATGAAAATACTCAATTACTGTACGGAGCTTTCTCATACCTCGCCCCAGTGTCAATACTAAAAACAACCACTGAAATAACCTGTTAGATTAATCAGCGATACACTGAACTGTATGTTTTCTTGTATTTCTATATAGCTTCCTTCGATTGTCCATTAGTTTTCGTTTCGCTCATGTCAATTTTCTGAAAACACTTGAATGGCTGAACATCTTTGTAATTCGTCACTCCCCTGGAGTAATGAAATTCGGGCATGACCCTTACTGGAAAACTGCCCATCAGTGTGAGAGCTATATGCGAAATTTTACGTATGTATAGTTTGGTAGAATTAACTCAATGGATACTCGTAGTTTTATTTTGTTACTCAGCTGCTATGATTGGTAGATTTGTCCTCTTTATTTTTTTTTGCTCAATATCTGACATACGATGGTTGATAAACCAATAGACAAAGGCATGCTATTTTATTAATTAGCTCAAGATCTGATGGTTACTTCAGATTAGTACATCTTTTATTTGTACAAATCTTAGTACGTTTGGCAATCTTTTTGTGTCATTTCTCAATAATTTAGCAACATCATAGGCTTTTTGATGAAGCAATTTAGGTCCTACAATGAAGCATTGTAGGCCACAAAATATAGAAATTTAGCATACTAGGTTACACAAGTTTGTAGTATAATTTATAAATTAAGATCTTTATAACTTACCATTTCTGTTTTTTTTCATATTTTTATCATCTCCTGGTTAGCACCCCCTAGAGCTATACTACTCTAGTACTCTGATATATTGTACCTATCCTCACACACCTTTTCTACAGCATTTTCCCTAACTAGCTATGCTGGCCACACATGTTCATTGGCTATCTGCTACTTTGCTCTACCATATGCATTTGATTTTTTTCACATCAATTTCATTTGTTGCACAACAAGTTCCCTGAGACCGCTGTGGTAGAGGAACAGAGGAAGGAGAGTTCGGCTCTAGTTCGAGAGGAATTTCTACACAACATAAGGTGACACATGGCTATCCCCTCCCCCCTCGTATTTTGATTTTTCTAAAATTGGTGTTGATTTGATAATTGATTATTGCCTTTTATGTTCATTCATCACAGGTTAGTTTGCTTTTCAAAAATTGTTCAATTACTTTTGCAACTTAGTTAGTTTGCTTTTTTGTAATGGGTACAATTTACCGAGTTGTTCTTTGCATTGTAATACGGTTGTTATACATTTTTTTACTTGATATGTGAGACCAATCTTGGATACCTGTAATCCCCAGTGTGGTGGCTCCCTTGATGCATGCAAATCAGCACCTTCTGATCATTTTTCCATACCATTTTTGTCATACTAAAATAAATCAGCACCTACTGATTATGTTTTTATTTTTTAAAATTTTGTTTCATTTGTTTTAACACCTACTGATTAGTTATTAGTTAATGATTTGGATGGAAAATTAACAAATATATGCTTCTGTAATTAGGCAACAACATTTTTTTAAGGAAACAGGAGGCATCAACATATTACTGATAAAGCAATAATATAGTTAAGATTATGCAACTACATGGTTGTGAAATAGTCAAACTGTAATACTGTCAAAATTAATCTATAAAGCAATACACTCAAAAATGCAAAAGCAATCATGCAACACACAGAACTCAACATGCCTTTTTATCTATGCATAACAACACAAATTTAAGCAATTTTTATTGTTAATGCTTGCCATCTATTTATGCTTTTTTTTCTGGTACATTTGCTAAAGTTTGTTTGACCGCAACAGTCAGAAAGACCCCATGCTGTGCAAGATGTTGGAGCCAGACATTGTGAAGAAGGGAGCAAATAAAGAGAATAACTAAGCAGTACTGATTCATTAGGTGTAGTCATCCATGCAGTGCAAGATGTTCTAGTCAAATTTGTCACTTTTTTCATAGTGTTCAAGGATCTGGGTATACCCTATCCTCCAAAAAACACACATCTATTTACATACCTCGGACAGTGCTAGCAACTTGTTGATTTGCCCTTTTGTTTTCGATGGTTCTGTTATTTTTGGCGTCCCGTGGTGGCAGCCAACACAGGAAATGGTGGGCCATGTGGGGCAGGGATGCTGCCGTTTTTGCGCGCGAATCTGTTGCGCGGGTGGGTGGGGTGGGGGCACAGCGGGGACCACGGATGCATAAAAATGTAATTGGGGAGCAAAGGATGCCTAAAACGGATAGGCCGTGCCGACGGCCCGCGTCCTAAGGATTAAGTCCTTTTGACCCTCCTTATGTATTGGACGAGTTCAGTTTTCCCACTCTTTTGTCTGAAACCGGGTATTCAAGGCTCCTCTTCTCCCGAACCCCTACGTGTTTCCTCCCTTAGCTGTTTTACTCCCTCCACACCGACGCGCTCCCCTCCGGAATGAGATCCTCTGCCATTGCCCCCTCTACCATTGAGTGACTGCCATGTGGGACCGAGGGCGCCGGTCTGCCATTGCCCCCTCTACCATTGAGTGACTGCCATGTGGGACCGAGGGCGCCGGGAGCGGTGGCGACAAAGGTCGGAGCTCCCCTCGAGCTTTGTTGTGTCGGGAGAGTAAGGGACTAGCTATGTCCGGCCCTCCATTCGCGAGGATGCCGCCACCGCGCTCTCCCTTCGTGAGGACGTCGCCGCCGCACTCTCCTCGAGGTCCATGGCCTCCCCGATCCGGGCACGCGGAGCAGAAGGCTCCTCCCTCGCCGTCGGCACGCGTGGAGATGGCCGAGCGCGGAGATGGTCGGCGTCCTCCCGCTGGCGGTGGCGGCAGCGGCTCGCGCTCATCCTCCAACTCTCGGTCTTGGATCTTGGTGCGAGCGCAGGCGGCCGAATCGAGGCAGGCGGCGAGCCTCGCGGCAGCGGCGGTGAGTGCGGGGCTCTGCCGCTCCGCGGTACCGGGTGCAACGGTGGTGGCAGATCCACGACGCTCGTGTGGCCTCCAAGAGGAGGTGACAACCATGCGTGAGGATGCTCGTGGAGCAGGACGGCGCACTGCCCTCCCCTTGTCTCCCTCACCGGCGTGCCAGCGGCGGCTCGCGCTCATCCTCAAGCTCTCCGGCACCGGATCTTGGCTGCGCGGAGCAGAGGCAGTGCGAATCGAGGCAGAGGTGTCGGCGGGCCTCACGACAGCGGTGGCGAGGTGCAGCTACTCTGCTGCTCCTCTGCTGGCGCCTGACGGGTGCAACAGTGGCAGTGGATCGACGCGCCCGTGTGGCCTCCAAGAGGAGGTGACAGCCATGCGCGAGGGTACTCGTGGCGTAGGACGGCGCGGCGCCCTCCCCTTGTCTCCCTCACCGACGTGCCGCCGGCGGCTCGCGCTCAACCTCGAGCTCTCTGGCGCCGGATCTTGGCTGCGCAGAGCAGAGGTAGCGCAAATCGAGGTAGAGGTGCTGGCGGGCCTCGCGACAGCGGCAACGAGGTGCAGGGCTCTGCGCTCCTCTCGGCGGTCTGACGGGTGCACGTGGCGGTCGACGGCGCCCGTGTGGCCTCCAAGAGGAGGTGACGACCATGTGCAAGGGTGCCCGTGGCGCCGGAAGGCGCCCCACCCTTCCCTTGTCTCCCTCAGGCGTGGCAGCGGCGCTCGGCCTCCCGAGCTCTCAGCCGGATCTTGGATGCGCGGAGTAGAGGCAGCGCGAATCAAGGCAGAGGCGTCGGTGGGCCTCGATGCAGTGGCGAGTGCAGGGCTCCGCTCCTCTGACGGGCGCGGCGGTGGCAGATCGACGGCACCCTTGTGGCCTCCAAGAGGAGGTGACGTCCATGGCGAGGGTGCTCTTGGTGCAGGACGGCGTGCCGCCCTCCTCTTGTCTCCCTCACCGGCGTGCTGGGGCGGCTGTGAGACACCACCGGAGGAGGCCACCCATCGACTGTGTCGAAGCCCCTCTGGCGGGCGGCGGCGTGAGCTCCTCCAGCACCGTCTGGTGGCGACCTCTCTCTCTCTCGATTCTCGTGACGGGCAGAGAAGCTCATCCAGGCGTAGCAAGAGGGGTAGCAGCGGCGACACGAGGGGTGGCAGCGGTGAGGTGGAAGTCTTCCCCTTCTCCATTTGCCGGCGCACCGCTCCCTCCCTTGTTCGTGAGGACCGAGCTCGACGATCATATCCCCAAAACCACCATTGTCAGTGCGGAAAGTAGTCCCGACACTAACTAGTAGAAGCGCTGAGATTGGTCTCTCGATGGCCGGTGCTAAGCAACGCTGGGACACAAGGTTTATCTGGTTTGTTGTGGGTCAGTACGTCAGGGTGCACTCGAGTACTGTATTGCACCGTGGTGCTCGTAGAGGGGGGCTACAAGCAAGGCGGGAGAGGAGGAGGAGCCTCCAAGTCCCTGAGGTTTGATTGAGGCAAAGTGCCAATATCGTGAGTGAAGGTGGAAAAGCGAGTTAGTGAGTTATCCGTCGTCCTCCTCACTAGGACCGCCTCCTTTTATAGACCAAGGGAGGCGGTTTACTCATGCCGCATGGCTTTAGGTGCTGTGTGACGGCGTGGCGCACAGTGCCGTTGATCCGACGGCCGTCCTGGCGAATCTTGTCCCCGGCAGGCGTCGTGGCGGATCCTGTGCTTGTCCAAGGGCGGCTTCGAGGGTGGTAGTGCTGGATCTCTTGTCTGATCGGCGTCCGTACACCGGCTCGAGGGTCTGGCTGACGGGAGACCGGAGGCTGCACAGCGGCGGGCGTGACGACGTCCGTCGGCACCGGGTTCCCACGGCCGGGATGACCCAGCGTGCGGGATGGTGGCATATGGCGAGGATGGCCGACAGACCGGAGGAGGTGACGGAGGGGACGCGCTTCCCCATCCTCACGTCACGGCGTCGACCTGGGCGGGCGTGGAGTTGGTGGCCGTACCCCTTTCGAGGGTGCCATCGTCCTCTTTCGAGGGGCTCGGCGTGGAGGAGGTACGGGAGTGGGCGGCACAGTGTCACGGAATGACACTAGCCCTCCATGACACCAGACAAAGACCGGGATGGTCATAGTGCGGGTTGGTCGAACGGGATCGATTCGTGTGGTGTCAGAGGACCGACGTGGCAGGGATTCGCCTTTGACCCGGGCGCCCACGATGCGTCAGAGCATTCAATGCCCCTGTCGGGGAGCAGGTATGGTGCTGCGGGTCGAGGGGGTCCTCGAGCGAGGCGGAGCCTTACGCGAGGAGCTGGGTCCCTCGGCGGGCGAACTCGCCCGAGGCGCCAGCCCTGAGCGGGCGGGAACTCGGGCGCCAAGCCCTCGAGCGAGGCGGAGGTTTCGTGGTGCGGCGCCTGCCCCTTGAGCGAGACGGAGGTTCGCCGAGCCCGAGGCGCTTTTGATGGGCGGAGGCTTTTCGGGTCATGGGCCTTTCTTTGCCTTGGGCTGTGGCCTTGCGGGGCGTGATTTTGTAGTTTCGGGTTTGATCGTTCACGTTTATTATTTCTAGAAAGGGGTGATTTCCCCCGTTATTAGGGGACCCCTATGGCTGTCCCCGACAGTAGCCCCCGAGCCTTTGCAGCGGTATCCGTAGGAACCCGCAAAGGCTGGTGCTTCCTGATGGTACTTTCTTCCCTTCTGGGCGTTGTGGCATTCCGTGGGGGCGTGCTAGCGCACCCGCGGGTGTAGCCCCCGAAGCCTTGGAGGAGTGCGCGCACTCCTACAAGGTTTTTCGCAGCGTGCTGCAGGTGTGCGAGGCGTCCGTTTCAGCCGGCCTCGACAGTGCCATGGCGCGCGGCATTTGCTGCGTGCTCGCACGCCGTCCGGAGGTGTAGCTGCAAGGCGTCGAGCCCCGAGCCGGGCCCGTTTGAGGCGATCGGGCGAGCTCTCGGCTTGTCTGCGCCGCGCCCCTTCCACAGGCGGAGGGTGAGGTGTCCACGACTCCCATCGAACGGGTCGCGAATCATGGATCCCTCGTCAAGCTGCTAACGGGTGGTTCAAGTGGGCGGGTGCCCGTTCGATAATGGCTCGTGGTCCCGAGACACATCCATAAGAGCGCTACGCGGGTGTGCTAGGAGGGCTCGGTCCCGTTCGATTGGGACCGAAGGCGCGGAAGCTCTCCCTCGATGGGATCCCTCGACTAGCTACCCTCGTTGGCCTTGAACACGAACTATGGGGCGCCCTCGAGCTTGTGAGCTCGAGGTCAGGCTCGAATGCGCGCTCGGCCGCCCGACTCACCATCGAGGCGCTGTTCGAACCCTTAGGGTCTTGAACCCCGATTAGTAGGGCCTTTGCGGGGTGGCACTGAGGTGCCCCGTCTTGGCTTGATCTGTGGAGCCTGCCAGGCTGCGGCCGAGTCGACCCTTGAGCCACTGATCAGTAATCCCTCAGATCGAGGGCATCTGCGTTGCCTCCCCTCGACGGGCAGGGCTTAAGACCGGTCGATCGAAGTCCTCGTTGGGCATCTGGTGCCCGCCCTCGGCAGGTCTTTGAACCGTGATCGAACGGCGAGGGCGGCCTCTGTGGGCCCTCGAGTTCGTTTAGTGAGCCACGGCTCTGCCCGTTTTAGATCGGGGCGCTGATCGCACCCTTGGAGGGTCGGCTCTTGAGCTCTTGGCTCTAGCTGCGTGTGGGGGTTACCCTTCCTCAGGAAGGAACCCGGCCATTAATGGGCTGCGATCGTGGCCGTAGATCGTGTGAAGCGGGTGCACCTTTTCAGGCGGCGCATCGCAGGCATCGTGGGCGACGTGGGGGCGGACGGGACGGGGCGCCACGCCCCTTCGGTTGCCGCGCCGTAATCATAGTGTACGCACGTGCGCACGGCCGTTTCGGCGCGGCGGGGCCCGTTCATCGGCCGACGCCACCGCGTGCCGCGCCGAGAGATTCCAGCGTTGCTCCCCTGGATCCTATAAATCACAAGGGGGAGCAGAGGCGAGGCTCCTTACCTTGCCATTTGCATCCATCTCCCACGCAGCTTGTCTTCCTCCCGGCCGTGCGCTCTGCCGCTTCGGATCTGCTCGCGTTCCTTGCGCTTCCGCCGCCGTCCTCGCTCTTCCGCCCTTGTCCTCCATGCCCCTCCGATTCGAGTGCTGGAACCTTTCCCGTGGCCCCGGTCGACGGTGACCCAGCTGGCGCTGAATGAGTTGGTGAACGGCGGGCAGTTGGCGCCGCGGCAGCCCGCGCGTGGATGGTCCGCCGGCGTCGGACGAGCCCAACCCCGCCTCGTCGCCGTTCATTCGCATGAGCGCGACTTCAACGCCCCGGCGAGCCGGTTTATGCGGGGGCTATGCCACCACTACGGGGTGGAGCTCCACAACTTCGCCCCCAATGCCATCAGCGGCTTCGCCGTCGCCGTCTGCGAAGATTCTTGGGGATCCGTCGGGACCTCTGGGTCCACCTCTTCCGCGGCGAGCTCCATACCCTTGCCACGGGCGAGAAGGGGATGCGTCGGGCGGTCCGCGCCGGCGGCCTTACGCTTGCATTGCGGGACACGCGCAAGGAGTTGTACCTGCTCTGCACCATGACTTCCAACAATGCGGACTGGGAGAAGGGATGGTTCTACCTTCGCAACGACGGCGTCGGCCTTCCGCCGTACACCGGAAAGGTGCTGATGGAGGGGCCCGACGCCTTGGTTCCATGGCTTGTCGCCCTCTTCGTGGCAGCGGAGGCTCGAGTCCCTCACCTCCACCCTGCGCCAGCTGGCGGACACCGGGCTGGGGGTGACATCGGTCATCGCCAACTTCCACCACCGGCGCATCATCCCCCTCATGGAGAGGGAGCTCCGCATCTACGAGATGAGCGACGCGGCCAACCCCGTGTCGTTGGCGCGCTCGCGGCTGCTGCAGGAGCATCTCCAGTACGTGCCACGTGGCACGGATCAACCTCAAGGTGGTGCCGCACAGCGATGACTACCTATGGTCGTTCGTGATGCTCCCCGACGTCGAGCCGGTGAGCACCGTCTTTCTTTTGCCTTTTTACTTCTTCCCTCGCGTTTTTCGTTCATCCTGGCAATCCTTGCCCGCAGGCGGTGACCGTCCATGCCGCCCGTCGGACCACCGACGCCGGTCTCGTCCGCGGCCACAGCAGGGGAGCTGGACGGGCGGCTCGCGAGAGGAGGATCGCGAGCGCCTCGGCCAGACAACGAGGAGTACCGGTATGCAGCGGCAAGGTCTTTCCCTCCGGGCGTTGGCGAACTCGTCTCGGATGAGGAGGAGAGCGGCGAGGCGGACCACCGGTGGGAGCCGCCCCGTCCCCATGGGCCGAGGGGGCGGCCGTGGAAACGACCCTCGAGGCGGGCACGGAGCCGCCCGTCGCCGGGTCGTCGGTGGAGGTGCCAGCGGGCACCGCGGAGGCGCCGGTAAGCGCGGTGGAGGCGCCCCCAACCTTCGAGGAAAAGGAAGCGGGGCTTCTCCAGCTTGAGGTAAGTAACATTTCTTCCGCACGCCCTCGATTTTGAGATACAGCCGCTCATCCCCTCCCTTTCTTTCGTTGTCAGGGCGTCGCCGGCCGTCCCCGACCTTGTGCCCGTCAAGGCGCTCAAGTTGAGGACGTCCTTGGCGGCCGGGCGGCGCTCGGAGAGGGCGCCACGGGCGGCGGCGAGCGTGGCGGCGGCGGGTGAGCCGTCACGCACCACGACCGCGGCCGCGAGGCGAGGGAGGCGGCGGCGGCCACGCAGGCGTTGGTCCCCCGCGACCCTCATCAGGGCGCTCGGGCCGGGCCCGCCAGGCCGCGCGAGGCGATCGAGGCTGCTGCTGGTGGTGATTCCGCCCCCAGGAGGGGCCGGTCGAGGAGGTTGTTGACGGATAAAACTCGTATCCACCTACGATCCGCAAGCGTACGGACCTACACCTTTTTCACCATGGGGATTCCCTAGGTTCTTATCAATCCGCGGAGCAAGGGGATTACACACGTTTGATCTACCTCTAGATACTAACTTATCCAACCCTAATCTACGGTTAAACTAGAGAACAACTACGCTACACTAGAGAGAATGATTAAACCAACAACATATGTAAAAGACACTTGCCCAAGGGTCTACGATACTTGAACATGCAACCGCTTAAGATATGAAAACCGATCTAATCTATCAGGGGTTGTGGCCACAGTTTCGCCCTTTCCCTCCCCCCGTCTTGTCACTACGGAGGTATTCGTGACTAGACCTATGATGGACACGGCGTATTGAATGGATCCAAGGGAGCATTGAGATCTTACTCCCTTTACGGCATGGTAGCTAACCTTAAACATCAAAGCTTCTTCAACACTAGATGATAGATAGATATCCGAACAAAGTAGCGATTACATCTTCTAGTTCGATTACAACCCATGGACAAATGAGAAGATTACCCCATCAAGGTGCTAGACATGGCACCATTGATCATGGTGACGCTTCCGACAGTGTCTTCCTTCTTCTCCACTTGTGGGTGCTTCATTCGAGTTGAGCGATCCTTCTCCCGAACGATCTCCCTCCTCTTCTCTCTAGCTTGTGGATGGCCTCTCGGTGCGAATGGCTCTCTGTCTTGCGTATGGCGGTGCCTCCACGAACTTAGGGTTGAAGGATCTTCGGGTGCAAGAAAAGGAGGGCCGAACCGACCCCCAGAGTGGGCCAGGCCGGCCGGCTTGGGGCCGACCGCCAGCCCATCCAACCCGTTCGGTCGCCCCTTCGCTCCCGTGGGTCCTCATGTATTTATGCACTTTGCCCCCTCCACTTGCACCATTTTGACGATGTCATCCTCGCGTCCAAGATGGAGGTTCTCCTTGCATGAAGTCCGGTCTTTTACGCTTCAATCCTCGGGGATGTTCCTTTGTAACACTTCGGTCCTTGCCACCATTGGAAGTGATTTCATCAAGCTCATAAACACGAACAAGACTCCTTAATTGCTCCTTTGAACTTGTTGCGAATCCGTCCTTTATGTCCATGTTTTCCTACATAAACATAACACTTCCAAATGCACACACGAACATGAACTTGTTATATGATTAGTGTGCCTAGTGGCGGGTTAGTTCCACATTCAAATCCAAACCAAAGTGTAATGAACATGTTTGGTGTACCAAAATACACCGTCAACATCTCCCCCACGCTTAGATCTTGCTCGTCCTCGAGCAAGTACTCGTAAAAGAACTTTGTCCAAGGTGTTGAAATCGTGCTCCGCTAATTCTTTCTTCACAAGTTGGTCAATCCTTTATTTTTAATACAAAAAAACATAAAGCAATGATCATCAAACATAAACATGGGCGTTTAGAATTTTTACCAAATCAAGATTTACCCCACAACTCAAACTCTTCACTCGAGGTCTTCAATTTCAGCCATGCTTACTTCTTTGCTTTCATTGGAGGGTTTTCATGATTTTCAAAAACAAAATTCCTGCAACAAGTATTAGACAAAACCCCTTTCTCCAAGTTCTCACATGTCGCTCATATGAAGTGGCTAGCCTAAGCAATTTTCATAAAACTCTCACCTCCCATAAGTCTCTCATATAACATGTAAAGTGGAGCTATAGGTATGGCTAGCACAATCAACACAAGTATTGTCAAGCTAAGAACTTCCTCTAATGGTTGTCTACCTTTCAAAGCCAATGATCATGAGAATTAAACCATATGTGGGGATATCAAGGATAAGAAGATATAGAATGGTGGACATGTGCAAAGGCAAAAGAAAATATGACTACGAGGCACCGATGACGTCCTCATTGTCGGATTGCACATGGTTGGAAAAAGAGTGGAAGTTTCGTCTCTCAACAACGCGACATCCTTCCTTGCACTTTATTTATCTTTTATTTGATTCATCCCTCTTCATATCTTTCTTGCCATTCCTCTTTCTTTCTTTTTCTTTTTCTTCTTTTCTTTTCTTTCTTTCTTTTCCATACACATATTTTTTCTTTACTTTTCTTTCTCTTGACATCTTTATCTCCCTTTTCAAAGCTCTCAACTCATCTCTTTCTTGCATAAACACAATCTGAATTTTAAAATAAAAACTATGCTAGAGACGAGACGAAACTTCGAGAATAGGTTGTGTTCAAGGAATACGATGTACAAAAGAGATATAAAGGTTTGGGTATGGAATTCGGTGATGTACGGGACTTCCGATGTGAAAGTCAGCGTACTCGAATGCATGACGAGGCTAGCAATAAAAGATAAGTACAAGGACATGATCATTGCTTGAAATTAAAACTTCCAAGAGAGAAGGATCCTAGCCCAACTCATTATGCTAATCGCACTTATGGTGGAGCGAAAAATAAGTTTGGCTTTGTATAGGATTTTTCTTAAACTCTCAACTTGAAAAAAGAGAATTCGCTAATCTTTATTACAAGGGTTTTTCAATAATTTTCAGAATTAAATTCCTCCAAATTTTAGCATCAAACATAGCACAACCAAAATGAAGTTCTAGATCAAAGCATGATGCGGGTACTTTTAGAGGTAGAAACTCCACTAAGCACCACGGTAAATGTTTCAAACCAAATACTTATGTTTATTTATCAAAAATTAAAGACGAACAAACAAGTAAAGTAAGAAAAGTATGCATAACAAGAGACAAAAATTTAAATGACTCTTTTTATTTGATTTTCTTGACACGAACACTAACTTTAAGACACTTTAAACTTTCGAAAATTTTAAAAAGCACACTCCTAAAACTTAAGACTCAAGACTCTCACACTCTCGCGAAAACTAAACCAAACCAAAACTAATCTTAAAGCAAAAGGCTAGCTAGCTAGCTCTCCCCACGCTAAAATCATCGACGTCCGTATCTTAAAAACCTAAGGGGAAAACTTTATCTAATGGTACTTCCCGCAGCTATTGCACCACTTGCCCTTCATGTTCCCCACCATGCCGAACAACTTCCGCACGTTGCGATTCAGAAATTTATAGTCGTCTTCGACCACGCGTTTCAAATCTTCCATGCCGCCTCATCGCCTCCATAGTGCGGAAACACTCGTCCGATCGTGAGCTCGAGATGGAGTGACAAGCCGCACAACACATCGGATGATCCCGAAAGGGTCGTCATCGCCAGGGTCTCCGCCGTCGTCGCCGCCGTCGTCGTCGTTGCTGCCGCCGTTAGGGCCTTCGGGAGTCTTCTCCTTGGGCACCTCCTCCCAATAATACAAGTCATTGTCTTCCCTTCCGGCGGCCGCCCACGAGCTCGGGCTACGATCATCGGAATTGTCACTCCCCCCGTAGTCTTTAGGCTCGGGAGACACCTCCTTGTAATCCTTCCTCTTCATGCCTCGGATGCGCGCCGACCTTCGAACGGGAGTAGAGACCTTCTCCTCCTTGATGGGGTAGCGAGATGCGATTGCTCCGGTCGGGACACGCCCTCCGCAACGGATCCGGGCGGTCCTCTTGATCTCCACGGGTAGCTTGAGCTCGCATCACTTCGCCTCCTCCGCCAATGGCTCCTTGGCGCCTAGCTTCAACTCTATGCTCTTCGGGGATGTCATGGCTACTGCTTGGGTGCAAAAGGATGCGAATTGGGATGGATTCCCGAGCTCCCATCTCGGCCAATTAAATAGTCCGGGAAGAAATACTCTAGAAACCGCATTTTCCTTTTTTAAACTTCCCTTAAAATTTTCTGACCAAAGAAGGAAGTCAAAAACGCGCGTCCCAGAGGAAAACCAGGCGAACGCCGCTGGGCCCTCGGTCGGGCCGGACCGGCCGGGCCGGGCCTGCCTCGGTTCGCGGGCCGGTGCGGTCCGGTTTTTCGCGTGTCCCTTTTATTTTGCATTTTCAGCCCATGAGAAAAAGATGGCCCGGTAAAATTTCGCGAGAAACTCCAGAAAAATAAAAGAAAAACTATTTACAAAATCCTCACCTTGTTTTACGTCCCTAGCGGCGTTCGGGCTCTTCCTCCATGGTGAAGACATCAATATGGTGAAGAGGCACAACGTCGGGTTCGTAATAAACCTTAAGCCGTTGACCATTCACCATGAATTGATCACCTTTCACATCCATGATGGTTACCGCTCCATTTGGAGAGCACCGAATGAACAATGTAAGGTCCATCCCACTTGCTTTGCAATTTCCCCTTTCCGAAGGTTTTAAACCTCGAATTGTAGAGGAGGACCTTATCTCCTTCTTTGAATTCCTTTTTCTTCAACCTTTTGTCATACCACCTTTTAATCCTCTCTTTGTATATACTTGCATTTTCATAGGCTTTTAACCTCATCTCCTCTAGCTCGCTTATTTGGATTCTTCGCTTTACCACCGCGGCGTCTAGATCGAGGTTCATCTCTTTAATTGCCCAATAGGCTTTATGCTCTAACTCAACCGGAAGGTGGCAAGCTTTGCCATAGACAAATTGATAAGGAGTCATACCTATTGGTGTCTTGAACGCTGTTCGATATGCCCACAAAGCTCCGTCTAATTTCTTTGACCAATCCTTGCCTCCCTTCTCTATGGTTTTGTTGAGGATGCTCTTTAATTGCCTATTCGATGTTTCCGCTTGTCCGTTGGTTTGTGGATGATAGGCCGTAGAAATCCTATGTTCAATTCCTAACTTGGACAAGTACTTTTTGAAATTCTTCCCGGTGAAGTGAGTTCCTCCGTCGCTTATCAAGATTCTCGGAGTACCGAAGCGAGGGAAAATCATGCTCTTGATCATTGCAATGGACTCTTCCGTGGAAGCTTTACGACATGGCATGGCCTCTACCCACTTGGATACATAATCAACCATGACTAGGATATGCTCAAATCCATGTGAGTTTTTGAAGGGCCCCATGAAGTCTATTCCCCACACATCGAATAAGTCGATTTGTAGATTATATTTCAAGGGCATGGATTTCCTTTGAGAAATATTCCCGGTTCTTTGGCATTCGGGGCGTGACGCAACATATCTTTAGTATCTTCATGCATCTCCGGCCAATAAAATCTGCTGGACCACACTTTTGCTTGGGTCCGAAAGTGGCTATAGTGTCCACCGTACTCGAAAGTGGCACTTTCTCAAAATTTCTAGCCTCTCTTCTTGGCACACATCTTCTCATAACTCCGTCATTGCCAAGTTTGAAGAGGTAAGGTGAATCCCAAAAGTATTTTCGACTTTTGGAGATTATCCTTCTTTGAGCATTTTTATCTAAGTGATCAAGAGGCATCTTCCGAATTGCTTGAATGATATCGATCATCCAAGTATCTTTGTCGAGTACTCGATAGAGGTGGTCATCTCTCATCTTGTCTTCTATGGGCTCTTTATCATCTTGTCCACGGTTCATCCTAGACAAATGATCGGCCACAACATTTTCCACCCCCTTTTTATCACGAATTTCAACATCGAACTCTTGGAGAAGAAGGATCCAACGAATCAATCTTGGTTTAGCATCCTTCTTAAAGAGAGCGTGATCGGTGTAAACAATGACCTTCGAGTTCACGATGTAAGATCTGAATTTTTCAAAGGCAAATACCACCGCTAGCAACTCTTTCTCCGTAGTGGCATAATTTAATTGTGCCTCACTAAGAGTTTTACTAGCGTAGTAAACGGTGTGAACTCGGCCTTCCTTTCTTTGACCCAAAACCGCTCCCTGGCGTAGTCACTTGCATCACACATGATCTCGAAGGTTGGCTCCAATCGGAGGTTGAATAATGGGAGCACTCACCAAAGCACTCTTCAAGGTCCGGAATGCCGCTAAGCACTTCTCATCGAAGTCAAAAGCCACATCCTTCTGAAGGAGATGTGTTAAAGGCTTAGTGATCTTTGAGAAGTCCTTAATAAATCTTCTATAGAATCCGGCATGGCCTAGAAAGCTTCTCAAGGACTTAACATCCGTTGGAGGTGGGAGTTGCTCAACCGTCTCCACTTTAGCTTTGTCCACTTCATTCCTCTCTGGATATAACATGTCCGAGCACTATGCCTTGCTTTACCATGAAGTGGCACTTTTCCCAATTTAGCACCAAGTCTACCTCCGCACGCCTCGTGAGGACCTTATCCAAGTTTGCCAAGCAATCCACGAATGTCTTCCCATAAATGGAAAAATCATCCATGAACACCTCGACAATTTCTTCGATGAATTCCGAGAATACGGCCATCATGCAACGTTGAAAAGAGGCCGGAGCGTTGCATAGACCGAAGGGCATCCTTCTATATGCAAACATTCCATAAGGGCATGTAAACGTTGTTTTGTGTTGATCATCCGGGTGAATGGGAATTTGCATGAACCCAGTACCCATCGAGAAAGCAAAAATAAGCGTGGTTTGCTAATCTCTCAAGCATCTCGTCAATGAACGTGAAGGGAAGTGATCTTTCTTCATTGCTTTGTTTAGCTTTCGATAATCGATACACATCCGCCACCCGGTCACGGTTCTTTGCGGTATTAATTCGTTCTTCTCATTCTTCACCACGGTTAAACCTCCTTTCTTCGGCACACAATGTACCGGGCTCACCCATTCGCTATGCGAAGGTAGATGATTCCGGCATCAAGTAACTTGATGACCTCTTTCTTTACTACCTCGCATGGCATGATTTAGCCTCCTTTGGTGGTCCACTACGGGCTTACATTGGTCTTCCATAGGTATACGATGAGTGCAAAAGGCTGGGCTAAGTCCTTTGAGATCATTGATTGAATATCCAATCACCTTCCTATGCTTTTTCAATAAATTCAGCAACTTCTCATTTTCTTCGGACTCAACTCGCCGTCACGATGACCGGATAAGTCTTGTCCGGGCCCAAAATTTGTACTTTAATCCTTTGGGCAAAGGTTTGAGATCCACCTGCACTTGTGGCTCTTCGGGTTTAATGTCTCCTATGTCTTCGAATTTTTCTTCCCTCCTCCCGCTTCCATCTTGTGGTTCTAATCCTTTCGTTGCTTCCTCTAGTTCTTCGTCTTGTTGATCATTAGCTTGATTCTCCATCGCTCTTTGCAGCGGGTCTCTAAGGGTTTCAACAAAACAAAGACTACCTACCTCCTCTACTTCTTCGTCTTCGGAGGAAAAGGTGAAGGGTATTTAGAAACGAAGGAAATTATATGTGTACTTCTTTCCATTAAGATTTATTGTTACTTTGCCTTCTCAGGCATCCAACACGGCATCAACCAACTTAAGAAAGGCCTACCTAGGATTATGTGATCATGATTACTATGGTAAGCATCTATAACAAAGAAATCGGTTGGTATACATTTTCCAGAGATGATTACATTAATGTTGCAAGCAATACCTAGAGGTCTAATAGTTCTACCATCTCCCATAATTAACTTTGTTGAAGTTGGAGCTAAGTCTAGGTTGTGGTCTTGAACTTTATCGTAAATTTTGGAGGATAGGACACTTACTTGGGCTCCGATGTCGCACAAAGCTTTGCATTGAACTCCATTGATCTACTTAACTCAAGTGTGGTGCCATCTTCTCCTCTTCTTCGGATCCTATTGCGTAAACTTCGGCAAGGCGAGCATATGGTGATGCTTCGGGTTTGATCCCCATGATTCTTTTCACCTCGGCTATGTTCGGATCCACTTCATCATCACTAAGAGCTTTTGAAAGATTTCACCGGTGGTTTTAAGGTCGTATGAATCTTCCGCTTTCTTTTCCGATGGGAAATCTGCTTCCAACGCTCTTGCCATCCCCTTTTGGTTAGGGAACGGTCTTCTCTTGTCGAATACCTCTCCATAATCGATTGGAACCCAATCCATATGTTCGAACTCCTTAATGGCTTCGCTTGACATACTCCTCTTGTTTGTTTCATTTGATTCGGCGAAGTCAACGCTCGGGGTAGTTCTTGACTTGATATGTATTTCTTCAAGCTTTTCCAGGATTGGCTCCTCTTTCTTGACTTTCGGGGTCACCTCTTTAGAAATTTCAGCACACGTCTTCATCCTTGAATTGTGTTCCGGCTCTCCCTCAAGTCTTGTTTCCCAATCTCTTCGCATGGCCGCCGCTTTGCTAATCTTTTGTAAAAGTTTGGCAGCTTCCGTGAGTGTTTTCTCCATGAGATCCCCGCCCACACATTTGAACATGTTCCATGCAACTAGGGGTTAGGGAAAAGAAAAATGTATGCAAGAGTACATCAATGGAGAAGCCGAGTCTTGGTCCTTGTTCAATCAACTCATTAAATCTATTCCAAGCTTGGTCTATCCCTTCCTCTTCTCCTTGCATGAAAGTGATCACTTGCCTCCTTAGATGTTGAACTTTGCTAATTGGAAAAAACTTCTCACAAAACTTCTTTGTCAACTTGTTCCAATTGCCTTCAACTTCAAAGGACTAAACGAGTACCACGTCTTTGCTTCACCGCAAGTGAGTAGGGAAAGAGATTCCATTTGAACCATTCATCGGGAACTCCTTCTTGACGCACCGTGTTGCATAGCGTCGTGAAATGCCTTATGTGTCTATATGGGTTCTCCGTAGCCATCCCTTCAAACGGGTTGCCCGCCATCTCGATGATCTTGGATTTGATTTCATACTTGGTCGCTTCGAGCTTCGAATCCGACTCTTGTACTTTTATGTCTTCACATCGAGGACTAGCGTAATCCCTTAGCGATTTCTCCGGTTCTTCCACGGGGTGGTTGAGGAACGCCATCTAGACAACAAAATAAAAACAAGAACAAAAACAAAACAAAGTGGTTTTCTTGGTAATATGGGTTAGATATTAGCAAATAAATGATAAACTAAATATAAAACAAAGTTAGATGCAAAACCAAACGATGTAAACTGGCTTGCTCCCGCATGCGAAAAAGGGGCTTGTTGACGGATAAAACTCATATCCACCTACGATCCGCAAGCATACGGACCTACACCTTTTTCACCACGGGGATTCCCTAGGTTCTTATCAATCCACGGAGCAAGGGGATTACACGCGTTTGATCTACCTCTAGATACTAACTTATCCAACCCTAATCTACGGTTAAACTAGAGAACAACTACGCTACACTAGAACGATTAAACTCACAAGATATGTAAAAGACACTTGCCCAAGGGTCTCGATATGAACATGCAACCGCTTAAGATATGAAAACCGATCTAATCTATCGGGGTTGTGACCACGGTTTAGCCCTTTCCCTCCCCGTCTTGTCACTCTGGCGGAGGTATTAGGTGACTAGACCTATGATGAACACGGGCGTATTGAATGGATCCAAGGGAGCATTGAGATCTTACTCCCTTTACGGCATGGTAGCTAACCTTAAACATCAAAGCTTCTTCAACACTAGATGATAGATAGATATCCGAACAAAGTAGCGATTACATCTTCAAGTTCGATTACAACCCATGGACAAATGAGAAGATTACCCCATCAAGGTGCTAGACATGGCACCGCTGATCATGGTGACGCTGACGGTGTCTTCCTTCTTCTCCACTTGTGGGTGCTTCCTTCGAGTTGAGAGATCCTTCTCCCGAACAATCTCCTCCTCTTCTCTCTAGCTTGTGGATGGCCTCTCGAGAATGGCTCTCTTGCATATGGCGGCGCCTCCACGAACTTAGGGTTGAAGGATCTTCTGCAAAAGAAAAGGAGGGCCGAACCGGTGGGCTGGGCCGGCTTGGGCCGACTGCCCAGCCCATCCGGCCCGGGGCCGCCTTCGCCTCCCGTGGGTCCTCATGTATTTATGCACTTTGCCCTCCACTTGCACCATTTTGACGATGTCATCCTCGTCAAGATGGAGGTTCTCCTTGCATGAAGTCCGGTCTTTTACGCTTCAATCCTCGGGGATGTTCCTTTGTAACACTTCGGTCCTTGCCACCATTGGAAGTGATTTCATCAAGCTCATAAACACGAACAAGACTCCTTAATTGCTCCTTTGAACTTGTTGCGAATCCGTCCTTTATGTCCATGTTTTCCTACATAAACATAACACTTCCAAATGCACACACGAAGATGAACTTGTTATATGATTAGTGTGCCTAGTGGCGGGTTAGTTCCATAATCAAATCCAAACCAAAGTGTAATGAACATGTTTGGTGTACCAAAATACACCGTCAACAGAGGTCATCCACCCCCAGCCCGGCCGAGGTGCGTGGTGCGGTTGGACGACTGCGTGATGTCGCAGGGCAGCGGCGCCGGGCGACGCCCCCGCTGCCACCGCCGACGCTTGCCACGTTGCGGCGGTCGCCGCCGGTGCCGCATATTCTGCTCTAGGAGGCCGTGTCATACGAGGAGCTGCGAATCTTGGCGAGAAGGACGCCACCATCCCTGAGCCGCAGCAGGGCCGAGATCACTGGACCTCGAGAGAGAAGAAGCAGGTCGAGGGTAAGTCGCCTCTCTTAGATTCTTCGTCTGTCGCTTGGGTTCGCCAGGATCCATTCTCGATTTATCTTTGTCAGCTGCTGCTCTTGGGGACGCCAACGACGCAGCGGGCACTCCAAGCGGCCTACAACCTCCCCATGGAGTTGGAGGTTCTGCAGCAGGCTCGGCGTGTCAGGCGTCGGCGAGGGCGCCCGCGTGCGAGCTCTGTGGCGAGTCACCTCCGAGCCTTGGGCGGCCATGTCGCCCGGCGTGATGCGGCGCCCGCTGGGATCCAAAGACCCTTGGCGTGGTGCCGCAGTTAACTCTGCACCGGGGCTACATCGTCCAACGATCTTGAGACGGTGCAGGTAGGCGAACCGCTCGACGCTTGTGCTGCCCGCCACATTCTCGATGACTTCGCGAAGATCCTCTTCCGACGCCTCTCACGCCCTCGAGCCCACGAAAGTAGTTGGGCACTCAGGCCCTTAGATTGCAGTTAGAATTCGAGCCACGCTACGCTCATGTAATAAATACAGTTTGCTTGAAGTACTCGTGAATTAAGTGATGTTTCGTTTTATGTGATTGTGCTGTTCCGTCCCTTCCTTTTGCTTGGGCAAATTTCAGCCGGAATTGTTCGCTTCCATGAGTAGCTCATAGGCAAAGTGGTGAGGAGGAAGGGCCGTATCCTGCCGGAGGCGAGGGCTATCCACTCACCCGTCACTTTGGCCATTCGCGTCTCCGTCTTTTGCCCAAACTCCCGGGTTGGGACGCATTTTTGAACTAAAGACTTTTGCAAAAACGGAGGCTTAGGGGTAGAGAAGCGTAGGGACTTGGTTTCGGGAGAAATCTGAGTTGCCCTTGACTTTATTCAAAAGAAAACTTTACATCAGACAGATCAAGGCGTCGGGTATGCATAAAAAGACTTGGAAATCCTTTCTAAGGGTAGAAGCGACATCGTTGGATGTTCCAAGCGTTGGTGAGGACTTCGCCTTGCGTTTCGCCACCAGGCAGGGCTTGAGCACCTCGGCGGACGACGTAGGGCCCTCCCACGGCGGTGATGTGCCTGGCGGCCTCGGTTGTCTTGGTCTTGCAGCCTTAGCACTAGTCGCCTCACAGTCTCATCGCCGGATTTTCCGAGACACCTTAGCGCCGGGTATCTTGCCGAGTGCATCATGGCCACGCCACGGGCTTCGTCTATTTGATCCAACGAGTCTTCGCGAGCTCACTGGTTTGAACTTTCATCGTAGCCCTTAATCTTGGGCGATCCGTATTCCAAGTCCGTGGGGAGTACGGCCTCCATAGACTAGGAAAAACGCGTGAATCCTGTGGCTCGCTCGAGTGGTCCCGAGGCTCCAAATGACCGACGGCTCCCGGCCATTTCCGGCGGACTTGTTCACCCGTCAAGATCCCGGCTTGAGGCCTTGTAAATCATCATGCACGCTCTACTTGGCCATTGGTCCGTGGGTGACGCCGCCCACCACGCGGATGTGGTGGTCGTCGCAAAACTCCGTGAACTTCCTACCGAATTGGGAGCCGTTGTGGTGATGATGGAGTTCGGCACTCCAAACCCGTGGATGATGTCGTGAAGAATGACACGGCCCGCTGCCCGAGGTTGGTGATTGGGCATGCTTCGATCCATTTGGAGAACTTGTCCACGCTAGCAGTGCGGTGTAGCCCGGCGCCTTCGCGGGCCCGACGATGTCCCACCACGGAACGCCACGTGGACGGGTATGGTTTGTAGGGTGAGGGAGATGGGTCTTGCGGCGTGAGAACGGCACCCTTCGCAGTACGGCGACCTCGTTGGCGTCGGCAACCGTGTACGAGGCTCCTGCGAACGCGCCCATTGCCCAGGGTGCGCGGTCCGCGTGATGGCCGCACACGCTGTGTGGATGTCACGGATGAGTTCCCCGCGTGGGGAATGGGGATGCCGCATGACGCCGCGGCGCACGGCCAATCGCCAATCACGGTGAATGACTTGGCTTTCTGGCGATGCGCTGGCCTCGGTCGATCCGAGGGAGTTCCTCAATCGATCCAGCGAGGTGACTTGGTCCGCTAATCCTCCGCGGGCGGCTCCATGGCTCCGTCCGCCCACTACCCCTCGAGTAGGGTACCAACACCTCGTTCGAGGGGTCCTCGTCCCATGGGTTCCGCACCGGGACTCGAGGGAGCCCCCGAGGGTTCCTCCCATTCGAGGGCGAGGTCGACGACGGTTTGGCGGACGCCTCACGAAAAACGTTCGGGAACGTGATTCGTCCCGACGCGATCTTTGCGAGCTCGCCTCCTTGTACTTGCGGGGATGTGATTGAGCTCGATGCCGTAAAACTTGTCCTCGAGGGTGCGCCGCGTTGCAATAAGCCTCCATCTTCTCGTCGTGGCTCGCATTCTTCATGACACGGTGGATTACGAGCTGCGAGTCCCCCACGCCGAGGCGCTTGATGCCGGTCTCGATGGCGATTCGAGGCCGCGAGGAGGGCCTGGACTCGCCATGTTGTTGGACGCGCAAGTGTGCACTCAGATATGTTCCCGAGGGGCAAGATGAAGAGCCGCGCGCGCCGCTCGGTTTCATCATCACCGACAGAGGGTCCAACACTCGGCTGGATTTGCAATGGGGGTAGTCCGTGCACCCACCGACTAAACGAGGATCCGGGACTTGATTGCCTTTGCGCGGGCGTGGGTGAGCGTTTCACCCATGAGCTCCACGGACCACTTCGCGATCACGCCCGCGCACCGGGTTGCG
Organism: Cenchrus purpureus; assembly: GCA_022644695.1. Taxonomy (NCBI): domain Eukaryota; kingdom Viridiplantae; phylum Streptophyta; class Magnoliopsida; order Poales; family Poaceae; genus Cenchrus; species Cenchrus purpureus. The sequence continues at coordinate 26,947,668 of CP053458.1, read as the reverse complement.
GATAATCTCTCCCTGTGGGAATGATGAGACTACCGTGACCGGGTGGGCCTCGGCAGTGCAGTGCCGCACCACCGAGCACTGGATCTGGGATACCGCACCTTGGTCTCGGACGACACCATGTAGTATATACCGCCTTTGACCGTAGAGCGTGTCCTTCCTCTCGCCGCTCCACCACGATGACCGCTGACCACCGGGTGGTTGCCGCGGACGAGGTGAGGGCTCGCCGCCCGAGGCGGCGTGAGGATTGGGCGGCGCGCGCCGCCAGCTTGTCGGTGGCGCTGGCCTCGACGGTCCGGAGAAGCGCCGTTTCTTCGGGAGTAGAGGGCACTTCGCCGCCGAGATGAAATGGCCTCAAAGGGCAGCCCAACACCTTCTGCACTTTTAGGTCTCTCGACCGCTAACGAGGGCGAGACCTTCGGTTGCGTTCATTGGAAACAATATAAGACCAATTGGACTTGCAAGCGGACAAGTCCTCCGTCGTAGTCAAGGGACCCTTCTTCCCTCAAGTGTGAACCCAAGGTATCGAATCCGTGGAACAAATGTGTGATGCAAGAATCAATCTAATAAAGTCGAGAACTTTGATCTTCAAAGGGGAATCTTATGCATCTAATCTAGAGAACACCATGAAAACGAATCTAATCTATGAAACCGAGGTAGCAAGAGATAGAGGATAGATAAACCAATCTAGAGAGATTGGATCAAGCCTTCGTTGAAGTTCCGAGCAAAGAAGAAGTAAACAAGTTCAATCTCATAAAAAGCATCTTTAAATCACGGTTTCCCGTCCGACTCCGAAAACGCCCGCCTTTTGGAGCCACCGTTCTGTCACAACGCACCCCTATTCATGCGGGTTAGTCTAGGGCGAGTCCAAAGACAAGTTGAAATCTCACGGAAGGTCAGGCATGCACCTCTAGCCACCACGGCTACAAGAACACCCTCGATGATCTATCTCGAGAATAGATCTTAAGATACGAAAAGCCGATTGAAATCAAAGTCGTAGGAGAAACACTCGATCGCTAGAAATCGGATTGCAACTTGATAATTCAACATAGTACATGATACATGAATCAAGATCACCACCGGGATCCTACCTTGATCTTGCTTCTAGCTCTGGGAACTCCGACGTGGTCTTCCTTGCAAGGTTCCCACGCCGACTAGGAGATCCTAGTCAACTAGCTCGACCTCTCCTCTCCAGATGGTGTCCTCTTCTCTCCTCGGGCGGATGGCGAATGAGTTGATGCGTGGCGCTGACCTCGGGGCTATAAATAGCCCGAATGGCGGCTAGGTCGAGGGGCCGACTGGGCCTCAGTGGGCTGGCCGGCTGGGCCGGCCGCTGGGCCACCGGCCCAGCCGCACCTCTTTTGCCCGGTGTTGCTTCGAGTCTTCTAGAGTCTTCCCCAACTGCATGTGGTCCCTTGATGTCGGTTTCTCTTGGGCTCCTTGTCCCATAAGATTCGGCATTTTTCCTCGGTCCTCGGAGTTTTCCATCTTCTCGGGTTTGGTCCTTGGGCTTCTTGGAGTCATGTTTACTTCATTGCTTGACTTGTACCAGGGCTTCAAGGTCTTGTCACGAGGTGCTTAATGAACTTAACCCGGAAGTCTTGCTTTCAACACTAAAATCCTGCATAAACACTAAACTCCAAAACCGACATGCACAAACAGAACTTGTTATACCAAGGGGTTAGTACCAATGGATAAGATATAAAATTCATGCCAACACCGAAGGTAAACTCATGGCTAGGTTGACGGAATTTCACCGTCAACATCTCCCATGCTTAAACCTTGCTCGTCCTCGAGTAAGCCGATGGATATCATCGTTGCCCTTCATTGTTTAAACCTTGCACTTGATCATACACGAGAAAACATAATGCTCTCAAAAGTTTAATTCGTTAAAGTTTCATAATGTACTAGCCTTCATCCCTACGGAGGGTAGATTATTAATTAAGCTTATCCCACAAGTATTAACATGCTCCCAAAATTCAAATAGATCTCAGAAATTTTGAAATAAAGAACGAGAAGAAAAAGAGCTAAACCAAGTTCACAAATTTAAATCATCTTGCATCTTGCTCATGAACTCTCATCTCATCTTGTCTCTCAAGCCTATTTATTCTACTCCTTTCCCTAACATATATATGTGGTAGGCTTTATATGGAGCTTTTCGGGAAAGTTTAGTCCTACCAAGATATTATAAATGAGATGTTGTCAAAATAAGACAAGCTTCTCATGGTCTTACCGAGACTCGTCAAAAAGGTCATTAGAAAATAATGTTATATCAAGGAGGGGGAGAGAAAAATACACACACTTGAGATAGGTGGACATGTATGCAAATGGCAAAAGTGATCCGAGGCACAAAGGAAGTCCTCGTTATCGGATTGCACATGGTTGGAAAAATGAGTTTGGATCTTTTAATCTTGAAACCTTGAAATTCCTAATGCATTTAGAGAACCGGGGAGTTCACTTTATTTTATTTTATTTTATTTTTTCACATACTCATATTTTTTCTCTTTTTCTTATACATATATTTCTTTCTTTTTCTTTTTCTTTTTCTTTCTTTTTTCTTTTTTTTTATTTGCTCCTTGAACTCTAAAATTTGCATTGTACCTACCTCCTCCCCATGCTTAGACGCGTTGCTCGTCCTCGGGCAAAGAAGTGATAGAGATAAGGTAGGTACTAGAAATATTCTTCCTTTGGAGAGATACTTGAAATCTTCAATCTTAGCACCTTCTTGCGATCTTCCTTGAATTGATGATCCATACTCAATGATAGGTTGTGGTCAAGGAGGTAAACACAAAAGATGATATTTGGTTTTAAGGGTGGATATCCGGCGAGGTTTGTGAGATCTCTGATGTGGGGATACACAATGCACGGATAAAATGGCCAGCAATAAGATAGATACGCAAAAACAGAATGACCAGCTTCTTAGTCTCGGGCCAGAGAAATCATGGCCTGAAATAACTCACCCAAAAATAAATCTTGTACACTAAGGTTTATGCACTCAAATATTTATATGGCTCTGGATAGGTAGAGCAACACGCAAGTGATATTTATGACAAGGTTAGCATTACTTTTAAGAATAAAAACAAATTATCTTTAATCCATCTAAAACTTGAGAGCACATAAAACACTATGGGTCTTTATTTTTATCATAACCTCCGCTAAAGATTAAGCTAGTATTTAGATAATTTCAGATTTGCATTTTAAGGGAGCATAAGCTTAATCATGCATAAAACAAATACAAAGATAAACAAAGCGGCAATTATAATCATATATCATCATGGCATAAACTTTGTAACTTTACCAAAGGTAAAAACTGGGTGGTGACTTTATTCATGATGAAAATAGAAACTAACACACATGTTGAAAATTAAAGTAAAAGCTGAAAATACTACGCATACATAGGCGTACACAAGCTGAAAATTAAAGAAAAAGGGGAAAGAAAAGATAACTAAGGCTCCTCCTCTCTCTCTAATCTTCCGCCGGTGGTTGGTATTGATAATCTTGATGGTTATACCCTTGCTCATAATAGGATTGAACCTCTCCTCCTATGAATTGTTCCGGCGGTGCTAGGTGAAGGCGTCCAAGCTCATAAGTGATGTTTGCATTGCCTTCACCCAATTGAGCCGCATTAGTTTGGATGGCTGCAATATTTTGCATGTTCCTTGCAGCGTATCCTCCAATAATGGCCACACTTTGTTGTGGTTGAGGAAAATGTGCATAGGGCTCCGCAAAGGCTACGTTGGGCACCACATAATTTGGTGGGGCATGGCTGCACCACTCCCCATGCTTGCATTGGTGGACCACCGTAGTAACTTGGCGTGGAATTCCTCCATAGTTTTGTTGTGCACCTTCTTGTCGAGGAGGATCCTTCTTCTACAATTCTTCCTCTTTTATTTTCCTTTCGCAGAAGTCCTTCCTCTAACCAATCTTCCTTCCCTTGAATAAAAAGTCTTAGTCTTGCATCCGGAAGGGGCAAATTCACTTTGGCCACTTTGAAACCTCCTCTCTCATCTCCACTTATATACTTGCCTTGCTTCATATATTCAAATCCAAGGAAGTCCGGGTAGAAGATACTCGGGTTCCTTGGAATACCCGGTCTTAAAGAGATAGCCAACATGGAGAGGTAACACCCCGAACCAATATCTCCCGAACCCGATGTTGCTTCACAACACCACCGGTTGATCATGAGGTAAGAGGGGTCTATTGGTGCACTGCAATCAAAAGCCGAGTAAAGCCAATTCAACTCCGTGTCGGTCACCTTTGTTTCTCTCATTCTCCCCAAAATCCTTTTGCACATCCATGAGTGAAATACTTGGATGATGGGGTTCCGGATAGAATTTCTTTGTTGGTGGGCTTCTCCCGAGATCATATTCCAAAAACCGTCCAACATGCCTTCAGGCACGTCTACTTTTTCCGAGCTCCTTTTGAAAACCAAGTAGCTACCTAATATGTTCATAGGGAACCACTTGTTGAATTCCCTCCAACCGGAATGAGACTCGCACCCCTCATCAAGGATAGGCGCCATGGTCATCAAGAATTTCCAAGGCGAATTCCTTGTGGGTGTTTGCCGACACTCGCTGGAGAATTGCACCCATCCTAGGTGTCCCAACATGTAGTAAATATCCGTGAAACCCAATAGGTTGAGAGCTTGGTCGTCAAGTCGGCGTTTGCCACAAGCCTCTTCTCAAGGCGAGCGAGCTTCTTCTCCTCCTCCTCCGTCATGATGATAAATCCATATGGAGTACGCGAGTGTATGGAGGTGGAGCGGATGATCGTGTTGAACGAGGTGGGACGGTGGCTCCTCCAGACGTCCTTGAGGTTCGGTGAACCTCATGGGCAGCTTCTTGTGGCCCTCATGCCACCGAGGAGAAGAGTGTCGTTCCTCCTCCTGATGCCATGTCCTCCTCCATACTCGAGGAGACTCGGGAACCGAGTGCCTCCTCGAAGACGTTGTCGATGATGGCTTGGATGACGACGATCCCTTCTTCTTGGTAAAAAGGCTTGTAGTTTTCTTCCACATATTTGCTGCACTCACCTCTCTAATATAATCCCGGTTTTCAACCGGTAACAAGGCACACAAAACTTATTTGGAGTATGGACTTTGAGTGGAATTAGGATGTGTTTTGTTGGACCTAAACAAACTTGGGATGGATGGCTAAGTCTAAGGTGGTTCTGGACTACAAACTTGAGCACACAAACAGGAGTGGATGAGCAACTTACTAGAAGGGGAGCACCGAGGGTGCTTAAATAGGGGGAAGGCCGACCGGCCTGGGCCGACCGGCCTGGGCCGACCGGCCTAGGTGGCCTCGTGCCCTCCCTGGCTCGGTTTTCTTCCAGCACACTCATCTTCGCTTTGTGACTTTCGTGACCGCGTGCTCCACGGGTTGCACCGCCCAAACTCTCTCATCCACTCCTTTGCTTGCATTATTGGTCCTTCCACTTGATGTCTTTGCTTTGAGTCATGTCCATGCTCCTTTGCCTCACATGCCTCCATGATTTTCCTGCAAAACAAGGCCTTGCTGCCCTCCCATGCTTGTCCTTTGCATGTGGCTTTGATGAAAGATGTTGGAAGAGCATCCCGTGATGCATCATGGTGCATGCATGATTTGTTTAACTAGATTGCCTCCCTCTAATCATGTCTTAAGGCTAAGCACTACTCTAATTTCGAAAATTAAAAATAAACTCAGAGCTATAAATGAGCTCAAGCATAAATTTAGAGAAGTTTTTAAAGCATTAAAAACAAATGTAAGTCAAAAATATTTTCCGACTACTTTTATGTTGGTCTCACCGGTATTGTTTGCCTTCATTAGTTGAGAGCAAACTTTTCCCGGCTTGATCATGGGGGCATAGGTTTAGGTTCTAATTTTGGCTAAATGAGAGAGATTTTGAATGAAATAAAATTAAATGAGGCTTAGAAAAATTCTAATCTTAAAGAAACCAAGGATATAGATTTTTAAACCAACCAAAAGTCAAGTTTCTAGGTTCACGCGAGTCCTACCACGTGCTGAAATTTAAATAACATCTAGGTACAAGTCGTGGCTCTACTCGTGTGTTTTTAGCATGTAAAACAAGTCAACCATAACATCATCATAAGAGGATGAAAGGTTGAGATAGGTTCTGAATTTATTTGGTTTTGGTTTCTCGAAAGAAGCAAATAACACATAGGATGGTTCATGTAAAGGGTTTATGTTCCAAACAAAATATCCAACCAAGAATTATGTCTTTAATATTGTTCAACCACTCTAAGTCTAATGTCTAGCGTAGCAAATTTCAAAACTAACTTACTTGAAAAGACTCGAAAAATCTTGAATCGGGTTGTCCTCCCGGTAGCTTATTCTTGACTCATCGAAGCAGGTTGCCTCCCGCCTAGCGCTTCGTTTATAGTCCATGGCTAGACTTCTTCACTTGATTACTTGGATCAACGCTCTTTGCGGGCGTTGCAATCTTGGTACCCACTTCCGCACCATCTTGGCGCGGGCTTATTCTCCGGCTTAGTCATCTTTTTGGTCTTCACAGGCGGCTTTTGTTCCTTTATCTTGACGGATGCAACAACTTCTTTGACTTTCTTCACTTCCTTCTTCTTCCCCCTCCTTCTTCCTTGGCTCTTCCTTAACAACGCCGCGATGAGGCGGAATATATTTAACTTCAATCATATTGCATACCTCGAGGCGTGGTCGAAACTTGAAGGAACTCCTCTCCGTTGATGTCGAACTTGATCTCCCCTTGCCAACGTCAATGGTAGCTCCACGGTCTTGAGGAAAGGCCTCCCAAGGATGAGTGGCGGCTTCCCTCTCTCCCATCTCGGTACACGAAGTCGGCGGGGATGAAGTGGTGTCGACCTTCACGGGCACATCTTGGTGATGCCGGGGTAGCGAATGGAGTTGTCACCCAACTCCAAGCACATGCCCGTAGGCTCCAATGGTAGGCGTAGCTTCTCGAACACATCTCTTGGCATGACGCTCACACTTGCTCCAAGGTCGCATAATGCCTTCTCAAACTTGAATGAACCAACGGAACATGGAATTGTCGGGCATCCGGGGTCTTTTTGCTTCTCTAGTCCATTTGCAATAGCGGCACTACATTGCTCGGACATCTTGACATGATCTCGGAAGTAGCGTGGCTTGAGTTGCGGTATCTTCATGTCTTCTCCCGGCATCTCAAACTCGGGCTCTTCGGTGACGATCTCGGTAACTTCCTTCTTAGCAAATTCCTCCGTCTCGGTGGATGGTTTAGGCTTCCTTGCCCCCGCGGAATGTTCCGGATCTTCGGTCTCCTTCCCCGAACGAGTTTGAATGGCCTTCGCCGTCTCGGGACCTTGAGGTTGTCCCAAGCTTCCTTCGTTAGCGGATAGGCGCCCGCAAGTTGTCCCACTCATGCCTCGAGCATCTTCATCATGTTGAGCACTTGATGATTGGAGCTCCGACCTGCCACTTTGCTATCGATGTTCTCCAACACCTTGTCTATGGCTTTGAACTTGGTGACGGTGTCCTTGTTGATCTTAGCTTGCTCGTCCATGAAGTCCTTCAATTGTATACGAAGCGGAACCGAATTCGGAATGGATGAGCTTGCATTAAATTGAGGTCTACCTTGCCCGTAGCGGAAAGTTCAAATCCCCTTCCTCATGTAGTCGAGCACCTTGGCTTCCTCCGGACAATCCTTGTGGACATGGCCATGTTCCCCGCACTCTTCACATGTGGATCTTGCTTCGGCAGCCTTTAAGTCTTGAGCCTCTTTCTTTTCTATCTCCATCTTCTCCAACCTCCGCATAAGCGAATCAATCTTGCCTTCGAGTATGTCTTCCTTCTCCACTTGCAAGACTCCTTTGACATTCCCCGTGGGTTGAACCGGAAGTAAGCGTCCGGATGACGCCCACGTGTCGTTATCCGCGACCTTCTTGAATAGAGTGAAAGCTTGGGTCGGCGTAAGCTCGATGATGGATCCTCCCGCCGATGCATCGATGATCGCCCTGACGCCATGGTGAGTCCTTGGTAGAACTTTTGAATGAGATCCTCCTTCGGGAACTTGTGATGTGGAACTGCCCGAGTGTACTCATTGAAGCGCTCGAATGCCTCCGATATAGTCTCCGTAGGATATTGAGCAAAAGTAGTAATCTTATTACGCAAGCTTTGAGTTTTACCCGGTGAGTAGTATTCCTTCATGAAGGCCCTCATCAATGTGTCCCAATTTTGCACCGTCTCCGCCGGTTGAGAGTAGAACCATTGCAAAGCCTCCTCGAGTAGTGAGAACGGAAAGAGCCTTGCCCTCATTTGATCTTGAGTCACCCCGTCCATGTTGAATGTTTGACAAAGTTGAATGAACGCTTGGAGGTGAAGGTTCGGATCTTCTTTACCAGTGAAGGGTGAATGTTGCACCATGCGGATTGTTGAGGTCTTGATCTCGAACGGCCTTCCAATCTCTGCGAGGTTCAAGATGGGTAGGTCGACGATGTCCGGGGTGCATAGCTCCTCGATCTTGCACTCCTGCTGCGGTTGTTCTCCCATCAGTGGAAGTCGATTCCCCCTAGGGCTTTGAGGTGGTGATTCCTTCGGAGATTCCGACGATCCTTCGTCTTCCACTTTCGAATCTACAAAATCCAGCTTTTAGCTTGTGCTTCACGCCTCCTTAGCCTCGTAAAGTTTTTCCGGATCATCCACAAAATTATCGGGTTTGTTGGAGAGGTAGCCGTCCATCTCTGTTAGGGTTAGCGATAAACAAAAAATACACAAAACGAAAAATAAAACAAATCTAAGAAAACTAGGGTTAGACAAACTAGATTAGATTGATTTTGAGGATGATCAAAAGTTAGTAGATGCAAAAAGAAAACCAAAAGAAAACTGAAAATTATACAAAGCAATAAAAGATCGAATCTTGATCACTTGTTCCCAACGACAGCGCCGTAAAAGGGCTTGTTGACGGTGTATATGTATTAAACTTCAATTGGACTTGCAAGCGGACAAGTCCTCCGTCAGTCAAGGGACCCTTCTTCCTCAAGTGTGAACCCAAGGTATCGAATCTGGAACAAATGTGTAATGCAAGAATCAATCTAATAAAGCTGAGAACTTTGATCTTCAAAGGGGAATCTTATGCATCTAATCTAGAAACACCATGAAAATGAATCTAATCTATGAAAACCTGAGGTAGCAAGAGATAGAGGGGGATAGATAAACCAATCTAGAGAGATTGGATCAAGCCTTCGTTGAAGTTCCGAGCAAAGAAGAAGTAAACAAGTTCAATCTCATAAAAGCATCTTTAAATCACGGTTTCCGTCCGACTGAAAACGCCCCGCCTTTTGGAGCCACTCGTCACAATGCACCCATATTCGATGCGGGTTAGTCTAGGCGAGTCCAAAGACAAGTTGAAATCTCACGGAAGGTCGCATGCACCTCTAGCCACCACGGCTACAAGAACACCTCGATGATCTATCTCGAGAATAGATCTTAAGATACGAAAAGCCAATTGAAATCAAAGTCGTAGGAGAAACACTCGATCGCTAGAAATCGGATTGCAACTTGATAATTCAACATAGTACATGACACATGAATCAAGATCACCACCGGGATCCTACCTTGATCTTGCTTCTAGCTCCGGGAACTCCGACGTGGTCTTCCTTGCAAGGTTCCCACGCGGCTAGGAGATCCTAGTCAACTAGCTTGACCCTCTCCTCTCGAGATGGTGTCCCTCTCTTCTCGCTTCTCGGCGGATGGCGAATGAGTTGATGCGTGGCGCCTGGCCTCGGGGCTATAAATAGCCTGAATGGCAGCTAGGTCAAAGGAGGGGCCGACTGGGCCTCGGTGGGGCTGGCCGCACCCTGGGCCCACTTCGGCCCAGCCCGCGACCTCTTTCGCCCGGTGTTGCTTCCTGAGTCTTCTAGAGTCTTCCCCCAACTGCATGTGCTCCCTTGATGTCAGTTTCTCTTCAGTTTAGATGAAGCTCCTTGTCCCAAGATTCGACATTTTATTGGGTCCTCGGAGTTTTCCATCTTCTCGGGTTTGGTCCTTGGGCTTCTTGGAGTCATGTTTACTTCATTGCTTGACTTGTACCGGGCTTCAAGGTCTTGTCACGAGGTGCTTAATGAACTTAACCCGGAAGTCTTGCTTTCAACACTAAAATCCTGCATAAACACTAAACTCCAAAACCGACATGCACAAACGAATTTGTTATACCAAGAGGGTTAGTACCAATGGATAAGATATAAAATTCATGCCAACGGGTAAACTCGTAGCTAGGTTGACGGAATTTCACCATCAACAGTATGCCTCACGGTCCGAGATGTGGTCCCCGAAAACGTCGCATCGCCCGATGCGCGCATTTCAAGGCCAAATGGCATTGTTACGTAGCAAAACATGCCGAATGGTGTAATGAAGGAGGTTGCGAGTTGATCGGACTCCTTCATCTTTATTTGGTGGTAACCCGAATAGGCATCAAGGAAACATAAGAGTTCACACCCCGCAATGGAATCTACGATTTGATCGATTCGTGGCAAAGGAAAAGGAACTTTTGGACATGCTTTATTTAAACCGGTGTAATCTACACATCCTCCACTTCCCATTCTTTTCTTAACTAACTAGTACAGATTAGCTAGCCACGGGTGGAAAACTTCCTTGATGAATCTGGCCTCGAGGAGCTTCCGCAGCTCCACTCCGATGGCCCTGCCTTCTTCGTCCGAACGCCGCGGCTGTTGCCCGGCTCGGTGAGGTAGGATATCAAGGAGTACTCGGCGACCTCCTCGGGATGCATGACATGTCCGGGGCTCCACGCAAAGATCGGCGTTGGCGCAGGAAAAGTCGACGAGCACCACTTCTTATTTCGGTCGAGGGTGGAGCCCTCAACACCTTGCCCTCGGGCAGCGGGTCGAGGTACCTCCTTCGTCTGCTCGCAGCCTCGGCTGCCCGCGTGCTTGGAGTCGGGGCCCTCGTTGGCCAGCTTCTCTATGTCCGTGACGGCGCCTCATCGAGCGCGAGGCCTCGGCGTGCTCGGCGACTCGACGTCGCGATCGAATGCGTGCTCGATCGAGCGAGCCACGGTGATGACGCCTTCGGTCCGACATCTTCATCTTGAGGTAGGTGTAGTTCGGGACCGCCATGAACTTGGCGTAGCACGGACGCCCAAGGATGGGGTACGCCCAAAACCCCACCACCTCGAAGGTGAGGGTCTCCTATGGAAATTGCAGTGTCTGAACGGACCGTGATCGATCCGCCACCGGACGCAGGGCGCGACGCCATGGAACGCGCATGGCGCGTCGAGCAATTGGTCCAACCCGATCCCCATCACCGGTAGGTGTGAGCGTAGAGGATGTTGACGCCGCCATCCATCGACCTTGAGAACCGCCGCGCTTGGATGACGGATCGGCGACCAGCCAGTCGGCCGGGTTGGGGGATGCGGTTCGGGTGATCCTCGCTGAAGGTGATGGCGTCCTCCGACCATCGAGGAAGGAAGGAGGAGCCCTCTCGCGGCGAGGACCTCGTGCCGCTCTCGCCAGGCCGGACATGTCCACCACCGGTCCCGAAGATGAGGAAGACGTTCTCCAGCGGGGAAGCCGCACTCTGCCGCCACCGTCCTTCCTGGCCTCGTCCTCCTTGGCGGCGGCTGTAGTACTTCTTGAGCATGTCACATTGCTCGAGGGTGTGGTTGACCGGGGTCTTGTGGTACAGGCACGGCTTCTGACATGTCGTCAAACACGCCGGGCCTCGAGGGGTCAGCTCGAGGGCCCTTGCGGTGGTCGACAGTGAGGGCCTCGTCGTCGCCTCGCGTTGCGCTTGGCGCGCTGCCGTGGGGGGCTTCTTGCCTTTCTTGCCTCGCCGCTTCTTTTGGGTCTCCTTGGACTTGCTGCCCTCATGGGCGCGTCCCACGCGCTTGCCCTTCTTGCCGTGGCCCCCACCGCCTCCTCCGGGACGCGAAGCTGGTGGCGATGTCGAACAGATTCGTTGGAGTCGACCAGCTGGCTCCACCCGAGCTCGCGCACGAGGTCTGTGTCATGCCTCGAGGAAGGCGTGCACGATCTCCGAGGCGACGCTCGAGTTGATGGCGCTTGGAAAAGCCGTATGAAATCTCGGCGATTCGCCGCCTCGGGTGCATGCCCGCAGGTCCCGTGAGTTCCCGGTGGTGCACGACGCGTTCTCGGAAGTTCCCCACGAACGTGCGTGCGGTCGCCCCAGCTATGGATCGGCGGGCGGCAAGTGCTCGAGCCACGCTCGGGCCGGTCTGCAGGTGCGGTGGCGGGTTGCGGATGATCACCGTGTCGGTGGTGGCGCCGCCTGTACCGGTGCAAGTAGTCGTTGAGCCACACTCGGGTCCGTCTCTTGAGTACTTGGTGATGGTGGTGGGTTGGCGGAAGCGGGGAAGCTTTCGCGTGCGGATCTCGGCTGAACACGCCGGGTTCTCGGGTTCCGCGTCGGTGAGCGATCCTCCCTGAAGGCGTCCACCGCCGAGGGTGGTAGCCCGCACCGCCGCACCTCCGCGTCGCCCTTCCTCCTGGCGTTTATGACGTTGCGGGCGTCACCGTCCTGGGCTTGACCGCGCGTGTCAAGGATCCGCTCCCTGACCGGCGTTCTACCCTGGTTTGCTGGCTGCCCCGTGGCGCCGCCTGCGTGGATGGACGTCTCGCCGCGCCGCTGTCCCGTGTGCGGGGACTGATGTCGTATGCGGGACGCCGAACTCTCGGCCTGCTGCACGGCCGCCGCCGATGAGGGCTGCGCCGCGGCAGCGAGTTGCGTCTCGGGCGTTGAGGGTTCGGGCATGGCCCGGAGCAGCGTCGCCGCTGCGATGAGCTTCTGGCTTGCTCGCGGCGGTGTATGCGGGTCGTCGACGTTGAAGTCGGCGTTGATGCGCTCAGCGGCTCGCCGCTAGCTCGCGCTCGCGTTTCGCCGAGGCTTCTCCCGCAATGGCGGCGCGCATGAGCCGCACTGCCCGTATTCTTCCGCGAGCTTGGCCTCGAGCTCGCGCTGTGCGCGGCGATGTCTGCGCCTCCCGCCGGCGAGGTGCGGCGCTCGGCCCGGGTTGAGCATCTCGGGCGCTGCTCCGCCTCGTCGGCGCCGTCAAGATGTTCGTCGACGACGACCACGAAGCACTCACGCGTGGGGTCGTAGCTTCCGGCACTGGAGTCGTCGGACGGCCGACCAGTGGTCGGGCGAGGAATCTGGAACATCACCGGGTCCGATGACGAGAAGTCCCACTCGACATACCCGTGTGAAGTCGCGGGTGGCAGCTCACTGGCTGAGCTGTGGTACTACTCGTCGTTGGTGGTGGCGATGAGGTTCCGGACCGCCAGCAGGTGGTGGCCCGGAAGATCCTCATGCACGGCCACGTCGATCCGACGGATGAGGCGTACGTCGGTGAGCGGCGCATCCCGTAGGGGAAATGTGGCCTCGCGACCGTGTGCTCCCCGTGGGCGTCGTTGCTCGTCGGCGGTGCGCGCCTCGTGTCGCGCACGTGCGCGCCCGACGCGCCCATACCTCCGCGCTGGGCGGCTCGGCGGCGCCGAGGTGTCGAGGTGCTCGCAGCCGCGGCGCTGCCGGGTCTTGGGCGTCGATGGCGCGTGGCGGGCATTGGGCTGCGGTTGACCACCACGGTGGAGCTCGTCGCGGTTGGTGAGGCGCATGAGGTAGGCCGTTCCACGGCTCGAAAGTTCAGGGCTCCGAACCGGATTGAATCCGGTGGGAGAGGGTCGAGCTGCCCATGGAGTACCTCGGGACACGAACTCGGTCGCGAATCACCATCGAGACTGGTGGGGAGGCGATCTCGTGTGATTCCCCTACTCGGCGCGCCAACCGCCGCGTGGAAAGTAGTCCCGACACTAACTAGTAGAAGCGCTGAGATCGGTCTCTCGATGGCGGTGCTAAGCAGCTGGGACACAAGGTTTATTCCTGCCCCGTGGGGCGATCCGAGGAGGGGTGCGCTCGAGGCTGCCAGACAGGCACCGTGGTGCTTTCGTGGGGGCTACAAGCAAGGCGAGGAGGGAGGAGCCAAGTCCTCGAGGTTTGATTGAGGCAAAGTGCCAATATCGTGAGTGAAGGCGAAAAGCGAGTTAGTGAGTTATCCGTCCGTCCCCCTGCGCTGGGGACCGCCTCCTCCTTTATAGACCAAGGAGAGGCGGTTTACGATCATGCCGCATGGCTTTAGTGGCGTGGTGGCGCGCTGCGATGTCGACGGTCCACGCCGTCTGGCGAATCTTGTCCCGCAGTGCCGTGGCGGATCCTCTGTCGAGGCGGCTTCGAGGGTGGTAGGATCTCTTGTCGACGGCGTCCGACACCGCTCGAGGGTCTGGCCGACGGAGACCGGAGGTGCGATGGCGAGCGTGGCGGCGTCCGTGGCTGGGTTCCCACGATGTCGAGATGACCACTGCGGTGCCCGCGATGGTGGCACAACATGAGGATGGCCGCGGACCGGAGGTGACGGAGGACGCTTCCCCATCCTCACGCCACGGTGTCGACACAGGCGGGCGTGGAGTTGGTCCGACTTCGAGGGTGCCATCGTCCTCTTCGAGGGGCTCCGCGTGGAGGAGCGGGAGTGGGCGGCATGATGTCACGGAATGACACCGCCCTCCCGCACGACACAGCAACGCCAGGATGGCCGCATAGTGCGGGTTGGTCGAGCTGGCCTGGATCTGATTCCCATCGGTGTCGGACCGAGCGCGTGGCGATTCGCTTTGACCCGGGCGCCCGCGATGCGTCGAGCATTCAATGCCTCGCCGGGAGCAGGTATGGTGCCGCTGGTCGAGGGGTCCTCGAGCAGGGAGCTCACGGCGAGCTGGGGTCCCTCGAGCGGGAACTCTCTGAGGCGCCAGGCCCTCGAGCGGGAACTTCGCCCGGGCGCCAAGCTCTCGAGCGAGGTGGAGGTTTGTGGCGTGGCGCCCTCGAGCGAGACGGAGGTTCGCCCGAGGGCGCCGAGGTCGGCTTTTATGGGCCGAGGCTTTTGAACCATGGGCCTTTCTTTGCCTTGTGTGTGCCTATGCGGGCATGATTTTGTAGTTTCGGGTTTGATCGTTCACGTTTATTATTTCTAGAAAGGGTGATTTCGTTATTAGGGGACCCCTATGGCTGTCCCCGACAACCATAAAACGTCGAGGAGAGAAAACGACGGATCTTGGAAGAAGAGGGTCTCGAATATGCGATTTCGCCGAAAGAGGAAAACCACATAAGAGATTTTTTAATATTTTTTAATCATTTTGCAAAATATACGACGGTTTCAAAATTTTGCTTTTGACAACCATTCGCCGTGGCTACAGCGGTTCGAAGTCTAACCGTGGCCATGACGATTCCGCCTGGGCCCCACGGGCATGGAGGTCACGGCGGGCCACGGCGATTCCAGGAAACCGCCGCGGCGCTACGGCGGTTGGCCTTACGCCGTGGCGCAAGACGGTGATGGGGCCCGTACCGTGGTATGCGGTGGCAGGTTTGCTGCCCTCTATATAAGCCGAAAATTAGCCCGGAAATGTCATAAAAATTCGGAAAAAGAAAGAGAGTTGGGAAGATGAGGGCGAGTAGCAAAGCTCTCACGGTTCTTCGCTTCATTGTAAGTATTTCGTCGATTTAAACTCTTTAGCAGCTACTTAGAAACTCAGTATTTAGTGATTCACCGCGTTTCTTTATATCTGTAGTATTAAAAATATCCTGTTTGTAGGGTTAGGGTTGAGGAGGAGAAGAGGGGAGGTGGAGGGTGCGGAGCAGTGAAGCTCTGCTACTTCTTCGCTTCTGCAGGTAGTTCACTGATTTCACTAATTCCAGTAATTTCTATTTCGGTGTACTGTAGATTTCTGTAGATATGTAGTTGTAGTTTAGTTTATAGATCTGTAGTTATAGTTTATAGATCTGTAGTTGTAGTTTATAGATTTGTAGTTGTAGTTTATATTACGTAACATAATTCTGTTATTAAGTGTGTAGATTGCGGTGATTAGTTTGTTAATGTAGTTTAGATAAGTTTATTTGTTTCTTAGTCCCAATGTAGCATTTGATAGTAGTTCGCGCTTTTTATTATGAATCGGACATATGGTCGAGTCACAATTAAAATATATTATGGAATTGGAGAGATTATATATGGTCCACAAGGAGTTGACTTGTCAAATTATAGTTCAGTTGAGAAAAATGTTCCAAGAGCAGGAGAAAGAACTTGGGAGGCTATAACCAACTGGCTGGTCAAGGCATTTTCAGTAGATTTAGAGCACCAATGCATGTCGGTGATGGCACTAATCAACAGAAGTACACTAGTGTATTGGGAGCTCGTGGCACTTGAAGGGACTCCACGATAGAGGGGTTTTATCAGAAATGCATGCCGAGTTGGTTTGCCTGTGATTTTGTTTGTCCAAGTTTACCGGAAGGGTGGGTCTAGCGATCAAGTGCATGAGGAAGTCGAGATGGATGTGGAGGTGGTGAAGAAGGGAAGGTGTCAAGAAGGAAGGTCAAGATGAAGAAGGTGAACAAGAAGAGGAGGAAGAAGGGGATTCTGAGGGTGAGCAGGCATCTAGAGGTTATGTTGTCACTGGTGTTATTGATGAGGGAGAAGTAAACCCGAGGTGATGAGACAATATCGTAGAGAGTTGGAAGTCGATGAACGTGCATTGGAAGAGGACTCTTCGATGATGATTATGATGATGATGATGATGATGAGTCCGAGGATCATGTGCCCTTGCATTGGCGGAACTACGATTTCTCCTGTCTTAATACTTGGTGAGAATGTGCCATGAGTACACAGAATGAGGTTTGTGTAGGCGCTATGTACCCCAAGATCGCATCAAGGATGCAAAGAAGCGATGGTCCACCTTGACTCTACATGTGGAGTTCAGGTAGTCAAGAGCTCTCCTAGGATATATGATGTGCATATATGGGGAAGTGGGACAATTATACAGTGTGAAAGAAGTGAAAGGTCGACTTGTACCCTTGATCGTATTGATGCAAGGCAAGAAACATTTCAGCCGATTTTGTTGCAAGCCACATGTACCCTCACATAGTGAATAGCCACAATATGCACCAAGGTAATTATCGGTGCAATTGAGGAAAAGTTTGGGAACACCATCGGTTCTGGCAAGGCATACCAAGCAAAGAAGAATGTGTTGGAGCATAGGTGGGGTACTTATGAAGCATCCTACCACAATTTACCTAGCTTGCTACACACAATAGTTCAGATGAATCCTGGCAGCTACTATGATATCAAGGACTATCCTTGTGTGGAGAAACCGGGCAAGCTTGTGCTTGTCATTCTTGGCATTGGGTGCGCGTTGAGGCTTTCAAATTGTGTCGACGGTCATTTGCATAGATGGCACTTTTCTCACAAATACAAAGGAACAATCCTTGTGGCGGTGATAGTAACAATCCGGCTTCCTTTGGTCATTGCGTTCGAGGGGAGAACGGTGATCATTGGTACCGGTTCCTTGAGAGGTTGAAGAACATGGTGGTCAGGATGCGTAGAATGTGTGTGTGATACGATAGGCACAAAGGTATTTTGCAAGCAATCAATGACATGAAAGAGGGCAGCATAGCGATACTGAGCTCCATTGTGAGATGTTAAGAGTAGGTGATGCGTTAGGCACATGAAAGCAAACTTCCACGCCGGTTCAAGAACAAGACCGCCTAAATTGTTTGAGCGGTTGTGTGAGCAGACTCAGCAGAAGAAGTTTGATGCCATCTGGAAGAAATTAGATGAGCTGACAAAGAAGGCATCAGAGGAGATAGCAAAGAGGCCAGTGAATCCCGAACCTGGAGAGGAGCCAATTTCTCGAGGATGTGGGATTAGATGGCCTCAAGTCAGCGCAGAAGAGGCGTCTTGTGAAGACCTTCAACCAAAGGATCTAATGAGCCTAAGGAGAAGTGGTGTCTCATGTTTGACGAGGGCGGAGCAAGACATGGAATAAAGACCACTAATTTTGCTGAGTCTTACAACTGTGCTCCTCGGTGCAAGACCTCTTCCTCTAGTTGGCATCATTGAGTTCTTTATGTATCGTACAATGTTGTACTTTCACACTAGGAGCCAGATAGCGGATGAGGTTATGAGGAACACTCAAATGAGATAATCGTACAAATATGATCGAGTATGTCACCAAGGCTCAGGATAAAGCACTTAAACACAAGGTCACAGCGCAGCCTTGGCACCAGTCTGATGACAATGAAATTATGTGGAGCTATGAGGTTGAGTGCGAAGGAAAATGCGCCTAGGCCCGACGTGAAAAGACGCTTTCAAGTTGTTCAAGTTGGCAACCAAATATGCAGATGTACATGGAAGCCATCTACTACACATCCCCTGCTCACATGTGGTCGCCGTATGCTATGAACTGCAACAATTCAACTTCCATAGGTATGCGTGCCATGGTACTACAGAAGCAAATTGTTCGAACATTTGGAACCAAACAATTAGGGGTTACCTCGCAGGGTTCTTTAGAGAACCCCAAAGAAAATGTCGTGCACATACCAAATCCAGATCCTCAGTTGTGCCAAGGCGTTGGAAGACGGAAGAAGAAGAGGATTAGGAACAACATGGATGAAGCGGTCGGAGCCGCAGAGGTGATGCTACAAGTGCCTCAACACGGGTCACACATACAAGAGGTGCACACCACAAGTTATGCTTACAACGCACCACCCACGGCGGTGTGGGCTCATCGGCAACTTCAGGACCATCCCAACTCCCATCCGGGACGCGGACGTGGGCGTGAGGACCAACGCAGATTCGAGATGATCACAATTGCTTGTAATGTTAGGGCATTTAATTTCGAATTTGTAATATTTGAACTATATTTGTTGTATGAACTTTTGCATGGTACGTATTGTAATAATTGAACTTCTATTTGTATTATTTTCCGGTGATTGTTCTATTCTTTTTAATAATGTATGCCGATTTCGTAGATTATTTTTGGCCTCGATTGTTCTAATCTTGTTTTGGTGTTTGCAATGGCCTCCTCAGTCCCCGAGTTGGACTTGGACTTCCTCACGAAGAGAAAGGACAATGTCGAGGTGCTGAGGATCGACACTCCTATGTGCTTCTGCGGTGACAATTGCAAACTTGTTAGGTGCAAGGTTACGGGGTACGCCTAAGGAATGAGGTTCTTCATGTGCGCTAACTATGCGCATCACCCGATCGACCATTCGACCGTAACCTTAGAGCCAAAGTAAAGACTTACTACATTTCTCAATTATTCATTTGTCATTTGTGATTTAATATTTGCTAACATGTCTTTGGAAAAAGACTCCACCTCCTCTTGTAATTTCATGCGTGGCTAGATCTGAAAGCAGTCCGCCTTCGACAAGAGCTACGCCGAGGGAGAAGCCCGTGATGCAAGGAGAGGTGGTTGCGCATGGTTGAGTGGGAAAAGAGAGGAAAAAGAAGGAGGCAAGGAAATGCGCCATCGCCGAGAGATGAGAGAACGTGGGCGGGCTGTGCCCAAGCCGAGAGAGAGAGGAAGAGGAGAGGGCTCACGGGCCAAGGTGGGCCGGATGCCATCGGAAGGAAATACCTGTTGTACTCGATGAGACCTAGAGTATTAGCCGGACATGTCAAATAATGTCAGATTTCATGACATCGTCAACTAGGGTCCTCGGTTTGTATCGTTAAGAACTTTAATCGAACATCATTAGAGTGTGTTTTATCCCACGTGTGTTTACATTCGATGTATATATCTGAGTCGTTGTGTTTTCTCTCGACGCTGCGTTCTCCCACGGATCGTCGCCCACAAAGCGATGCCTAGTATTAGGGTGTTTTCTCGAGTCACGCTGTTTCACTTCCCACGAATCAAGGGCCCACCACCCAGACCACCTTCTATATATACCACCATTCACTCCATTGCCTTCTTCTCACAAAGACTCAACAATAGCTTCGTGGAGTGGGATGGACACGTTCGTCCCGAGTTGTGGCATCGGCAATCAAGATTTTGAAGCCAATTTCCCACGAAAGGCAAGAGTGACTTCAGATCGATGCGTGATGTTAGAAGCTACGAACCGAAGCAAATGGTGTTGTGGCCTAGGTGTTCACATGGTGAGTTCTGCGTGATGCAAGTGTACCAGGGATGGAACAACTCCGGTTGCAATTCGCACCGCCCATATGCATGGGTAAGCAATGTCCACAAATTTCTCATCATCTTTCTTTCGTTTGGTAACGCTTTTCTTGCCTTTTGCGATTACTCCACCCAAGCCGAGCTGCGGTTTCTCGTAATGGGTGGATCCACAAGCTATTGATCCTATCAACAGTACATCGACTACCTCGAGGACGTCGTCATCTACAACCTGAAGCGGAGCTGTCGGAGGCATTGGCTTCTCCAGATCCATCGTCTAGCGCAGGAGAAGACCGGTGCTGCAAATGTTCGACCTGCATTTGTGAATGCCACAAGAAAGATTGGTCCCCTACCTTCACCACCTCCACCCCAGGGTACTACATGCCGTCGCAACACTCCGGCGGCTCTATGCTCTCTGGGCAGTTCTCGTACAACTAGATTCATTAGGAATGTTGCAATGAAATTTCTAAATTCCCTAAGGCATGTTATCTGTACGTAAGGTGCTTCGTTAGGGTACTAGCACCGCATATGCCATTGCAAATGTGTGTGCTTTCTCTCGTTAACTAAAAAAAACTAACCGCCGTGGCCCACGGCGGTTGCAAGGCGGCTTCATGCCGCCGTCGGGGGCATTGCAACCGCCGTCTGCCACCACCGTAGCCCACGACGATCGCGAATTGGTGGCTACGCGCTAGTCTGAAACCCCGTCACGGGTCACGTGAATGGTTGTCAAAACTGTAAAATTTTGAAATCGTCGTATATTTTTGCAAAATGATTAAAAAATATATATAAAAAAATCCACATAAGAGGGTCAAAAGGACTTAATCTATCTATACTATAAGGAGCGAAGACAATTGAAAACTTTTCTCACCCAATTCGGGCCCGCCTTACCCCTCACGCCGGACCCACCCGTCAGGTTGCGTGATAACCAAAAAGGTGGAACGACTATAGAAATCGCAATTTGGAGAGCATTTCTGCCAAAAACGTAATATTTTTCTCACCCACCCCACGCGTACCCGCCCCTCATACCCACGTCGGGCCCACACACTCGCACCTCACGTCGCGCGCGTACCCGCCGGACATCCCACCTTATCTCTATCCTTCTTGCGAGCTGCTGACCGAGGCGGCACGGACGACCTCCCCGACGATTTGCCGCTTGTATGGGAGCGGCGGCACGGACGCGCTTGCAGCCCGCGGGAGCGGCTTCCCCGGCGAGCGGCGGCGCGAAGCCTAGGTCATCGCCCCCGGCTAGCCGCAACGCAGAGGCGTCCTTCCACGGCGAGGGCGTGCGTGGAGGGGCCTTCCTCGGCGAGCCGCAGCGTGAAGGTTAGGTCACCACCCCCAGACAGCCGCGACGCAGAGGCGGCCTTCCACAGCAGCACGGTATGGGTGGCCTTCCGGCGAGCCACACTCGGGTCGTTGCCGCGGTGATGAGGCGGATTCAGGCGGAGGCGCAACCTCGGGCGATCTCTCCCGACGGCCTCGCCGTCGCAGCCTCATGTGTTTGCCTGCATAGACAGAGAATTTGCATCTATGCTCCCGTGTCTTTTGCAACCATTGCTACGGGAATCTGCTAGATTGCTAATTGGCTCCTGTCTCTTTCCGTGCAGGTTATGGAAATCTGGTAGACATCAGGCTATGGGAAACTGATAGAATTCAGACTGTTGCTGTACAAGATTGAGATTTTCAATTCCATCTCCAAATATGCAGGTGTGGTTAGTTTTAATGTAGATTTTGCCTGATTTATTTACCAGATTTGCTAATTGCTTTAGTTAGGCATAATGCCATTTATCATGTTTCTGACTGTATTCAACTCTCACTTGTGGACATATTTTTGGTTGATCCCTTTAACTCTGTAATAATAGATCCATGTGTTTCTTTCTCTCACAAACCTGTCTGAAGGAACCATTTGTTCTTACTCACCATTTTTAGAAAAACTGGACTAAGGAAACAAAACTGATTTTTTTCCTTTGTGTTTTTGCTGTGGATAAAAGAAATTGAGCTATGAATATTTTGAATAATTCAGGTACTCTATATACATACTGAATAATTCTCTAAATTTAACCACATTGCACCAAATCACTATGTTAGGCTATAACTTTGCACGCATATACAAGTCACCAAATTCACTTATATGAATTTTGTCTGCAAAGTTGAAAATTTTTTAGAGCTTTTGGATTCATTAAAGTATTTGCACCATTTTTTTTATATTGTGAATCTGCACTAACACGTGTTGTGAATTGGACTTTTGTGAGCTGAATCTTTTCCTCACATGGCTAGATTTCCGGGCATGCCTCCAACACTTGCTACTAACTTAATTAGGTCTTGATATTTGAGGCACATCCAATTTAACGTCCGATCGCTTATACATATGAGTGATTCTAAGTGATATGCAATAACCAGTGGATGACCATTCTTAATATCTACAATACTATATTATGATAGTACTAAATTCAGATTAACATGTATTATATTGTGTTAACATTGATTGATTGGTACATATATTGCATGGTCAAATCTCTAATGTTTTGATCATGTAAGAAAAAACGATGCTTACATATCAGTTATGTTAGTATTATTCCCATTAACTTATTTTTGTTGGAATATCAAATAAATTAGAGTAGTTGTTACAAACTCCAGAAAACATGATTTTTTAAATATTCTTACACAACATTTTTTTTATATTCTTACAAAACATAAGGAAAAAGCATAGACCAATCTGTGGAGAGAAACTACAAACAAACTTGCGTTAAGCTTTTTGCAGAGAATTTGGCCAAGAAGATCTTTGCACAAGATGTAATGCAAGTGATTTACAACTATCTGCGGAGGTGCAGCTAAAGGTGGTTTTACTCCTATACACATGGTGGAATGAAAAATTTGGAGTCAGGGAAGGTGAAAGTACATTGCAGAGGTTTCAAAAGTTTTCAAATGTTTCCTTTGTCTTTAGCCCTATAAGCCGTGTAATAAAGTAGCTCACGAGTGACGGTATTCCAAATTCAATTTGTATTAATGACTACTTTCAAGATGTGAGGGCATTTAGCAACATTCAATTTTGACTTTTGACTTATAGCAATACGAGCTAACTCTAAATGAAAAAAAAAGAGATCCATGATCTTGCTAATATAATAATATTTTCATGCAGTCAAATGGCATATTTGGTATGTGTGTTCATATTACATTATTATCATGATGTAATATGAAGTTGTTAAAAAATACATAAAGAAGTGATTATAGTAAATTTGTTGAAGTTTGCTTATTTCAATCACGAAGCACTTATTATGATTATGCAGGCTAATATTAATGTATCCACAATAATTTTAGGGGTGTCCCTACAATCTAGAACACCATTCATTTCAGGCAATATTTGTTGAAGCTATGCCTCAGGAGGCAGATCAAACAAACCGAAAGCACATCGATATAATTGTGTGTTGTACCTATTTTTTTAAAAGTTCTATGCATTTGCTCATGTTTGCAAAAAAAAAAGAAAAAAGTGTGTTCTAAATTCTACTACCTGCTTAATTCCACCTCCCTTGCATCTCCCCCTCCACTTGCTCAATTGTTGGCAAAGACATGTAAAGCATACATCATAGTCCTATTTTATCCTTGTTTTTCGTCTAGGTCTTAATTCTCGATAAAGCATGGTGATTTCATTGAATTGCGTGCACTTATATTGGATGGTGGTTTTAATATTGTGTATGGACAAATTATGTTACTTTGCTATTTAAGTTGAGTGAATAAAAACTTGGTAGTATTGCAGGTGTTTATGAATGAAAAACATGTTTAATAGGTATTTCTAAACACGTGCGTGTTGCACGTGCACGTTACTAGTCCTATTAAGACCTCGTTCGTTTGTTAGGAACAGGCCCAATTCGGGTGGAATTAAATGGACCGATTTCAATCCACGTCTGAACCTAAAGTGCCGTTCGTTTTGGACCGGGTCGAATTAGACATACTCCCTCCGTCCTGCAAAGAGTGTCCACTTTGACTTTTCTCAGTCAAACTGTTTAAAGTTTGACTAAATTTATAATGAAGAGTATCAATATTTATAACACTAAATAGATATGTAATGAAAATATATTTCATAATGAATCTAATGAAACTTGTTAGGCATCGAAAATGTTTATATATTTTTATATAAACTTAGTCAAACAATCAATTTTGCGGATCGACTGATACTGACAAACCATACGATATATGATACATCTTCGCGACTTGGACGGATAAAGAATATTTATTTTTCGCTTCGTTCCTGAGCCCAACCTGACGGCCAAATTCGTTCCCCGTGTCCCGACCTCTGGATCGAACCCTAGAGACGGACGACGCGAGGCGGCGCGCGAGGAGGAGGCGAGACGGCGGCGCGCGAGGCGACCAGGCTGCGGCGCGAGGTGGCGGCCTGGCAGCGCGGCACCTCCCCGACGACCGGATCCCGTCGAAGATCCACCATCTCCGGCGCCTTTTCCCCTGTAAGTTGCCACCCGTCCTCGCGTTCTGTTCTTGATTTTGCTCCGCGCCGGCCGCCGGACAGCGAATCGCAAGCATCGTAGTTGGATCGATCGAACGAGAGCGGAACTATGTACCTGAGAGGTGGGAGGCGGAGAGTCCGCCGGAGGCGAATCACGGTGGCCCATATCCCGCCGAGGAGTGCTGGAGGGAGTGCGCAACGCCATGGTAATTGATACGACGCTTCTCTCGTCTTTGTTGCGAGGAGGGATGACAAGGAAAGGATTTTAATAGTTCTTGATTTTGTTCATTTGTTCAGGAACACTAGCTGCTGCTCCAAAACGCTAGCATTTTTCAGTCTGCTTGGCATCAGCGCCGCCACAGCTGCTTCCACTCGTCAGCTGATGCTCTCGCATCCGGTGATGAGAGGAGACATGGGTCGTGTTGCTGACCGCACACAGCCGGCAAGCAGGCAACACCCATTCCCCTGTGTTTCACAACACTGTAATATTCGTGCCGCCTATGGTCACAGATTCTTTCTAGTCAACATTGTGCAGTCTCTTTAATTTTGTACAAAATTTTTTGAGGTCAACGAAACTCCAGATGGATCTCATGGTTGGTACACTTTTGCTGCACAATGTTGCCATACTAGTTATGTTGGTTCTTATCTAGTTCATTTTCCCCCTTTTGGCAAATGACTGCCAGTAGTTCCTAGTTGGAACATGGTGTTTAGTGGCAAAATGTGCAGGTGTACTCAGTGATACATTGAGTGGCAATATGTTATAATTGACAATGACAATGATACACATGCACTGCTAATGGATGTGGTGTCAGTTAAGTAGCATGAGCCATTTGAACAAACTGTTGGTTGTTGCCCTAGTGCTCGCCTAGTTTGATCACTTTATCCATTCTCTTTGAATAAGCTGTACTGGAAGTTGACCGTCTCCTGCTTTAAGATGTGAACCTGTCTGTTTTGTTATAGAATTACTATTATCTTAGCTATAATATTATCTAATCTGAGCTATACTAAGAGTGGTGTCTTAGATGTGTCAGTTTTTTTCTTATCCGGCCAGTTCTGAAAATGAATAATTTGCTTCCTGAACAACACTGCCTTGTGAACTAATGGATGAATGAGAATAACACAAGTGCATTTCACTGCTTAATGATATAACTTCAAGCTCAATGTAGAATGGCAAAGCTCTTAGTATTTTTCTAGTTCACTCTAGCGGTATTTCTGTTGGATAATTCATTTTAGCATAATTCATTTACGACTGCATTTCTTGAAATTATTAGCAATCTGTTGGACTTGGCTAATTATCAGTAGTACGTAACTAGCATCTGATGCTCTACTATCTTTTTAATAAAACCACCTCAGCTAAGTTTAGTCGTCATTCCCTTTGTTTCATGTTCTGATCAACTGTTGGTTGTTGCAGAGCAGGCAATGGAGCTGAAGTAGTTACTACTTGTAAGAAGCTGATGCAAAACTGGAAGCTCTTCAATTTTGTTCTCGTAGATGGATCGTCATGGATATGGACACAAATGCTCTTTTGGGTGGTTCCCACTCTTGTTTACATCTACCTGGATTGCTAGACTCGAAACAAGGACACATTTTTTTTGTCTGCTTGTTCTTGAACGTCAGTTTGAACGCCAGACATTTGGGATGTGCCAATGTTTGCAAGTCGTGAGATCACAACAGCTGTCTGGTTATTTACTATTGTAATCGTGTTTTAATTCCTGAACAACCGAACACACTGGTTTTTAATTCCTGTTTTGAATCCCAAGCTGGGATGAATCTGACCAGGTTTGAGTGTGACACCTGGATCCACTTGATCCAGGCCAGGAACGGCTACTGATCTGGAAGCAAAATTAGAAAACCGAACGAGGCCTAATTATCGCTGGACGGAGAAGAGCCCAACAGCAATGCGGCGTGAACCGTGAAGTGTAGATTTTGGCACTCTAGGCCATCGCTTTCTCTTGGAATGTACTCGTACTCGAGTATTTTATTTTATTTGACTCTTTTGTAGTAGCTCGGGATCTACATCCTCGCTTGGGATGGGTGATCTCAAATTCTTGTACTCTGTTATATATATAATCGAGTCCTTATATATATAGGTGGGGGGTCACGGGCTTGGGGCCGCCGGCGGATGTAGGTGGAGCTCGCAGCGCAAAGAAGCTCACTCAGAGCTCGGTCGGTTCAACAAGAATTAACGCTACCTCTTTGTGTGTCAAATATAATCGAAATCGAATCCTGCACAACAAGTCGGTATAAATACTCAACTGGGCCTGCGGCATTCAGCAGCGCTAGCTTGCTACGACAATGGCCGCCTCCTTGTCAACTGCCCCTCTCGCTCTCGTCCTTCTAGTCCTACTTGTCCCGGCCGTAGTGGTCTCCCGGCCCTCCCCCCATGAACCCGTCGATTTCAACCTGCCAATAGATGCATTGCTAGAGCAGCTCCGCGATCTGGTCGACACCATGCAAACAGCAGGCCACCTCAACCAATGTTTGCTTCCAGCTGATGGTACTACAAGTCCCCCCAATTCCTTGATTGGTTCAAGAGGAGCTGTGCCTATAGGTAGGTTGGCAGCCTTAAAAGCCGTGCGGGTTCTTTCCAGGTACTGTACGACCGAGCTAGTATTTTTCTAAAATAAAATAAAATAAAATGCAAACGCTCATGATCATTTTTTTCAGGTACGACGGAATTAGGAGCAACGCCCAAGATCTAACCTGCACTATGTAGGAGTAAGTAGTAATTACAAGTTGTGAGCACCTGCATCTAGTTGCAGTGATGAAGTTGTAAGCAAGTAGCACCTGCACACAGCCATTACACCGCACTTAAACACAATGCTACGGTTTCATGCAGACATTCTGTAATCAACTGTGCGGTATATTTATTAATTGGTGCAAAGATTCGATGATTGATGCATTGTAACTGAGAGATTTACGAGTATACTATATATTTGCACCAGAGGTGAGAGTACAGTACTCTGCTTTGTCATGTTTGGTGGGTGTACAAGCAAGCCCCCATTAGCCATTGCCCATTGCAGAGAGGAGGGGTGCAGCGGTCCAGGCTTGCCGGGAAGTGCCAACGGTTCCGATGTGCCAACCTGCTCGATCGTAACCCCCCTCTCGATCCCACTGTTCCGATATTTGTCATAGATTCGAGTTCACGACAGAGGCATGGACGCAGTTAGTCAGAGATCCCGTTGATGCAATTGACTGCAAAGGATGCCAAACTGTGTTCTGTTCTGCAAAGGATTGTCCTGAACATCCTTTTTGGAAAACTTTCCAAGCAAATTATGTTTGCTTTAAGGTGAACGGGGGAAAGGCTGAGAGCAAGCATCCCTCCCACCTGATTTTCAATCAAGATTTTTTTTTTTTTTGCAAGGCAAAAGCGGTTACATCATTGGAGTTCAGCAAATCACCATACAAAAAGGCTGAACTGTGCAGCTGAAGTGCCTTTGCTGTGCGGTGCGCACGCATTACTGACAACGGAGCGTGACCGAAAATCTCGTCAAAAATAATTCGCTTATGAATACCGCTATAAGATTCCAATTTCTACTATGTGAAGAGCATCTCCAAGTGTTGCCTACATATTTCTCCTAAAAACTACTTGTTTTCCGACTCTTCAAAATATATAGGGAGAAAAAAAGATGGTTATCTTAGTTCCTAATCTTTCACTTCCAAAAAAAAAAAAATTGGTCCCACTTGGATGAACTTAGCTTTACATCCAACCCCTGCAATTCTTCCACTTCAGCACATAACTCCAAATATTATATGAATAACCCCCTAAACTTCTTTCCTTTCACATCTATGCCCTTTCCCCCTTTCTTCCACCTTGGGCAGCCGTGCACAGGCGGACAGGCCTGACGGCGGCAGCGGCGCCGGTGCGCTGCAGCTCCCCCTCCGCCCTGTTCCATCCCCTGCCGCTAGAGATTTCCACCTGCCGCCTCAGATCCAGACGGGGTGGAGGTTGCTTTCAATCTGACTCCCATGGATCGGCCTCCCTCTTGGGTGGATCCGGTTCCTGGGTCAGGCCCCTGCCGTCTCTTCCTCCTAGATGTGTTCCCCATCTTCCATCTCCGTTGATCCCCTCCACCTCGGTTCCTACCCTGCAACCAAGATTCTGCATCAGGCCCTCTTCAGATCCTTCGCCACCGATTCGGCAGTGAGCCGTCCACCAACTCTGGGGACGACGGTATTGTACCCGTCGGTGACGACATCCTCTACAACATCTTCGGTTCGCCGACGTTCACTCCACACGACGCCGCCCCTCAACCACTTCAAGCCTACGCTCGGCGAGGCCCCTCCGCACTGGCTCCATGCATCTGCCGCCGGCGATCCGCTCTTCGGTATTTGATTTGGATTTGAGTCCTATAGGGACCTTGATGTAATTGGCTCCTTTATTAAGGGCCTAGTTGTAAGATTGCTGCTTTAATATAATATATATGGTATTTGTAAAAAAAGATTTTGTGAAATAGTTTTTTTATAAAAAAACTCAATTCTACAAAGCTTTGTTACGTTAAGTATGTAGTTGTGTCATGCACTTTCTTAAATATGTAGTTTCACAATATTTTTTATAAACAATATGCACTGTAGTAATATTTATCTAAAACGAATATTTTTTTATGTTTCACATATTATTAGAATTGTCCGCGATAGTAAAATTTTCACTTAGTCCTCGGGGGGCACATGCCATAGATACAGGCGATGGCACTTGATGTCCGCAAGGCTACACATGTTACTTGTTGCAACATCATGTCTTGCATAGGACCCGATTTTTCCATATTTTTTCATTTCTTCTCGTTAACCCTCTTACAAGTCAGCTTTTTGCTTACATAGCACCAATTTTTAATTCTATGGACGCGAGTTGAGATGGAGGGTTCATGATGCCATTGGTACGTTGTTAATTTTATAATTTCTTGTCTCATGAAAAATGTCAAAGTTTTAATACTAAAAATATAGATTAAACATGTACATACTAAAAAGTACTTCTTCAGTTCCAAACTGTAAGTCATTGCTTGAAAAATCAAATCATCTCAAGTTTGATCAAATTTATACAATAAAATACTAACATTTATTATACCAAATAAGTACAATTAGATTTCTTCATTAAATGTATTTTGACACTAAATTTGATCAATCACAAAATGATTTGACTTTACAAGAAAGTTGGAATGACCTATAGTTCGAAACCGAAGGAGTTATTATTGTTGCGCTAGTACATATTTTATAAGTTGCTTGTGCTGCAGCTGTGCACAAATAGCTGTACGCAAAGCACTTGTTATTGTACAGCTATTTACAAAGATCCTTGTTTACTCACCTGCCCAACGCGTTAGAAACAACTCAAACAAGGCCTCCTCAAGCTGACATACACACAAAATAAATGGTCTGGACAATG
This sequence comes from Cenchrus purpureus, assembly GCA_022644695.1. Lineage (NCBI taxonomy): Eukaryota > Viridiplantae > Streptophyta > Magnoliopsida > Poales > Poaceae > Cenchrus > Cenchrus purpureus. Next base: position 26,917,869 of record CP053458.1, on the reverse strand, counting down.
GACATTGTCAGCAGGGCTGGACCCTCAGTGCTAAGGAATTCCCTCCCTTTTTATAGGGGGACTAGGAATGTGCCCGTGCGTTGCTACGGACAGCAAAATATCTATACGAGAAAAATCAATATCTATACATCAATTTAATTTTAGTGGAATATATTTTTAATTTCAATATTTCTCACGGCAATAACACAATCATTTCCATTTCACAAATAGTACTAAGTTGCAAAAAAATGGAATATTTCTCCATTGCTTCGGTGCAAATAAGGGTTAATCAGCTCATTACACAATTATCTACACAAGCACACACAATTAGATCTAGGAAATAATCCAAAGAAGCACCAAATCTGCTATGAATCTATGATAACTGATTTTTTTTTTTATCATCTCGACCACCAGGCATAATAGCATCAACATATATATGGGCCCGGCCAAATTGAACTTTGTCAAGCAGATATCATCCTGCCGTACTTGGTGCTGCCCCTCCCATCCTCAAGATCTGTATGACATCATGAAGTGTGCACATTGAAAACAAATTTCTTTCAATTTTCTAATCAACCACAAATTACCATATTGATTAAAAAATTGTCTTCTCATTGATGATCCACCACTTATCAATGTAGGATCCTTAAGTTTGTACATGTTTGTAAGGAAAATTAAATTAAAATTAAATGTCCACGGACGCACTTGGAGTGTTGGGAAAACATGAATGTCTTCGCTTGATTCCAAGTTGCCTTATGGAGCCAATCATTATTTTCATCTTCTTCCATTAGTAAGGAACCATCTACAAAATAAAAAATATGATGCACTGAAGCCCTCCATGGATATGAAAAATTAAGTAGTACCCCCCCCCCCCTAGTTAGCAATTGGTTAAGTTTTGTTTTCCTACACTTTATTTGCCATCCTCCTCTCACAGCAACAAATAGAATTTAGTGGCAGTCCACATACACATCAAGGATGGTATGATGAATCCACATACACATCAAGGATGGTATGATGACTCCAACAGCCAACTGTCATTCATGGATATCTCATCTTGAACATATATTATCACATACAAAATTATAACTGGATATTCATGCACATTGAGATATGTGCAAGCATGCCTACAGAAACACACGTGTGAGCACATGATCAAAGCTTAAAAGCTCATGGTCCATGCTCTCAAATCACTTGAAAAAACAGTATGACTCAAATATAGCAGCGGGACACAATAATTGGGAAACAAAAGACTGAACACCATCTAGCAATCTTCATAAAGTTAAATCAGACGCCCACATAGCCTAAACCGATTGCCTCCCAAATTTGCACTTTCCTAGACACAGCCGCATCAATCAATAGACACTGGTAACAATAACTTTTTTGCAACAGATAGGGACTTACAATGAGTTATGCACAGTTCAGTGATCTACAGAACAACTGATTAGTTCAAGTGCTCACTGAATTTCTAAAGATTCTAGATTTTTGCATAAATTTAAGAGATAAAAGGTTTCATGCTTTCTTTTGTATTGTTAAATGATCCATGCAACCTCCGAAAACCAGAAACCATGGAAAATATTTATCTTCGGAATGGAACCAAGAAGAAGCTGGAACGAACAAGGCAACTGCTAACCACAAACGTGTAGAGTAGAATTACAGGGATCACATTACCTCATTCATGTCAGAAGATATATGCTAATAATGGGTACTAACCGTGCAGTATCTGGAGCCGCAGGCTCCCTGTTAGACACAAGAAATTACGTGCTAATCAGCAATCTGATGAGTAGACAAATATCAGAGAACAAAACATAATTTCAATTGATGTTGCAGGCAAAATTTATGCAAAGAGCCTACCAAGTGTTGCAAAATAGCCTCAACAATACAGACTTCGCCATCAGATTCTTTGCAATCTGCGTACTCTAATGGTACTCGCCTCAATGCTCAGGTGATAAGATTAGTATTGCAGTTCGATCATCACTTTTATTACTCCTCGACAAAGCAGACCAAAGGCAGTGGTCCACTCATCCAGGTAACAAAATATTCGCACAAATCTTATTTTCTTCCTTGAACTTAAATGAAGCGACATTGATTAATTCATATAGAAAACAACTGCGCGCCTGGTTCCTGCAATATTGATCGAGGAGCACGGTGACCAAGTCCTTGTAGTGGTGTTGCTTCTTGGGGTCCGCAATCAGCACTGCGACGGAGGCGGGCAAAATCGAGATCTAATCGGATGGAGGAGGACGGGAGCAGGGGAGACCAACCTTGAAGTCCGGTCGAGGGTGAGGGGTAGCGCTGCGGCGGAGGGGGTTGCAGCTCCATGACGCCCGCCTGGTTCCTGCAAAATAGATCGAGGAGCACGGTGACCAACTCTAATCCAGCAAATTTGATTGGGGAGACAAGAGTAGGAGAGAAAGGAGCAAAATAGGTCGGGGAAAAGAGAGTACGGGAGAAAAATGAGGCCGCGAGATTGAGAAGCCAGGGAGCGGCGCAGGGGAGGACATGGAGACCGCAAGGTCGCCGTGGACCTTACCCACGGCCCATCATGACCGCCCCGGCCTCCACATCCTCGTGCGATGGGCGAAAGAGTAGCGAGGGACGATGGCGGCGCCGTGACAATCCACATGAGACGGCGATGACGGCATCCACTGGAGACGGTGACGACGGCGGCGCGGCGGCGGAATCAAATGGGATCGGGGTTAGGGTAAAAGAACGGTAGAGAAAAATGAGGGAGCGGCGGGGTCGACGGAAAAACGGGGTGAGGGGGTAGCGGGCGGAGCGAGGGGGAGGGGGCGAGCGGAGGCGCGTGGTCGAACGAGCGGGAGGCACGGGGGAGGGTGCGGTTGGGCAGGGATCGGACGGTGATGGGGAGGGAGGCGGAGGCGCACGACCGAGCGGACTCACGGGAGGCAGACACACCGCGAATGACGCATAAATTTTTGTCTTACTTTCATTCTTTTTAGAAGTAGAGATTCATGTCACTGTCAGCACAACTTAGGCAGCACGGCTGTGCATCTACTCGGTTATTTCCTTTCTGTCGAAGAAACCACTCCCCTTTATATCCCACAGCATTCTTGCATATACTTTCTCATACCATATCAACATTCAGAACAGCAGTCCACAGTTGTTGAAGAAACCGCCAGCTTTTCAGCTATCTCGCGAGCCTTTACATGGAAGCCCCAGACCAGGTGAAGAAACTACCCGATGAATCGCGCAGTTATCTAGCAGAAATTTCATTTGTACTAGTTTGTATGCAACTCACATAGATTGGTTCAGGCTTGTAGAACCAATCGGTTGTATTCAACAATAGTTGTTTATCGACTGAATCTAATGTTTTGTGCGCGCGTTTTGCTTTTGGTTGCAGAGCAATCCTTGCGCCATATGCCTAGGCGGCATAGGCGCCGGCGGCGGGCAGGCCATCTTCACGGTCGAGTGCTCCCACACGTTCCACTTCCACTGCATCTCCGCGAGCGTCGCGCACGGCCACCACGTCTGCCCCCTCTGCAACACGCAGTGGCGCGAGTTGCCGTTCTTGCGGCCGCCACAGCCGGCGCCGGTGCCGCCCACGCTGCCGCAGCAGCAGCCGCCACGGCATGAGCCCATGCACCACGTGCAGCCACCGCCGATCAGGCACCGGCCGTTCCCCTTCGTCCAGACACCGCCCCAGCCCGCGGAACCAGAGGTGTTCGACGACGACGAGCCGGTGGAGCTCCCATCTGCCCAGGACGGCCAGCGACAAGCCGCGGCGGCGGCATCTCGTGGAGCTTTGGCCGTCGAGACGCACACTGAGTACTCCGCCGTCGCAAGGGACTCGTCCCCGGACAACTTCGCCATCCTCGTGCACGTCAAGGCGCCCGGGATAGTTGACGGTGAAGCGGCGGCCGGCGACGCACCACGCGCGCCTCTCGATCTCGTGACGGTGCTCGACGTCAGCGGCAGCATGAGCGGGGAGAAGCTCGCGCTCCTGAAGCAGGCCATGGGGTTCGTCATCGACAACCTGGGGCCCCACGACCGCCTCAGCGTCGTGTCCTTCTCGTCCGGGGCACAACGCGTGACCAGGCTCCTGCGCATGTCGGACGCCGGGAAGGGTCTCGCCATGAGCGCTATCCAGTCCCTCGTCGCGCGCGGCGGCACAAACATCGCCGAGGGGCTCCGGACGGCGGCCAAGGTGCTCGATGAGCGCCGGCACCGGAACTCTAGCGTCATACTCCTCTCCGACGGCCAGGACAACTACACCATGATGCGAAGCGCGCGGGGCAGCCTCCCCAACTACGAGGCCCTCGTGCCGCTGTCGTTCATGCGCACCGGCGCCGGCGAATGGTCCGCGGCGATCCACACGTTTGGCTTCGGCAACGACCACGACGCGGCGGCGATGCACGTCATCGCAGAGGCCTCCGGCGGAACGTTCTCGTACATCGAGAACGAGGCCGTCATCCAGGACGCGTTCGCGCAGTGCATCGGAGGGCTGCTAACCGTCGTGGTCCAGGAGGCCCGAATCGCCATCGCCTCCGGGCATCCTGGAGTTCGCATCGTTTCGATCAAGTCCGGCCGTTACGAGAGCCGCGTCGACGAGGACGGCTGCTCTGCCTCGATCACCGTCGGCGAGCTCTACGCCGACGAGGAGAGGCGCTTCCTGCTGTTCTTGGCTGTTCCAGCAGCGAACGGCGAGACCGAGACTACTCTGATCAAAGTGAGTTGCAGTTACCGGGACGCGGCGGGTGGCGTCAGCGTCGACGTGACGGCGGAGGACACGGTGGTGGCAAGACAGGAGCAAGTGGCGGACGCGGAACGCTCGATGGAAGTGGAGAGGGAGCGCGTCCGGGTCGAGGCGACCGAGGACATAGCCGCGGCGAGGGCCGCCGCGGAGCGGGGAGCGTTCCAGGAGGCGGTAGACATACTCGAGAACCGGCAGCGGGCGGTGGAGCAGTCGGAGGCGGCGCGCGGCAGCGACCCGACGAACGCGGCGCTGGGGGCGGAGCTGCGCGAGATGCGCAGGCGCGTGGCGAGCCGGGAGAGGTACGCGGAATCCGGGCGCGCGTACATGCTCGCCGGCTTCAGCAGGCACGCGCAGCAGCGCGCCACCATGATGCCGGCGATGGCGCAAAGCGCGATCGGGGCGTCGATGAACTCGATCGGGGGCTTGTCAAGGGCGGAAGAGACGGCGAACGAGGCGTCGTCGTTCGCGACGCCGGCCATGCGCGCCATGCTGCTGCGGTCGCGGAAGGCGCGGGAGGCGTCGGCCGAGCAGCAGCCGCCGCCGCCGCCCAAGGCAGGGGAAGAAACAGCAGGAAGCTCTGGGCCAACGGAGGTAGCAAGCCAGTAGATCTTGTCAAGTATATATGGGATCATAATCTTTTGTTTGGTAATTCTCAAAAAAAAAATCTTTTGTTTGGTTTTATAAGTACAGATTGCGAGAGGCCAAGAGCAATGAATAAATTCGTTTGTGGAGCATGAGTTTGCTCGGCATCTATGTGTTCGTTGGTCTGTGATGCTCTGTTTGGTATGGTTTTTGAACATGCTCTATCATGATACTCATGTACTACATTTAACCATGATCGAAATATGTTACCGTAAACCATCGTTTTGGATGTTCATGGGCGGAGTCGTTGCACAATCCAAATAGCGTCCCTCCACAAGAATGAGCCAGCAGGCCAACAATTAGTACCACATAAAGATGATTAATAAGGAAGGGTGATGGGGATGGATGGAACGTCGGTCATGTTGTCTCATCCTAGCAGCAGGGGCAGGGGCATTGTTGCAGGGTGTTTTTGCAAAATTCCGTGGGTGCATCTGCACCCCCCAGTTATAGTGTAGCTTCACCCCTGGCCGCGGCCTACTACTACTCGCCGGCTGCGCCCCAAGAGCAAGACCGACAGCCCTGTGCCATGTCGAATCTCTTTTCTTAAAACCCCAGCCCCCTTGCTCGCACCTCCGCATTCCCGAGTGCGTGTCGCCCGGAAGCCTCGCGGCGTCGCAGCAGCGCCGCTCGGCATGCATGAGACGGTGTATCGCCGGTGTCCCCGGCATGTGGCACAACCCCAGCCCCTTGCTCGCACCTCCGCATTCCGAAGTGCGTGTCGCCCGGAAGCCTCGCGGCGTCGCTGCAGCAGCGCTCGGCATGCATGCGCGCGAGACGGTGTATCGCTTCGGTGTCCCTGGCATGTGGCACGCATTAAGCGGACTAGGAAGGACCGTCTTGGCTGCGCTCGATTTCCTTAAAAATTTGTCTGGCTCGTGAGGGCGGGCGGCAGCGGTGCGAAAAGGAGGTGCGGCGGGCGTGCGCGTGGTGGACCCCAAAAACTTATCACCTCGAGTCTTCACTGCGTCTCTTTCCTCCTTTCATTTTCTACCATTTCTTTTCCTTCCTCCCGTCCGATCCGCAGATTCCAACGGCGGCGTACGTGTCTGGAAGCTCCATCGGGCAGCGGCGGCGAGCTCTGGCGGGGCGGTGACCGTCTTGGCGGCAGCTGCGGCGCTCGAGCTCTCCCGGCGAGATCTTGCCCGATAGTGTGTGGCCAGCGGACCCGGCGAGCTCCACGGCAAGGGCATGACGCGGCGAGCTCCGCCATGGCTACTGGCCGGTGAGTTTCGCCATGGCTGCCGACTTTTCCTTTTTTCTTCTTTTTTCTCACAATCTTTTTTCTATAAACATTTTTGCTTCAAAATTTTTTGTTCCGTTTTCTTTTTTTGCCTCGTGAATTTTTCTGACAAACTTTTAAAAACTTTGTTGACAAACTTTTTCAAAGTTTTATCTCATTTTATTTTTGAGTTATTTTTGTAAAATATATTGTCAATACATTTTTCTTTATGTCAAGTTTTTGCTTCCAATTTTTTGTATCATCTTTTTGCCTCGTAAAAGCTTTATGTAATTTTTATCCAAAACTTTGTTCATGCATTTTTCAAAACTTTTGTAAAATTTTGTCTCATTTTTATCTTTCGAGTTATTTTATTAAAAAATTGTAAGGTTTTCTTGATTTTGTTCCATAAACTTTTGTTTCAGTTTTTGTAAAAGTTATCCTCAAACTTTTGTTTTCAATTTTCCAAAATATATCTCGCTTTTATTTAATGATGGAGCGATAGGAATTGCACGTGACGGAAGCTGTTCGACATCAATCGACTGCCGTCTGAAGCGTTCCTACGGCGCCGCACTCCCGTCGCCGCTTCCCGCTACCCCGCCTGACTCTCCCGCAGTGGTCCCGTCCGGGCAGATGGCCCGCCGCCGATGGCTGGGAGAGTTGCGATCGTGTGTCGAAGGGTTGGGAGAGCTGAAAACCGTGGCGCCGGCTACCGCCCGTGATCCGTCTGTTCCTTCATCGTTTCCTCTCTCTCCCCGCGACCTCCTGGATTCCCTCGCCCGCGGCCCGCCTGCTCCCGGGATTCGCTCGGTCTCGCGGCGCCGCCCGTCGAAGTGGCCCTCCCTCCGAACGAGTGCAGAACGACGGCGTCGCGCTCTCGAGCACATCGTCAGGTCGCGGCCGCGTCGCCCATACCGCGTCGCCCATCCCGCCTCGGCGAGAGCGCCGGCGCAGCGGGCAGTCCCGGCGGTCCGTGCACTGCTTTGCCCCCGTGAAGATAAGAGCGCCTCCTCCCTCTTCCCTTCCCCTCCTTTCTTATCTGTTCCCTCCCCTTCCTCCCTCATCTCGTCGGGTTCCAAACCCTAACGCTCCTCGCGATCCCCGTCACGCATCTACTTTACTCTTGGTGTGCCGCACAGAGCAGTGAGCTCCGGCCATTTTCTGTGCATCCTTTCCTTTCACCAGTTTTCGATTCGTTGTTACTTCGTCTGATGAGCGCATCTTTGGTTTTCTTGTGTAGGTGCCGGTGAGTCGCCCATGGAGTCCGTCACGTAGGCTGCGAGGGAGGGTTGGTGCACGGAGGTGAGTTACCTGGCCTGGATTTGGATCCCTTGGCGCCCTTTGATTTCCTACATTTTTGTTGTGCCCTGGATTTGGATCCCTCGGTGCCCTTTAATTTTCTAGCATCTGATGCTTTTTGTTGTGCTGAGGACCTCCCGTGGATTTGGTCGTGAGGTTACGAAGGTGAGTTGGTCCCTCTTTCTTGATCTTCTTTGCATGTTTGTGCTTGCTGTATATTGTGCCCTTGGTCAGTGGATGATTCCTTCTTGTATGCTTCTTGTGCCTGCAGTGAGCTTTGTGGGTTTCCTCATTATCTTGAGGTGAGCTTGTGCCTACTAGGATTTTTTTCTTAAATGCTCAGTGTGTTCTTTGGTAGTTTATTTGAGAAGCTATGTCGATGCTTGTTTCCTTTACTTGATTTTTTACTTGATGATTTGCGTGCCTTATATCTTTGCTCATGTGTTTGTCTTAGTGATAGTTGTTGTCAGGTAGGGTTTATCCTTTGTGCCCGGCCTTTTTTGGTGGGGCGGTAGAACCATCCATTGTTGCCCTCTTTTGTGATGCATTTGGTTGTGTCATGTAAAGGATGAAGGCACATAATCTTTGCCTGTGCTTTAAAATTAGTGCTTCCTGTTTATGAAAACATTTGTGCTTGCTCTCTGCGCATTGTTCGGATTAGGAATTTTTTCCGGTTTAAAAAAAAACTCACAGTGATGATGTCCTCCTTTTTCCTGTGGTGGTTCCCTTCTTGCGTGCTTAACATTTGCTATCCGCCGTGTCTAGTGTGGTTTTAATTTGAAAAAAAAACTCGTGATGGGTCAATGGTTCCATGGATGTTAGATGTCTTTCTGACATCTAACATTTAATTTGAAAAAAAAACTCGTTTGGGTGGCTGTCCATTGAGTGTTGATGGGCTGATGTGGAAGAGCTTTGCTTGGGGATCATTTGTGGTTGTCCTTTCTTATTTTCTTTTGGAAGCTATTCTTTGTGTTGGTTTCCAAAAAAATAATCCCTTGGTGGTGATGTCCTCCTTTTTCCCTATGTGGTAGTTCCCTTCTTGCGTGCTTAACACTTGCTGTCCACCATGTCTAGCTGTGGTTTTGATTTGAAAAGAAAATAGTCTCGTGATGGGTCCATGGTTCCATAGATGTTAGATGTCTTTCTGACAAGTAGCCGTAGTTTTGGTTGCTGTCCATTGAGTGTTGGTGGGCTGATGGGGAAGAGCTTTTCTTGGGGGATCATTTGTGGTTGTCCTTTATTATTTTTGAAAACTGTTCTTTGTGCTGGCAGACTTCTTACCGAGTGCTGCTGCTAATGCTGTGCTCCAACTCAGTTGTGTTTCACTCTTATTGCTTTCTATATTACCTGTTTTGTTAGGGAAAGGAAGTTGGGCTGATCAGAGTTCTGCCGCTACCTCTCGACAAAAGCTTTCAGAAGTGAGTTTGCAAACCTGTGCTCATGGAATTTAAATCTTTCTTAGAGCTGGTGTTTATAGAGATGCTCATGCCTGCGTTAGAATGAGATGCATCCATTTGTTTTGTTATTTTTAGAGGTCTCGCTAAGTGTGGTTCGGACACAGGGACGCATGAGCCATTCTATCTATGATTTTTTGTTATAGCAGTTTCTTGAGTGTTGAATATTATTGTACTTTGAGAAATCGCTAGATTCTATCATGGTCATGCCGTTAGTTTCTATACTCCAGGCTTGTCGGTGTGCTGTCTTAGATTTATTTTTGGATCCTCTAATAATTTCCTGAGTTTTGAATGTTAGTATAGTTCCAGAAGCTGCTGAATTTTTCTGTGCAGTTCAATTGAGAGATTGCTAGGTTCTATCGTGCTCATGCTGTTGGTTTCTATACTGCAGGCTTGTCAGTGTGTTGTCTCAGATTTGTTTTTGGATTCTCTGTGACAATAAATTCCTAAGTTTTGAATGTTGGTGTGGTTTGAGCAGCTGCTAAATTTTTCTGCGGTTCATTTGAGAAATTGCTAGATTCTATCATGCTCATGCCATTAGTTTATATACTCAAGGCTTGCTAATATGCTGTCTCAGATTTATTTTTTCATTCTTTGTGATGGCAATTTCCTAAGTTTTGAATATTAGTGTAGTTTGAGAAGTGATGGATTTTTCTGTGCAGTTAATTTCGCACTGGTGGCTGTCAAACCATGTATTCTCATCGCCTTTTGTGTTTCGTGTATTGTTAGGTGAAGGGAGATTGCCAAAAGGGTCTTGGTGTTGTTTCTGCTGGCAAGGAGTTTCAGAGGTGAGTTTAATGTTCAACTTGTGTATGCGATTTTCCGCTGTTTGTTTTTTACTTGGATGATATTTGTCTGTTGCTATACAAAAATGCCTTTTCCTGGTGCATGTGTGTGGCGGTTTCTGTGTCATAATCCTCTTGCTATTATGGTCCTCTTGCTGATTTTCCCTCTGTGCTTCGCTTTATTGTGCGTTGTTGCCTGGTAGTTTGGTGTCCTGTCTTCCCTTTCGGTGATGGCTGGTTCTCTGTCTGAGCGAGTTGCTCGCTGCCGTGAGAAGGCCCACGCAAAAAAACTTGCCCTCGCTTCCGTTCAGTTGCCGGCATGTAGAAAAAGAACAAGTGAGTGCCGTGTATTTGCGAATGTGCCCCATAATGTTGCGTTTGGTGGGCAAACCTGATCTTTGCTTTCCTGGAATAAACAGGAGGAAGATCCTTGATGGATTTCCCTGCAGATATTTCTACGTTGAATCGTCGCCTTCGAATGAATAGGCTTAACTGTGCGAGAGATCATGAACATTGTACAATGGTGCCTGTTACGCTTCCTCTAGATAGAACTCGTGTAGAAGAACTAAAAGGTTAGTATGTTGGTTTAGTGTTCATTTGTAGGCCGAAATACTTCCTCGTGTCCCTCTAACTTTAATTTCTCATTACGTGACGCTAGATGCCTATCCAGAGCGGTCTTACTATGGTGGACCAAGCCATGAGTGCCCATATTGCGGTGCTGCCTTTTGGTTCCAAGAGAGAGTTAAAAACGCTTCAAATCTGTCGAAGAGAAAAATAGTGTACAACCTTTGCTGTAGGTCAAATAAAATCAGTCTTGAACAATATAAGAGACCTCCCGCACCCCTGGCTGATCTGCTTAGATTTGATGGCGATGCTCGCTCAAAGCGATTTCTTAGACAGATACGATCATATAATTCTCTATTTGCTTTCACCTCTTTGGGAGCATCTGTTGACAAGGCGATAAACAATGGCAGTGCTCCTTATGTTTTCAAAATAAATGGCGTTGTCCACCATCGTATTGGTTCCCTTGTACCAAATCGTGGTTCTAAGCCCAAATTTGCGCAGCTCTATATACACGATACCCAGCATGAGGTACAAAACCGTTTAGGTTTGTTTGAAAGCGATGGCGATTCCGCTAACCAGCCTGATCCACAAGTGACTCTATCCCTCCTAGAAATGTTGAATGAACATAACAGCCTGGTCAAGGCTTTCCGCTATGCTAGAGAGCGGCTGGAACAAGAGGGTGACCAAAGAGTGACTCTAAGACTACTAGGCTGCAATTCTAGGGATGATGTTCTACAACCGCCAACAAGTGGTGAGATAGCGCGATAATAGTAGGCGATTACTCGGCAGATGAGTACACGATGATGTCCTTGTGATAAAAGTGGTGGGTTAAAGCGTGTTTCCTGTTTGCATCCTTGTTACCTTCCCCTTCAGTATCCATTGTTGTTTCCTTATGGTGAGCATGGCTACCACCTTGGCATTAAGTACACAGACGCAGACGATGAAGGCATTGTTCGTAAGTATGTCACCATGCTTGAGTTCGGTAGGTTCCATATGCACTACAGACTAAATCAGCCGAACCCGTTCACCTGCTATGGTAGATTGAGTGATCAATTGATCGTTGATTTCTACTCGACTATCGAAGGGTCTAGACTAAAATTCATAGCTGACCACCAAAAAGAACTACGATCCGAATACATGTGGAATAGGCGACGCGATAGATAAGGGCTTCACTAATGCGGATTCAGTTGGTGGTAGGGTTGTTGTCCCTGCCAGTTTTACTGGAGGTAGGAGATATCATGTAATGAACTATCAAGATGCGATGGCCATATGCAGAGTCTTTGGACCTCCTGATTTGTTCGTGACTTTTACGTGCAACACAAAGTGGAGAGAGATTGTTGATGCTTTGCGATATGAACCGCCAAGCAACCTTGTGACCGTTCGATTTAGTTGTGCGTGTGTTCAAAATGAAAGTTGATGAGTTCATAGACGATATCAGGGAGGGTAGAACCTTTGGCCCGGTGCAAGCAGGTACGGCATGGTCTAGAGTAGCAGTTTCTATTGCTGGACTATCTTAGTTATTTTTTATTTTGAACAATGCTGCTGGTTATGCGCTTGTACACCGTGGAATTCCAGAAACGTGGCCTACCCCATATCCACTGCCTTGTCTGGTTAGCCAAGTCAAATTCTGAATTCAGCGCAAACGTTGTTGATGACTTCATTTGTGCGGAGATTCCCGACGTGAATACTGACCCATTGGGATATGCACTTGTTGATGAGTTCATGATGCACGGTCCATGTGGTGATGACAATAGGAGATGCCCATGCATGAAAGACAATAAGTGTTCAAAGAATTTTCCTAAACAGTTCCAAGATGAAACGATCGTAGATGCCTTTGGCTTTACTATCTATAAGCGTAGAGACGATGGTAGGTACGTCATTAAAAATGGTATCAAACTAGACAACAGAAATGTGGTTCCTTATAACATGAACCTTCTAAAGAAATACAATGCGCACATCAATGTCGAGTGGTGTAACAAGTCCAATATGATTAAATACATTCAAGTCGTCACTAAGGGAGTGATAGGGCTAAGATTTACTTTGACGTTGCGAAGACATCAAACGCCTCTCCGGTCCCCGACCTAGCTCACGTGATGAAATTCAAGAGTACATTGATGCTAGGTACCTATCTGCTTGCGAGGCTCTATGGCGTGCCTTTGAATACGATATTCACTTTAGAGTGCCCGGTAGAACGATTATGTGTTCATCTTCCGGGATGAATCACGTGCGATATGAGCCCTGGGCTGACCTCGTGAGTGCTTGAGAGTCCGACGAAAAACACGATGCTAAGCTGCATGGTTTGATGCGAACACAAAACATGAGTCGCTAGGGACCGACCTCTGCGATTTTCCAAAAAGCGGACTTGGGTTGCCTCCGATCGCTTGTGGCGAAAAAGAGCATGTCGCGATAAGATTGGTCGTATGTATTACGTCCATCCAACCTGGTGAACTTTACTACTTGCGTATGCTTTTGATGATTGTTAAAGGTCGACAAACTATCTTGATATAAGGACTTTCGATGGTAGAGTTTACAACACTTATCGAGAGGCGTGTGAGGCAAGAGGACTCCTTGAAAGTGACAATGAATGGAACCTATTATTCGATGAGGCCATAGTGTCACGTCGCCACGCCTTAGGCAACTATTTGTTACCTCGTGCTTCATTGTTACATCGATAATAATGCGTGGTTTGTTTGATAAGTAATGGCTTTACCTTGTCGATGATATCGCAGGAGAATAGTGGATTAAACGACAACCCATCATATGTAGTTCCAAATGAACAAGCGATGAACCTACTCATACAAAACTAGCGGACCTATTCGGTGATAGCGGGGAACATAAACAATTACAGCTTGCGAGCTAACATCAGGACTATGGTATGAGATAATAGACTTATTAATGATGAACTAGATCACGAACCCTTGATGTTATCCATACACGCTTCGTCCTTGACCTCACACTAAACTCGGACCAAAAAATGTGTTCGATACGATTATTGGCTATGCACTTGGCAGCTCTCACGGATTTTTCTTTGTATGTGGACACGGTGGGTGGAAAAACGTTTCTTTGGAATGCTATAGTGGCGAGGCTACGTTACGAAAAAAATTGTCCTTGCGGTTGCATCGTCGGGTGTAGCATCCTTGCTGCTACCTAAAAGGCGACACTCTAGATTTAAGATACCCTTCGACATAATCGAGTACGCCATTTGTAATGTCAAAGAGGCACTATGCTTGCCGAACTTATACAAGCGGCGACGCTTGATTATATGGGACGAGGCACCGATGACCCATCGTCGTTGTTCGAGGCGCTAGATAGAACTATGAGAGATGTCCTTTCCGAGAATAAACACGCCAATGCGATGCTACCATTTGGAGGAAAACTGTTGTTCTTGGTGGCGACTTGTGATTCTCCGGTCGCAGGGTCCCGATCTGCCGGTTGGTGCGTCAATTACTAATTCAAACCTATGGCAACATGTGACTCTTTTCAAACGCACACAAACATGCGCCTTGAACCTGCGCTTGAAGGAGCCAGCGAGAAGAGCTTGAAAATTTTAGTAAATGGGTCTTGTCTATTGGTGATGGCACCGCCCTACGAGAAAAGAGGTGACGAACGTGAGGCCTCATGGGTTACCATTCTGACGATCTCCTAATCCATCGAGGGTGAAAAGTTCCTGCTCTTGTGTGAAGTATACCCAGTTGTCTTTGTCCAACTATCGTGATAGTAAATACTTAGCCTCACGAGCCATTGTTTGCCCAAACAATCGATTGATGAGATAAATAAATACATTGTGTCGCTGCTCCCGTGATAGCGTACAATACACAAGTTGTGACACCATAATAAAGACATCTCGAGCAGTTCAGTTTTGATTTAATCTACCCCAGAATTTTTAAACTCAATTGAGGTCAACAATTTCCTGCTCATAAACTTGTTCTCAAGAAGGGCACTATAGTGATGCTTTTACAATCGAACCACACAATGGGCCTTTGCAATGGAACTAGGCTGCTTGTTCACGACCACTCGACGTCTCCTTAAGTGTATTCTGCTAACAGGAACACATGCTAGTGAAACTGTCTTCGTGCCTAGAACCGCTTTGAACACAACCGATGTTAAGTGGCCTTTCACATTACAGAGGAGACAATTTCTGTCACAGTGTGTTATGCAATGACAATAAATAAGAGCGGTCGAGACCACTAGGGTTGGCCTTTACCTAAGAAGCTGTATTTACACATGGTCGACTTTCGTTTGCGATTTCAAGAGCCACATCTAGGAGCGGACTTAGGATCTTGATTGAAAATGATGATGGTTCATGTGGAGCGCAGACTCGGAAACGTGGTGTATCGGGAGGTTCTTGATGCGATGCGGCATCAACTTAGATCTCCTCATTGTGCCATCTCCTTTTGTTGTACATAAATTTTGTGATCTTATATGACTTGTACATAACTTTTGACTACGAATATGATCGACTTTGAGTTGCATGCTTTACGAAATCGTTGTTGCGTGCCTTTTGTGACCTTTTTCGTTGTATATTTTTGGTCTCATCCAAGATTACTTGCTCCTTATTATCATTTGAGGTATCGTCTCTTGCTGTCTTATTTCCTGCGGTGGTTAAGTGCAATCTAATGACCATTTGTATCTTTGGCATAACTTGTTTTGCCGTGTTTGCGATAATGGCGGACCTGCTCTTGACAAACATCATGCACAGGCCTGCAATGCTCGCATCTGCGTGCGGCGTCTCTCGATTCGGGACTTCTATGATCCTAGCAATGAAACAAAGCTGCTGCATAGTGATATGGTTCTTCTTGATGAAGAGGTGAGGATTATCTTGTAGGATAGGTTACATTTCACCGCATAATCCCACCAGGACTATAACTTCCCTGTTTTGACGTGAAATGCCATCATGCTCAAGTGTATCCTCCGTTCAGTTGATAGATTCAAGGAGTGTATAAAGGAAGGGAATGTCTACAACCTCTCCTACTTTCGAGCAGAACTCGGCACCTACTATAAGCCGATTGCCAATGATCGAGATCTTGGTATTTACAAAGTGGACAAAGATAGAAGAAGTTATGAACATTCCACCATTGTATGCCTACTCCCTTGCTTCCATGGATGAGCTACGAGCACGTATGGATGGCGAGGACAATTCTCAGTATAAATGTTTTGGTATCTACAACATGCACTTAATTAGCTTGTGCGTGTTCCACGAAATATATGCTTGCTAGAAAGACTAGGCGAAATATGAGTTGAGCGAGCTTACTCTATCTGTTTGTAGCATATTAACAATTATTAATTTTCCTTTTTCCCCATTTTTGTTGATACCACATAATTAAACAGATGCATAAATAAACTGGCAGGTGATGTAAGTATAATTCATGGTTAATATTAGTTATAAATTGAATGAACAGGTTCCATTCTTGGTAGATGTTGCACTCTATCTGTGCTGTTGTATAATACAAAAGACTACTGCATGGTCATCCACAGATAATATACGGAACAGTTGAGATTAGTCTGATTAGATGTGTTCTTGCACTTCCATCGTTGAAATTAAATATTGCAAACAAAATAAATGACACGTCTGTGTAAGTACAAAAAATAAAAGGCTTCTACATCACTGCCAGTGTGCAATCTGAGTTCTATGGAACAATATATGATTAGTCTGATTTCGCCCGACAAGCATTTCTCTACAGCATTTCGATGTGAGATGACTTCTCCAATAATCATTTCTGTTCCTTAAGCTTTCTAATTTGCTCGTGACAATAGAACAAGCATGAAATATATAGTGTCTCTAATCAGCTTATATAGTGTGTTTGCTAAAATATATGCTTATAGTGTCTCATGCGCTGGTCTTTCTTGAAATAGATGTTATGGGGATCATCACCGCCATCACAGGCGTTGGAAAAGCGCAGACAAGCATGAGGCAGGGTGAAACTGATAAAAGGAACGTCACTATCCATCTGCAAGGGTTAGTTGCTCCTATCCTGTTAGATGCTACAACCTTTAGCCAGGTTGTTCTATTTCAAGCACTGCTTCTGTGCTGTTTTACCCAGTGATTTTTGCACCACTTATTGCAGTAATGTCATCCTAGATGTTAGCCTTTGGTCGGAACGAGCCACTTCGTTCCCAGCAGAGGAGGTTCACAAGGCTGGACAACACTCTCCGCAAGTTGTTATCTTTGTTGGTACCCTTGTCAAGAGCTATTCGGGAATGTCATTATCTGGCGGTCCATCGTGCAAGTGGTACATAAACCCTGATGTCCCTGAAGCAAAAAGGCTTATGGCTAGGTAACATGTTCATGCCTTCGCTGCGATCCATATATAAATTCATTTTTCATTTGACTCGATAAACATGTTACCCTCGTGTTTCATCCGCAGTGCAAAAGAAATACACAAACCAATTACCTGGACTGAACTTGCTGGCAGTTCCGCACAAAAGGAAGCTGCTGAGGCGAAAAAGATCTCTGAGTTCACAGACATTAATCCATTTGAATGCCCATATCTGCTTTGTTCCTTTGTGCTCATGCGATGTATCACAAGAGCTTGATTGAAGGCTAAAATGCTTCTTATATACTTCCCTTATGCGAAAAAACGAGTTCAGTCACAGTGACAATAAAGAAGATTGACAGTTCATGGTGGTACAATGCCTGCAATAAATGTAAGAGAACGGCAAAACGCTACGGTGATTCGTACAGGTGCAGTTATGCTAAATGCAGCACCATTGGAGCACCGCAGCAAAGGTCAATCCCTAGCTGTTTTTACTTGCTCTGCTGCTCCATTTGCCTTTTTTTATCTTCTCTAACCACCGTTTTTATGCAGGTTCAAGCTGTGTGTACTTGCCGGAGATGAGACAGGTGATGCTAATTTCATCCTATTTGGAAAACAGGCTCAGCAGCTTATAAGAAAGTCAGCTGACACCCTTATTGCTGAGAACCCAATTGGATTCATCCCGGATGAGCTGACAAAGCTTCTTGAGAGGACCTACAACCGGAATGTCGGTTCACGGATAGCAACAGACTCAGGCAATGTTACTTTGCAAGTTAACGTGGTTCTGGGAAGAGTCACTGAAGACGGTGGTGTGCTTGCAGCAACACCGGCAGGATCGCAGGCATCTTCAATCATGCTATCACCGGGTCCAACCACTAGCGTGCAGAGTCACGCCTTTGCTTTGTCCCCACTGCGTCTTTATACGGAGCAAGCGGGGCCTCGGTGACAGCGGCCAGACAACTCTACCTGTCCTTGTTGTACCAGACTCTCCGCAAAGTGTGAAGAAAATAGCTGATGAAGAGGTATCTTTCTCCTTTCTCCTGTCCAACCTGGTTTCCCTACTACTGTCTTGGTCGCTTAATCATGCAAATATTTTTCGCTGTTGCTTTGCACAAGGCAAAGATGGTTCTTCAAGAGAACGGCTCCAAAAAGGTTACACCCTACTTCACTCTGCCTTTTGCCTCGCTAATTCACAAAAAAACTAACATCTAAGGTTGTAGGTCTCATCCATCGCCTAGCAAAGTATCAAAGAAGCGAACCTCGATGCTAAACCGAAGATGGTGATGTTGGCGCAGGATGAGAACGCCCGGATCGCTCAGTCTTGCTTCTAAATTTGACTACTTGGATCTCTATTTTTTTTGCCTTTATACTTGATTAAGAGCATTGTGACCTGTTCTTTATTGCACGGTGATTCGGATCAGTGATTGATTACAATAGTGATCTGTTGATTTTTGCACTAGAAACCTCACATGTGCAATGATGATATATTTCAACTTATGATGGGAGGTTGAAGAAACCTTACATGTACCAACGATGCTATATTTCAACTTATGTGCTTCTCTCACAACCTGAAAGCCTTAATTATCCTTTAGCTGTTGTGTTGATCTTTTAGTTTTGTTGACAATAGATTCTGATTTTGACATGCTCCCTCCCTCACTCCCTTCCTCTCTCTCTCTCTCTCTGTCTTTGTGGCTATGAATATAGTAACAATATAACACCACCACCGGTGCAACCACTATTTACATGGTCATAAAGACCAGTAGACAAGAAAATGTAAAGATAAAATTACTTACCTTTGATTGAGCCATCATAAAGCTGTAGGCTCTATCTAGGCTGCACAATGTCAAAGAATGAACAACGGTCTACAAAAGGGCTGAGATTAGCTACTTTTGCTCCAAACAGCAACAAAGACCATCCTTTTAAGAATATCAGCACTCATTTATTTCCTGGATTTTTTTTGACACATCTGCATATAGAGCTGAGATTTGTAGCGTACTATGATTTCGGTTTCAGTGGGGGGATATCAAATATGGATGCTTTACTTTTTAAAGATTTTGACCAGAATTGAAGGATAAAGGATAGCATTTGCTTTGTTTTTTATCCTGTATGGTTGTGGCCTTGTGGGGAAAACAATAGTACACTACTAAAATGCCAGCAGGAAGGGATACATGCAGGAATTTAGTAAGAAAAACACTAGGAAATATTGACATGTACTCTTTTCATGGAATGTCATCTTCTTCTGAACAAGACGTATGCTTGCATTGCATGAACCATCAATCATGTTTCTGCTCCATCTTTTGACTACTTAAGCTATATTCTTGTTCCTTATCTTCATGTGCATTTATCATTAGCAAGTCATAATTACTTGATTCCTTGTGCTTTACATCCTTGTACACTGATCACAGTCCTTTTGCAGCCCAAGCAACAATGCATGAGCAGTCAAGCTGACTGCTCATGCTTCTTTTGCAGCTCCGGATTGTGACTACGATGCATGTAGCGTTTTGGTAATAGGTTTCGTTCAAAACCCGTTCCGCATAGTATCGATAGCTACCAGCTACGATGCTTGGTAACTATGGATACTTATTGTGGCTCTCTGACGATCACATGTGCTGTAATTTTA
The DNA here is from genome assembly GCA_022644695.1 of Cenchrus purpureus. Classification (NCBI taxonomy): domain Eukaryota; kingdom Viridiplantae; phylum Streptophyta; class Magnoliopsida; order Poales; family Poaceae; genus Cenchrus; species Cenchrus purpureus. The sequence goes on along the minus strand of CP053458.1, from coordinate 26,898,345 downwards.
AGGTTAAATTGCTGAGCAAACGCCTAATTTCATATGGGTACGGTGGTCGGGGTGGATGGCGATGGGCTGTGTTATAATATTGATGTATTTCATGCCGAACAAACACCTCTGACAAGCAATCAAGGTGAATAGGTGTGCTGTGATGTTGATGTATTAGATCCGAACAAACACCTTTCTTTGTGATATTGCATGGATGTGATGTAGTATTTGTGTATTAGATGGCAGACACACCTTTGGTGATGCTTAATATTGTATGGTACTCTGTGCTTATATGATGTGCGGATCTTAAGCGATTTTATGTTGTCATTCTTCATATGTTTTATTTTATCTTTTATATTGAATCTCCACCATTTACATAAACATCTTTGTAGAGCGCATAGAACGCTACCGATCGTTCTAGTGTATCAATTTATTAGCGAGAGAGTCGGAGGCTGGAGCTGGAAGACTGGAGGGGAGAGGGAGCTCGAAAGGGACACGACACGATCGCGTGGGAACGTCGAAGGGGGGCGACAATGCTGCGCACAGACAGAAACAGAGCGCGTCCATCGCGTTACCTGGAGGGACAGAGATAACGCGCGCGCGCGGTGCCATCGAGCACGACACATGTCCAAGTTCAGAACACCGTCGTCGATGCTTCTCCTCCTTTGAACTTGCCAGTCCCAGCTAGCAGCAACGTTGGCCATCTATCACCAAATCTAAAGAGCCTAATTAAGTAATCCATGATTTGTTACAGTAATGATATTGTAATTGTGACAGAACCGCCCAAATTAATTCCGTATTATCGCATAAACCATTCCTCTTGGTCATTACGCGATAACACAGAGTTAACTTATGTCTCTGGGGTCAAGCCCTAAATCACGAGTAACCCGGATCGCAACATTCATACATCAAAACTCATACGAAAGCGAGTCCAGAGATTACATCATCACAATTTATATTACATCAATTCCCTTAAGGGTTATTTTATTACAAACCGAGTTCATTGCATAAAAGTAAATGGTTCAGAGTTTGATACACATGAAATAAAATACTACCGTCATAAGTAACATCCAAGGAGGCCATCCGAGATGTCACTAAGCACTATCCTCCTCCCACTCGATCTCCCAATCGGGTGGGAACGATCCAGGGCACGGAAACCCATCATTCACATCACCTGTAAACATCAACAACAGCAAGGCTGAGTATACTAATACTCAACAAGACTTATCCGACGGTGATATTATTCACCGAACTCCTAGACATGATAGGCTTTATGGCTAGTGGTTTATTTTCGAAAAGCAACAAAGAGTATGTCCTTACTTTCAAATTTTAGCTCACAATTCTAGTTGTTTAATCATTACTAGATTGGCAACTCTCAAGCAAAGTTGTGCAATACAATTAAGCAATATCCAAATTAATTCTCAATTTCATCATAAAGGAAATGAGTCAGATAGTTAAGCAGTCCCGGATAACGGTGAGAGGCCGACGATCGATCGATTATTAACCTTGCAAGGTGGACCTAAACACACGGAAGATGCACACCCCAAAAGGCAAGCTGAAACCAAAGGGGTGGAGCATGCATCAACCAGCGGTTCCCATTCCTCGGTTCAGAGCGAGCTCACGGTCTTGATACAAGGCGGAAGGTCACGGACTCCGCCCGCCCAACCAAGCACATGTACCGCGTGGCCTAGAACACGGGGGCCCTCCCCAAGATTAGTGGCCAAGCTCCCTAGGGTTCACGAAGGTACTAAGCTTCGGTCCTATTCCCGACAAATGTTTAGTACGCGTTCAAAAGCTTAACGATGACACCATCGACCGGAGCCGATCCCAAGCTCTTACCACATGAGCATATCGATTAAAATCTCATGATTCCAACATAAGAAACCTATAGCTCATGGTGAAGTGATTTCACTCGACTTTTACCGGGTCCTTAGAGCATGGCAACTATCATCCTATCATACTAGTATTAGAGCATAGGAACATAGGATCATGCAACTAGGGTTTCAATTCAACTCCTGAACGTAAATGCACAAGCATCCATATATATAGTTGCATAAGTTAGAAAATGGGAAAATGCTTCGGTGCTTGCCTTCACTAGCACGGTGGTGAAATCCTCGAACTTTGGTCCGGACCTTGTTGCACTTCCACCTGCTCACTCGCGTTAGCGAGGTCCTCGCCGCCTTCCCAAGCACTAGTTCGTAGTTTCCGTCGGAGCTCTACACGATATGCATATGCATGAGATTGGTGTGTTCAAACTAACATAAATTCAATTCTGAATTTAATAACAACAATGAGGTGTATTGGTTGACCAAAACCATTATGAGGGTTAATATATTCAGCATACTCTTCCGGAAATTATTGATGTGTTGAAGCTTATTAAATTCCTTTCGTCGATAGTGACTGTGTACATATTTATTATCGTTCAACTAATTTACTTCACCAAGGATAGGTTGCTGCCTCGGGATTCAATTTGGTGAACTTCAATCATTTAAACTTGCATGGCATGAAGATGATGGTGAGTTTTCCATTTATTCCATTTATTGAGTGTGATTTGCTTCCAAAAGTTTATTTCAATAAATATAAATATAAACTGAACCAAACACATCTCAGCCATGAACTTGATGCATTGAGCAAGTCACTGCCCAAAAACCAACTTATATCCTCAACTAGTGCTAGCATGGAAAATCACACAAAACTATGCCTAGCATATGAAAAATAAATCACACATAAAAAGATATACATCCTTTTGAGCTGAAACTTCACACAGGGCTAAATAGAAGCATAAATACTAGAGATATGCACTTACTCAGCAAAGAAACTTAAAGGAGCTACACTCATGAATAAAACCCTAATAAACCATGGCAATTTATTTGGCTAAGCTAAATAGGTCAAAATCATGCATACTGTTTAAAAGGGGTACATCATCATGAAACAGAGCTTTGGCCAAAAGATTGACATTAATTGAACAACAGATTAATTTATAAAAATTCAAAAACAGAGGCACTAGCATACATGAAAAATAATTCATAAGTAAAGATATACAAGACATCTATGTGCCATTTTTGCACAAAAGATCAGACATGGCAAGACTAGCAACATATCCAAAATTCACTTGAAGATCATTTATAAAATCTGATTTATTTCAAATCTAGCCAAACTGATCAATTTGAATTAGTTTAAAAACTACTCAGCAATTTGAAAACTTACTTTGTAGAAAAGTTGCATCTAGTCATGTTGAGCATAGGAAAATTGAGTTTGCATTATTAGCATTTTTCTGCGATTTTATATGGATTTTACAAGTTGCTGCGTTTTAGATCTAGGGTTGAAGATAGATTTCTTTACATATAGGTCCTCAGCTTTTACATACAGGCCCCTGCAAGTTTCTTCACCTATGCAATGTGGTCCAAAGGGCAGGAGCGAGCGCCGCTGTGGAATTCAGCGACCTACGGAGTTCTAGGTCGGGAAGTGCTCGGGAAGGTCGAGGCATACCTAAGCTAGGTTTGTTTGAAGTTGGGGCGGTGCCGTAGGCGGGCATGGCGGTGCTCGGCGGCAATGACAGCCGGCTTGCTCTGCGCCGGCGAGGAGAAGCTCGATGGGGGTCAGGCGGCGGCTTGGGGAGCTCTAGTGAGAGCTTGTGGTGGCGGAGAATGGCTCGGGAGGCGTTGAATGGGTCCAGAGGGAGGAGCTCAACGTGGCGGCGGCCATGGCGGTGTGGCAGCCTGGCGGCGTACTCCTGCGGGGGCCTTCTCGCGCGAGGGAGCTCCGGTGGCGGCTTTATAGGCGACAGAGGAGCTGCCTTGGAGGCCAAGACCGCGGCTTGGGGCGCCGGCGACGGCTGGCGTCCGCAGCATCGCGATAGCGGCGGCGACGCGTGTCCGCGGTGAGGACAGAGAGGATAAGGGCGCGGGGAAAACCAGGGGCGCGAGGTGGTTTCGGGCGGCCGACGTGGCAAGGGTGGACGGCGTCAGATAGGGCCCGCAACGACGTGACGGCACGGTCACGCCGATGACGCAGTGGTCGCGCTGGCTCGGCGCGCGGCGGAGCCACTCGAGCGCCTACGACCTATTCCTTATTCAACGAAGGGTAGTTTGACCGGTTTAAACTCCAAAACTTTGAACCAAACTTCCAAATCTCCAAATACGAAAGTTGTAGACCACATACCCTTCTACAACTTTCCCAAAGGGTGACCTATGCTTTTCTCAACCGTTTACCCAGAAAATCACTGCAGAGTTTGAGTTTTTCTCGGTTTGGTCAACACTTGCTTCAAGGCTTTGGTGAGTTTTGAGACATTTCCACTTAGAATTTCAAATGCCGCCAATTAGATGAAATGTGTCCTATGAAAAACTGGACAACTTTCTTATTGGCCGATTTGGAGGTGCTTATGCAAAATTTTGAGAACGCGCTAGATTACTGCAGCGAGGTCTAGGGTTCTAGGTGGTTGACTTTGGTTTTTAGGGATTTAACCCATGTGTGGGTATTTAACCAAGTCAACAATGTTGATAAGCATGATTAGCTCCACTAAATAGGATGGTTACTATTCCTTAAAAATCTGAGGTGTTACAGTAATCATCTTGTAATCATACGATCAAAGATCGTCTCGCAAATTAGCCCCAGGGTTGTGAAGGTAGTTTTGTAAACTGACTTTATTTAATACCCCTAATTAGCGGACAAACACATGAACATTACAAAACTATTTTTTACCATCCAGACCAAACATGGCCACAACAGAGCAGGTGTGATAAGGGGTATTTGCATTGCACCAATCCTATTGCAAATAGTTATACACAGAAGAGCAATGAAAACATCTCCGTATAAATCAATGACAAGAATTCAGAAAATGAAAAGAAGCTGACAGCATACTTGCCAAATGTTGCAGTGCTACATTGTTACATACAGAAACAAATGCAAGCATAGTTAGACTAGGTAGGCTCAACTTGTGGATTGGGCTTCAGTGTTCATATGCTCATTTTCACAGTCACGGTAATTTTGTTGCCCCTGACCTCACGCTCTTGTTGTGTGACTATTTGACTGAGCTTCAAACAGTCCTCAAAGCAACGGTAAGACCCTGTTCTGCTTTCCCCTCACTGCACAAGCATGAGCTAAGGGTTAGGTAGGTCGCGACGTTTAAGTCAACCTCCCCAATATTTGGCAAGCACAACATTGAAACAATTAGCGAAAATCGAGTCCATTGCCCAACCTTCCATCGCTGAGTTCAAGTTTTGATAGTACCTGTGACTTGATAACAACCTTCACCTCCAAGCAACAACTTAGCACATACTCTTTCTTTTACACTGTGCGCAACAAGCATATACTAGATCTTTAGCTTTTCATCATCCAGGGACCATCAACCTCCTTGATATGAATTGTCAGTTGCACATATTGTAATTGTCCACCTTCCACAACTCCATTATGGCACTCATGTCATTGGTTACCCTCTGGTTTGTTATTTCTCCTATTTTGGTCGTCTTGATAGGGAAGAACTCGACTCCAACACAAACATAAGCTCCGATTGGTCTTCTGGGTCCAACTAGATACAAACATAAGCTCCGATTGGTCTTCTGGGTCCAACTAGTTGAAGTCCTTGAAGCTCAGGATCATATCCACCATCAACAAGAGTTCTTCTGTATATAGCTTGTGGTTCGTGCCAATTATGAAAATTGATCGATTTCGAAATCGACACTCAGGTTCAGTAGTTGTACCCTCCGACGTCCCCCATGGAAGGAAGTCTTCACCCTCGAAGTGGTGTTGCAGAAAAACTGTATAGCTTGTTTCAAATCTTCTTTGATAATATTCCAACAACTCTCGAAGAATTTCCTAATAAAACCATCTAACAGAAGTGAATATTCAGATTGCATATTCATGATAAGTCTGTTAATTTCTTCCTCTATGAAAATCTCTTCTAGGAACTGCACATCATTCCTAATCCACATCTCCAACAAATTTTTAGATCCTTAGTTTTACAAAAAAATGTTTTGTTAAATATACAATTTTGTCATATAGTTTCTTGAATATGTAGTTTTATACTATTTTTTATAAGTCATATGCATTTTATAGCATTTATCCGAAATGAATGACATTTTATGTCTCACAACATTAGAATTGTTCCCACTGATAATTTTTTACTTTTTGTTTCACATAACATTAGAATTGTTCTCAATGGTAATGTTTCACTTAGATGTCCATGACATGTTGTCCTTAGAGCTCACAAGTTGTATCCCATTTCACTAAACATCGAATATTTATTAATAAAACAGTATCAAGACATGCAGTTCTATTGCGCACTAGAGAAACAAAGCATACTCCCTCCGGTTCCATATTAGAAGTAGTTTAGGACAGCGACACGGTCACCAAAGCACAACTTTGACTTTTCTTTTCTATAAAAATCTTTATTGGAAAGTTATTTATGTATATTCTTATGAAAGTAATTTTTAAGACAAATCTATTTATATGATTTTCACATTTTCAAACTCAACGACTTAAAAGTTATTCATGATTTATATTCCCAATGGTTGACTCAAACATTGTCCAAAACGACTTCTAATGGGGAACCGGAGGGAGTATAAGGGATATACGGATGATCGTTTCAGGATCAACAATAAATCTAATGTCAAACAAGAAACATTTTTGTAAGCTACTTGAGATATTGATAGGGTTGTCAATATGACACTTTTAACGTTATATATAACGTGTTGGTTGAATACAAATGTGTATTGTATTGTGGAAGTTTCTCGATGAGGGATATCATGTTACCATTTTTATAGTGTCTAATAAAAATATCTAAGTTTTAATATAAAAAATAAATTAGAACAAACTAAAAGCTAATCGTCACACTAGACATTTTATAAATTGCACCGGAGCTGTGCACAAATAGTTGTACGCAAATCATTTGCTACTATACAACCATGTACAGATATCCTTGTTTTCTCATGTAATTCCGAACGGTAGGGGGCTTCAGCCTCCCCCCGCCCCAAGCCACCACTCCACTCTCCATGCGCGCAGAAGCAAATGGAGTGGGCACACATGCGCATTCGTTCACCCAAACAATCGACTAGCACGGTCGTGCCCAAGGCGTCGTGATAGTAACTTTTTCGTTGATAAATACACTACCAAGCTGCACATAACTAGCAGAGACAAAAAGCGCTCACGCGTAGAGTCACAAATGTTGGGGAATCAGGTAAAACCCTATCACCCTTGGAGCTTCGGAGAAGACAAGGGATCGTGGAAGTTCACAAAATATACAACGAAAGGCTCAGAAGCGAGAGCTGTTCTCATAAGTTATCTGAGTAATTTCAGGTGTTTCATGAACCGAGGCTAACGAATGACGTTATTGGGACTTTCTAACCATCTAACGATCTTTGGAAGAAATAACTACCGAAGTGACGTGTGTTCTCGTGACTTTTGAATCGTTTTAGGGAAATAACGACTTCGAAGAAGGGGAACGACTCGGGAAACTCAATGGCGAGGCTCGGTTCAGCTCTAAAGGTGAAATCATGATCTTCATCAATCTTTGGAGAAACGGAAAAAGCTCTAGGCGGACTAAGTCAATGGCGTGACGGTGAAGATAGGAAGTTAAAGAGTGAACGGATGGGGACTTGTAATATATAAGGGGTGTCACGCAAATTACATGATCACTTTGGACATTTTTTTACATAGTTCTAGGAGAATATTCTCTAGATCTGTGGGTATTATTGGAATGTAAAAGTCTGTCCGTCTCCCTATAAAAGGAGGTCGATCGGCACGTGTAAAGGGGACACAACTTTTGAGGATAAGGAAACCTTTCGGAGATTCTTGTGTTCTTTGTACTTCGCGGTTGTTCTTTCTTTCTGTTCGGGGGTCTCCATCCGTTTTCGAACCCCCAACAACAAAGAAAAGCGACCAACTAGCATCGTCGCACCCTGCCCTACTCTGATTCAATCCCCTGCCACCGTAGTCATCCCGTGTGCAAAATCCCCAGGCATGGGGTCGGGTATACCGATGGTGAGAAGGCCCTCATCATGATACTCACTGACATCATCTCCGACTTTCTCATGTGGGGAGGAGGACATGTACATCAGGCTGCTGAGGGAGCGCGACGGTGGCATCTCAGCAAGCCCTCGCGGCTTCGACGACTGACGGATGGTGGGTCTACCACGTGACGTGCACCGTTGTGACCACCGTTCACGGTTGGTTCTAGCTAGGCAATCGACTAATGACTTGTTGGTATCATCAATGAACTCCTAATCGAGGATGAGGCGGTGCCCCGTCATCGTGTCACGTGCAAGATTTGAGACATGAGGTGCATAGACGGGGGCTCCATAAAATTCTGGCTGGTAGGGGGCTCGAGCCCCCCTCCCCCGCCCCTCCACTGGACCTGTGCATGGTGCAATGCGGTTTTTATCATTCGAGAAGCAACCACCTACCCGCACGCCCTAGGTTTTCCCTCCACCATGGAAAGTTCGCACACACTCGTAATTTTTAGAAATAGGAATATATTGATATTCTAGCCTCTGCATCAAAAGATGCATGTACCTTACATTATTATAAAAGAGAAAAACACCATTCCTAAAAGCACACAAGCATAAAAATAAAGGAGTACCAAAAACATCTATCCTGCAACAGAGTGCCCACCAAACAAACTACTACTTTCATGTGACTACCATCACAACAAAAAGACACAAGGTCTAGCCTAATCCTTAGCTGAGTAAAAACTGATTGCCACTACGTCCAAACCACTAGTTCCAAGCCTCTAGTTCCAAGCCTCTGATACCGTTAAGTTATGTCCAAACCATCGTCCCGACACATCTTCTGCAACCTTAAAGCACATAGTAAATATCAGTGTTCTACGCACCTTAGCCCTAAACCAAAATTCAAGGCTACCACCAACAAGACCGACTTCTTCACAACCGACATAGAACTGGATCATAGATGAAAAAAATCAAGCTTAGTGTTTTGCAGATTGAACGTCGTCGTGTCCAATATGCTAGCTGCTGTGTAACCTAACGTGTTTCGCCCAGAACTTTGACCAAGGATGGAACCAGTGGACTCATCTTCCATCTTCCTCATAAGAGATTAGTTTTCGTTGACATAACATCTATCTTCGCTCGGCTACCATTCGTCGCGAGCTTCCATCTACGAGCATCCCAACCCAACATCACTACCGCCAAGAAGACCCTCACCCATGACGAGCGAAGGGGCTGTAATTGCCGGACGGTGAGGCTTCCAGTGAAGCGCCGCCGCGGTTGTGCTACGGTGGCAACCAAGCCAAGTCACCCCGCCGCCGCCAACGTGACATGGCTATGTCAATAAGGGATCCGCCCATCAGTGGCACATCTATCCAGGCACCATGCAATTGGCAAGGGGGGAGGGGGGCTTTGTGTCCATGTGTCGGTGAAATACTGTGACGCCATCCTCCTGGCGAAAAGAAGTAGAGGAAACGAAACCCAAAGCCAGGTTGGGCCAAATGAAAAGAAATACAAAAAGAGAGTAAATAGGCTGGATTACCAGTGTGGGCTCAAACGGGAGGGAGAGAGGGGGGTGCATTGGTTGGGCTCAACCCATGATAAAGTTTATTATTCATGGATTCATGATTTCACTCAGTCTTGGTCCCGAATTGGCTTGTAGTCCAATGGTATGACGATCGAGTTGGACGCTACCAACTAGGATTCAAATCATGTGTTGATAACTTTTCTTGGGATTTTCTCAGGATTTACCGGTGTTATGCGTTAAGTGGTAGGCGGTGTTCCCGTCGACAATGAGGCGTCAATGGTAACTTCAGAAATCTCTAGATCGGACGGGTGTTCAGTCCTTTGGAGGTGCTCATAAGAGTAGGGTTTGTGTACTTGTGTTCATAGGGGTGAGTGTGAGTGCATGTTGTAAGCGTTTGAGTTATACTGTGTAATTGTTAAAAAAAACTCAGACTTGGTCTTGGAATCTTTAGGAGATTCACCATAACTTACGACCGTTCAAAACATTTGTAGATGTCTTACTTGCACATTATTTTAATTAACGCACAAGGTAACTCAATAACAATATTTTCATGTTGTAGGTGTTGGTGCAATTTTTTCAGCCAGAGAAGTTTGGCATGTGAGAACAAAAATGACCTATACTTTTAGAGTGGAGGGAGTATAAACGAATTCAATAGCGAAAATCTCTAAATGCTTTTATAATCATTAGCTGGTTCTAGCTTTGGTCCCTTCGTGATAACCACAACCTGCTTTGGCAAAGATAACCTCTTTGCTAATCATCCTTGTTTACTCCGCTACCGAAGGCGGTAGAACTTAATCTTCAAGACACGCAAATGATGAGTACTGACAAATTCTTGATAGATCGAAAATTCTATCAATCACCTGTCACCAGTTATCAACCACCAACCATTCAAGAGTATTTTTTTCTCACAGCAGATCAGCACCAGACACCAGCCAACCGAACAAGACGTTCGCAAAATCCATTTTTGTTTGGGACTGTCTACCTCATACCTGGGTGTTTCAAATGCATCTAGCACCTGGGCATTTGAAGGGGACTAAACACCCAAAAAGAGGACCATGTTCGTGTATTTTAAAAGGTGCACATCACCCGAATTTCCTATACATCAGATTAACATCCGATGAATCTGATCAGCCACAACTGAGACACAAAATAATATCAGGAAAAACAACATATGTTGAATTTGGTTAAATAGTTAAACACTACCACATTATAGCCAGATTAGAAAATAAAATCTGACTGATCTGATCAATATATGACTATAAGAACATCATATTGAAAATACCATATGATTTTTCATACCATCAAAGAGAACATATATCAAACTTAGGTTATGACATATGCACAAGTTCGTGAATTACACACACAAATAAAATCAGAGCAGAGCAAAAATCTAACAAAGTTACATAGGTTCATATACTAGAAGGTCTGTCACAAAATGGAGCCATCATACAGTATTTGCCACTACACATCACTTGAAACAAAAGAAGAGTATGCTTAGTGGCCGTAGAGCTGAAAATAATTTCAGATTACAAGCCTCCTGACCATAATCTGAGCATGGTCATCTTAGTTTCACATTCGCAAACTGATTCTTCTCTGACATTGCAGACATGTCTTGGACAGTAGCCAGTGACACACATAAAGTTGCACTCATGATGCAGAGGCAAGAGCAAACCTGCACATAGAAGAAGAAAAAAATCAGAGCAGACATCAGATCCAAGTGGAAGTAGTACTATACAAAAGATGATTCATCAGATTAAGGAAAAGAAAAGAAGATGGTTGCAAGAGGAAATGGCTCCTAGAAAATCAATCAAGTAATGGTGAGAAAAGGGAGAAGAAATCTATACTACGTGAACCTCTACAGGGCTTCTTGAAGTTCTTTGGCTTCTCCGAAGAAATCTTTACTTCCATTACTTATCAAATTTTCCTGTAATAAACTAGAAGAAAATTACAACTAATCAAATTTTTATCGTACTCTGTCTAATAACAGAATATTTTGGAATAGTGGAAACCCCTCAAATGCAAATTCAGATTTCAAAAATAAAAAAAGGACCTGCCACTTTATTTTACATGTCAAACGTATACAATTTACATTAACGGTAGTAATGTAAATATAACCTACTGCTAATGTAAATATTAGGTGATTGATTACCATTGGTACAGGAAAATCAGATTGTAAAATTGGGATGTACTACAGGGAATTTCAAATTCTATAACATATACTTCCTCCATCCTCAAATAGATGATGTTTAGGACAAAGAATTTAGTTCATTTTGAACTAAATTTCTTGTCCTAAACATCATATATTTGAGGATGGAGGTATTAAAAGGAAGATATCACAACCAAACTAGAAGTCAATGACAAGTAATCAAAATTTTACAATAGTCTGTCATATAACACAATAATTTTAGGACAGTGGAAACCCCTCAAATGCAGATTCAAATTTCAGAAGTCAAAACAATGACCTACCACTCTATTTTACATGTCAAAAATATGTAATTACAATTGAGGGTAGCAATCTGAATAGAACCAATTAGTGATGTAAATATTAATTAGTACCCATCTTTCCTTGCAAAAGCACAAGTTTCCATAGCTGATTGGAACATCTTTCCTTGCAAAAGCATCTTCACGAGAAACACATCTTTGCGGTGCAAATGTGAAAACCCTTGTAATATGGGATTATGACAAGTATTGAAGCAAATTGAAAGAAAAATGAATCAAACATAAATAAGAAATGGAATCAGCAAGAAATATAAAAAAATGTAAGATAGCTAATTAAGGGAAACAAGAAATATTCACAAACTAAACAAAAATAAACAACTAAACAAATTTTGTTCTATAGTTAGGAAAATAACAAATATTTTTTGGATAGTACAAACCCCTCAGATGAAAATACAGACAACAAAGATACCCATAATTTAAATTACATGACAAATAAAAGAAATTTACAGTCGATTCGTCACTGTAAACTTAGAGAATAGATAATGTAATTTAGTTTGAACTAAAGTATGTCACTATAGTTAGCAATTTAGATAACCAAAGTAAACAGTTTACATACATTTTCGTATAGTTAACAAAATAAAAAAATAATTTGATAGGGTTCAAACCCCCTCAAAGGAAAAGACAATCACATATATACCAAGAATTGTAATTACTTGATAAAATAATATAACTTACATTAGCATCATCACTGTAACTTAGTGAAGTATAAACTGTAAATGTTGAACCACAACTATTTAGTGAGAATTATCTTTAATCTTAAAATGTCAAAATATTTACAGGGGAATATAACAAGCTACATTTCAGGAGGCACACGACCCATAATAGAGACTCCTACTACCACAACCCAGAAAAGAGAAACAAGTTTAATCTTCATTTTCAACAATGTGCATTAGCATTTCAGACTTCCACTTGTCACTGTATCATATCCAAAATGCAAAAGATGTTGCTAGTATTTGCTTGTTAACAATATAAACACTTGAACCCATAGTGGCAATACCAAATGTAAATTCAAGGAATGGATAAGGTTTCATTGGAGCACATGCACTTACGGCAGATAATATAAGGCAAGAAAAACAATAAAATGATAATTTCTAATGATAACCAATGATAAAGGATAACAAGGTTAGCAAAAATTTATCAAAGAAAAATCTTATATACTTAAAATATAAATATAAGTCAACTTCCGCTTACAATAGTCATCACTTGAGAACCTGGAGGATAACGGCTATGAAATAAATATTTGAATTAGTAATTGGATATCTTCAATGCATGCAAGTTGAAAAGGTCAGAAATAATTAATTTTCCTTTATACAATAGTAAACAATGAGTAGACTTGCAAGTAAAAAAGGAACTAATGGAGTACTATAATATAAGCACAGATCAACATGTTCATACCGGGAATTGCGAGAGTGACTAAAATACAAGGCACACCATAACGTTCAAAATGAGTATAAATGAAGATGGAACAAGTAGGACTCCAAATGATTTTTGACCAAAATACATCATCATTTATATATTATTAGAAAATGAATAAATGTAACTAAATTCACTAATTCAATGTTATTTATAGAGGGAAAGAAATTGTGCTATAATTGTAGATTCTAGTTGGAACGATGTACTATGCAAAGCTCTATCAAATGTCTGTATACTACATAGAAAAGCTCTAAGGACATAACACATTTAAAAGTATAGCCTTATATGGTACTTTCGTGCAACCATTAAATTATTTTCAACCTAAGCAGTGCACAATAAAAAGGTAAGAATACAAAAGTTAGCACTGAGTTTGTATCTGAACAGAGGAAATGGAACTAGAATCTCATGAAGTACTATTAAAAAAAAGTGGCCTAGAACTTAAAGACACAGCCCTACCATGTTAAAAGTCGAAATGTTCTGATAGTTAGTGAAGGTAAAATAACCAGGTAGTGGAGAATAGTCCCAAAATCAAACAAATTTAAACACAAAAATCAACTGATTGCATATGCAATACAGTTCCTAGCAATTGAAAGAAATGGAATCCTAGGAAACGTTCAAAACTAGATGAACAAAAGGAAACCGAATGAATGGGGCGGAACAAAACACATGATGTAGATTTTCTAAATGAAAGAGGAAAAATCAAACCCTAGTGGAACAATCCAAGCGCAAATCAAGGAATAAGATATCTATATCTTATACCGTGCAAATCGAAAGGTAAGGAGCTAATCGAGCAGGCGGATAAGCAAATTTCATCTGGATGTGAATATAGGTTAGTACCACCCAATCGCAGCAAACTGGATTGAGCCTTCACCCATCAGAAGAGAAAACAACATACAAATCCTTACATCATTAATGGAACTGAAAAAGAGAAAAAACAACTAAAATCGAGCCATGGGACAATCAAATCAGGCAAAGAAGAAAGCATTTCGAGATGGGGATCGAAATCAACAACCACAACAACTCCACAAATGATTCACCAGCACCCTACAAACCTTATCTCAAATTGCGAAAAATCAGGGGAGGAAAGTCAAAGAGGATCAAAATCGCCAAACCCTAGGAAACACCTACCTGTCAATGAGGAAGACGAAGAAATGAATGTTCGTGAGATGCTCCTCCTGATAAAAAATTAGGAAAACTAATAGCGGGCCCATATGTCAAGTGTAAATGAAAAGGAAAAAAGAAAAACACCGCAACACATCGAATAGGCGTTGGCGCATGCATCGACGGCCCAAAATTGGTGTGGCGTCAGAAATGCTCGAGCAACGTTTAGCTTTTCCCTTTTGTTTAGTACTTACAGTCGGTGTCAGCATATCGTGGCAGCCACGGCGGTATATCCAAATACTCAATAGCGCCAAACTTTTCCTTTCAGTTGAAGCATTTGGCATGTTTTATACCATAGTCATCTCACTAATTTCTTCATGTCTGTTTTCAATTGAAGCCAGATGGACCTTCCCCGTCCCCCGTCGCCGCGTCGAGACTCCGCCCAGGCGCAGCTCCCGGAGATGGAAGGTCAGGTGAAGAATTTCTCTGCTATCTCTACTCCTAAAAAGTACGAAGTCGAGATAAAAATTTGATCGACCTTTTCTCCGCTCCCACGCGCGTCCGC
Source organism: Cenchrus purpureus (assembly GCA_022644695.1). Lineage (NCBI taxonomy): Eukaryota > Viridiplantae > Streptophyta > Magnoliopsida > Poales > Poaceae > Cenchrus > Cenchrus purpureus. The sequence goes on along the minus strand of CP053458.1, from coordinate 26,883,323 downwards.
CCCCTCCTCTCCGCCCGCGCGGCCGCCCGGCGTGTCCGCCTTCCGCTCAGTCCCGCGTCCGCCCCTCTGCGCCCTCCCGGTCCCATGCGCCCATTCTCTTCTTTTTTTTCCACGCATCCTCCTCTCCTCGCCCTTCTCTGCCGCCGCCGCCACCGCCCGTCCCCACTAAACCCTAACGCCAACCCGTCTCCGCCGTCGTCCTCCACTCCCTCGCCATACAACCTCACTGCATTGTCGCCGTCGTTGACAACGCCATCACCGTGGCCTGCGGCCAATCCACAGCCTCCGCACGCCGCCACCTCCCCATCTGTCGCGCCCTCTCCGCGCCCCCACCCACGGCCTGCCTCGACCTCCCCATCTGTCGCGCCCCGCCTCTGCCTCCCTCTACGCACTCGCATGCCGCCTCCCCAACCGCGCACCCTCCGCCTCTGCCGTCGGGGGTCGTGCCGTCGGGGCCACGCAGCGCCGTCGGGTCGACGACGCTACCACACCGATCCGGGTCGCTGTCGTCGTCGCTCCTCTCCCCCCACCATCCGTGGACCCCGCCGGCACCCATGGATGCCACCGCCATCTCCCCCGCCGTCCGTGGACTCTGCATGCCGTCGACGTCTTCTGCGGGCCAAATTTCGCCTCTGCCTCCGAACAGATCTTCGTCGCCGCCGGGGCAACGCCGCCGCCGCACGTAGCGCCGTCAGGTCGACGCCGCCGCCGCACCGATCTGGGTCAACGTCGTGACCGCTCCTCTCCCCCCGCTATCCGTGGACGCCGCCGTTCATGGACTCCGCCGGCACCCATGGACGCCGCCGCTCCTCTCCTCCCACCGTCCGTGGGCGTCGCCATCGACATCTCCTATGGGGTCCATGGATGCCACCGCCGCTGCTTGGTGGCGAGCAGAAGGCCGGCTCCCCTGCCATCTCGTTGTCGAGGTATTCTGCCAATCCCTTTTTCCGCCATCCTCCCTTTTCCAATCCGCTTCTTGTGACTCCATTCTCTCCTTCCGTTGGCAATCCTACTTGTTGGGACAACCCTACTTAGATGTAGAACACTTGATTAGCCAATCCTACTACTTGGTTTGATTATTTGATTTGGCCAAGTTATACATGATCAATTTTACTGCTCACGGGCTTGTAAGCTGCACAACAAAAATTTATGGTGTGTAACAATGTGATACTTTTGATAAGATTTTAGGGACCTTCTGTACGCAAATGATCCATCTGGTGGAACTATCATGTCAACACCTGATGCAGGTAATGCAAGATCTTAACATTCGTCTTCAGCTCCAAATGTTTGAGTGTCTACACATACTAATTAAGCTAGGTTCTTCTTTAGTAGTTTCAATTGGAATGCAGTATGCTAATGGAGGGAGAAGAAAGGAAGCTATCTATCTGAATCCTGACAAAACTGAAACCTATTATTGAATGTTACAATCTGCCTTGCGCATAATTACATGGTGTGCATTTAATTATTACTGAATGATCTCCTAAATTTAGTCCATGCACGTTTCTGTCAAGCCGCAGCCACGCCGGGGCCGCACCGCCGGAGCGATGGCCGCCCCATCTCCCAACGCCGCTGAAATCAAGTCCGCCGCAGCCTCCATACATTGTCCAGATGCATGCAGCAGTGTCTCTTCTGTGCTTTCATCGATTCATTAGTTTTGTGCTGTGTACAAATCGCCATTTTTTATTGATGCGTACAGAATTAAAGTTTTTGATCCCCAAGCATTGTGACAAATCCCCATCTGTTTCTGAAGTACCGTGATTTTTTCAAATGATGTGATTGATTTACTACTAAATTTGGAAATGACAGAACTTGGTCAATGTTATACTAAATTCATAGGTTTACGTTAATTACTTATCAGGAAGTGTTTTTCTTATAAATCATTGTCAGTAATTTACATTCAATTTCGCTGTGTTAACTTATGTGGTTCATTTGTACTTGTGTTCTTATTTCTTTTAACTATACTTCTCAGCTTTCAATTAGTATAGAACAACACTAAAAATAATCCTTCTCATCTTGGTCACCACATTATGTGTTCGTGCTAGGGTTAATGCTGCCAAAAATAGTCAGTGTGGTCTCTATCATAGATATGGGTTTTGGTTCTCTTTCAGATATCAACAGATATGTCAAGATCTATTTTCATTTTCCAGATAAACCTTTTCCAGAGTGTGTGAGCAGGTTAATAGCTCCTGAAAAATAGTTCAATACCAACGCTATCTCCAATTTAATGAATTAGTAGTGCATAACTGTTATTTTGAATGTAGAATTTCAGATCATGTAGTAACTGGTCATCATTATGAAATGATGATCTTACATTTTGTTGCTATTGTTTTCCTTGAATTTGATGGTAAGATTTTGCGATTCTGAATCTCCGAGAAAACAATACTTCATAGAAGAAAATTGTGCCTTGATTGTTTCTTCAGTAGCAGATTGTTATCTAGGAATGACTGGCAAATACTTTGCCAATGATTAGCAGATTGTTATTCACATTCAATTCTGCTCATACTGACTGGTAAGAAAACAACTAAATTTTAACACCTGATTAGCATAATAAGTACAAGCTGATTAACTAGCAGTGTTTATCAACAATAAATGAGTATATATCTGTTGCAGTTTGTGAATTTTTAGCTGAATTGTTTTCTAATGTTTGAAATGTGGGTTTTCAGATTTGTGGTACTTTCTTATGCTCAAGATATATTATGGAATATGGACTTCTAAATCTGCATTTTGAAAGCCTTGTTAATATGCATTTCTGCAGAGATTTCTATATATGCTACTAAAATAGGAGACCATGCTGGTAATAACATATAGCCAAGGTGACCTTTTTCTCATGCGCATTACTTATGTTGGCTGTTCAACAACCTTTCTATCGCAGTTCCTGCATCCACTAAACAAAATTCATGTAACTCTGTCAATAGTGATTGGTTTTTTCCTTCCTCCACAATTTGGAATGCCTCGCTACCTTCTGCATCAGGTACGAAATGCATGATACCTTCGATTAGTTTGTTCAATTTACCCAAATTCTTAATGATTAAAGGATGGATTACTTATGATGACTAATGATGGAATCATAGTTTAGCATTAAGTGTAACCGTTAGAAGTTAACGTTGACCCAATCAGTAAAAAATATTTCAGAATGATGGCATCGTTGACGAATTTGGGTTGTTTAGACAATATTTGTAATGCAAGACGGCAAATGAGCTGTGATGTAAAATTGGTTCTCTTTGCAAGGATTTTGTGCTTGGACATTGCTTATGACCACGTCCAAGTAGCATCCTTGGACAAGCATTAGTTTTGGTAAGCAATCTGGGTTTGAATTGCATTGCCCTGCATTAGTGTTGTAGGAGATTCCCTTCCTTACTTTGACTACTTGTCGTGTGATTAGTGTCGTGACCAAGGGTCCTACACCTAAAATATGATATATTATTCCTTACGCTGTCATTGTGCAGATTAACCATTGCTAATCCCAAATCCTGTAAGTTAACATGCAGATTAACCATTGCTCTTACCTATTTTTGATTGACAGAACAAAAGATTTAGATTGTTGATGTTTTTTAAAAAAAAATCTGCAGTTGGGAGAGCAGTCAGTATGGCTTCTTCATTTTTCGACAATCTGATGTGTTCACTCCACTTCCTCTCAAGCCATGTTTAATAATGCCCTTATGCACATTTGTTTTCTTTATGTTCTTTTCAGAAATGAAGTGATAAGTAGAGGGAGCATGCTAAAGGGTTGGCAGAGAATCAGGTATTACGTTTTCTCTTAATTGCAGTGACCCATTTGCTTAACGTGATAACTGATAAGGTATGTACACATGAATTTGTTTGTCCATTTAGTCATCAATCACAACAATATTCATTCATAAAATGATCTGTTGAAAGGAAACTATTCACATATGTAGGTAGACTGGATGCACTTTGTTGCCTTTGACCTTTTGACAAGGATAGATTCATAGCTATGTTATGCATGCTTGTGTCACTACTCAGCACTAACAATAGACGACACATGATGTTATTGAGGTCATGGATGGTGGAATGACGAACTTCACAGCACAAATTCTGACTCAAGAGATGAAGGGCCAACCTCCAAGGAATTTTGATTGTGTTGAAGCCTGGGTGATAAGCCATTATCTGCTAATGCAAAATATGTAATGGAGATTTATAAAATGCATACAGAAGTTTTCAAGAGAAATGGCCATCAACTAGGATCCACTTTGGAACATATTTTCATGTCCATTATTTATTTCTTCATAAACATGATATGAGTGTATTTGTTAATCTTTAAAGAATTGTATATTGTTTCTGAAATTCTTCAATATCATACTATAGGAGTTGAGAATTTTTATTTTTCACGGTTAGTAAGAGGAAGGAAAATCGCACTGAAACACTATTATGATTTATTAGCATTGCTCATAGAAACTGAATTTTTTTTATATGTTTGTCATTGCTTTCACACAATATAATTGTATTGGATGTTTTTTTATGTATTACGCTATCAATATTTGGATGCCCGTAGCAACGCACGGGCACGTTCCTAGTCAGTATCTGAATTTCATCAGTACTGCGTGTTCAATTTTTCGTTTGGCTCCAAGAACACATGCCATCTCGTCTCAGGCTTCCCGAGACAGCAGAGATTCCTTTTTTGTTTCCTTCTATGCTCTGGCTAAATTTTCTCCAAGATAACCTTAGCATGTTGTTTTTGGCATCTCACATCGGAACGCTGATGTCCAAACGGAACAGATCATTTCAAATTTTCAATGCGCGCTAATTTTGCTATGCAGAGCAATCCTTGCGCCATATGCCTTGGTGCCATCGGCGCCGGCGGTGGGCAGGCCATCTTCACGGCCGACTGCTGTCACACGTTCCACTTCAGCTGCATCACCACGATCGTCTCGCAGGGCCGCCGCGTCTGCCCGCTATGCAACGCGCAGTGGCGCGAGCTGCCGTCCGTGCGGCCGGTGTTGCCGTCATCGATGCCACCGACGCTACCGCTGCAGCCACTTCCCCGCATGGAGCCCATGCACGGAGTGCAGCCACCGCCGCCTTGGCAGCAGCCGGTCCCCGCTGTTCAGCCGCAGCCGCGCCGGCCCCCAGAGCCAGAGGTGTTCGACGATGACGACCAGGTGGATCCGCCCGCCCCTGGCCACGACGGCGAGTGCCGCGAAGCAGTGGCTGCATCCAGCGGACCTTTGGTCGTCAAGACGCACGTCGAATTATCGGCTCTCGCCAGGGACTCATCTCACGACAACTTCGCCGTCCTCGTGCACGTCAAGGCTCCGGGGGTCGTCGACGGCGAGGCGGCGGCCGGCGACGCCCCACGCGCGCCTCTCGACCTCGTCACGGTGCTCGACGTGAGCGGCAGCATGCACCGCAACAAGCTTGCCCTGGTGAAGCAGGCCACGGGGTTCGTCATCGACAGCCTCGGCCCCGACGACCGCCTCAGCGTGGTGTCCTTCTCGTCCGGAGCGCGCCGCGTGACCAGGCTCCTGTGCATGTCGAACATCGGGAAGGGCCTCGCCTCGGAGGCCGTGGAGTCCCTCACGGCGGGCGGCGGCACCAACATCGCCGAAGGGCTCCGAACCGCCGCCAAGGTGCTCGGCGAGAGCCGGTACAGGAACGCCGTTTCCAGCGTCATACTCCTCTCCGACGGCCGGGACAACTGCAACGTTCGGCGACGGCGGGACAGCGTAACCAATTACGAGGTGCTGCGTGCTGGTGGCGCCGTCCTTCTTGCCAACCGGCGTCGGCGATTGGTCGGCACCCATCCACACGTTTGGCTTCGGCCACAACCACGACGCGGCGGCGATGCACGTCATCGCTGAGGCCACCGGCGGGACGTTCTCGCACATCGAGAACGAGGCCGTCATCCAGGACGCGTTCGCGCAGTGCATCGGCGGGCTGCTCACTGTCGTGCTCCAGGAGGCCCGCATCGCCTCCGGGCATCCTGGAGTCCGCATCGTTTCGATCAAGTCCGGCCGTTACGAGAGCCGCGTCGATGAGGACGGCCGATCTGCCTCGATAGCCGTCGGCGAGCTTTACGCCGACGAGGAGAGGCGCTTCCTGCTGTTCTTGGCTGTTCCAGCAGCGAACGGCGAGACCGAGATTACTCTGATCAAAGTGAGTTGCAGTTACGGCGGAGGACACGGTGGTGGCGAGACCGGAGCAAGTGTCGGACGCGGAACGCTCCATGGAAGTGGAGAGGGAGCGCGTCCGGGTCGAGGCGACCGAGGATATCGCAGCGGCGAGGGCTGCCGCGGAGCGGGGTGCGTACCAGGAGGCGGTGGACATACTCGAGAACAGGCAGCGGGCGGTAGAGCAGTCGGAGGCGGCGCGCGGTGGCGACCCCACGAGCGCGGCGCTTGGGGCGGAGCTGCGCGAGATGAGGAGGCGCGTGGCGAGCAGGGAGAGGTACGCGGAGTCCGGGCGCGCGTACATGCTCGCCGGCTTCAGCATGCACGCGCAGCAGCGCGCCAACATGATGCCGGCGATGGCGCAAAGCGCGGTCGGGGCGTCGATGAACTCGATCGGGGGCGCGTCAAGGGCGGAAGAGACGGCGAACGGGGCGTCGTCGTTCGCGACGCCGGCCATGCGCGCCATGCTGCTGCGATCGCGGAAGGCGCAGGAGGCGTCGGCCGAGCAGCCGCCGCCCGAGGCTGGGGAAGAAACAGGAAGCTCTGGCCAACGGAATTAGCGAGCGCGCGCGCCGAGGGATCGAATTCCGACATGCTACCATCACCCAGCGGCGTTATCTGCGCAGTACACCTTGGCACCTTGCCGCTGCGGCACTGCCTACGTGCCATGTTGTAGCACATGCCGGTTGAAAAAACAAAAGAAGTTTCAAGTGTCGTCGAAGAAAAAAAACTAAAATGCAAAACGTAAAAGGTCTCCGACATCTACTAGACTTTCCATTTGAGAAAAAAATACTCTTCACAATTTTCTATTTTTGAAATATTCTAACTTATAGACATAAATTCGATGCATAACTTTTTCTTATGAATAATTTATGTGCATAATTTTTTCTCCACAACAACTTATGCACATAACTTTTTTCATACGATAATTTATGTGTATAATATTTTTTCTAACAATGAGTTATGCACATAATTTGACCTTGACGGCGAGTTATGCAGATAACTTTTTCCTAATAACGAGTTATGCACATAACTTTGATCATGATGGCAAGTTACGCAGATAACTTTTGTCCTAATGACGAGTTATGCACATAAATTTGATCATGACAACAAGGTATGCGGATAAATATTTCCCTAATGAGAAATTATGCACATAACTTTTTCGACAAATTATACGGATAACTTTTCTCACAAAATAATTTGTGCATATAACATTTTTTAACAAGTTATGCGCTTGGCTTATACATTTATATAATATTTGCTGGTAAAAAATGAAACAAAAAAGAAAACTCGAAAGTTGTGTATATAATATTTGTGGTATAGGAATGGAAGCGTGCCGGACGTGCGGCAGTTCCTGCGTGGGCTAGCTGCACAAGACCCGTGCTGCCAGATGTGGGCCAACTGATCATTTTTTTTTGTGAAACAGCTGCTTCATTCAATCAGTAGCATGATTACAGTCATCTTGCAAAGTTTGCAAGAGAAAACTAGGAGGGTCATTTGCCCAAACATCAAAAGCACAAGACGCAGCAAATTGAGCACAGGTGTGAGCAGCTCTATTAGCAGAACGCTTAGCATGCACTACAGAGAAAGAAGAAAACGAAAGAGCTAGTTCCTGGATGTCAAGGAAAATTGGCGCACGCTCTGATCTCTGCAGATTTCTATTATGCCAGAGGTTAACCAACTGCAGCGAGTCTGTCTACATGGTGAGGAGGACGTGCAGCGCGCCCGATCCGGTCGCTGGACGCTTAACGGCAAATTGGTTTTGCGTGTAGGAAGCCAGTAGACGTGTTGTGCGAACTCTCTAGTTTCATGTCAAAAATATACTGGAATATCTATATCACTATCTCTACTATCTACTACTCCTAAATCTATTATATCTATTATATCTCTACTATACTCCTAAAAAGAAAGAAGTGGAGACAAAAATTTGATCGTACTTTTTTCCGCTCCCGTGATTCTGCCTCCTCTGCCTTCACCCTGTGAATTTGCCCCCGCCTCAACACGCCAACACGCCTCCCCTCGCCTCCCCACCAATGCGAGCCCATCCGCACAAGAGGAGCCGCCGCCACCTCACCCATCCGCCTCCCCCATCCGAGCGCCACCGTCGTTGCTCCTCCCTATCAAGGCGCCTGCTCCTCTACCCGCCCTCCGCGGGCGCCAAGCGGCCGCGCCGCCGATCCAGAACGTCACCTCCTCCTCCGCCCGTCATCCGCGGCGCCGAAGAGGGTCGTGCCGCCGATCCAGAACCTCGCCTCCTCCTCCGCCTGTCGTCCGCGCCGTCGATCCAGGTCGCATCGTTGCCATCTACTTCCTCCACGTCGGACGACCTCCTTCCTCCACGCAGCCTTCTGGAACGACGCCCGACCGGCCGGCCCTCGCTTCCCGGAACGGCCGGCGTTTTGCCTTTACCTTCGTCAACAACGCCGGCAGCCACGAATTGCCGCCGGCCACTAGAGCCGCCGTCGACAAGATAAAGTTTTAGGGTAAAGTTTACATTTTCACCTTCAGTGTGCAACGTCTCATTTTCATTGAAAGATAGTAGACTGCTGAGTGTATCTATTATTAATAATGGTTGTGCTATGTTCATCCTGCAGATGTATAATAGCTGAAAGCTGGATGAATTGGATAAATCACCCTTGAGTGAGTGCCTCATTTGTCATTGCAAAGTGTGTAGATATCCAGGTGATTTTGTGGTTAGAGAGGTTGTTTTTTTTTTATCGGTGTGATGATCCTCTTTTTAAAACAGTTAAGGTAGTTGTTGGCAACTTGATCCTCCTCCAAAGGCTGTTTCTGCAACGCAAATACAACGTACAATTCAAATACCCTGATTACTCACCTCTTTACAACGTACATACCATTATAAAAGTGTGTCTTTGCTTGCAAAATGCAGCTGACAATGACTTGTCGTGTGGCAAATAATTAGCAGTTTATAAGGTCGTGAAGCTAGCTCATCATTGTTAATTTGAAATGGAGTCTTTATGCTTGGCTGGATGGCTTCTCTTATATGGGTGTCGTATGGACCTCCCCGGCCCACTACCTCGGTGGGTACCAGGGACCGACTACTCGGTGGGCCCTGGGACTACTCGACTTGAGCTGCACGGCACCGATGGCGTGAAGCACAAGGGCTCTGAGGAGAAGTACCGGATAGGAAGTCACATGTCCTGTATAGAGGACTCCTAGACGCATCGACTAGTACTCTCCCCGAACCGACTTGTAACCCGCCTCCCGGACTATATAAGGCGGGGACCCCCTCTCACGGCTTAAGATTGCATCATCTTGTAATCGCACCCAATCAATCGAGCCACGCACATACAGACGTAGGGTATTACGCATCGCTACGTCTTTGTGCCACGTGTCTCTTCCTTCAAGTTACCGATCTCGGCGAGGCCACATTCATCTACTTCTTGTACTCCTTAGTAGGTTGCCGGTCTAAACACCGAGCTGGCGCTCGCAGGTAGGGGCTCTCGTCAAGATCTCATGGCGAACTCGGACGGCTTCCGTCTTACATCAAGCCAACCGTCGCCTTCAACCTGGCGACACCTTCGTCTTCGGTGCAGGTTCTTGCTGGCCGACGGCCGGATCTTTCCAACGCCGCCTCACCATGCCGCCCAACCCGGAGACCGGCCTCGTGACACTTCCCGGAGTAGTCACGGGCGAACTCGCCGGCAAATTCGGCGAAATTTCGCTTTTCGACCAACACGCCGACTTCGAGCTTGGATCCGCCTCCAACTCGGGCTCGACGTCCCCGTGGGCTATCGTATGCGAGCCGGCAACTCAGCCATCGCATGTGGACTCCCCACCCCGCGAGCACTTCACGCGTGGCCCCCGCAACGTCAGCAGGGCCCACACGAAGGCTCCCACTACTGCGCCCCGTCAAGGAGCCCGTGCATCGACTCGGACTCCGACACCGCTCCCGGCCACGCCTCGGACTCCAACCCCCTTTTCGGCTTCTACTCGGACTCCGCGTACGAGTTCGACTTCGGGTCGGACCCTGAGGATCCCGAGTCCGAGAACAACTCCACAGAGCAACCCCTGTCAGGACCCGCCGCCGGCTTGGTCATAACATCTACACCCGCCGGAAGATTTGTCTGGCGGCCGGCATCAAGCCCGCGACCGACGAACGGAACTCACGCCACGCCGCCACCTCAACTCGCTTCCCTTCCAGGAGGGAACGCCACCGCCGAGCCGAGGAGTACACCCCAACCCGGAGGTGGCGAGTTCGACTCCGCCTTGGCAACCCCGACCGCCAAGTCTTCATGGCTGCCGCGACACGCCAGACCCTCGTGACGCAAGCGGACCGATACCTCGAAGACATCTCGCAGCACACGCCGACGCACCCGTGGATGAGACTAACGCCAACAGGACGCTCGACGTGAGCGTAATGAAGCGGAACGAGCGGCGCCGGCGAGACAACCTCCCCATCCGCAACCTGCGAGGCTCTCGACCAAGCCGAGTAGGGTACACACTACCGGAGCAATGCCTCATGTCGATCACAGCGATCGCACGCCAAGCTCGGGGATGCGTGCAGAGAAGTCATCGCCAAGCTTGCGTAAGACGCCACTTCATGCGAGTTGACAACAGTGGTCGCCACCGCCCCGCCAGAATCGTGATAACGGCCACAAGTCGCAGCGGACCTCGTCGTAATCAGTACTCGAGCCGAGCTGCCGGCCAATCCCAACCGTATGCAACGGCCGGCGGACCCTCTCAAGGTGGCAACATAAGCTGCCGGGCGGCGATCGTGAGATCGTCCTCATCGCGACTCCGGCGGAGGCGGCGAGAAGCTCCAACCATGGGGCCAATAGAAGGGCGGTGGGGGAGGCGACGCGGCGCCGACGCCACGCCGAATAGCCACGCCTCCGGAGCCTCTCGGGCGGCTTCGGCCCGCCAAGATTGAAGAACTACGCGCAAGAAGGGCTTCCACGTCAGCGGCAACGACGGCTTCCCCGCCTTCTCTGCGACCCGCAACCTCCTCCTCCCGAGAAATTCAAGCCTGAATCACCAAGTACGACGCGAAGCAAGATCCTGCGAAGTGGCTCAGATGCTACGCCCTCTCCATCGAGAACGCTGGTGGCAACAACGACACCAAGTGCCTATATTTCCCCTTCTGTCTGGACCAGGCACCGCTTACATGGCTCGAGTCACTTGAGAAGTACTCGATCGACAAGTGGGACCGGTGAAGGAGCGATTCACCGGCAACCGGCGGGCGCTATGGGCCGCTCGGTGCACTCGCATGGACCTAGCTATGGTGAAGCGTGAACAAGGCGAGACCTTCGTACATGCGGCGTTTCTTCGACAAGCGCACGAGTCGATGTCTCTCGACAAAGAAGTCATCGACCTCTTCCAAGACGGTCTCTACCACCGCCGCACTCGAAGACTTCGGCCGTCGCCGCCCAAGCTCCATCACCCACCTCAAGGACATGATCACGTCCTGGGCCGATGAAGAAGACAAGGCCAACGCCAAGTACGACGCCATCCGTGGCAAGAGCAAGCGAATACAGGCGCGGCAAGAAGAATAACGGGAACCAAGGCGGTCGCAACAACAACAACTACTCGGGTCCCAACCGCAAGCGCAAGCTGCACAACACTGCAGCTATCCGGAGAAGACCTCCCGGCTTCAAAGACTTCTTGAAGGAGAAGTGCACGTGGCATCCGGACGGCAACCACACCTCCGAGCGCTACCAACTCAGGCGAGCACTCAAGGATACTCCGGAGCCACGGCACCCTCATGACAAGAAAGGCAAGAAGAAGAACGACGAAGGCAATGGCGACTTCCAGGAACCCGACAAGACGGTGAACGTCCTCTTCGGCGGGCTACCCAGCAGACGGGTCCAAAAGGCTACCCGTCGAGAAGTCATGAGCATTGAACCCGTCCCGACCCTCGGTGGTCGGAGGTACCCATTACCTTCTCCCGCGCGGATCAATGGACTAGCTTCTCCGAACCAGGGCGGTTCCCACTCGTCCTGAAGCCGGTGGTCGCGGGCTCCAAGCTCAACAAGGTCCTCATCGACGGTGGAAGCGGGCTTAACGTCCTTTCACCAAGACCTTGAAGAAGATGAAGCTCGACATCACCCACATGCTCACCAAGAGCACCTCGCCCTTCTACGGCATCGTCCCGGAACGCGGCTATTCCAGGCTCGGTGGTCCCGCCATTACCTTCGGGAATCTCGGGACAACCATCGCATCGAGTATATCAAGTTCAAGTCGCGGACTTCGAGACGTCCCACCTTGCCATCCTCGGCAGAGCCCATCGCCAAGTTCATGGCGGTACCCCACTACACCTACCTAGTACTCAAGATGTCGAGTCCGGCGGTGTACTCTCGCTGCGAGGGGACTTGAAGATATCGCGAGCTGCGACACGCCTCCACAAATCAAGTACCCAATGCAATGATGGAGATCTACGCTGCGTCGAAGAAGCTTGCCCTGCTTAACTCGACATCCCGAGAAGTCGGATAAAGCTAACAAGCCTCGGCCGAGGAGGTTCCGGTCAAGACAATTGACCTCGGACAGCGACAGCAGCAAGACCACCACCATCGGGCGGGCCTCGACCCCAAATAGGAAGACGCTCATCAACTTCCTCCGGCTAACCGCGACATCTTGGCGTGGAAACCGGACATGCCGGGGTGCCTGTGGAGTTGATTGAGCATTCACTCAACGCCGATCCTAAAGCTACCCCGCGAGCGACAACACCTCCGCGCCGCCGACGACGCGGACGCCATCAAGAAGGAACTCGCCAAACTACTCGCGGTGGCTTCATCGGAGAAGTTTTCCATCTCCGAGTGGCTCGCCAACCCCGTCCTCGTCCGCAAGAAGAACTCGAACAAGTGGAGGATGTGCGTCGACTACACCGACCTCAACAAGCACCGCTAAGGACCCCTTCGGGTTGCCGCGATTGACCAAGTCATCGACTCCACGGCGGGTCGCGACCGCTTTCGCCTCGATCGCTACTCGGGTACCACCCGGATCGCGATCAAGGAAGAAGACCGAGAAGACCGCGTTCATCACCCCCGTTTGGCGCGTCGCTACACGACCATGTCCTTCGGGTTGAAGAACGCCGCGCCACATACCAACGAGCTATCCAGCTCGCTTCAAGAGGCAACTCAACAAGAACGTCGAAGCCTACGTGGATGACGTGGTCGTCAAGACCAAACTCCAGACGCTCATCGACGATCTTGAAGAGACTTTCGCATCCCCACGCCAGTACGCTGGAAGCTCAACCCGAACAAGTGCGTCTTCGTGCCGTCGCAAACTACTCGGCTTCATCATCGACCATCGGCATCGAAGCCAATCCCGAGAAGATCTCCGCCATCACCGATGAAAGCTCCCACGTGCATCAAAGACGTGCGTGTGGACCGGTGCATGGCGGCCTTGAACAATTCATCTCGAAGCTTGGAGAACGGGGCTCCCTTCTTCAAATTACTCAAACACCAAGAGAAGTTCGTGTGGACTCGAGGCGGACCAAGCCCTTGCCCACTCAAGGACTTCCCTATCGAAGCCACCATCCTCAGCTCCTCGTAAAGGCGAGCAACCATCGCTCTCACCGCGCGACTACTCACGTGGTCAAGATCGCCATCATCGTCGAGCGGCAGGAAGATGGCCACGCCTATCCGATCCGGCGTCCCTCGTCACTTCACGAGGTCCCATCGAATCCAAGGCACGCTACCGGCAATGCGAAGCTTTCAGACGCGTGCTCATCACCTCGCGGAAGCTACACTACTTCCGTGAGTACTCGATCTCCGTCGTCACCGACTACTCCGCTCGGTGACATCTTGCGAACCAAGATGCTACCGAAGAATCTCCAAATGGGCGTCGAACTCGGCGCCCTCAACATCGACTTCAAGCCACGCCGACCATCAAGTCGCGGGCACTAGTCGACTTCATGGCGGAGTGGGAGAATCGACTACCTACTCCAACCAAGCGCCGAGCACTGGGTGATGTACTTCGACGGCTCACTCAACCTCGAGGCGCAGTGTGAGTACTCTTGATCTCTCCAACAGGCGAACAACTCAAGTCGCCCCGATCTTGGAAGGTCTCAAACAACGGCCGTATGCAGCTCGCCTCGCTCCTTTCGGCATCAGCGGCTACTAGTCTACGGCGACTCCGCGGTGGTCATCAACCAAGTCAACAAGTCACAGGACCGCAACAAGGAGAACATGGGCGCCTCGCCTAGAAGTCCGCAAGCTCGAGAACAAGTTCTATGGTCTCGAGTTCCACCACGTCGTCCGCGACAACAACGTTCTGCGGGACGTCTGTCAAGCTTGGTTCTACTCGCTCAAGTACCGGCGGGTGTCTTCGTCCCACGAGCTTCACGCGCCATCCATCCCGGGCCGGGCGCCACCGACCATTGACCCGGTGCATCCCGGTGGCGAGAGGTCATGATGATCGACGTGGACTGGAGGCAGCCCTTCATCGACTACCTCAGCGAGCAGAAGGTTCCCTCGGACAAGAACTTGGCCGAGCAACTCATCCGTAGTGCCAAGTCCCTCGTTCTCGTCGGAGACAAGCTCTGAGGCGCATCTTCCGGAGTACTCATGAAGTGCGTTCCCAGACAAGAAGGCAAGGACATCTTGGAGGAGATCCATAAAGGCGTCTGCGGCAACCACGCGTCCTCACGCACGCTGGTCAGCAAGGCCTTCCGACGGGCTTTCTATTGGCCCACAGCTCTGGGCGACGCCGAAGAACTCGTCAGAAGGTGCCAAGGGTGCCAATACTTCGCCAAGCAACAACACGTCCTACAAGCTAGTCACCATACCGCCAACCTGGCCTTTCGCCTGCTGGGGGCTCGACATGATTGGGCCACTTCCAACTGCGCCAGGTGGATTCAACCGAGTATTGGTGGCCATCGACAAGTTCACCAAGTGGATCGAGGTCAAGCCGGTTACATGCCCCAAGGCCGACAGAGTACTCGACTTCCTGGATGAACTCGTGCATCGCTACGGACTACCCCACCGCATCATCACAGACCTGGGCTCCAACTTCAACAATCACCAGTTCTGGGAGTACTGCGAGAACAGCGGGATCGACGTCCGATATGTCTCAGTTGCCCATCCTCGGGCCAATGGACAAGTCGAAGCGCCAATGGATGGTGCTCGACGCTCTCAAAAGCGGCTACACGACGCGCCAACTCCAAAGGAGGCAAGTGGATCAAGGAACTACCCAATGCTCTCACGGGCTGCGTACTCAACCTTCCAAGCCAACGGGACAATCCCCGTACTTTCTCGGGTCTCTGGCTCGGCAATCCTCCTGCGATGTCATGTGGGATTCACCGGTGGAGCAATACGACGAAGGCATCTCGAAGACAGCAGACGAGTTGACATCGACGGACTCAAGAAGCTCATGTGCCGCCTCGTCCAATCAGCAAGGTACCTAGAGGGTATCCGACGCTACCACGATCGCAACGCGTTAAGGAACGCTCCTTCAACGTTGGTGATTTTGTCCTCCGCCGCATCCGACACGGAAGGACTACACAAGCTCGGCTCGCCACAGGAAGGTCCCTTCACAATTGCAAAGGTGACCGACCGGGCTCCTACCACCCTCGCACGCTTGAAGGCGAAGACATCAACAACTCGTGGAACATCGACCAACTCACGATTCTCGCCTAGTCTACACCGGGGCTCCAGTCTATCGACTACTCAAAGACCCCTTCACCGTAGCGGCCTCCGTGTCCAGCCCTAGTCTCGGACTACTCCTCTCCGTGATCCACCCACGCTGCTACTAACGGATCTTGGGGCACGAGACAAAGGACTCTCGGCGGTCTACTAAGAGACCAAGCACTCCTAGATCCAGCCCATGCGGCTACTAACGGATCTACTGCTGCGGCCATACGCCCTAGCACTACTTAGCCGTAGGCGGCCTCCGGGTCCTGGCGACTACTCTGTAACAACGGCCCTGGCCATCCAGCGTACATTTTCAGAATAAAGTTTGATTACCTATCAACCGCTTTCGTCCCTTTTCCTCAACGGGACCATCATAGTATGATTACTCGCGACGACTCCATGATGGGACTCCGCACTCACAGATCGGGATAACGAGTACTCATTTATGGAAGTTTCCTTCATTCATACTTAAACAAGTTCATTACAACTTTGTTTATACACAACTACTGCTACGAGCTAACCCTACGGGACTCGGAGGTTGAGCTTCTCGGCGACTTGTTCGGCAATGGCGCCATCTGCTCCAGAGCCTCCGCGTCTTGCTCGTGCAGTTGGCGGCTAGTCCGCCGGCGACTACGTCAACGGGAGCTTTTGGGAAGTACGACTTCATATACTCCAGGACCTGGTTGGGGATCGACGCCAGTGCTTCACGTACGTCGCCCGGGCTCGGCTTCCTTCACCGGTCCACCAATGGGGCTATCTTCGGTCCCCGGGTGAGGCACCGGAGTCTCGCGATGGGAAGCGCGGCCTCCTCGAGTTCCTTCACCGGGCCGTAGCTTCGCAGTCCTCGCTCAAACACGCAAAGATTTGTAGCAGATTGGCGAGGTCACGATCCGACGCAATGCGAAGCTCCATGTGCTTGTCGCACTCGTAAGCAAGTGCTTATAATCATACTCCAAGACCTCGCGGGCCTCTTGCTCTCGGTAGAAGAGGTTCTTCAGTCGGTCTCTGAAGCCTTCAGCTGGTCGACGCGGGTCTCAAGCTCTGCAATCAACAAGGCAAAGCGGGTCAGACTCCTCCAAGACACTACCAATGGGTACTCAAGATGGCAAGCAGTACCTTTATTCTTGTTATGAGAGACTTGTTCTTCCGCACTACTCGTCGCTCTTCCCGCATATCTTGGATTTCGTTGTGATATCTTGGGCGGCGGTGTCCAGCTTCGACGCATGCGCGCGTGCTTCCGGCCTTCACGAGCTGTTCTTCTAAGGCCTCGGCCGAGCACCGTGTCGCCGTACCCTTGAAGCATGTCGACCGCCGAGACCGCTCCGCGACGTCCTGCCACAGACAACACATGTCAAATGGGTACTCAACACTAAAGGATTGACTACTCAAGGGTGTCGACTACTCACCTTCATCCATTGCTCTACCGCGCATTGCCTCCATGTGCCGAGCTACTACCGCCGGATCGACTAGGTCATCCGCCAGCTCGATCCCGCCACTACTCGTCGCGGTTTCGGACATTGGCGCCGAGCGGATTGGCTCCGCGTCCTGGATCTCTGGCGAGCGAACGACTACTTCCAGAGCCGGTTCTGGATGCACGTCGTTGCGCCCCCCTCCAGCTGTCGCGGTGGCTTCTTCAACCGCCACCTCCATTTGCTCGGGGGCTCCTTCGGCTCCACGGGTCTCTGTGCCAAATTCAACGCACCGCCGACGGATAGCACTTCCCTCGGCCCGGCACCGCAATAAAGGACAACCGATCGGTCATACATGGCGGTTACGACTACTCTTCGGGATTACTTGCACTTGAGCAAAGTACTCACCCTCTACGATGCTGGCCTCAGGCAAGGTAGCTTCCACGGCCGGCGCCCCGGATTCTGCCTGAGGGGCGGGAGCGGACTCCTCAGCGGGCGGTTTCCTCTCCACCACCGTGTGGTGGGTTCATCTCCTCCGTGTCAAGTCCGTCGATTTCCTGCAGAGTGCACAAGCTGGTTGTCAACCCAGTACGACTACCAAATCTAATGTACTACTCGGGAAGGATCACCACTTACAAATTCGACCGGACTACCGTCACGGTTGGGGCGCCGAGGATGCTGGCAATATCTACCAGTCCAGCTTCGGTAGGCGTTTCCTCTTGCGCCTCGATGGCCGCTTCTTCAACAATAGCGGCGGCTTTGTGCTCCCCTCAAGTGGCGTGACAACCTGCGCCAAGAGCTCCTCTGGTGGGCTGGCTCGACTACCCCGGTGGCTCCTCCACCGTATCCCAGTTGCCTTCGTCCCCCTGCTCTACGGGGTCGGAAGGCGGCATCTCCTGCAAGCAAGGGAATTTCGTCGTCAATGTACAACATCGAGACATAAGTACTCGACTACCCTATTCAAGACGGCTTACCTCCTGGGACGTGGTCTCCGTGACCTTCAACTTCTTGGCCACGCGCTTGCGGGCCACGTTGCGCGGCCTCCTTGGCGGCGCGGGCAAACTAGCCTCCGGGCTGGTCGGCGGATCTGAGCGAGAGGAATATGAGGCAATCCAGGCGGTGAATCTCGGCAGCGGAAGCGCTCTGCAGCGTCTCCTCATCGTCGTCCTCTTGGACGTGTCTTCGACGACTACTGTGTCGTCTCCCTCACCAACCTCGCGCCGCTCCTTGGCCTTGGCTTTCCCTTCCTCTGGGACCTCGACAAGTTGAGGAGGCGACGCCGGCTCGGAGACGAACTTCACCAAGTCATCCTGCAAGAAGCTGTATGTCGGCGACTACTCTTACGTAATGAGTACTCGACAATGGAGTACGGCTACCGACCTCATTTGGCGGGCGCGGCGGAGTACTGCAGGCACGCAGCGTACGCCCGGCATGTCTTTGAAGATCCCGAGCCTATCAACGATGTCGTCGTCGACTTCATCACCGGGCATCCGCGACGTGTCGTCGTCGCCGGTGTACTGGTACCCTAAGGTGTCGCGGGCCATCAGCGGCTGCACCCTTCGCTTCATGAAGCTGAAGGCCACATGTTGCCCTCACCGCTTCTCTCAAAGCCTTGATTTTCGCCCACTCGCAACCGGATACCTTCCGCATTGTTGGCTCGAGTTCCACCATGGCCGGTGCTTCTACCGCCTCGCTGGCTTGGTGATGTAAAACCATTTCGACTTCAATCTTGGTTGGAGTCGATAAGCTTGTACGAGAGTCTTGCTCATGGCGTCTTCTCGCATCGGATGCCTGGCTCCCCACTACTCGAGGATTGTTGGCGCGGGTGGGGCTTGACTCGGGAAGAATTTTGGAAAAGGATCCAATGGGGCTTGATCCCCAAGAAAGCTTCGCAGTGTATGAAGGCGAGGTGTGGAAGATACCGTTGGGGTTGAGGTTGAGGTACTCGATGCCGTAGTACCCAGCCCCTTGAAGAAGTCGTGGCCGGGAGAGACAGCCCTCGCTCATGCCGAACCGGGTGAACATAGGGATCTCGTCCGGCTTTTCTCCATGGGGTACGGATCCCTCGCAGCTCTCCACATGTCAACCTCCTTCTCCCGCAAGAATCCACTGAGAAGCGCCAGCAGATCTTCTTGGTCTTGGCCTTGGATTTCTTCCATTCTTGATTCGGATTTGGTCATGGCGGAGACACCGCACGGCGATGTCCCCCGCGGATCCGCGGCCTCCTCGCGAGCCCTTTTCTTCCCACCGCGGCCTTCGAGGTCTTGATGGTGAGGGCTTCATTCTCCAAGTGCACGGTGTCTTCACTCGCATTCGCTCGGGGGCTACGGCGGTGGCTTTCTCTGGCGGCGTTGGATCTACAATCCTCTCAACGGCGGCATGCGCCGGGCGGTGATTTCGCTCGATCGCTAGGAATGGCTGCGAATGCGTGGGGTGAAAAACCCTAAGGGTTTCGGCTTCTGTTATAAGTCAGCGGCCTCCAAGCGGTAGGATGGATAAGTCCGTGCATCGGGCGACTCGGCGGTGCTTGACTCTCCAACTCTACTAGTCGACACGCCTGCGTCTGGGCTCGGCTACTTCTACTCAACTTCCGGGTAGCGACAAGATTCAAGAGCAACTCGGGACACATTCTAAGATGACCCTTCAATTCGAGAGGAAGTACTCGACTCAAGGCTCGGGGCTCCGTGCCACGTGTCCTTCGGTTTTTCTCCGGATTTCACGGGATATTCTTGCCAAAACTTCAGATGGACCCTCGGCCAGTGCGCAACTCAACCTAAGGCTCGGGGCTACTCCATATGGAGTGCGATTTTGCAATCGCACTTCCATATCGATTCGCTTCAAGACAACACGGGCATTGTTGAAGACCTTCAAGGCGCACTCGAGGACGCTTGGGACTACTCGAGAAGACTTGAGATTGCTCAAATATCAGCCGGAGTACATTCCGACCTCGGGATGCCGACTACTCTTGAGGACTTTTGACTTGTAGCGCTCGGGGCGGCTTGAGGGACTACTCGTTAAGGCCGTCAAGACTACTCAGCTATCCTTCTCGACTACAAAGTACTCGGGGCTTGTCGTATGGACCTCCACAGGCCCACTACCTCGGTGGGTACCAGGACCGACTACTCGGTGGGCCCCAGGACTACTCGACTTCTTGTTGCCACGACACGATGGTGTGAAGCACAAGGGCTACAGAGGAGAAGTACCGGATAGGAAGTCGTACATGTCCCTTGTATAGAGGACTCCTAGGCGTACTCGACTAGTACTCTCTCCGAACCGACTTGTAACCCTGCCTCCCGGACTATATAAGGCGAGGCGGGGGACCCTCTCTCTCACGGCTTAAGATTGCATCATCTTGTAATCGCACCCAATCAATCCGAGCCACGCAGCGACATCAGGGACGTGGGTATTACGCACCGCTAAATTGTGTGCCACGTGTCTCTTCCTTGAGTTACCGATCTCGGCGAGGCCACATTCATCTACTTCGGGTACTCCCCTTAGTAGGTTGCCGGTCTAAAACACCGACAATGGGTGCTATGATCATTCGGCATGCCCTTAGATTGGGGCTTCTATAATTTCTTGCATCCGTCTAGAGAGATCTAATCCATGTGCTTGGTTTTAATAAACATGTGTTTTCTTACCTTGAACTGCAATTAGAAGTTTTTATTAGCGAAATGTTCGCGTATTATTGGCTGGGTATTTCTTACATTATTGTATAGGATTTTAATAGGGTATTTCTTACATATTATTGGCTGGATATTTCTTACATATAATATGGAAACCAGCATGCAGCACAGCAGCAGCGTGCAGAGCAGCCGATCCGGCCAGATTTTCGGAGAAAAAGGTCGCCTCATAGTCACAGGCCGGCTCACAGCCGCGTTCCCCGCTCCCGTTCCAATCTGGTGAAAATCTTCCAAAGCAACCAATCTGATGGAGATGGGGACCTTTTTACCCGGGGCGGAGCGGTTGGTGCTGGCGGCATGGAGGGCGGGAAAGGAAGGCGGGCCGAGTTGGGCCGGAAGGAGTAAAAGGAGCTTAGCATTATTCTCTTCCATTTTTCTTTGTCTCGAACAATTTTCATAATAGTTGATCAGCAGATTATGACGCACAGTAGTTTTGTGTGTGCTACTCTACATTCTACACACACACAAAAAATTTTCTTGGTTTACACTTTTACAACGCATGATGCGCGGAGAACTAAAGTGGATGGAGCGCGTGCTACCTCACACGCGCATGCACACGCAACAGTCTGTTTTCGTTTAGCAAAAAAACGTAGAGAGGAGATAAAAAGGAGAGCATTCCTACTGTGGAAAGGTTCCCGGGGTGAGATCGACCCCGGGTGAAAACGATCCATGATAGCGCGGTTGAATCCGGTGACACACAGTAACTTTCATATCCTACATTTGATAAATAGCCACCCCCAGACAGAGCAATCTCACAGAGTAAGCCGAAGCACCAGGCAAGAGTGATCTCAGTCAGAGACCAGAGCAAACCAGAGCCAGCACCCCTCCTCCGACTCGTGCAGCTTGCCCTCCTCTGACAGCCATGGGCGGCTCTACCGACGGGGAGAAAGCCCTCATCGCCCGGTGCAGATCCAGTCTAGGGGGCTGTAATGCCTCCAATTTTTCCATAGAAATTTTGAGGAGAAAGAAGGAGAAAGAGAAAGAAGAAGGAGGGAGGAAGAAGAAGAGGAAGGAGAGCCCCACTACAAGTCAATCCTGTATTCGCCACTGCTCATCGCCATCCTTGTTAGAATTAATAAACTCCTATGTAACAACGACTTGTAAAGATGCGCCTGCGTGCGTTAAGAATTGGCTTGGTCATTAAGGAACTCGGTTAGTTGTAGATAGAGTTGTATCTAGTTTAAACCGAGTACCTTGTGAATCAAGTTGTAGTCTATCTCTTGTAACCAGTTGGCCTTGGCCACTATATATTAACACGCAACACGCAGCAAGCCGAGATAGGCAACTGCGTTTAACTCGCCTGAACGCAAGTTCTTTCATGGTATCAGAGCCTTCTTCTTCTAAAAACATCTATTGCCATCCATCGCCATGAGTACCTCCCTAGCTTCTTCATCCTCCACCAGCTACCATTCACCCTTTGGCACCAAAGTTTCTGAGAAACTCACCCGTGACAATTATCTGCTATGGAAGGCACAAGTTTTGCCTCCAATCCGAGGAGCTCAGCTAGAAGGATACCTAGATGGATCCAGCAAGCCGCCGCCAAAGCTTCTCACCGTGATCAAGGATGACAAGACCCAGGAGGAGGTGCCGAACCAGGCGTATTCAACCCGGGCGCAAGATCAGCAAGTACCGCCATCCGCTTAATTCCCTCACCAAGGATGTGTTGGGACAGGTGGCCATGGCATCCACAGCATCTGAAGTGTGGACAATCCTTGAAGACATGTTCTCGGCACAATCTTGTGCACGAGTAACAAATCTACGGATGCAACTCTGCACCCTCAAGAAGGGAAGTCAGACCACGGCGATCTACTTCAACAAGATGAAGGCCCTTGCAGATGAGCTTGCAGCTGCAGGAAAGAAGGTCGACGATGATGAGATGGTATCCTTTATTCTCGCTGGTTTGGATTTTGAATACAACCCGATTGTATCATCTGTTCTTGGTCGATCTGAACCTATCTCCATAAGTGATCTATATGCCCAAGTTACGGCATATGAAACAAGACTGCAGATGCTCCAAGATCAGCAACCTGGCGGCAATCAGTACCAATCCTCTGCTAATATGGCCTCTAGGGGTCGTTCAGGCAGTTGTGGCCGAGGAGGAAACCGCGTCGCGGTAGTGGTAGCCGTGGCTTTGGTGGGCGCAATCCCACTGGAGCCAATGCAGGAGGACAAGGTGCTTCAAATAAGCCAAAGTGCCAAATCTGTGACAAGCCTAATCATTCAGCACTTGAGTGCTGGTATAGATTTGATGAGGATTATCAACCAAACAAAGAAGAACGCAGGTTTGCTTCATCGATATGGAGTAGACACGAATTGGTATGTTGATAGTGGCGCCACCCATCACATCACCGTGAACTTGACAAGCTAACTATACGAGAAAAGTATGGAGGACGAGATCAAGTTCATGGCGCAAATGGGTCAGGTATGAGTATTAACAATATTGGTCATACTACCTTACATACCCCTACTCGTGATCTTCATCTAAAAAATATCCTTCATGTACCTAGTGCTAAAAAATCTCTAGCTTCATCGTATTGCCTCGATAATAATGCCTTTCTTGAGTTTCATCCAAATTTTTTCCTCATTAAGGACAAAACGAAGACAACTCTTCATCAAGGAAGGTGTAGTGGCGGCCTCTACCCTCTAGAATTGAGTAGAGAAGGAGTGAATCGGAGCAAGCAAGCCCTTGAGTCAATAAGTCGTCTACCTCAAGATGGCATAATGCCAGGCCATCCGGCCTTTCCTATCGTATCTCGTGTCCTTAGAGATAATAATCTCCCTTTGTTAATGATAAAAGTGTTGAGTCGTGTGTGATTCATGCCAAAGAGCAAAGAGTCACCAACTTCCTTATAATAGCTCGAATAAATTTGCTGCTGCTCTATTTGAATTAATTCATTCTGATGTTTGGGGTCCAGCACCTACATCTGTTGGAAAATTTTCTTACTATGTGAGTTTTATTGATGATCACACTAAGTACATGGATATATTTGCTTAGGTCAAAAAATCAGATGTTTTCACATCTTGAGAGATTTCCAAGCTCTAGTAGAAAGACAGTTCAACAAGCAAATCATTGCTATGCAAACCGATTGGGGAGGAGAATATGAAAGGCTAAATTCTTTCTTTCAGCAAATCGGCATTGCTCACCGAGTTTCCTGTCCACATGCCCATCAGCAAAATGGTAGAGCCGAAAGGAAACATAGGCATATAGTGGAAGTAGGATTAGCCTTGTTAGCAAATGCTTCCATGCCTTTAAAATTTTGGGATGAGGCCTTCTTAACAGCAACCCATCTCATAAATCTTCTCCCAAGCAAAGTCTTAAATTATCAAGTACCATTCGAACTTCTTTTCAAGGAAAAACCTGATTACCCTTCCCTTCGGGTGTTTGGTTGTGCCTGCTGGCCTAATCTTCGGCCATTTAACTCTAGGAAGCTAGCCTTTAGATCAAAAAGGTGTGCTTTCCTTGGGTACAGTTCCCGTCATAAAGGATTTAAATGTCTAGACATCCCTACTGGTCGAGTTTATATTTCGCGAGATGTAGTCTTTGATGAAGAAGTCTTCCCCTTTGCATCTCTCCATGAAAATGCTGGAGCTAGACTCCGTCAAGAAATTTCTTTGCTTCCTGAATATCTCCTTAGTTTCAATCATGAGGGGGAAGGTAGCAATGATCAATATTTGTCTAATACTGACCCTCATGTACATGAGAGCACTGTGATTGATGAACAGGAGATAGAAGACGAGTATCTAGAAGAGTCGGAGAAAATTTGGGGCAAAACAGTGCATCTAGCGGCTTATTGCATGATCAGGTGCTACAAGACAAAAGTGGCGCTGAAACTCAAGTTGATTCGTCTGGCGCAGCGTTGGATCCAATGGCGGGCGCTGGATCCCAAGCGGGTCCGACGGGCTTCTGCCTGCCGCGCTCGGGCATAGCGGTGAGCCAGATTCTCCAGTGCACGTGGTGCACGTGACAGCCGCCTGTGAGATCTCGACAACATCGCCCCGGCTGCCTCGTAGCTCACCGCGACGGATCCGGTGGCATGGCCTGTAATCCGGTGTGGCGAGGAGTTCTACTGCACAGCCTGCGCCATATCCCAAAACTCGTTCACAAAGCGGTATTTTTAAACCCAAAACTTATACCGATGGCACTATACGATATGCAAACTATGCTTCTACAGGTGAACCATCAAATATTGATGAAGCTCTTGAGGATACAAAGTGGAAGCAAGCCATGCAAGAGGAGATTGATGCACTTCACAAGAATGGTACGTGGCATTTAGTTCCCTATAAGAAAGGCATGAATATTATTGATTGTAAATGGGTTTGGAAGATAAAACGAAAAGCTGATGGCAGCATAGATCGATACAAGGGAAGATTGGTAGCAAAAGGATTCAAACAAAGATATGGTTTGGACTATGAGGATACTTTTAGTCCAGTTGTTAAAATTGCTACAATCAGATTAGTATTATCAGTAGTTGTTTCAAGAGGATGGTGTCTACGGCAATTAGATGTACAGAATGCGTTTCTTCATGGCATTCTTGAAGAAGAGGTTTACATGAGGCAGCCTCCAGGCTTTGAGGATGAGAAAAGACCACACTATGTTTGTCGGTTGGATAAAGCTCTCTATGGACTTAAGAAAGCCCATAGGGCCTGGT
The DNA here is from genome assembly GCA_022644695.1 of Cenchrus purpureus. Classification (NCBI taxonomy): domain Eukaryota; kingdom Viridiplantae; phylum Streptophyta; class Magnoliopsida; order Poales; family Poaceae; genus Cenchrus; species Cenchrus purpureus. Next base: position 26,857,867 of record CP053458.1, on the reverse strand, counting down.
ATGCAAGGCTAAGCACAAAGTTGTGTGATCTTGGGTTTAAACCTTCTAAGTCAGATACTTCCCTATTTATTTATTCCAAGAATGGCATTACTATATATATGCTTATCTATGTTGATGACATTATTGTGACTAGTTCATCTACAGAAGCAGTTTCAGCATTACTCAAAGATTTAAAGGCAGACTTCGCACTAAAAGATCTTGGGGAGCTGAACTACTTTCTAGGCATTGAAGTTGAGCCGATCAAGGGAGGCATACTGATAAAACAAGAAAAATATGCTGGGGATATCCTACACCGAGTTGGTATGAAAACCTGTAAGTCCTCTCCAACTCCCTTAGCATCAACAGAAAAGTTATCCAAAGAGGGCGGCCACCGTTATCTCCGTAAGATGCCACTAAGTATCAAAGTATTGTAGGAGCATTACAAGACTCTCACTCTTACGCGATCAGATCTAGCATTTGCTGTCAATAAAGTTTGTCAATTTCTACATGCGCCTACTTTGTCTCATTGGACAGCAGTAAAGCGAATTCTAAGATATGTTAGAGGAACTAGTGGCATTGGAATCAAGATAACAAAATCTCTCTCGAATTTGTTAAGTGCCGTTCTTCACGATGCGAGCTAAGTGCAGGCAGAGTAGTGTTGATGATTGAAGGTCAACAGGAGGATTTCTTGTTTTTCTTTGGTCCTATCTTATATCATGGAGTGCTAAGAAACAGAGCTCTGATCTCAAGGTCAAGTGTAGGTGAGTATAAATCATTGGCCAACGCTACTGCTGAGCTGATTTGGGTTGAAGCACTATTAAAAGAGTTGGGGATAAAATTAAAGGTTCCTCCGTCTCTTTGGTGTGATAATCTTGGAGCAACTTATTTGTCAGCCAATCCAGTGTTCCATGCTAGAGCCAAGCATATTGAAATAGACTTCCATTTTGTAAGAGAAAGAGTTGCTAGAAAGCAATTGAGTATCAGGTTTGTTTCTACCAAAGATCAATTGGCAGATGGGTTCACCAAAGCTTTGGGAACAAGGATGTTTGAGAAATTTAGAGACAATCTCAATCTGGTCTGTCAACCCGGTTGAGATTGAGGGAGGCTGTTAGAATTAATAAACTCCTATGTAACGACGACTTGTAAAGATGCGTCTGCGTGCGTTAAGAATTGGCTTGGTCATTAAGGAACTCGGTTAGTTGTAGATAGAGTTGTATCTAGTTTAAACCGAGTACCTTGTGAATCAAGTTGTAGTCTATCTCTTGTAACCAGTTGGCCTTGGCCACTATATATTAACACGCAACACGCAGCAAGCCGAGATTGGCAACTGCGTTTAACTCGCCTGAACGCAAGTTCTTTCAATCCTCTCTTCCGGCATGACCGGCGTGCTGGTGTGGGGCTTCATGTACGTCAAGCTCCTCAAGGAGCGGGCGGCGGTGGCGCAGGCCGCGGCTGCGGCGGCGGCTCCGGCGGCCAACGACGACTGGTGGCTCTACCAGGCGGGGCGCGCCGCCGTGAGCATCGTCCGAGGCTGGCGCTGGTTTTAGGCTGCTGTGCCTGAAGATCAAGAGCCGAAGAGGTGGTGCACTGTCTGAAGTTCCTCCATGTGTCTGTTTTCCTTCTTGTGTGTTCTCCGTGCGATCTTCTTTCTGTCAATCTGTCCACAGATGCCCATCCATGCCCCTGTACCTATAGATTAGTAGGGGCATAGAGGGTAGCTGTTATTCTGTTTCAGCATTGTCAGCATTACGTCGGGCCGTTCCCTCGTAATCGCTCGTGTTGTCAGTGTCCCAGGACACCACCCCTGCAAATTCGGCATTATGTTCGTTGTGCGTGTTAATGTGATGTGTGTTTCGTTCTGTGATTTGGTTTGTTCTTGCATTGTGTCCTCCACTCCTTCTCTCCTGGAATGTACTTCTGCAGTGTAGTAGTTGCTTTGAACTGCAGCTAAGGAGGTGAAAGATGGTGAAAGGAGGGAAGAAGAACATGACCAACAAGCAACAATTTCAGTTGACACGACACATATTACTGCTCCACGCGCACTTTCAAGAGACCAGATCACACGTGATGATAAGTCCAACATTTTGATCCCCTCTGTCCCTGGGAGTTAGTTCTGCACAACCCCAATTCGAAGGGCAAAAAGCTGGGACGATATGCAAAATCTTTGTTTCGATCCTAATAGAAAATCCTCGTAGCAGATACTCCACACACTTGTGCAGTGTGGTCACAGGTGCCTAGTTGGTCCGATCTCCGTCTGATACTGACCACCAATTCGACAAGTCTTTACAAGACACAACCTTTTCAAGTCGTAACGAAATCGGGCAGGAGTTATATGTTTTTATTACCCTTTCTTCCTTCTGATAAAATAGCAAAGCTTTTGTCATTCCTTTCGGGGGCAGTAGGAGAGTAGGGAGGACAAAGAAATGCGAAAAAGTAGGGCCGGATTAACTAACTGGGCTCTGAGTTTGGTTGGGCTCAGCCCATAATAAAGTTATAATAATTCCTGTTAAAGTGTTAATATAAGCATGATGCTTCCCCTTGAATTTCACTCAAACTTATTAGCCCCAGAATCTCTACGAGATTCACCATAAATCTCTACGACCATTCAAAATTATCTTTCTAGGTCCCCAGCTTTGTCAATGTTATCATCTACGCGATGCCAAACATGTATGCATACTAATCAATGAGCTAAACCGATTTATTTAGTGTCATACCGATGAGCACAAGTCTCACACACATGAGAACACCCATTTTATTCTGCACCGTCAAGGCTGGGCTGCTCATCCATGTAAAGTTTCTTTTTCTCCTCAGAACGACGATGTTGGGATTTTTCCTTTTACATGAGTAACACGACTGACGAGGTTGCAATCATTTTTTTTCCACCGATAAGGCCGAACATCATATGGAATCTGCATTGGTGAGAGAGGGCAGCGAGCGGCCATTGTTCCTTCCTGCCATCTTCCTCTCCACGCCGCCAGATGTTGCAAGGAGGAGGAAGATGTCCAATGCTCAAAGATTAATTATAATGGAGGATTTCATTTTGATATTTCCAAAAGATAAGTCCGTCGGCGTTTTCTCTGGGCAGGTAACCAGCAGCTACATGGAGGGAAGTGCAAAGTAAGTTGGGCCAGATTGCAAAGGCCGATTAACAGAGGAGGACTGATCTTGCAGCATTCAGTAGAGCTCTTCGCCTACGCTGGCTTTGGTTTCAATGGAAGTATCCTGATCGTCCTTGGGTTGGTATGGAGTTGTCGGTTGATGAGTTGGTTTTGCCACGGCGACAAAGGTAACAGTGAACAATGGGAAGATGGCTAGTTTTTGGTTCTCTAACTGGCTGGATGGGGGGACGCCTGCCATTCAATTCCCAGAGTTGTTTAATCACAGCAAGAGGAAAAGGAGATCGGTGGCAGAGGCTTTGGCCAATGATCAATGGATTAGGGATTTCATGCATGACTTTACAGTACCTCTCCTAGATGAGTTTGTCAAGCTTTGGGGTCTCATTGAGGATGTCAATTTTGACAGTCAGAACATGGAACATGACATCATTGTCTGGACAAGAACAACCTCAGGAGAATACTCTGCGAAGTCAGCTTACGAAATGCAGTTTGAGGGGGGGTATTTTCTCTTCTTTTTCCAAGATAGTGTGGAAAGTTTGGGCTCCTTCCAAATGCAAAATTTTCATGTGGTTACTACTTCAAAATAGAGTCTGGACTGCTAACAAGTTGTTGAATAGGGAATGGCCAAACTCCTACTTCTGTCAGCTTTGCTACAGAAACCTTGAAACAACCAATCATCTCTTTGTGGAGTGTCTGTTATCATGTTCAATTTGGCGCGGTGGTGCAGTCGGAAGGACTTCTGAAGCGAATCCTGGAACAACAAAGCTGATTTTGTGAGTTGGTTTGCCGATCTCGCTGGAAGCTCTATGGACACAATGACAAAGGGATCACATTCACTGTCAATCTTGGTAACTTGGAAGATTTGGTGTGAGCGGAACAATAGGAGCTTCAATAACAAGGAACAATCAGTTACACGAATTTTGGAAGACATCAAGGACACAGCTCGTCTTTGGGTTTTGGCAGGAGCTAAGCATTTAGCGGCTTTAGTTGTTAATCAAAGTAGTGAGTAATCACTGTAATTTTCTTTCTTTCTAGTTGCAGAGCTATTCCGATGCTCTGGCCTGTCCCTAGACGGGTGTACTTAGGCGCCTCTGGCGCCTATTCTCTCCTTCTTATTAATTAAAGCCGGAATCATTCCGGGTCTTTCGAAAAAAAATATATTTCCAAAAGATAGCCATGTAAGCAATATGAAAATGAAATTGGATTTAAAACTACCTATGCAATGCAAATTGTTAATGGTGTAGTTTTATATGCATTACATGCAAGACACAAAATTGTGTTGATAACTCTGCATATATGGGTTTAGCTAGATGAAACACTTCACACCTCTCTCCTCGTTAACTCATAACCACATCATAAAAAGATGACTTGTCACCCTAACTATGAAACCTGCATTGAGCTTAGCCTAAAAATGTTAATTTTTTCCTCCAATCATGAGACTAACAGGGCAACAGCTAGCTCTTGAAATTCTGTCATTTTATTTTTAGAATATAATAGATAGGTTAGTTATGGCACCTTTTCTTATTAACATCTCGAGAATATCTGTCATCTTTTTTTAGTATATAATAATAACGGGCAAGTTAGTATTAGCAGATTTTAACCACTCGAATAACTAGTGATTTGAGTTTCATTTCAAATAGAGGCATATTATTGCTTGTATGGCACCATGCGTGCATGATTTTATCGCTGCCATTGAGTGGTATCCAGATGTATCGACACAACCGAAGGTTACTTGTACCCTATAAATATCGAGGGGGGTCTTGGGAACAGTAGGTCGCAGTGATCACATCCTGCTAACTCCTCGGACAGCAACTGTGAAAAATCTAATATGAGGGGCGGATACGGTGGTCTACGGTATTTGTTGAGAGAGGGCGTTTTATGGTCCATAGTGGACATCAAACGGCTTTCTGGAAAGACTTATGGATTGGTGATAAACCAATGATGGAACAATTCCATCTCTTTACAATTTAGCCAGGAACAAACGGGCTACTGTTGCCCAGGTGTTAAGCTCGTCTCCACTTAATGTCTCTTTCCGTAGAGCTTTGGTGGGGGTTAATAGGGATAATTGGATGCTACTGGTTGGGTCTGTACTACATGTACAGCTTGATGATCAGGATGATGCTTTCATGTGGTGCCGTGGCAAGAGGGTTTTCTCCACACAATCTATGTACAAAGACATTATGAAAGAAGAAGGAACACCCCATAGATGCATTAACTGGAAGGTAAAACTTCCTTTGAAAATTAAGATTTTTCTTTGGTACCTTAATCAGGGGGTAATTTTAACTAAAGATAACCTTGTCAAAAGAAAATGGAAGGGGGATGAGAAATGTTGTTTTTGTGACTCAAAAGAGAGCATTCAACATCTGTTTTTTGATTGCCGAATGGCAAGGTTGGTGTGGGGTGCTGTTGCCATTACTTTTGGCTTTCGACCACCAACTACTACGAGATTCATGTTTGGTCATTGGCTGAAAAGTTTTCCTTTCAAACTTAGAAATAAGGTTCTGATTGGAGTTGCGACGGTGTGCTGGGCCATTTGGCTTAGTAGGAATGATGTTGTTTTTCAGAGAACATCCCCTAAATCGTTTTTGCAGGTGATTTTTAGAGCGACGTATTGGATCAGAAGTTGGGCTATCCTCTCTAAAGAGGAAGAGAAAAATGACCTGAAGGCTGGTGGTCATTTGTTGGAGGTCCAAACTCTGAAGTTCTTCACAAAGGCTGGCTGGAACACCTTGATGCGTTTGGAGTATTAGTCCTTGTGTTGTGTTGTCTCTGTTTGAGGATGTTCTTGGTGTCTGTTCTTGAAGGGGTCTTATCTAATAGCTTTTGTGCAGTCTAGGTGCTGTCGGTCGTCTATCCTGTTTTATTTGTGTTGGAGTCAGTCGTCTAGGACTTGTGTGCAGCCTATGTGCTGGTGGTCAGTGTCAGTTTCTGTGGTTGTAAGCTTACAAAACGTTTGTAAGTGGAGACCGGATTTTTCCTTGATTAAAAAAAATTTGTTATTGCTCCTTGTGCTTTTTGGGTGCCCATCCCCGACATTGTGTAAGTACACTTCCTGATCGTGTTTTTCATGATAGTAAATTTAATTTAGTGGTAGATAACAAAAATTGCAGCAGGTCGGCTTTATAAATTGGAGACCGGAAGTACTACTTGTAACATCCCAGAAATTTAAATGTTTTCTCATATGTAAATTTTCACAAAAATTTAAAACTTTTTTATTGAACATGTGTGTCACCAAGTTTTAAACCCTTTCTAGCCCTTTTCCTAAAATCCAAATAAATAAAACCCAAAAATATAAAAACATATCTCCAAATTATGGTAAAATATGTGATTTGGATTTTATGGATTTTATTTGGTTTTTATTTGAGTGTGTTTGAATTTGAAAGTATTCAAATTCAACCTATGGTTTAAATCTAATTCAAAACTAAATTCAAAACCCTTCTAACTAACTGGACCAGCTAACTTCTTCCTAGGTCTAACAGACCTCCTCCAGCTCCTAAGCCACGGCCACCATAAACCATGCATCCTTCTTTCGGCCCATTCACCGGCCCAACACAGCTTCACCGCACACCACCGAACCCCCCTCTCTCTTCTTCTTCGTCAGCCGAGCCATCGCCGCCATCTCACCGCTTTGCTTGCACGCAGTGAGCCGAGCCACCCGCCTCCCTAACACGCACGCCGACGGGTTGGCTCGCACGTCGAGGTGGACCCCACGCGCTTTCCCTTGCGCGAAATCACTTCTTTGCCACCGCTTTTTCCCCCGCTCCAAGCCTTGCAGAACCAAGCCGTGGACGCACGCCGCCACGCACGAGAGGGACAGCCCACGGGCCTCCCTGTGCCCTTGACCTCTGACGCTTCAAAACCACCACGGCCACGCCTCCCTTGGCCCTGTCGCCACTTGGGAATTTTACCCCCTTTTTTCCTCTGCTCGTCGCCGGAAGGAGAGAAGAGGGGAAGGGAGAAGAGAAGAGGGAAGGGGGAGAAGACGGAGGCGCACCACCGCGCCGACTGCCAAGACGGAGCCCACCAAGAGGCGGGGCGGGTCGTGAGGAAGGCCGTCCGCGAGCGGGCGGAGATCGGAGCAGAGGAGCACGACGTGTCGCCGCCTTCACCACGCCGTCGCCGCCGTGAACTTCACCACCGCGGACTCCACGGCCACGTCTACACCTCCGCCCCTCGGTGAGCTAGACCACAATCTCCCGCACCCAAGCACGCGTCCTCGCCGCTCTAACCTGTTACTCTTTTTGTTGCTCTGGCCCGGACGCCGCGCCGCGCAGGATGCCTCGTGCCGCCGCCGTGGCGGATCACCCCAGACCCGCGCCGGGCAACGCCGCTCTGCGTTCGCTGCACCACGCCGTCGCGTTCCACGCTTATCCTTGAAACGTTTGCCTGTGATCATGGTCGTCGTGCCTTTTGGTTTCGTTGCACACCGCTGTCGCCGTTCGCCACCGCGCCACGCACCGCGGCCCCGCTTCGTGCACGCCGCCCGGTTACCGCGCGGAGCGTCGCGAACGACACGTGACCGGGGCCGAGCACACCCACGTGCTTGGCAACGAAGGAGCGCCACGCCCGTTGGCATCTATTCCTGAACGCGCGCCTGTCGGGATCGCCGCGCGCCGCGCCTGCCACCGCGTGTCGCGCCGCGCCATGATCTCCGCTCTGTCTCGCTGTTCTCTGTTCGGCCTTCGTGCCGTGTTTCCTTGCTGGTGCCGCGCCACCGTCGGCTGCTGTTGCTTTGCCCCGCCGAGCCGCAACCGCCTCGCCGACGCTGCCTTGTCGCTACGCCACGCCCGCTCGCGTGCCGCCACTTCCACAGCCATGCCGCGCCGTGCTGCTCCTCGCAGCTCCGCCATGCGCGCACCGGACTGCATCACGTCAGGCGACACGCCTCGCCGGCCGCTCTGCGTCGCACCGACGCCGCTCTCGTGCTATGCTCGGCCTTCGCGCCGTGACATACTCTCTGCAGGTGCACGCGTTGCCGTCGTAACCGAACCACATCGCCGGCAAGCCCCTTGTCGAGCCGCCGTCTCCTTTTGGGTCTTTCGTCGAACACCTTGATCGCCCCTCTTTTTCCTGTGCTCTGGTTGGTGCCACGCAGCGGACCACACAAGCCCACAGACCACCACAGAGAATCCGGACGGTTTTGGAAGAACCCTAGAGGAATTCAAGGGGCCAATCCAGACTTCGACAAGTGACTTCCCTAAACAGGCCTGGCCGGACCTCGCCCAATGAAGCCCATCTGCGCCGATGCTTAACCAGGCCGAACCAATCTAGTTCAGGGTGTTTCTTTAGACTTCTGAACCCTTGGGCCGGACTGGGCCGACCCAATGGGCCACTAACACTTTGGGCCCACTTACGGCCCACTAACTTGACACCGACGTCATGCTGACGTCGGCATTATTTTAATAAAATTATTTTCGGTTTTAAATAAAATGATTTAATAAATATTTTATAAATCCCTTTTTCTTTAAAAATTCATAACTAATTATCTGGAGCTCCGAAAATTATGAAACCACTTGCGTTGGTTTCATAATTTCGAGACGCTCGCTGCTACCCTATCCTTATCCTCTCTTGCCCTTGAACCAAACCCTATTTTGCCGCGTGCATTGGAGTAGGATTCGTGGCGCTCGCCATGCGCTATTGTGTGTGTGGAGTGGGGCGGAGCCCGCAACTAGCCAGCGTGTTGCAGACACGAATTACATCCCCGAGTCGTGTTCTCATAGCTTTCCTTGCTTGCACCGCTTCCACCGCCTTGTGCCGCAAACCGCATAACCGCTCTCTCTGCCTTGCATCGAGCCGTGTAGCACGCGACATACCCAGTGTTGGTAACCTGGAAGGCCGCGTGATGGACGGTCGTGCCTTGAGCAGAGGTCTCTGCTGCAAAGCGCGGCAACCCCGCGTTGCAACCTAGCTACTACGCCGTGGTTATTGACGCGTTGCTAGCACTTGCCCCACCGTGCTCCCGAGCACGTCTTACAGCGTCACCATCCTTTTATCGCCCTCAATCCGATCTTTCCTTCTCTCTGTGCTGCCATCGCACACCTTGTTCTGATAATACCTTGCCTAACTCGTTTCGCCTTACTCCTCTCTCTTCATCCCCTGAGCTTCCGCTTCGTTGCACCTATCAGTCGCGCTCATGCCTTGCCGGCGCGATCACCAAACCTTTAGCCTTTGATCGGCAACCCAACCTTGAACTAACCCTTCTCTCTATTTTGTTTTCTAAGTATATAAAGCTAGTAGCTTAAAACTATTTTAATATAAAACTAATTACTTTGATTTCCTTAAATTAAACTAGTGCTGCTTGTAGCTAGTTCGGATTTATTTGGTTCTTCTAATTGATGTTATTTGGAGTTAATACTTAGATGATTGTCGTTATTTATTTTCGCGTCGCATCTCGTGTAGGCTTGTAACCTTGTATGAAGACTCGAGCTGCGACGACGACCCGAGCTGTGACGATCGGGAAGACCGTTGACCCGAAGGAAGGGCCCAACCTCTACTACTCTAGCGCGGTGTCATGTCACTCCCGACCATGTAGATCCCATGCATGCTATTTAGTTGCTAGTGCTTTATTTATGATGCTTTGGATAATTGAAATGCATAGACAATCTTTTAGCCATGCCTTGGATTTGATATACCCTGTTCCTTGAACTTCCTACCTTTGGGACTAGCTACAGACCCCTAGCCAGTCCCCTATACTTACTATCCATATATTTTACCTGATTTGTGCTATGGATGGATCTCTGGTGTTGGGCTGAGATTGGGATATCTCGGATTATTCTAGCGTGTGTTTTGGGTGAGTGTGTATCCTGCGAGAAGCGAGCCGCTTTGGTTACTTGTGAACGCCTGTCTAGGGGGGATGCGACCTGGCCTCCCGCCCTAGCGGCGTGTCGTTCGGATGGAGTTGGTGAGTGCTCGCTCTTTGCAATTAAGGACCGATCGACAGTTTAACCGTGATCTTTGGGCTATTTTCGTACAAACCGTTCGCTCACGTATGGGCGGGGTTCGGTCCGAGAACTAGTTGGTGGTTGGCACTCAGCTTGTAGGCGGACCGGTGTGGTCGTGTGAGAGGAACGGGTTATAGCCCCCGAGTAGACGTCCCCCCGGCTCCTCCGGGATGGTCTCACAGCCCGAGGCCTGCTCAAGTTTCGCGCCCGATTCAGACAGTCGAGGCTTGGAGAGCAGGAGTGCCACCCATCGCTAGGTCTCCGGCCGTTAGGTAGCGATGTGGAACGGCCGATCCCGTTTACATCGCCTATCCGGGTCCGGTTGTACAACCTCTGCCGAGTGTTAAACCTATAGCTATAGTCTGTGTCCATTTGGTATGGACAGCCCACAGGGTCTCACATTACTCGCGCTAGTATTTTCTTGTGCCGCTTCTCTCCGAGTGTGTGAGCCTTCGTGCCGTTGAGATGTGAGGATAGAGTTGGTGACCTCACATCGCATGAGAGTGGGATGTTGTGACTCGGTTGAAGTCCATGTTTTGGTGTACTTTCCTTGGTTGGGGTGTTGACCCGGGCGTTAGCCTCGGAGATGTGGATCTCCTCGGAGATGGTGACCTCTATGCAATACCGCTTACCTTGATGTTGCTACCGCTGCTTGCATAAACTTACTACAGTCATATATAGGCCTATCCATGCATACTAGAATTCATCTACCGCTTTTGCTCTTTGTTGGGAAGCTGACATGACCTACCCGCTTATCGGGTAGATGGCAAAGACTTGGTGATCGACTACGACAACGACGAGGAAGGATGGGAAGACTAGAGCTGGTCCTACACTCAAGTTTGCTGTGGAGCTGGAGACGCCGCCGGCCGATAGATCCGCTGCGTAGATGATTTACCTTTCTTATTTAGTCCATTTGGACTTGTACCCGGCTTATGCCGAAATGTTGTACTCTGATGTATTAATAAAATTATGTAATATTCCCTCTATTCCTGTGTTGTATGGATTTGTACCACTCGAGACAGGGATTGCACGTGATAACCACTTCCTAGGACTATCACAGAAGTGCAGAGGATCGGGTTTCCAGTTTTGGAAATCCGGTTCGTTTCACTACTGACGCTGCTATCAACCCCTCATTACGAGACGAGAGCAAAGTCTACGTGATATTTTGTCTCTCGGGGACGTGCGATTACTTTGGTCATTGTGTTCGAAGGTGCTATTGCTGCGGGAACATGGATATACGGGAGAAATGCCACGTGACGATGGAACAGTGCAGAGCCAACTGTCCCAAGTGCACCCCTCACTGTCTTCCATAGTCCAATCCCCCACTGGTGTCGATCGGCATATTAATCAGTGCGTGCAGCAACAAACATTACCTCAAACAAATACAAATTCTTTATATCCTAAATTCACCACTACAAATAATCAAACATGTACTGGCCAGATCAGCAACAATCGGCAGACCTCGACGTCTGATCTTGCCACGCAACAGTCCCTACGTGCGCTCAGCTCTCATCTGTAATTTAGCCTCTTAGTAGTTCACTCTCTCTCTCTCATTCTAACAACTAGCAAGTTGACCCGCGCTAATAGCGCGGCTAGATTTGATAAAGTTATCCTTATATATGACTTGTTATTCATCTTTTGAAATCATTAACACTCAATCTTCATGTAGATATTGGTGCCTCGATTTCGAAATTAGTATTGGTACCCCGAATTTTGTTGTTTGGGTGTGGTTTTGGATTGGTGGATGGAAATCCAATAGCGAATGACACAATCAATGCTTTAGGGTGCGTTTGGTTCGCTGTTTCTGGGCCAACAAGGCCCACGGGGTGCAGGCGAGCGGCGTTTGATTGCCTGCACGCCCCAGAGCTGGCTCTCGGATGCATTTCCCCTTTGCTGCATCCCGAACGCGAGCTTGGCCGTTTTGCAGAGCAGGAGCTCGGCTCATGCAAATTGTTTCTCTCACTAATGATGTATTAGTGTATAATTAGTAAATATCAAGTGATATTAATGTATTTTATGGATAATCAAGACATGGTTAAATAAAATAAGTCCTTTAAAACTGTATTTGTACAAAATAAAAATTATAATCACAATTTTTTAATATTTTTTATCTCATGCGACTTATCTCGTACAAGCAACCAAACGTCTGCTCTCTCTAGCCTGGCTTTGGATGTCCTGGCAACCAAACAACGACACTCTGCATGCTCAGAGCCTGGCCAGGAGGAGCACGGGAGGGATGCAGCCGAGCAGAGAAGGGAACCAAACGCACCCTGCACCCTCGCATACATTGCAAACTCTGCAGCTTTGTATATTGGATTGAAATCGCAAATCACCCTCTGGCATCTCTCGGTCCCTCCACGAATCTCTCTCTCCGCCTATCTCTTTCTTATTTTTGTCGAGTGAACTATGTCTTTCTGATCCCGCGGCTTCTGAGTTCGACTTAGGCATTGACCTTGTGTAGAGTCTCGATGCTCCACCTCCCAATGCGTGGATCTAACTCCTCTTAGCTAGTTTGTCGTACCTGGCAACGATGCCAGTTGCTGGCGTAGGCGATCTTGAAGGTTCCTCTCGATCTAGGGATATGCTAGTGTAGCGGTGGCACGGGTCCCTTCATCCCTCCTCTCTCTTTGCGCGCACGCACACACTCTCTCTCCACCCTGACAATGCTTCTTTCTCCCTTACTTTTGTCGTGCAAACTCTACTTCTCTAATTTTGTGGCTTTCGAGTCTGACTCAAAAATTGTTCTTGTGTAGAGTTTCAATGCTTCACCGCGCGTGGATTTAACTCCTTCCGGCGAGCTCATTGTACATAGCTACGATGCCAGTTGTTGGCATAGGCAACTTTGAAAGTTCCTCTTAATCTAGGTACTGGCTCATGCAATAGTTGCATAGGTCCATCTGACCCCCCTCATCTTCCTCTCCACCCTGACAACACCTCCTTCTTAGTTCCCCCCTACTTTTGTCGGGCGAACTATGCCTCTCTGATTTCGCGGCTTTTGAGTCTGACTCAGACGTTAACCTTGTGTAGAATCTCAAGTGCTCCACCTCCAAGCACATGGATCTAACTCCTCTGGGCCAATTCGCCGTACCAGGTGGCGATGGCAGTTGCTAGGATAGGCAATCTTGAAGGTTCATCTTGATATAGGGACAGACTCATGTAGCGGTGGCATAGGACCTCCCCCCTCTCTCCCTCATTTTTCCCTTACTTTTGTCGGGTGAACTTTGTCACCCTGATTCCACGACTTCTGAGTCTCCGGTGTTGACATTGTGTAGAGTCTCGATACTCCACCTCCCAGCGCGAGGATCCAACACCTCTCGCGCGAGCTTGTCGTACCTGGCGGCAATGCCGGTTGCTAGCTCTGATCCTCTCGTGTGTTCGGTGTTGTTGGTCTAATTGCAAACAACTGCTAATTGAATTTGACTATTTATCTTTTTCAATCGAAATATATTATATTATTGTATTCAAATTTAGATATTAACTAATCATATTGTAAATGAGATGTTTATTAAAGGAATGTTCCAATATAGACTCGTAAAATCACAACATATTAAAGGTGGAGAAGGAATTAAGGACATACCAAATACTTGCAGTCGATTTGTGGTGGTCAAGCATATTATTTATAAGCACAATATTAACTTTCCTTATTTTTTATAACAAATTTAGTTATTTATTAATTGTATTTAGTATGGACTATTTTATTTAGCTATTTCTCTTCTTAATCCGTATAGAAATCTACTTCTAATTTTCTTGTTTTTTAAAAGCCTAAATTTGTATATATATTTATTAGTTATATTAGATATGGATTCTTTGGATTGATCTAGACCGTCAGACCAGTGGTGACTTCATCTATCTCGAGGATTTGTCAGCTCACTCATTCGGAAGTGCTCATAGAGGGAGGGGTGAGTGTGTGTGTTGTATGTGAGCATCACGTCTATACCATGTGATTAAAAAACTTGCTTTCATGTAATTTGTAGAGTCGTATTAATCTATATCCCTCTTTTAATTTCAAGTACGTGACATACTCCACAGTCCATTAAGGGGAAGTCTCAAAAAGCTTACCAAAGTTTGTTAGGAAATTAAAAAAAAAATTCCATGCGAATTCAAGTTCGTATTCAAGTCCGGCACCTAATGTTAGACAATAAAAAATATTGCATATGTATTCAAGTACGGAGTGCCATAAGGAAAGGAAATTATGGATAAAAAATATTTCATTTTTTAGAATAATATGAATCATTAGATCTTCATAAAATCCAACGGTCCAAACTCTTCTCCCTTTTAGATTAACGTGGGAATTCCTTTTCTTCATAATAATATGAATCGTTAGATCTTCATAAAATCCAACGGTCCAAACTCTTCTCTTTTTTAATTAACTACTATTTTTCTTATTTTTAATTCCGAATTTATTAATTGTATTTGTATTGAATATGGACTCTTTGGATTTTCTTATTTTAATTCCGAATTTTTGTATTCTTTGGATTAATCTAGATCTTCAGATCTTCATAAAATCCAACGGTGTATATTCTTCTCTTTTTTGATTAACGTGGAAATTTCTAGACCCTCTCGACGAACGTGATGACTTCTTTTAACACTTAAGTATAAAGATAATAGATAGATGTCTGCATGCGTGATCGATACACATTCAGATAGGCAACTTACGCGCCGTAGTCTCGTGACAAAAATAAAATAATGAATTGATAGCTAAATACCGCTGCACATTTATGGTTTATTAGTTTGGATGTCGCAAACTACGCTGCAAAACTTCCGATTGAAAAGCATTGCTCAAAATTAAAAAAAAAAGTTGGAACAAAGATTTGGTTGTGCCAATCTAGGAGACGAATGACGTAAATTGTCAACGGTTCAGGATGCTGGAGGTTTATATTCAGAAGACAGGCTAAAAAAATGAGGTTGTCTACCATAACCCGAGCATTTTTACATCAACATGCACTCGAATTTTAGTCCACCAGATTTGAGATCTGAAACGGTTCTGATCAACTTACGCTCCCTAGTCCCTCTGCCTAATCCACTCATCAGGGGCGCCGCGCCCGCGCATCATCGATCCCCACGCCGGCCTTTGAACGCATTCGTTCGTTCCATTCGTCTGTTTACTCAGGCGCTCGTCCGTGAAGAATAATATACCTCTTTGGTGCCACAACTACTCCTATATACGTCGTTCAGCCGTTTCAGGCCGTCTCGATCTCCTCTTCTTCTTCGGGTGGTGCATGCTCACTGCAGTTCAGAGCTAGCTTCGGGCTTCAGTTGCACGCAAGTGGCTGCCAGCTTGCACGCGGACGGCATCTAGCCATGCAGGAGGAGCATTTGGCACTGGTCGATCGGTGCAATGACCGCCAGGCGCCAGCTGCTCTCAACTCTTGTTGCATGCTAAGCTGTTGAGATCGGGTTCATCAATTCGGTAGACGACGGAAGCAACGCACAAGGAAAAAAAACAAGAAGAACTACGTAGCAGAAGAAAGCCGAGAGGAGATTGCTGGATGGTGTTTGGCCTTTGCTCTGTGAATAAGCTTGGAGAATTCCATTGTGAAATTGTCTTCAGGCCCTGAACTGAGACCGGTTGATTTTCAAATTATTGTATCAAATTGTACCAAAGTCGTCGGCAACTCTCATCAGCTCGCGCGCACTGCATACACGCAATCTATATATCGATCGTCGCGCGCGAGGTTCACTACTGCTAACGCGTGCAGATGATGTTAACGCAGCAGAAATGGGCAGGTAGTAGTGGTTGCCAGTTTCATCTTGACACGGGTTTTTTCCGATCGATGCGATCAACTGCTAGCATGCAGCAGACCGTAGTGTTGGGGTTTACGTTCAGTACACGTACGGTATCTGACACGATCCTCGACTCCTTGTCGATGATGCCCAGCTTTGTCGTGTCGAATCCGAACCTGGTGGCTGCTGACGCGGCCGGCTAGCTAAACTTTTGTACAGGCGGTGCAGCGAATGTGCGATGCCTTTTCTCTTCTGCCCGGCCCGTTTGGTTTTGGTACAGCATCCAAACCCTGGTCATGCCAATCAAATCACCGAGTAAGTACGGATCACGTTTCCTCTGATGGTACGTAACAGGATTAGCACCGTCTTATTATGTGTTGTATGTACATAATCGAATCCAATCCAGTGAGCTAATGAGAGGTATGTACCGGCAACAACTCAGATCGATCAGGCTCCGTTCGGTTTCTTATAGAGGATTTTTATTGCCCCTCTTAAAACAGATCTTCTATTGTATAAATCAACATGTAGCTAGTATTTCCTCTCACAACAAATCTGTCATGCAAATCAACACTAGATCTACCTTACAAACTCTAGATCAATTGCTAATGGAACAAGCTAAGCTAGGTTTCGACCAGAGACACGACCATGCGCTCCTTTTTTGTGTGTGTGTGTGTGTCTGGTCATGTGGTTTTGTTGGAGAAAAGTAGAGTATGGACCAGAGAAAACACGGAAGGAGATTGTGTGTACTGCTCCGATTCCGACCGTCGCGTGTGGATCCGGTCTACATGTATGTAGCTAGTAATTCCGATCTGATCCGCGGAAGTGCGGAACCATCAGAAAATCCCTCACATGCGTGCCAAGCCGCCGAGCACGGGTTGGAGCTGCATCCTGCATGCATGCAGCGGGCGGGTGCGGTGCTCGGCTCGGCGACGCTCGTGCGCGTCGGCCCGGTTACGTACGACGGCGCGCCTCTGTATATATATAAGGAAAGCGTACACAGAGGCGTACAAGTACAGATACGTACAAGGATTTGAACCTTGAGCCTCCTCGTCGACCGCCGGCAGCCACATGACGGCGCGCCTTGAGCCGTGGGCGGAGGGGATGCAGCACGCGCGCGAGTGGGTAGTGAGCCATCAGACGACGCAGAGAGACCCACAGCGATCGCGTTCGTCTGCTGGGACCGGATCGGAAAACTTGCTCCCGCGTTGCTCGCTATACGTTGTGCGCACTGGTGTTCAAAGCTTCTTGCAGCACATCTGCTAGCAGCTAGCTAGCGCCTTCTGGTGCTAGTGCTACTACGTACAGTATTCCTCCTTGGAGCGGCACGCATGGCATGCCACCGCCAACCTTCTTTGACGAACGGTGCAGCTAATCGATCTCCTTCATTAATCGGTCAAGCATCATCCTTACTGCTATCCAGTTCCCCAGGCTTAAAAGTCTCCTTCACACTAGTATATTGCATCACCCCAGGAAATAAAAAGGAAACGATTAATTCATGAGTTTGCTACCACGTCCCCGTGTGCCAATTGTGCCCTTCGTACCCTTAGTCGATCGAGTGAAAAGAATCAATTTTGCTTTGTGCGATACAGGCAGCCGTGTTTATGAACGAACGACCGCCAGTTGACCAAAAAGATGTACAGTAGTATCTCACGTGCATTTCCCTGCTGCATGCGCAACAACTTCTCTGTATCATCGAAAGTTCGAAACTGAAAAGCTTTTTAACTTTAGCTACTGGTTAGTACCTTTTTATTTTAAAAATACGTATCAAATATACCTAGAGTGTACATACTTCCAAATATTCAACGCACAAGAACTAAAGTACGGTCGTTACTATTTTCAATGTTCGATTTCTCCTTTGCTGAAATTTATGAAGTATATTTTTTTTCTAAAAAACTCCTCACCGCCTTGCTGAGGTCAGGGATTTTTTTAGATCTGAAGGATGTTACTTCTTTTTAATGAAAAAAAATCATAAGGCTCATCATCTCACCGGGTTTAGTATTTTTATTATGTTTAACTTGACAAATTCCGCCCTCAAAATTTTTTTTGATAAAATTCCTCAATTATCTGTGACTAGAATCACGAATCCAAATCTACTCTGTTCTGTTTTTTTTGTTAGGATTAGGATGTGCTACTGTTCCCAGGGGCAACACGGGAAGTCAACGCAGTAAAACGCCCCCATCCTTCCGTTTTCCCTCCTCCATCAAGTGGCCACCTAAGTCGCTGGATCGACGCCAGAAGCAGTTTGAGCCGAGCGAAGGGAACCGAGCGGGGTAGCGGGCGCTGCATCGCGAGCCGATGCGAGGGGGCGAGCCAAGACGCTGTCGCGAACGTGAGGGGGCGAGCTAGACCTGAGCATTTCACGGCCGGGCCGGGTTCGCCGCGCCAAAAACTGGTTTTTCGGGCCGAGAAAATCCTGCCCATGACCGCCCCATGGGACGGTCGGGCCTCGTGTCGAACCTCATTTTCGGGCGGGCCGGCTTGGTGGGCCGCCAGCGCATTTTATAGTGTAAAATAGCTAAAAGCGACGCGTGGGCCGGGCTCGGGCCAAGATTTTTTTGCGGGCTTGAAAATCTCCACGCCCGTCCAAGAAGGTCCGGTGGGCGGGCCTGGTGCGGGCGGGCCGGCGGGCAGGCCGGGCCAAAATGCTCGTATAGGCGAGCGCGAGGACCTGCGCTGGCCCAATCCCCACGCCACGAGGCGCACTGCAGCGCTGCGCGCCCGGCACTCAGATTTTTTCCGGACTCGGCTTCCTCTTCCGGTCTTCATTCCACATCCCCTGCTCCCCAGTCCCCATAGACCACGACGACCAAAAACCACAAACCGATCGAGCTGCACCGGCCCTCGCCCGCGGCCACCGCAGAATCCGATCCCTTCCACCGCGACGACGAGAAACATTCAGCCCCGAAACCAAGTCCCCCGCCGAGTAGCACCAGCATTTCGTGCGCTCGGAAGCAATGGCGGCGGCGTGGGTCCGCGCCCGCCAAGCGCGCGCTCGCCACCCGTCGACGACGCGCCGCCGGAGGCGCCGTCTTCCGTGGCGTAGGAGAAGACGAGGTCATGTCTCTGCGGCGGAAACCTAGTAGTCGTCATCCCATCCCACCCAACCCAACCCCCGCGTCGAAAAACATGTGGCCGGGCGCCGGGCGTGGTTTATTTGGTCGCGGAGCAGACGACGACGCACAGCTGCGACTACGAGTCCCGGCCCAGCCGCCTACTTTTCCACGCAGAGACAAGTTCAGTGTCGGTACTGTCTAAGGCTGCAAAGGGTAACCGTTAGGTGCACCTCCGAACCTTTTTAGTTCAATTATTTGTACTACTCAAGAGGTTCGGAGGTGCACCACATCATATTCAATTTGCACCCCTAGTACCGTCCCTGATCTGACCATCTTTTAATTTCTTGGCCTTGTAGAGCGCCGCCGGGTTTGAACGATGGCTGGGGCTAGGCCGGCCACACACCACAGCACATGGTCTCGTCGTTGAATAATTAGCGTTTGTGTGTTGTAGATGGCCACAGCTGCATGCTAGCGGCAAAAAAGGAAGGAGCTAGTCTTTGAATGCATTATTCGCTCCATTTAATTTGTCTGTTTACTCCAGCGCCCATCCGTGAAGACTACAAAACTGTGCGTGGTGCATGCATGCATGCATGCGTCGCGCAGACCAAACGCAAGCGATCTAAACACATGACCGGCAGCTGCCTTATCTTGATAGATGCATGCTAATAAGCTGTTGAGCACTCGATCGGGCCGGGTTCGGCCGGGAGACGCCATGCATGGGGATCGGATGTGCATCACATCAGTTTGCATCTTGTGGTTGGTTACACGAACAGATCATGAACAAAATGTCACTAGCACAGTATGCATGGCACTGTAGCATTGTGCTGGCTACGAACAGCCGAGAAGAGGCCATCACATAATATGCGCCGCCGTTGCATGTCTCTCGCTCTAAGAGCAACTCCAAAAGAATGTGTATTTCTCTCCCAAAACCATTTTTAGGGAGAAAATTAAGAAAATTGGACTCCAACAGCCTCCCTATACCCACCCCAAAACTTTGGCATCGCGAAAAAAAGGACCCTCGCCGCGGAAATATTAGCGTCTCCTCCTCGCTCCCAATCCTCCGCCCGCGCAACTTTCCCACGACAAAATCCTGACAGCAATTTTATCACGCCTATTTCTTCCGCAAGAGGGAAAACATCGGTAGCAAGAGGGAAGAAGGCGCGGCGTCGGTAGGGAAGAAAGCGGCGGCACGGCGGATCCGCGGATGCAGGCCCCAGGTCAACCCGGTCTGTCCGGCAAGCCCAACAAAAGCGGCGGCGGCGTGCTTCTAACGCCGCTGATGGCCATGCCTGTCGGCCAGCTCCCTCGAGTCCTCGGTGGCCAGCACCCTCAAGTCCTCAGCAGCCTGCTCCCCCAAGTTCCCGGCGTGCAGCACCCTCAAGTCTTCGGCGGCCAACACATCGATCCAATGGAGGCGGCAGGCAATTTGCGAGTTCGGCGGCGGACGACCTCGACCTGGCCGGTGGTGGGGATATGCAAGGTCAAGGACATCCTCGTCCGCCGATGGCAGCCCTTGCCGGTGATGATTTGAATTTCGTTTCAGGGATGCCGTACTCTTCCAGCGACAATCCATATACTACCTTGGAACAGACTAGCAACGAGAACTCCTTTGTCAATGGTATGAATCGAACTCTCATGATTTATATTCTCTGTTAATTGCAATGGATATTTACTGTCAATGGTTTGTATATGAAGAGCTTGATTTCAATTATACTGAGAGATGCTATATGTGTGAGCAAAAAAATAATTCTCTAGTAATGTGTGTTTTGTTTCATCATTAAATTTGAAACCAATTTTTACACCTACATATGTACTCTAAGCAGTGTCGGAGCTAGGATCCATGCTAAGGAGGGGCCAATTTACCTAGTGAAAACTAACATGTACAGATACGCAGAGCAATTAGTCACTAACTGAAAATTTGCAAATCATATAACCAGCGACATAGGCCAAGATGCTTAATGTCAGTTATTTTAGTTTGTTTCTCCCGAACTGTCAATTTGTTCAAGGTCTTTGCGTGTGCTATTTATTCAAGTTTTATTGGTTATAAATGCCGTAGTTCATATTTGCATTGGAAAATATAATGACATCAAGTCTAAATGCATCAATTTTGCATTCATAAAGACCAAAACAGCATACCCTTTTGCAACAATCTGTGCAGCTAGGACTATTTCAGACTACCTTGCATTTTGAAGTGCTAGTAAAACTAAACTGCAATAGAACAGGATGCAAAAAATTTTCATGCGGCCAATGAATCAGTCTCCAGTTGCTTGAGAAATTCTTGCGGCAAGGGGGGGCCATGGTCCACCTTGGCCAAGCTTTAGCTCTGCCAGTGACTCTAAGGTTCAGAATTCAGATTTAGTAATAGTAGGACACACATTGGAGTTGTAACCAACAGTTATATGCAAGCTATTAGTTGGAATGTGTAGTGAACAAAAAGAGTTTGATTTTTAAAGTATTAGTAGAAGAGATTATTAAGTAATTGTTGGTTGGAGGGAAATCATCTCAAAGGTTTTTTTATGAATATTCCTAAGCATCAGTGGGGCTATGGTGTCAAATTAATTATTAAGTGTTATAAGTTCTGCACATTAAGCTATTATCCTTTCATAAAACTTTCACTCAGTGATTTGATTCTTTATGGAAGAATTTTTAGAATTAAAAAATAGAATACACCCAACCCACATCATCTATCCTGGAAATATTTGTTCACTACACATTCCAACGTGTGTCCTATAACTGTACATATGAGGTCATTCGGTCCATGATACTGAAAGTGATATGTATCTTAATTTTTTCCAAAAAGAATCTGCAGAAAATCTTCACAAAGGCTTCACTGGTACAGAGATTCAGAGACTAAAAGTATTTCTCTACTTTGATAGCAATTAAGGATAGCAGTACTAAACTAACATGTGTACATACTGGAAGCACAAGGAGTTGCCAAGGAAAGATAGCAATTAAGGATACTTACTGAAGTGCAGCGATTCCTTTAGAGTGAAAGTGTGATACTTACTGAAGTGCTTCCTGTTTAAATTCACTTTTGCAAAGAGGGCAGCGATTTGTGATGGCAGCCCAGTTGTCAATGCATGTATAGCAGAACCTGGTATTTGAAAATTCAGATATCTATGCATCACACTACAGTCTAAAGGAATCTTGATATCAGTCTTCGGAAAATAATAACTATATTGGTACTTATGCTAAGTAATCTGCTACTTAATAGGTTTTCTGGTCTAATTGTTTTGGCTCACTCATTATTCAGTGTCGACATATCAGATGCTTGTAGCAGCAGTACTGTTTCATGCCACTACATTGCTTTACATAATCAGATTAGGTGTTACTCAGTTGCTAGTTTGGGCAACATAGACAGCTCCTGTATATGTTTGATGATAGGCCTGTTTTCGTACTAATACATAACTGCAACTTATCATGCCTCTCAGTTTATCATGCATCACAATTTGAAATGTTATCTGCGTGCAGGAAATGGATATTTTTCCAACATGATGATGGATGACACCAATCAAAACGATATTTGTAATTCTAACAACACATATGTGGACCAGCAGTCACAAGCAATGTAGGTCATTCCAGCAACTACCTCCACGAGGCCAAACCATAAGAGGCAAAAGAATTTCAGTGACAACGAAGATGAGATTTTAGTTTCCGCGTTGTTGACGCGAAAATAGGACGTCACCTCCGCGCGCAGCACACGTGACTCCCCGATGCGTAGCGGTGTGCCGGTCAATCGACTGATTGATTGACAATGGAAAATATTAGGGATCGGCTTGAGAACCGATGGCCTTGCAGCGACATGTGTACCAGCCAATCGGCCGATACGGGTAAAGCGGGAATCGGCCAGCTCGAGGCGGCCAAAGCGCGAGTCGTGAGCGAGCGGATCTGGAATCGGCCGATCGTGACGTCGACACTCGGTAAGTCGAATCGGTGCGGTGTTAGAAGATAGGATCTAGATCGAGTGGGATAAAGGTGATAATAGCTAAAAACCACAAGAATTGGTACGAAGACTTGCAGATCTAGCTAATATCGGTGAGGGTGAATAAAGAACTAGCGAAACCTCGTGCGTCCGGAGGTTAAAGCCTAGGATTATTGATAAGCAGTACTCACAAGCTTCAGGAGATCGGTGATGCAGACGAACTCGAAGCACGTTGTAGAAAGAGAAAATCGCGTTAAGTCGCCGAAAAGTAGATCTTTGTAAAGGTAGATCTTTGTAAAGTAGATGCAAGAAAGTAAAGGGTTTGCGAGGCGGTTTGTTTGATATTGGTGTGTACACATTTTTCCGACCACGCAGGTCGCTATATATGTCCCGAGGACAACCCCGACTCCTAGCCGATCACGCCTTTTGCATCTAAAGACAAAACTACTAAAAATAGAAAAGGACTCTCATGGGAGTCAAAACTTCCTAAAGCGACTCTTTGACCCGTCAGCCAATTGTAGATTGACCCGCCTCCACCGTGCTTTCCATCCTGGCGTATCCCTTGAATCGCCTTCTTCACGCCCATCGGCCGATCTTCTAGTTAGTCATCGGCCGATCGCTCTGACTTGCTAGTCCTCTGTCAGGGTTGAATCTTCTTGACCATCGGTGATGCAGATGACTATCTCCTCTCCTTCAATCGGCCGATTGCACTTTGTTTCATCGGCTACCTCTCCTTATCTCTTTTTGACCTGTTTTTCCAAAAAACGGTGTCAACACATGCCCCCCAGTTTCGGAGTAAATAATCTATTTTGCTCCAAAATTTGCTTGACATCTTCCGAATGATGGTCAAATCTCCTCATGTGATCGACGCGATCAATCCTATTAATAGTGTCTCGTCCTTTCTATCTGACCCTCAGGGTTGTTCACCATGTGACTCTTCGGCTCTTTCGTCTCCTCTTCCCTATAAGATTCATCCTTCTATCCGGTGTTCTCTGTATCCTTTGGTTTTTTCTGATGTAGGCGTTAATCCCTTTAACTTTTGGGTATGAGAGGCATCCTTCCCTGAAAAACTCTGCGATTATCGATGACCATCACTGGTCTTTGACAGACTCTAGCTTGAAATGGCGTTTCTTCTAGATGCAGCTAATAAGCCTGTAGACTCTGTCTGCAATGTTGGGCAGAAGATTTACGTGAGCCATGCTCCGCAGTTTGTGGACGTGTCAGAGAAATTTCCCATTGTTTTGTGTATCCTTTATTTGGGATTGATTCCTCTGAATCAGTCATCCCTTTGGAAACCGAACCATTCACGGGTCATCTGTTTCCTTTTTTACTGGATCCAGCATCTTCGGTTTCCGTCTTTTCTGGCTTCCTCATCCTTATCTCTTCCGGTGTCTTGGCTATAAATAGCCATTTTCATACCCCTATGGAGGTTACACCTTTCCTTTCATCCATGACTCGAGATATAGGTCCAGGGAGATTTAGGCTCTTGCTTTTCGGTTCTTTTCTTCTTCTCTAACTCAAGATGGCTAGAAGAATTCTTGTGAAATAGCCTAGAAAATGCTCCTCTCTCTAGTCTTCTTTTGTGAAGCCAGGAGGTCCAACAAGAAGAATCCTTGTGATGCGGCTTGGGTGCATCGGTGGTGGAGGGCGGAGGTTGTTCCTGTGCGTTGCGGAAAGAAGAACAACCCTATGTCTTCTTTCCCAACAAGCTTGACGAAGAGTTATCGCATCTGGTGATTCATCTTCGTCAAATCTATGCTTTTCTTTTTTTTTCTCTTTCTTCATCCCCATCGCTTGTTCAGTGATGACTAATGTAATCAATCTGTAATGAACCGTTCAAGTTGGTCTTCTCGATGTATTCTTTCGGATCTGCATGTAATCGTCATCAAATTGAAGATGAGAATATATATATATATATATATATATATATATTATACAGCACCCTGGGTACTGGATAATATTCGGTACCCGAGCTCATCCGCCGCACCACCCGTCCATCCTCCAACCGTCTGGTTTTCTCTCAGTTCGTTGGTTTTTTTTCGCCGAGCCCTACCACGCCGCCCACACCCACGCCCCCCAATCCGTTCCCCGCGGACGCCGCCGCTCGCCCGCTCACCCACTCCCCACGCCCCCTCCCAGTCCGTTCCCCGCCGCCGCTGCCGCCCTCCATGCCCCGTCGTGTTGTCGTCGCCGTCCCCGGCGCCACGCCCGCTGCCTCCTCCGCCATCTCGGGTCGGGGGACGAGCGCGCAGCTGCTCCCATCGTCCTCCGCCTCCTACAACTCGTCGTCGCCCTCTGGTGCCTCCAGATCGACTCCGTCGCCCCCCGTTCAATCAGTGTGTCGACGTCGACCTCCGACGCCTCCAGATCAACTCCGTCTGCGCCATGCCCCGGATGCCGGCCACCAGCACCGCCCACCAGGCCGAGCTGACCGTACTACTGCCGTCCCGACACCCTCCCCGGATCAGTTTAGCGTATTTGCTCTTCCAATGGTGAGGTCCTCTCTGATTTTGTAGGCTCCTCCATGCGGTGCCCTGGACCATATTGGCCTCATCCTCATTCTATAGTGATTCCGTTTTGTGCTTTCAATTTTTTTTCCAATTTTTTGTTCACCTGGCACAAAGACTGAATGTCGTGCTTTAAACTGTTGTTTTGTTTTGCTCTTGCATGGATCCGTAATGATGCCAGCGATTCAGATCCATGTTACAGCTAGCAGCAGGATTTTCGGTGGATGCCGGGAGCATGTTATGCAGGTTTGAAGCACAGAAACATTGTACCGAAATTGGACCAAGGTTGAGAGATTTTGATATTTCATATCCTAAATTTCCCTTCGATATTCTGAGTGAATGAGTGATTAGTTTGTATCCAGTACTAATTTCATGGTTCATATTGATGGAGGTGGTGATCATAATGCGCCTCTCATGCATATTCATGATTAATAATTGGTTTCTGTTATTAGAGCTAATAAGATGTGGTTCATGTTTCAGAGCAATGTTTGTTGAAATTGTTATGTGGTGCACTGGTACATATGCTTCTTCTTTCCTGTATATAGTCTATGTGTGCCTTTTAGGATTATCTCATGCAAATGCAAACATACTGATGATTTGTCAAGCTTGTTATTAAAATTAGGTCATATGTTGTTGCAGTCGGTCGCTGCATTCCCTTCTTGGAGTTGCAGTTTTCCTCAGATGAGACATCTGGCGATTGAGGTACCGCTCTTTTTCACCTTCATTCATTTTCCCCTGTTGTATCTTGATTTTCTGGTGTTGATGGCAATAGTGTTTGTTATAGTAATGGTTAGGCTGAGTTAAATTGGTCAAGAATATCAACTCTCAGCTTTGCAAGCCATGTAATCAATGACAAAGCCACTCCAATAAACTATTTAATAGCACATAGTTGCTTCCATCACTTTGGAATGTTTTCAACATGATAATTCACAAAGCCTGCGATTTCCTGGTCCGAGTATACAGGCTATGGCTATAAAACAATTCAGTATCTGTGTTCTGAATTCTGATAGTTTGTCATTAATTTTCCATGTCATTTTGTTTTCAGATGATTATAGCCATTGCTCCTCACAGTAATAATCTGATGTTTTGCGCCATTGCTCCTGACAGTAATAATTTGATGTTTTGTGCCATTTGTGTCTGTGCGTCCAAATACTATTTGCTAGCTTTTGAAAAATAGATGCGTCAAAATTACAGAGCACCCATTTTTCAGGAACATGAGATTATTTGGCCATGATTGTAGAATAGCTATTTTCTACTACTTTTCATTATTACAATTGAGATGACCAGCTTTCAGAAAATAAATAATATATGCATTTTCAGTTGTAGCATCTGTTGTACCATCTTTGTTTAGTTGTACTGTCATTTTCCTTTTAGGTCATGGCATTTCGGTCGTACAACCACTTGTATGCCGCAGGTCAGCTCATACCGGATATCATCTTCCATTGCCAGAAGGAATGTGGTCTGTACCGAGGTACTACCTGTTCTTCTTTGGATGGTTGGATTAGTTGCTCTTTTATGATGGATATACGAAATACCTCTACGCAGTTAAATTTAAGGCTGAATTTGAAGAAAGTCCAATACATTTTTGGGGGGGGGGGGCTGCAGCTGATTTCAGAGCGTTTAGACCCACAACGAGCAGGTTGCAAATTGCTTCTTACAATACTTTCATAACTCAGATCACACCATGTCTGGTAGTGCCTTACATGCCAAATTTATTGTTAAAATGCATGAAAGCCTAACAGAGGCTCTGAATAGAACATGAAAGGGCTTCCTATTGTCCCAAATGCCTGGTAGTATATAGTTCCACCAAGACTTGCTAGTTAAACTTGTATCGGACAATTAGTTTATTTTCTTTGGGACACAACTAATTCATTCATAAAGCAAAATTCTTAGCTGCTGCTTCGATTGTATGCTTGATGTCTGTGTTTCTTAAAAGGTAATTGAAAGGGGAAAAGGGTTGATTTTTGTTGGAAGTGCATGTCAAGATCAAGATCTTTTTTCATGTATATGTATTACGTTGTCTGTTATACAGTTATATGTGATCTGGGGGATACAATAACATGGCGTTGCTGACAGGGTATGCAAATTGAACTAAGGGTACACACTTTTTAATTTATCCTTCTGAAAAAAATTCCAAAAGTTATTCTTTTTGGGACGGGGTGGATATGGATCATTATTTACAATTACATATAATAAAAAGTTTCTTTCTCCACAAGTGATGTCGTTGCATGCAACATTTTGATATCGTGTTCTATTGCAGGCTACGAGCGGCAGTGAGAGAAGGTCACAAGCAAGGAACAAATTCACGAACAGATAGTATTTATGTACGAGTAGGTCACAAGCAAAATTGAAGTAACGAAGCGGATGAGATTTGATCAGAATGTACACAGCGAAATGATTTATTATTCAATGTGAATATTCCTTGAGAAGCTGGGATGGTTTCCTTCTCCGCGATAAGGTTTAATGTTCTGACAAAGAATGATATTTTTGCAACAAAATAAACTAATTCATATCTTATTTTCTGAAAGCTGGTCATCTCAATTGTAATAATGTACAGCAATAAATTGATATTCTACAATGATGGCCAAATAATATCATGTTCGTGAAAAAATTAAGTTTTTTTGAGATTCCAAAAAAAATGATGTTTTTGCCTGGTGTAATCGGTGTACAGATTAGTTTATTTTACTATGAAAGATGAAAGATGATGCCTCCACTCCACCGCGTGAAATAATAAACAATTTAGTTCAGTCATACGACATCTTCCGTCGCTTGGAAAGATTCGCGTGCAAATACATTAGTGCTAGTCTGTTCGACCGACGGAGGTTGTTGGTGCTACGGTCAAGTGACACGTCCTACAGCCAGCGGCTTCCCGGCATAAGAACAGATCTAACGCGATAAAAAACAGCAAACCGTAGGGAGGGGATCGGTGCGCCAGCGTGGAGAGGAAAACCGTAGCGGAGCGGGACAGGGGCCGAATCGTAGGGAGGTGGGATCGTGGCGGGACAGGGGGCCGTGGGTGGGCTGGGGTACTGAATAACTACCGATCAAGTGCAAATAAGCGGTCCTATATATATGTGTGTTCTAAGGGCGATTTGTATATCGGTCATAACTGTAGACTGAATATGCTTGGATGATTCGGCCTTCCTATGCTAGAGAAGATCTCATTTTCAATCGGCTGTAATCGGCCTCTTTCAGGCTCTGATCGGACTAAGCGTCTACCCATATACTCGGGTAGTATTTCCTCAAATATTTTCCATTCAATGCTCTGGCAAACTTCTCTCCTTCCAATGTCTCTAAAATATATGCATTGTCAGGTACGCATTGACTGATCCGATATGGTCCTTCCCAATTAGGTGACCACTTCCCATATTTAGGATCCCTAGAGCCGATCGGTAATATGAGCTTCAAACGGACCCCTTGGCAAACTCTTTAACTTTGACTTTCTTGTCATACCATCTGGATATCCTTCTTTTATTCTTTTAAATATTCTCCAAAGCTCTCGGCCGATTCCCAGCAAGATCTTCTAATTCCTCTTTCATCATAGCCGAATAATCATCGGCCGATAGCGATCCCAAAGTTCTTACGGATCCAGTTTTTAGTTCCCAAGGTAATACAGCATCGTGACCATACACCAGCTGATATGGTGATACCTTGGTTGCTCCGTGACATGTCATCCGGTATGCCCATAGTGCTTCATTAAGGACTGTA
Organism: Cenchrus purpureus; assembly: GCA_022644695.1. Classification (NCBI taxonomy): domain Eukaryota; kingdom Viridiplantae; phylum Streptophyta; class Magnoliopsida; order Poales; family Poaceae; genus Cenchrus; species Cenchrus purpureus. The sequence goes on along the minus strand of CP053458.1, from coordinate 26,828,917 downwards.
TGCCATCGTTTGGGATTTTCATCGATCTTGCGTTTGATCAACTTGATGATGCCCTTGTTTGCTGCCTCTACCTGTCCGTTGGCTTGAGCATAATAGGGAGATGAGTTCAACAGTTTGATTCCCAAAGAATTCGCATATTCTTCAAACTCTCCTGAAGTGAATTGACTCCCTTGATCGGTTGTGATAGTTTGAGGTATACCAAACTGATAGACAATGTGCTCATTAACAAAATCAATCATATTGCCTGATGTCACAGTCTTGATTGGGATGGCTTCAACCCACTTTGTGAAATAATCTGTTGCCACTAGCACGAATTTATGACCTTTGCTTGATGGTGGGTATATCTGTCCGATCAGATCAATTGCCCAACCCCTGAATAGCCACGGCTTAATTATTGGGTTCATGGCCGATGCTGGAACTCTTTGAATGCTTTCAAACTTCTGACACTCTTGACATCCTTTGTAATACTTGAAGCAATCTTCTAATATCGTCGGCCAATAGTAGTTATTATTTCTGATCATCCACTTCATCTTGAATGCTGATTGATGAGCTCCACAGACTCCCTCGTGAATTTCCCCCATTAAAGTTTTAGCTTCTTCTTCACCGAGATATTTGAGCAGAACTCCATCAATGGTACGATAGTATAATTCGTCTTCTAGCAGAACATATTTTATGGCTCTGTACCGTAATTGTCTATCAACCATCTTGGATGGATCTTTCAAATAATCTATTATCTCCTTCCTCCAATCTTCGGTTGACAACTCCATAGTCAGAATCGGCCGATATTCTGATGCCCCTTGGGCCAGCCGATTAGCTTCACTGTTGTGACATTTAGGGATATGTTCAAGTCTTACTATTTTTAATTCTCGGAGTAGCTGAAGACATTCTTCATGATAAACCCTTAATATGTCATCTTTGCATTCATATTCCCCTACCAACTGATTTATCACGAGTTGAGAATCTCCAAATATCTCAACAACTTCAGCATTGACTTCTCGTAGTAACTTTATCCCTTTTAACACTGCCTGGTACTCAGCTTGATTGTTTGTCGAAGTCTTCTCAATTGGGATCGAAAATTCATAATTTGCTCCTTGAGGTGAAATGAGGACAATTCCGATTCCAGCTCCTACTCCACATGATGATCCATCAAAGAACATAGTCCATGGAATAGGTTCTACAAGCGCAACTTCAGTCCACAATCTTTGAGTTACCAGATCGGCCATTACTTGCCCTTTGATTGCTTTGGCGATTGATAGGTCAAATCAAATTCGACAAAGCTAAGATCCATTTTCCAATCTACCCTTCAAGATTGGTAATGACAACATATATTTGACCACATCATCTTTGCACACCACGGTACATTTGGCGGTTAATAGGTCTCAACTTTGTGCATGAGAAATATAAGCACAAGCATAGCCTTTCTCACGAATATCTTGTTTATGCATCCAAGAGTCTTCTACTCACGAAATATACAACTCGCTCTTTTCCTTCAAACTCTTGCACAAGGGCGATCCAATAGCCCGCTCATTAGCGATAAGTATAATTTGAGCGGCTTGTTATCTTAAGGGGGCATTAAGACGGGAGGAGATTTTAAGTACTGTTTGACATTATCTAGAGCCTTCTGTTGTTCCTCTCCCCATCAATTTTACGATCGGCCTTGAGCTTGATGAGGTGTAAATGGTTGGATCCTTTCCGAGATTAGATATAAATCTTCTAATGAAATTGATCTTGCCAATTAATGATCAAGCTCTTTCTTGTTTGATGGTGCTTTTATATTGTCAATCGCCGATCGACTTACGGCCTACTTGATTCCTCTTTCGTGTATTAAGAAACCCAAGAAGCGGCTGAAACATTGTTGGGATTCATCTTCAAACCATGCTTCCTAGTGCATTCCAATGTTTTCGTAGATCGCTAAGTGTTCCTTGTAGCTTTTGACTTGACAACTACATCATCAATGTAGATTTCTACTATCTTGCCGATGAGTTCATGGAATATGTAATTCATGGCTCTTTGATATGTGGCACCAGCATTCTTCAACCAAAGGTCATGACAATCCACTCATATAATCCGCGTGGCCGGGGCACTAAAGCAGTCTTTGCAATATCTTCTATGGCCATGAATATTTGATTGTATCCGGCATTACCGTCCATGAAGGCGATGACTTTGTGCCTGCAGCGGCATTGACGATGCATCGACTCGGCATTGGATATCCATCCATCGGCGTTGCTTTATTCAAGTCCACGAAATCAATGCATACCGTGGTTTGCCATTTTTCTTGTAGCGAGACTATATTAGAAATCCATTGACATATCGACATTGCCGAATAAAACCAGCTTCGAGTAACTTTGTTATCTCGGCTTTTATATCAGGATATATCTTCGGATTACACGCCTTGGGTGTTCTTTGGAAAGGTCGAAACCACGGTTTAATAGGTAATCGATGTTCAACAATGGATCGGTCTAAGCCAGGCATTTCATAATATTCCCAAGCAAAGCAATCCTTGAATTCTTTTAATAATGCGATCAATTCTTTCTTGTATTCTTCTTCTAGCTTGGCACTGATGTATGTTGGCCTTGGTTTGCTTCCATCTCCAAGATCTATCTTTTCTAATTCATCGGTAGATGTAAACCCATGTCAAGCTTCCTTCATCTTCAATGAATTGATCCATTAAATCTTGTCATCGAGCCATTGCTTGAAGGCTTTAGTCCAAAATCGGACACTTTGAGATACTTAGTATCCCACTTTTCCCGGATATGCACTACTTGATCATAAGTCCATCCTTGTGCTTGTGTACATGCCATAGTCAGAGGTTTCTCCTTGGACCACCTCAGAATCTCCGATCCATTGGATGATGCATTGATGCATTGTAGATGGTATGCAACAATTGGCATGTATCCAATCCCGACCCAGCAATAGATTATAAGATCCCCTTCCTTTAATGACAAAGAAAGCGGTCGGAAGGGTCTTCGCGATGGTGAGCTCCACGCAGATTGCTCCTTGAGCTGGAGAGATGTTGCCTTCGAAGTCCGCCAACATCATGTCGGTTTGGGTCAAATCTTCATCAGATTTCCCAATCTTGCGCAGCATAATGTATGGCATCAGTTGATCCGCTCCTCCATCTACTAGCATCCAGTGTGGCTTCCCGTTGACAAATCCCTTTGAGAAACAAAGCCTTCAAGTGTTGTCTCTTCTCATCTTCTGGTTTCTCAAAGACGGCTTGTCTAGATTCCAGTGTCAGCTGAGCCATGCCAAGCTCTTCATCGGACAGATCCGAATCAATTGGAGCCATGAACTCTTTTGGTAAGAAGACAACCATATTTATATTAGCGTGTGGTTTGTCATCCTTTTCTTCATCGGCCTTAGGCTTTGGGCAAACCTTGACCGAACCTTCTTCTTGTCCGGCATCGTCTCTCTACTTCATCTTCATTCTGCTCCGGTGGCGGCGGAACTCTCCTTTTCTGGGACTTGGTCAAGCCATCTGGACACCACTGCAGATTGGGCTTCTTACGTGTTTGGCTTGACCCTTCATCATCCGGTTAAGCGTGCGTCGTCGTTGAGCTCGGCACATGATATCTTCATCAGGGACCAGAGAATCGACTACCTCTTCCAGCCGATTGTTTGACTCTTCATTGACTCGGCCCCCCAGCCGATCATGAACACTGGCCTTGCCCCCCAGCCGATCGTGGACTCTAGCTTTGCCCCCCAGCCGATCGTGGACTGAGACACGTTGATTGTTGAATTCACGGTGATCCCTAGCTGAAGGTCTTCTGTCATCAAAGCAAACCCTTTTGGATGAGTTGCTATTATTGTAAGCCCGTTGCACTACGGGCGGTTTTCGTCGGCTTGATCCTTCTTCCCAATGCTTGAAGAACGGACATCTCCAATGTCCTTCATTCTTAGTGCCACTCTTCTCTTTCCCTTGCTTTCTCTTGTTGGCTGGAACTTGTTGATCGGCATGTGGGACGTGACAGGTCGGCGTGGCTTCAACTCTCTTTCTTCAAGTAGTAACCCTTTTCCTTTAACATCGGCGGATTACTTGCACTTTGGGATCAACGACTCCTTTATTTTGAGCCGAATCGGATGTCGACAACTTGACTCGTGATGCCTTTGCTAGACACCTCAACCATGTTAGTTGGGAAGGGTCTTGATCAATCTTCATCGGCTTTTCACTTTGGTGGGAGTTTCAAATTTAAGCCTTCCTTGCTCAATAGCGATTGGATCTGTTGTCGCAATCATTGGTGTCATGCGATGTTGCATTGTGCCACTTGCAATACTTCATCTCTTGACTCTCTGCAGATGGTATGGTATGGGCGGGAGAGTTTAATCGCCCTTCTTTGAAACAACGGATCAAATATCTTATCGGCCTTAGTGATATCAAAGCAATATTTCTACGGCTCTTTCTTGCCAAAGGGGCGGGACACCGTCTTCTTGCCCTTGACCCACTGCGAGCCCTATCATATTGTCTTCATCTTACGAGTCGAGTAGTCCACATAAGACACCTTCTTGAAAGTTCCTTCTAGGCTCATAGGACTTTGCGGTTTCGACTCATCCGGTGACCAATGAGACTCTCAAGTCGTGTGATGCATATTTCTCCCTCAAGGTTGGTAAGAGACCTTGGAAAGCTAGGTCAGCCAGTTGCTTGTCTCCCAAGTTCAGATTGTAACACTTATTTCGACTTCTCTGAATCTTTGAACGAATCCGACTATTGTTTTATCGTTCCTTTGCTTGAGCACAGTCGGATCGTGATTTTCATCTCATGGATGCGGAGAAGAAGTAATTATGGGCTGTTCCAAATCGGACCACTTGATTATAGAATTTCTTTGGCAATAAAGTGAACCATGAGAATCTTTGGTCCCGAGCGAGATGAAGAGAACAAAGCGTATCTGAGTGCATCAACGTTCCCTGCTTCTCCATATTGGATGATAAACCGAGTGATATGCTCCATAGTGGATGTTTCATCTTGCCCAGAGAACTTGGTGAAGTCTGGTACCTTGAATCTTGGTGGAAACGGTATTTGATCATAACCAGAGGGATACGGTGTCCTGTACATGCAAGACTGCGACTTAGGCTTTATCCCATATTGCTTCAATAGCATCTCCGAGAAGTGGTCGATTAACTCCTGCTTCACATGAGACTTTAATTCAGCAGATGCTTGCTCAATTGCTTGTATCTCAGCTGGAGTTTCTGGAGGCCGTTCTTCTAAGATTCTTGGCTGTGGATCTAGAGCTGTTGATGTCTTCGCTTCAGCAGAACCTTGAGTGTTTGAATGACCTGTAGCAGGTGGAGCCTGTCCAATCGGCTGACTAGCCAATTGAAATAGCCAATTGATTTAGAAGTGTTTGCAATAATTGCGCAGAATCCACCTGTGGAACTACTGGCTGCCCTGTTGCCCCTTGGTTGATCGGCTGTTGAGGTGATGATCTTGTATGAGCCACTGTATTGGCTGGCGTTAAGATAGCCTGCTTTGTCGTTGACTGTTGAAGTGGGGCGCGATGCAGATGGGCATCCCAAGTATCGGCTGTTGAGCCGATCTCTGAGGAGTTGGTCTCTGAGGTAGAATAGGAGTCCTTTTCTCTGTTGGTATGACCATATGAGCATGAGCTGGATTGATTTTGACTCTTTCAAAAGCTTTGCTCCCGTGATTGAAGTAGACGAACTCCACTCCATCCCCATTCATGTGTATACAGTTCTGGAGTACCCCAAACATAGCTTGATAGGATGTGGGTACTTCATAGAACTTCCTCGTGCATGAGGTTCAAAGAAATTTGAGATGTTAGTCTCAAAGTGATCACGAGGCAAATTCCATCCTGCAAGCCTTCCATCTTGATCTCTCATCGCAGGATACTTCTGATTCTGCATTGAGAATGTCTGATCCTGGGCATTAGACTGTACGACGTGTGTTTGAGCCATAGGTGTGGTAACAGCAGGATCTTTGGCTTTTTCCCCAACACCTTCGTTCAGAATGGTGAGAGTCCGATGAAGAACCGAGGAGCGTATTGACACATGGAGAAGGTGAAATCCCTACTGTTGGATCATCAATCGGCGGGAAAGCCGATTGGTCTTGCTGGAACATTGGAGGAGTTTGCCTCGGTTGAAAATATGCAGGCCCAAATATCCTGCCTCTGCTCCTTGCTTGAGTGCATTAATTATAGCATTCTGAATAGTATTGGCGAAAACCTTGGATTGATCAATCATTGTTTGATGTATCGCCTTGGTCATCATATCTTGAAGTCCTTCAGGATCGGCTGAGAAGGTGACTTGCTTAGGTGTTGGCAAAGGATTCTTCTTGAAGACTCCACCTTTAGTCTGACCGTATGATGCCAGACAAAGCTCCTCATAATGCCTCATGTGAGTTTCAAATTCAGCTTTGTTTGTATCTTTCAGCTGATCCTTGGTGATTAGTTGGACGTTGTCCGGATTGACTTCATGAGGACCAGTCTTCGTCATTGTTGACTTTTTCGTGTCCCACCGGGCGTGCCAAAAGTGTGTTGATGCGAAAATAGGACGTCACCTCCGCGACACGTGACTCCGGCCAGAAGCGGGCGTGCCGGTCAATATGACCCGTTGATTGACAATGGAAAATATTAGGGATCGGCGAGAACCGATGGCCTTGCGGCACACGTGTACCCAATCGGCCGACACGGTAAAGCGGGAATCGGCCGAGAGCGACCAAAGCGCGGTGCGATCGAGCGGATCGGTGGAATCGGCCGATCGTGACGCGTCGACACTGAGTAGGTCGGAATCGGCTCGGTGTTAAGCCGATAGGATCTAGATCGAGTGAGATAAAGGTGATAATAGCTAAAACCACAAGAATTGGTGCGAAGACTTGCAAATCTAGCTAATATCGATGAGGGTGAATAAAGAACTAGACGAAACCTCAACGATGCGCCGGAGGTTAAAGCCTAGGATTATTCGGTAAGCGGTACTCACAAGTTTGCGAGATCAGCGATGCAGCCCGGCGAACTCGAAGCAGCGTTGTAGAAAGAGAAAATCGCGTGGCAAAGTCGAAAAATAGATGTCGTAAAGGTAGATGTTGTAAAGTAGATGCGTAAAAGTAAAGGGTTTGCGGAGGCGCTTTGTTTGATATTGGTGTGTACACATTTTCCGACCACGCAGTGGTCGCTATATATGTCCCGAGGACAACCCCCGACTCCTAGCCGATCACGGCACTTTGTTGCATCTAAAGACAAAAACTACTAAAAATAGAAAAGGACTCTCGCCGGAGTCAAAACTTTCTAAAACTGACTCTTTGACCCGTCGCCAATTGTAGATTGACCCGCCTCCACCTTTCCATCCGCGTATCCTTGAATACCGCCTTCTTCACGCCCATCGGCCGATCTTCTAGTTAGTCATCGGCCGATCGCTCTGACTTGTTGGTCCACTGTCAGGGTTGAATCTTCTTGACCATCGGCGAGTACCGTTGACTATCTCCCTCTCTCCTTCAATCGACCGATTGCACTCTGTTTTCATCGGCTACCTCTCCTTATCTCTTTTTGACCTGTTTTTCCAAAAAACGGTGTCAACACGCGTAGCTGAACATAAGCTTGGATCCGATCGTAGGCAAAGATCAAAAAGGTAGTAGGTATTGGGATCGTATCAGTGAGTACTTCCATACACACAAGACGTGCCAATCAAAGCGTACCATCAATTCTCTCTCGCACCGGTGGGATACCATACAGAGATGTGTGAACAAGTTTTGTGGGTGCCTATCACGGATTGAGTTCAGACCTCAGAGTGGTACTACATCATCAGACAAGGTTCTTACTCACTTTGCAATTCCAGGATTTATACTAGCTATTTTTTTTTATAGCTCATAACTGAATGTCCCATGGTTGTTGGTGTGTGCAGGTTGCAGAGGCGTGTGCTTTGTACAAGTCTGAAGACGAGCATGACAAACCATTTCAGTTCATGCATTGCTGGAATAAGTTGAGAACACAACCGAAATGGCTTGCTAAACTTGATGAATTGACTGCTGGTAAAACATCTAACAAGAAGCAGAAGACAAACTCAACTGATCATCCGAGTGCACCTTTACCAAGTGGCCCGGACATGATGAGGGGGAAGGGCTAGAGGCAAATGCGTTGACAAGGCCAATTGGTAAGAAGAGGGCAAAAGCGACCGCTACAAGAGAAGAAAAAGTGTGACAAAGAACCTTAGAAAATATGTGGGCATCAAAGAAAGAAACAGATGTGGAGAAGGAGTGAAAAAAGATGAGAGGTTCAACAGAGCATTAGCTCCTGAACAAGAACGATGTGCAAATGAAAAATTACTTGTTGAAGCGAGGATCCAGGAGGTCCAGTTGCAGAAAAAGAGGGATGAAGAGAGGATCATGACCATGGACCTTACTTCCTTGCCAGATGATCAAAAGCAGTACTACATGTGCTTGCGGGCTGAGATCATGAGCAAACTCTCTATGCCTAGTACTTAATCTTCTATGCTTTTGATTCTTCCAAATAATAGTACTAGTATTTCATTGGCCAACAACATGTACTTTTCTTGCTATCATCAGCCAATGATCAGTGTGTTTTTCCCGTATAGACTTTGCCAATTTGGTTCCATTTACCTTCCTGTTGCTATTTTTGCCTATGAAAGATTAACATGTTGATGGATGTCATTGCGTCTCTTTATTGTTTCAATTTACCTTACTTCCTTGCCAGATGAGCAAAAGAAGTACTTTACTAGAATTGGCCAACAACAATAATCATTTTCAGAAATATCTTTGAATTGAAGTTTAACATGCTTGGTCATACATCCAATTACTTAAACATAAAGAAAAAATAATAAACTTTACAATGATTATTGAAAGTAAAATTAAACGTAAACTCTAGTAAATTATTTATAGAGGTCTGGATGATGCTTATTGAAAGTAAAATTAAATGTAAACTCTACTAAATCTTTTTATAGAGGTCTGGATGATGCTGCCACAGGTGCTCGATCATGTCATCTTGAAGTTGATTGTAAACTTCTTTGTCCTTTATACTTAGGTAATTTTTAATAAACTCCTTAAATTCAGGTGTTTTTTTGTGAGAAGGCTTCACTTGTTCTCCCATTTGATCATAAGTGAAATCATCTTCTTCATCACGCTCATCCTCAACTATCAAGTTGTGCATAATAATACAAGCCCTCATGATTCGTCCGAGGGTGTCTTCATCCCAAAATCGAGCTGCCCCCCTCACGATAGCGAATCGAGACTGTAAAACTCCAAATGCTCATTCCACGTCCTTCCTACAAGATTCTTGGGCAAGTGCAAAATATTTCTTGTTGTTACCTTGTGGCTCAGGTATGGTCTTGACAAATGTGGCCCACGAGGGATATATGCCATCAGCAAGATAATAACCTTTTGTGTACTCATTGCCATTAACGGTATAATTTACCTCTGGAGCTTGACCTTCGGCTAGCCGCGCAAATAGAGAAGACCGGTGCAAAACGTTGATGTCATTGTGTGAACCAGGCATCCCAAAGAAAGCATGCCAAATCCAAAGGTCTTTATCTGCAACTGCTTCTAGTATAATTGTAGGCTCATGCACATGCTCAGTGTACATACCTTGATGTGATGAAGGACAATTTTTCCACGGCCAATGCATACAATCAACCGATCCCAAATTACCAGGGAAACCTCTACGCTCGCCAATTGCAAGTAATCTTGCAGTATCAACTTCATTAGGCTCCCTCAAGTACTCATCTCCAAAAATCTCGACAACAACAGTGACAAATCTTCTCAGACTCTCAATAACAGTACTCTCAGCAATACGGACATACTCATCGGTAGCATCTGTTGCTACTCCATAACTCAACATCCGAAGTGCAGCAGTAATCTTTTGCAGACTAGAAAGACCAAGTATACAAGCAGCGTTTCTTTTCTGCACAAAATATTCATCGTGACGTTCTACAGCTTTCCATATACGTACAAACAATGAACGCCTCATTCGAAACCTGCACGTCAAAAGTAATGAGACACACAAATATAAATTTATATAAAAATGTTGCCTAACAATTTATTATTTACATACCGGCGTCTGAAATAAACATGTCCGTATGTAGGATTTTCTGAAAAATAATCTTGGAACAACCTTTGATGTCCTACTTCTCTGTCTCGCCGAAGTACTTGATGCCCTAGGATAGAACCACGATGTTTTGGTTCATCGGACTCATCCGCATTAATAGCGACATGAGTAACATCGAGTAAGAAATCATCGTCGTCATCATCTGACGATGAATCCAGCACCATCTTCATGGAAAGGCTTCGTCGACTCATAGCGAATCCGTTTTACCTATCTCTAATTGGAATTGTAGAAGGCAACATAGGGAGGGAGGGCAGCGGCGGCGCAGGGAAGATGACGACGCAGGAGGGCGGCGGCGCAGAAGGGGCGACGGCACAGGAGGGCGTGACGAGGGGGTGATGTGCGTGAGGGATAGATGGCTGATGGCCCAAGTGATGGCCCATTAAGATGACGTGTCATGATTTAAAATTTTGGGGAGGTAATTATTGGGAAACTGTTGTGGCAAACAAAGTTTTTGGGGCAACTTAATTTTTGACAAACCCCCAAAACATAGTTTTTGAGGATAATTTTTTCACAATCTCTTGGAGATGCTCTAAGCCTTTGACTTTTGTATGTAGGTTTTGGCCGACTATTTAATTATTATAAATCCGCATGTCGCATGACGGTTTATTTGTTTGTTGTTTGCATTCCGATCCATCATGAGGAATTCCTTCAAAATAGAATTATTGGATCAAACTAGTATGTACCAAAGGTGGTCGGCAACTGCTCATCAGCTCGCACTGCATACACACGCAATCTATCTATATATCGATCGTCGCGCGCGAGGTTCATTAACACGACCAGCGGATGCATGATGTTGACGCAGCAGAGAGGGGCAGGTACGTACTCTCTCCGGTTCCCTATTAAAAGTCGTTTTGGACAAGATTTGAGTCAAACATTGAGAATATAAATCATGAATAACTTTTAAGTCATTGAGTTTAAAAATGTGAAAATCATATAAATAGATTTGTCTTGAAAATTACTTTCATAAGAATATACATATATAACTTTCCAATAAATATTTTTATAGAAAAGAGAAATCAAAATTGTGCTTTGGTGACCGTGTCGCTGTCATAAACGACTTCTAGTAGGAAACCGGATGGAGTACGTATGTAGTGGTTGCAACCAGTTTCATCTTGACACGATTTTTCCGATCGATCGATACAGTCATCAGCATGCAGCAGACGCACCGCGAAATTTGTCGCGGCTAGCTAAACTTTTCTACGAAATTTGTAGCCGATGCAAATGTAGTACGTGTTTTTCTTTTTGTTCCGTCTGGTTTTGGTACAGCACCCAAACCTCGACCAGTACCCGACAATCACGTTTCCTCTGATGGTACGTAACACGTACGATTAGCAGTCAGCTGATGCGCTACATATATAATCGAATTTAATCCAGTCAGCTCAGCTGATGAGAGGCACCGGCAACTCTGGTCAATTAATTGCTAATGGAGCAAGCTAGTTTTTTTGCTCATCTATATATGCGGCCCCTCCTTTCTTTTTGCCCTTGGTTTTATTAGAAAAAAGTATTTGTTGGAGAAAACTAGAGCAGAGAGCAGAGAGAAAAGACGTAGTTAAAGGATCGGAGTTTGTGTGTACGTATTGCTCCGACGACTCTGACCGTCGCGTGCACGTGTGGATCCGGTCCACATGGACGAGTCTTGATCCGCGCGCGGAACCATCACAAAAGCCCTCGCACGCAATCCAGGTCCGATCCGCGTCGTCCGGGGCATGCCAAGCCGCCGATCGAGCACCGGTCGGAGAGCTGCGTGCAGCGGCCGGACGGGTACGTGCGCGCTCAACTGGTGATGCGCGTGCGCGTCGGCCCCGACCGACCACGACGGCGTGGGTGTGTACGTGTGGTTGCAGCGTCGTCGTAGGCACGGCGCGTGGCTGCTGGAGGATCGTGCGGCGGGCGGGACTCCGGATGCTGCGCCGCGGCCACGGGTTTTTGCTGTGCTCGATCGCTACTCCACGTACGGGATCTAATTAATTCCTTCTGGTGGTGCTACTCCTCCTCCTCCTCCCTTTTTCTGTCCTTGCATTGGAGCGGCATGCATGCCAGTATGCCACCGCCACAGAGATAACGAACCGACGGCCATCTCCTTTTAATCGGTCAAACATCATCTCCTTAACTGTTATCCAGTTTCCCAAGGCTTAAAAGTCTCCTTCAAACACTATAAAAATACTCCCTCTGATTCAGTATTAAAAGTCGTTTAAGATAACGACACGGTCACCAAAGTACAACTTTGACTTCTCTTTTCTATAAAAATATTTATTAGAAAGTTATATATGTATATTCTTATGAAAGTAATTTTCAAGACAAATCTATTTATATGATTTTCACATTTGACTTAAAAAGTTATTCATGATGTTTGACTCAAACCTTGTCCAAAACGACTTCTAATACTGATCCTAACCGGAGGGGAGTACAGTACTAATCAACAATCAGCAGTGATTAATCTGATGTGTTTGTTTTGTCCTTGTTTGTTTGGGAGTTGTAGTGTTGTACTCTCTCTTTGTCTCTCATGTTTTTCTTGCTGCAACAATCACTGTAAGGCTGTTTGGCTTTTCACAAACCCATCAATGAAATTCATGTGGAGATGTTTTCCCCCGGTGACCGTAAAAAAAAGTAAAAAGGAAACAAAGAACGAAGGAGGGGTGAGTATGCTACCACGTCCACGTGTGCCAATTGTGCCCTTCGTAGTTCGTACCCCTTCGTCGAGTGAAAAGAATCATTGCTTTGTGCTAGGCATACAGCGTGTGTTTATGAATGAACGACCACCAGTCCATTGCGTGTGCATTTCCTGCTGCATGCGCGCGCAGCAACTTCTCTGCAGCATCGAAAGTTCGAAACTATGAAATTATATTCTTTGTGTGACTAGAGTGTACTTTGGCTATCGGTAAAGTTTTATAACTTTGGCTAGGAGTATGCTTTGGCTAGTACTAAAATGACGTACTCCGTATAACCATATACTCACTAGATTTTGAGACAAATCTACTTATATACTTTCAAATATCCAGATTCAACGCGCAGGAAAATAATGTACAATATATCATTACTATTTTCAATGTTTAACCTTAAGAAAATTCCTCAATCATCTGTGACTAGAATCACGAATCCAAATCCATTCTGTGATTTTCTTTTCTTTTCTTTTCTTTTTTTTGTTAATAAGGGTGGGCAAAACGGGAAGTTAACGCAGTAACGCCCCCATCCTTCCGTCCGTTTCCCTCCAATCGGCTTCCTCTTCCGGTCTTCCCCGCTTTATATTCCTTCCACATCCTCTGCTCTTCCCACAGGCCCAACGCGACCAAAACCGAGCCGCACCAGCCCTCGCCCGCGGCCACCGCAGAATCTGATCCCTTCCACCGCGATGGCGAGAACCATTCAGCCCCGCACCCTGCGCTTCTGATCTCGAAACCAAGGGTGTGTTTGGTTCCCTGTATAAGGCCCATCCAGGCCCACCGGATGCAAGGCAGACATGATTGGTTGCCTGTGCGCCGGCCCTAGCCTGGCTCTCGTCAGGCTTTTCCCCTCCTCCAGGCTGCATCCGCAGAAACGCCATTTTCTTCCGTTTCTCGGCGTGCGGTAGGCGGCCATAGGCGCGCGAGCCGAAAAAGTTGGGCGTGCGGCGTGCGGTCGGTGAGCGCGGGAACCCTATGGTCACCGCCCCCTTTCGCGCCATGGGCTCGGGCTATATCTTCACCGGTGCCGCCTCACCTCCCTCCATTCTCTTCTTCGCCATCCTCTGTCCCCCGAGCAGGTGCTGCATCTCCTTCTTTCCCTCCTCGTGTAGATCCATGGTTGCAATTCACTGATAATCCTAACCCTTCCCCGATTCCGTGGTTGATTTGTGCAGTGTTGGATCTCGATTTGCTAGGGTTTCGTGGCCTACAGTGCAGGTAATCCACCATCATCCCTAGATCTCGAAATTTTTTGATGCTTTAGTGTTGTTTGTGGCCCGTTCTAACCCTAGTCGTTGCTTTGCAAAGGTTGATTTGTGTTTTGCCTTTGGTCTGAGGTAAACAGGTAAGTTCCTAACCCTAACCCAATTTATTTGCTGATTTCCTTGCCTCCCTGCTGGTTTTCGTATTCCCCTCTGTCTATGCTATGATGATAACCATGCATGTTTATTGATTATGGCAATGGGTTGTGCGATGATGGCTCGGTCCTACTTTTTTCCTGTGCTATGACCATAACCATGCATTTGTTTTATTATGATAATGGCTGATGTCATGGGCAATTCATGCTGCTTTGCTATTGAAATTACTCTTAATTCTATACTTGTTTGCCTTTGATTTCCTACCTGAGCACAACTCGTTGCCACTATTGATGTATTTGTTAACATACATGCATGATCTGAGCACCACTTTGTCCATACCTCCCTTATGTTGTTTTGCTGAAATTCTGTGACCACTAAAACTGAGGCATGCGGAATTGTGCAATGATGTTTGAATATATTCATACTTCAATTTTACCGAGGCATAAGGCATGTGCCATGATGTTTTTATTACTTGATACTACACTTAATCGGAGCCATAAGGCATGTGCCATGGTGTTTTATTACTTCTTAATACCATACATTTGCTGTTTTTTATGTTACACAGTGATGATTGTTATTCTTACCAAGCAAATACCTTATTGTCAGTGATGTTTTTATTTGTACTGAGCACATGCCTATGCCAATGATGTTTTTTTTTAACTGAGCACATACTCAACAGCTGGAAGAGCTGTTGGCAAGGTGATGTATGGTGAAACTAGGACCTCATCAGATGATTGAAACAAAGACCTCATCATCTTCAAGTGTTAGTTGTGGCAGTTTGTTATTCCTCTTGTTGGCTAAATAAATTAAGTTGTATTCATCATTGCTATTCTTGTCCAGTAAGACTGTACTATTGATCAGGACAATGTGTTGTATTTATATCAGTGGTGTGTGCGCTTAGTTCTTGGCAATATGATGATTAAATTGTTTTATTGTTGATCTAGCTGTATGACAAATAAGGGGTAACCTCACCAAATTCATGGTAGAGGTATTCAAACACTGATTCATGCAACCAACCAAACAAAAAAAAACCTGTTATGCAGATGCAACTACATGTGCAATGCAGCCAACCAAACACCGGATTTGTCTAGCTTGTATACGTCGATTCAGGCAACCAAACAAGAGCCTCTTGCATCGCCAGGACCTGTCCCGGGCCAACCTGCATGGGAGATACGAGCCAGGCTGGGGGGAGAAGGGAACCAAACGCACTCCAAGTCCTCCGCCGAGCAGCACCAGCATTTCGTGCGCTCGAAAGGAGCCGCCGTTTTAGGTTCGGAGGAAGGGTAGGCAATGGCGGCGGCGTGGGGCCGCGCCAAGCGCGCGCTCGCCACCAGCTTGCACGCGGACGGCGTCTAGCCAAGAGGAGCATTTGGCACCGCTGCTGGGTCGGTGACCAAGCAAGCTACCTTAAGTCAAAGACATGACCGCCAGCTGCCTCATCTTGATGCATCTAAAATTAGCTGTTGAGCACTCGGGTTCGGGAGACGGATGGACAACATGTGTCACTAGCACAGTGTAGTACTGTAGCTGATCGAGAGAGAAGAAGGCTACACCGAATGCCACCACACATGAAGGCCCGTTGCTAGCTAGCTGTCGTCACATGCATGTCTGATCTCGCTCTCAGCCTTTGACTTTTGTAGCTGTCGTTGTTGTTTATTGTTTGTTTGCATTCCGATCCGTGACCATGAGGGCTTTTTTTTCTCCGAATTACGCACGTATACGCTCATACACGCGTATACGGTATACGCACAAAAAGAATTATTGGATCGATCAAGCAGCAGCTATTATATATATACGTATCAAAGCCGTCGGCAACTCATCATCAGCTCGCACTGCATATATATACGCAATCGATAGATCGTGTGCGCGCGAGAGGTTCATCCATTAACACGAGCAGCGGATGACGATGTTGACGTAGCAGAGACAGAGATATGCATGTGGGCAGGTAGTGGTTGCCAGTTTCATCTTGACACGGCCGGTTTTCCGATCGATATGATATGAAATATGATGCAGTCATCAGCAGCAGACGCACTGCGAAATGTGACATGTAGAGATAGCATATGCTATATGCAGTGCTCTGACTGAATCCGCAGTGTAGTGTAGTGTTGGGGTAGTGTAGTGTTGGGGCCGGGTTTACGTTCAGTGCATGGTACTCGTGTTTGAGTCGTGCGATCTTCGTCGATGATGCGCCCTGCTGCTTTGTGTAGTCGAATCGAATCCGAACCTGGTACTGCTAATTGATGCCGGCCGACCGGCTAGCTAAACTTTTCTACGAGCTAGCTAGCGGTGTGGTAGGATGTGTGTGCGATGCTTTGTAGTAGTGGCTGCTGCAATTTGCGTTTGGTTTTGGTCCAGTAGCAACCAAACCTTGACAAGTATCCGGCGACACGCCAATAATCAGATCACCGAGTAAGTACGGACACACACGTTTCCTGTGATGGTGCGTAACAGGCCGGCCGGGTCATTAGCACCTTCTTATGTGTTGCCATAATCGAATCCATTCCGTGACGGGAGAGGAACCTGTTAGAGATAAACATTGTAACCAATATTTGAATAGCTCTAGACAGGGATCGGCTTGTAGAGTCTGTTGTGATTTATGTCTTGTAAAACAAGTCGTGTTGTATTCAGTTAGAGATAGAATTTAGATCCAAGCCGAATCCAGACTAGGTGCTGTGCTATATATATGTACATGCGCATTGCGCCTATCTATCAAGAATTAACACGAAGCCGTCGACCGGAGACAAAAGGCGACGTTCCACCCTACCTCTGATCTCCTCTTTCAGAACCGGTTACTCGGTCAATTAATTTCTAAAGGAGCAAGGTTTTAGACTTACATTTTCTTTTTGTCCTTCTTAACTTTTTGTGTATACTTCCTCCGTTTCATCAAATCAAATTATATAGAAAAAGTAGTAGAAAAAGAGAAAAACCACGGTGTATTATTGCTCCGACTCCGACCGCCGCGTGCACGTGTGGACTAGGAGTAGGAGTAGATAATAATTCCGCCGTAGAGTGTTGATCTAATTCCGGAACCATAAGCCCTCTGGCATGCCAAGCCGCCGAGCACCGCCGGTCGTCTGAGGTGCACGCGCTAGCCTAGCTAGGGGATACGTATGTAGGAGTCGGAGCTAGCAAAGCCGGGGATGCGGGGCGCGCCTTGAGCTCGTTCGTGGGGGGATAGATGCAGGCAGCGTCGTCGTCGGACTCGGAGGCACGCGCGTGGGGTGCTGGAGGATCGTGCGGCGTTGGCCGTGCGCTCCGGGACTCCGGATGCTGCGCCGCGCCGCTGGGTTTTGCAAACCCATCAGACGACGACGCAGACCCAGCGACCGCGTTCATCTGCTGCCACCGTGAAACTTGACTGCTCACGCGTAGTGTTGCAGCAATTCGTGCAGCACATCTCTCTGCTAGCGCCAGGTCCACGGGATTTAATACAATTCCTTGTGGTGCCTTTCTGTCCTTGGAGCGGCATGCATGCCACCGCCACAGAGTATTTGACCAACGCTACGGTGCAGCTAATCCATCTCCCTAATTAATCGGTCAAACACCATCCTTATTGCCATCCAGTTTCCCAGCAGGCTTAAAAAGTCTCCATATCACACCACAATATGAAAACAAAACAAATTAAATGACTGATGATCTTTTGCTACCACGTCCACGTGTGCCAATTGTGACCTTCCAGTCGAGCGAAAAGAATCAATTTTGCTTTGTGCGATACAGCCGGCATTTATAGAGAGCGTGCTTACGAATGAACGACCGTACGTCAGTTGACCAAACAGATCCATCTGTAGCGTCGAAAGTTCCAAACTGTGAAATTTCTTTCTGTGACTAGAGTGTACTTCGTCTATCGATAAAGTTTTTGTTATTCTAAAATGATGTGTACCCATATAACTAGATTTTGAGACAAATCTACTTGTATATTCTTCAAATATTCAAATTCAACTCAGAGGAATCGTTGCTACATATTCTGAATGTTCAACTTAATAAAATTCCTCAATCATCTTGCGAATCCAAATCTATTTTGTGCTGGGCTTCTTCTTCTTTTTTTGTTAGGATGTGCTACTGTTCCCAGGGGCAAAACGGGAAGTCAACACATAACGCAGTAACGCCCCCATCCTTCCGTTTCCTCCATCCTCTGTCTTCTGGTCTTCCCCGCTTATATTCTTCCATTCCACATCCACCGCTCTCAGGCCACAACGACCAAAACCCCAAACCGAGCCGCACCAGCCCTCGCCCGCAGCCACCGCGGAATCTGATCCCTTCCACCGCGACGGCGAGAACCATTCAGCCCCGCACCCTGCGCTTCTGATCTCGAAACCAAGTCCTCCGCCGAGCAGCACCAGCATTTCGTGCGCTCGAAAGGAGCCGCCTTTTGAGGATCGGAGTCGGAGGAAGGGGGAGGCAATGGCGGCGGCGTGGGGCCGCGCCAAGCGCGCGCTCGCCACCAGCCTCTGCATCACCGTGCCCGCGCGCCAGAGGGCCGTCGACGACGCGCCGCCGGAGGCGGGAGCGGCGGAGGCGCCTTCTTCCGCGGCGGAGGAGAAGACGGGGTCCACCTCCTCCGCGTCTCTGCGGCGGTTGACGAGCTTTGGGAGCCGGAGCTCACAGGTGCGGAAACCATTTTCGTTTTCTTTCTTCCCTGTTCTTGTTTGATTCATGGCCGGATTGGGATGTGGGGGAAATGCCCGCTTTGGCGTTGGATCGCGTGCGGATTTTGTGGAAATTTCGTCGTTTCAATCTGCAAACAAAAAGATGGCGGTTTTTCTTTCATGTTAGTCAAAGACCTACTAACTTTGCAGAACCACCACCTCGGTTGCAATTTGAAAACCAGGCCTGACGGCCTCCGTGCTGTCGTTTGTAAGGTTGATCAAACGGAATATGCTCCATCCTTCATCTGGATTCCTTATTTCTAGGCATTTGCACTATTTTCGTGCTGAAATTTTAGAGAGAGAGAGGGGGTGGGGGGCAAAGGAAAGAAACAAATTAAACAGAGCAATCTCGCATTGCCAATTGTTGTGAGGTATGACGATGCAATTAGAGAATTCGTGGACCAATTACTGGATTGAATTTTAAAAATTGTCGTTTGCAATTATATATGAATGACCGTTCTACCAAGTTGCTTTTTTCCCTGCAAGCTTGTCATAACAGAACAAAGAAGGAAGTTGCACGAATCCATACTAATCTTTTGGTACAATTTTACATAAATCATGGAAAACGTGTTCCTATTCATGTAACGTGAGGGTTTCCCCTTAATTTTTCTACTCTTCTTCTTTTGCTGAAAGGGAAGAAGTTTGAATATGACGTAGCTGCTTTTGTCTTTCCACATGTTCTGCTTGGTTGGTAGGTAGTACATCTTATTTGACCTCCATCTGCTAGGAAAAGTCCAACAGCGAGTACATATTTTTCCCTCTATTCCTAGCAGTTATTTTTTTAAAAACGAATTTTCCTAGCAAGTTCTTAACGTTTTTAAAAAGCTGGCAGGATACTCTGATATATACTCACTGTTATACCACCTGACGGATTTCATTGACTTGTGAAGAATAGTTTCCTTCTGTTGTGTTTGAAACTGGGAAATGAACTTTCATATGTTGTCAATCTAGTTTCTTTTAGCAACTTGTGGTTGTCAAACTTGTTTTCCCATCTAGTTGTATCATAATCTGCATTGCTTGTGTGTGCTTGCGTGATTTTTACTATTTTCTAACACTCTGATCAGGCGAGCTTAGTGTCTTGTACATTCCTGAAACCACATGACCATTTTAAGTGCCATGATGTGGTTAGATATGCAGGGATTACTTCATTAGTCATAGGCTCATAGCAGAGCACATGCTTTTTTGTTGAGTTAGCAGGTTCTGATACTAGACACCTTATATTTCTTTGACTTTCTTGGTTTCAGAAGATATGCTCCATTTGCCTTGGTGGAATGCGAACAGGGATTGGACAAGCCTTGTTCACTGCAGAATGCTCCCACAAATTCCATTTTCATTGCATCTCTTCAAATGTGAAGCATGGCAACCTCATCTGCCCAGTATGCCGTGCTGAGTGGAAAGAAATTCCAGGCGCTCAACCTGTAGATGCTAACTCTGGAAGAGCTAGAGTAAGCCCACTAAACTGGCCCCAGGATGAAGGGCACATGGCTGTTGTCCGCAGGCTTTCTCATACACACAGTGGAAGTCTGCAGGAACACCTTCCTTTCTTCCGTACTCCAGAGGTAGGCATCTTCAATGATGATGAGCACATAGATCTTCAGCCTGAAACAACGGAGGAACAAAATGCAGTCACTGGTTCAGTTGAAATCAAGTCATATTCCGAATTTCCTGCTATACAACAGTCAGTGGCCCAGGAGGCCTTTGCTATATTGATCCATCTCAAGGCTCCAAAATCCCCGCACTCAGCAAGCTCCCGTGCACCTCTTGACCTTGTCACTGTTCTTGATGTCAGCGGTAGCATGGCAGGGACCAAGCTTGCACTTCTGAAGCGTGCCATGAGCTTTGTCATACAATCACTTGGACCCAACGACCGCCTGTCTGTCATTGCTTTCTCATCCACAGCACGGAGACTCTTCCCCCTACGCGGAATGACATTAACTGGTAAGCAGAGAGCATTGCAAGATGTCAGTTCACTTGTTGCAAGTGGTGGCACAAACATTGCTGACGGGCTAAAGAGAGGTGCTAAAGTGATCGAGGACCGTCGGTTGAAGAACCCAGTCTGTAGCATCATTCTTCTCTCTGATGGTCAAGACACATATACCCTCCATTCTGATGGGGCTTTACTGAATTACAGCGCCCTTGTCCCACCTTCAATTCTTCCTGGAACAGGTCATCATGTCCAGATCCACACCTTTGGTTTCGGCTCAGATCATGATTCTGCTGCCATGCATGCTATTGCTGATATATCTAGTGGCACATTTTCATTTATCGATGCGGAAGGTTCGATCCAAGATGGATTTGCTCAGTGTATTGGTGGGCTCCTGAGTGTTGTTGTTAAGGAGATGTGTTTGAGCATTGAGTGTGTTGATGACGGTGTGCTCCTGAAATCCATCAAGTCAGGAGGCTATACCAGTCAGGTTGCTGATAATGCCCGTAGTGGTTCAGTTGATATTGGTGATCTGTATGCAGATGAAGAGCGGGGCTTTCTGGTCACTCTACATGTCCCAGCTGCACAGGGGCAGACTCTGCTGATCAAACCAACCTGCACATACGAAGACACAATCACCACCGAGAACATCAAAGTACAGGGTGAAGAAGTGAATGTTCAGCGCCCTGCACATTTGGTGGACTGCAAAATATCTCCTGAGGTTGAGCGTGAGCGGCACCGTGTTCAAGCAACAGAGGACATGTCTGCCGCACGGGCTGCAGCTGAGGCAGGCACTTTCTCTCAGGCCGTGGAAATTCTTGAAGCCCGTAGGAGGATACTGGAGTCACAGGCTGCACAATCTTTAGACAACCAATACCTGTCATTGATAACGGAGCTGAGGGAGATGCAGGATAGGGTGGAGAGCCGGCAGAGGTACGAGGAATCAGGCAGGGCGTTCATGCTAGCTGGCCTGAGCTCACACACATGGCAGAGGGCAACCGCACGTGGTGACTCGACTGATCTCACTACCACTATTCACACCTATCAGACACCATCCATGGTTGACATGCTGCGGCGCTCTCAGACTCTTGTTGCCCCTGGTGTTGACATGCTGAACCGCTCCCCAACTGTGGCTCCTTCACAAAGGTCTCCACATTGGTTCACCCGAAAATCAAGGCCAACGAAATCCTTCTCCGGTCGTCTCCTGTGATACTGCCTGATCATAATGCAGTTCAAGCAATGACTATTGAATTATCGCGTCAAAGAAAATTATTCATTCTTTAGTTTGTTATTACTGCAGCTGTTACTTCCATTTTCAATATTATATAGTAGATGGGACTAGAAGCCTCGGTATATATCTGGTTTGGTGTAACTGTACATGGTTGAATTTGGAAAGGATTTATTAATGGCATAACCGGTAGAGGTGAAAAGGATTTAGGTAATTCCTCGGTACTTCTTTACAGATATCTGCTAATTATGTATATAAACCTCTCTTGAATTATATCAGTGAGAATTAGCGTTGGGAGTGATGAATGACATATCAATCGAAGTGAAAAGGATTCATGTATAATGCCTTGGTACTTTTTTTTGCAGCTGTCTGTTTGTTCTGTGCTTAAACTTCTCCCTTGAGTGATGTCAGTGAGCATTAGCTTTGGGAATGATAAATGACATATCAATAGAAGTGAAAAGGGTTTAGGTATCTTTCCTTGATATTTTGCCACTGTCGTTTGTCTGTTCTCCACATAAATTTTCATGCTTGTGAGCATAAGATGGCCATATTTGAGTCAAAGACCTACCCAGTGTCCCAGTGTAAGCATACTCTGGAAAAGATGTATAACAGCATCTGAACCTGCAAATGATGTTGCTGCAGGTGCTGTTAAGTTGCCAGTAGTCACACTGCCCTTAAGGATACTCTGTCTGTTAGAATGCTGATTTTGTCTAGCCACCTCACTGACCAGGTGCCTTAGAATACTAACTTCCCCATACCAATTGTCGAGCAGGGGCTATCCTGTCAGCTGTTTTTCCTTAGACATAGTATATGGACTGAAGAAACCCATGCAAAATCCTTGGTAAACACGATCTGAAAACCAAAAATTACATGATGCTATTGCAGCCCTGTAACGGGAATAGATAGACAGAGGCTTCTTCGTACAATGCCACTTTCCCTCATACACGGTCACCTATTCGCATTTGAAATTAGCAACAGAAAAGAAACTCTGCTTCTATTTCAAGGTTGTACTACAACTACTGCTAGCAGTTGCTGCAACTGAAAGTCTGAAACCTTCAGTACCTCCTTTTCCGTTCCCTTTACACTGGCACACGTAGTACAAGTACGAGCTCGCCGGCTAGTACTCGCCACCGCTGGAGCCGTCACCGCAGCCATCGCCGTCGACCAGCCTCCAGAGGCTGTCCCACAGCAGCGCGTCGTCGTCGTCCGGGATCGTGCAGTGCTCGGCCGTCGACGCCGGGCTGCAGGAGCACTCATCCGTGCCCTGCAGGTTGTTCACCATCGCCGCCATGACGGCCGCCTGGTGGTCGTCGTGCTCCGGCGGGCTCTGCTGCTCCTGCAGCTGCTGACTCATCAGAAGCTGGTGGTTCTGCTGCTGGAGCAGCAACTGCTGGCTCTGCTGCTGTTGCTGCTGCAGGAGGTGGAGATACTGGCGGCGCTGCTCCTGCTGCTGGAGCTGGTACTGGTGGAGCAGCTGGGCCCGGGCGCGGCGCGACGGCCGGGCCTTCTTGAAGTGGGTCCGCCAGTAGTTCTTGATCTCGTTGTCCGTCCTCCCCGGCAGGCACCGCGCGATCGCCGACCACCTGCACGCGTCGCCACCACGAGCACACGGTTAGGCGCCGCCCACCAATTCGTCACCATCTCGAATCCAACAAGACGACGGAACGAACGAGAAAGAGATCGCCATCAGTAGTGTGTAGCCTGTGTAGGGGAATCTGATCTGCTACAGTGTAGCCCACACTATAGCTATCTAGGCTCTATGTATCTGATCGCCACTGTGAGCGTGTCGTTTGCGTGCGTGTACATGTACTTTGCGTGGTTGCACGTAGATATACGGATGGAGATGTACCTGTTGCCGAGCATGGCGTGCAGCTGGAGGATGACGGTCTCCTCGTCGGGGGTGATCTTGCCCCGCTTCAGGTCCGGCCGGAGGTAGTTCACCCACCGGAGCCGGCAGCTCTTCCCGCTCCGCCGCAGCCCTGCACGCACAGACGCAGTGCCATAGTCATCGGTCAGTTCATCGTCAACGACAATAATACCACACTACTGAAACTGAATCTCCACATCTTATTAAAATCACAGCACGAACTCAATCAATAATTTTAGCGCACTGCACTTGCTACCATCATCTGCAACTGCAACAGAAATTAACAGCATATAGCATACCTGTGAGCTTGGCGACAGAGTTCCAGCTGCCCTCGCCGTGCTGCTGCACGTACTCGGTGAGCAGCCTGTCCTCCAGCGCCGTCCATGGCCCCTTCCTCCACCCTTCCTGCAGCATCAGGCTGCTGATCGCGTCCATGGCCTTTGCCTCTCTGATGTGGCTAATAGCTATACTGCTGCAAGCTAGCCCTGGGTGGTGTACAAGCCAGCAAGCAAGCTCAGCTCTATGCAGCTAGTATGTAGTTGCTGCTGGGCTCTGGTGTTCCCGGCTTGTATGACAGCTAGAATCTGGGCGGCCATGCTCGCCATTTATACGAGCTCGCAAGTTGGGAGCTTGCGCGCGCGGAGGGAGGCGATCGACGTCGTGTCATTTTCGCGGGCGGGAGAGTAACAATTCCACTCCCACTTGGCTAAGCTTCCCGCCCAATATTATATTGTTTCTCCCCTGGAAAAAGGGCCCGTCCTACTAGAATGTTGTGTGGTGTGGTGATGCAATGCAGTGCAAAGCAACAAGCTAGATAGTCTTGCTGCAAATAAAGCATCTTTAGCGTGTTGCCTCGTCATCTATAGCTAGGTTATTTTATTCCGAAATTCCTCCACATCAATCATCCCCTAATTGTCAGCTGATCGATGGTTATCTATGCAAGCTAATTAATGATCCTTTCCTCGTGTACAATGAATGGTTGTGTAAGCTAATGAGCGTAGACCGTATTTAGAAAGAGCGTTGCTGGTGGTGGTGGCCTAAAGTAGTAGTCAAGCCATACTATAGTAAAGTAGTATGGTAGTATATGCTCTGCGCGCAAGTCACTGGCAGTGGGCCCCCACAGAAGCAGGAGTAGTTTTTTTTTTTTGTCTGTCAAAGACTTCTAGTAATTTTGAAGTAAAATATGTCAAAGACTGATGCTGCAGGGAACATATAGTACTCTTTAGTTTAATAGTGGTAAGATTGCCCTGTCCCTATTCCTGATGGCTGATGATGAATCACTTGGTGGTTGCCATGGAATAATAGTTTGTCTAATATAATTGTGGTGAGGTTGCCTGTGCCTGTTCCCGGCCTGATGATTACCACGCATATAGGCTGTGAACACGCACCATCAACATCGACCTGCACGGATGCTATTGTTTAGTGCTAATTACTACGCGTGTGTGCCACTTTGCAAGCAAATTCGATGCCCAAAACACATTGTAAAGACGACTGAGGAGCTACTGAAACTGGTGAGGAGTCAAATAAAGGAAAAGTGTTGTTCTCCCTAATAAGCATTATTGCGAGTGGAGTGGACGATCTCTCTTTTCCACCAACGTAGGAGTTGAAGCGGTTAAAGCCGTGCATGATCGGTGCTAATGTTTGCTACTCGTGGTAAATGATAGCCATTTTTAGGTTCAGATGGGTTATTACCAGTGACCGAAAGTGGACCTAACCGCGTAGTTAGACTTTCAGAGCTGGAACCTGTTTCAGAGTAGACTTGAGAACAGTGATGCTAATAAAGTCAGCGAGGAACCCTCTTGACAGTGGAACATGACATGAAGTGAGAGGTCCATCAACACGAAAACGACCTGCTGCTTGGCATGCAGGGCTTGATTTTGACAATATAATTAAGCTGATGGAGTGTCTGTAGACAATTTTCAGCCAAGCTATTTTCCACTGAATAATCAAAGAAGAGGAGATGTTCCTCTAATAAGTAAGAGAACATTATCACATATATGCAGCAGCTAGCACTGAAGACTGAACTGCTAGATGAACACAGAATCAAAGGCCAAGTACATGTCGGTCGCATGGTTCCAGCTGAAGTGCCACGTAGCCCAGGTTACAGCTAAGGTTCTCTAGAGAATATCATGTGCAGAAGATATCATCCATCAGGCAATCAGCACATCCACCAATCCTTGTGATCTGAACCAAATCTATCGTACATGCATCCACCCTCGGCCCTTCCTCCAGCCGCTACTGCTGCAGCAGCGCATGCGCAGGATGGATGGATCGATCACCACGACCGCACCCAGGATAATCAGATAAACGTACAGCGAAAAAGGGATCGGAGCTCCCAGACAGGCGAATATGGCCTCGAAAAGGGCCCGATTAAACAAGCTATTCCTTTCTTCCCCGGCTGGGAGAGGATTTCGCCTGACGACGGGGCCGGGGCGGCCAGCGGCAGTGGTTGCAGCTAGGCAGCTAGCTCCTCCTCCATTGTTAGGCCCGCTCTGGTGTCCAGCGCAACACGGCATCGCCTCGCTTTAGCGGATTAAAAATGGCGAGCTCGTACAGATGCACGAGGACGTGCGCGTCCACATCCCCCGAAAGCGAAGCATGCAGAGACGAAGCCAAGAACGCGAAGAGGGAGGGAGACGACGACGGGGCGGAATTGATCGAACTGAGCTCGAAAGCGTTCGAGGCCACTGTTGTTTGACCGCACACCTGGCAGCGGATCAGAGGCCGGAGACGGGCCTAACTCCCCTCGCATGATCGATCGGTCGATTTATCTGGCGATCGTTGATGTAGCTCCCTCTGCTTTCAACATGTTTGTGCTCGAGTCAGCATGACTGGCATGGCTAGCTCCATCGGCGTCAACCCTAGCTATCATCTCCAAGCTTTATAAGGTACTACTAGCTACTAGCGACTTTAATCAGTTTCAGGCAAAGAGCGACAGCTTAGATTAATTTATGTTTATGTGATATACAAATGTGTATATATGTGGTATGGTGTACTTTTGCATGTGTGCATGTCTACTTTGTCTAGAAGAAGCAAGGGTTGCCCACTTTAATTTCCGAACTTTTTATTCCTGCTCGATCGACGTTGCTATAATGATCTTCTGAATGAAGTGCATAATGGTCAATGGTGTGACTGATTAGAATGTTTAATTGCATGGAACACCTACTGCGGTTGGATATATAATATATTCACTGAGGCCACAGAAAAAAAGGGCATGTATCCATGCATGAATATTAATATGATAATATCATACGACTGAGAATCCATTGCCAATTTGCCACTACCACATCTGCACATCCAAAAAAATATATTGCCTTCATTTTAAATCGTAACTAGTTTTAGCTATATAGTTTTTACTATATAAGTATATCTAGACATTATGTATATATCCAGATTAGAGCAAAAGTTATATATAAATCGTAATGGACGAAGATTGACCGACGGGTGCTATTATTCTTGCTTTCTTATTAGCCCATCAAGTATTGTCAAGCAGGCTAAGATTTTAAATTTTTTTCCATCACTAATTACCTATTTTCCATTACATAGCTTCGGCCTCGCTTCTTCACCACACCCTAGAAAATCCAACAATTTTTTTTTAAAAAAACCTTGTATGCTTAATTAATTCCATGCATCACAACATAAGAGGCACAAAAGTCCTCTAAGTGTGAAAGAGCCTCCTCTAGCCTTAGTGGTTAGAGTACATGAGTAGCACCCAGCGGCAGGGGCGGAGCTGCGACTAGGGCCGCCTAGGCCAAGGCCCTAGTCGTGGCCCAGCGTAGCCACAGTCCCCCTTTATTTGTGGCCCAAAAACCAAGTATTGCAACATTCCGGCCCAAACCAACACCAGACTAGGGCAAAACAAAGCACAGGCGGACAGGGACGCCTCCACTCCTGCGTGCCGCGAGGGAGATCCTGTCGTCCGTCACCTGGTGCTCCACGCGCTCCACCCCACTCGTGACCCTCGCCCGCTACCTTGTGCTCCACCCACCGGCCGCCGGCCACTACCGTCTGGTGCTCCGCTAGGGGAAGGTCGCCAGTTCGCCCGGCGCGACCGCCGCCTGGTGCTGGAAGGATGCAGCCACCGTCGAGCGTCGAGTGCCGGTTGGAAAGAGGAAGCCAAGCATGTGTTCATCAATCTTCTCCCAATCTCCCTAATCTTCAGTTTCCATTCGGCTCCTCGGCTCTCGGCCATCGGACAAGCAGTGGGGAATTTTGGTGGAGCAACCATCATCAATGATTGAGCCACTACGCTTCGTGGTGTATGTCATTGTTAATTAATAGCCTCACTAGTTCATTTTCGTTCCATGCATGTCTATGTTAGTTTTGGCTGCTGAATTTAGGCCCTAGTCGTGACCAAAAGTTGGCTCCACCACTGCCCAGCGGGCCTGGATTCGCTCCCATAAAAATATAAAAAAAGGTAGAGGTTTTCCCTACTGACTTCGGTAAAAAGGAAAACTCCTCTAACCCTCGAGTCACATAATACTAAGAGCACATCGTGTGATCCATCCGCATTTTATTTGCTATCTCCTCTTCTACTTCCTTTCCTATGTAGATAGGGTCATCCGGTTCATTTCTACGTTTTCTCTTCTTCTAAGAGGAGGCTAGACAATGGATCGATGGCGAGGTCATTTGGTTGCCATTTAAGCGTTTCTTCTAAATGTTTATGAAGTTCGAAATCAAACGGGTCAACTCTGATTTCTATACTTGCGCCTCAAAATGCGGGTCTTATTATAAATTCAGCCAAGCTGAAAATTCAAATTGTATATATTTGATAACACGTTCCCGATTGGTTTGCCTGTCTTAATGTATCTCAGTCGTAAGTATATATCAATTGGCATCCCTCCGTTATAGTTAAAAATCGAACCTTGATTAGTAAATTCAGGACATAGATCCTCGATCGATTAGTAAATTGATCTCAAGATTTCGTTCCCCATTCGAGGTGATCTACCTGCTGTAAAGTGCACCTTTTGATGCTCCCCTTTATTCCCAATGAGGAAGAGATAGAGAGCAAGAACCCAAGTATAAAACAAACTGAAGATTGATCGCAACAAAAATCTCGAGACGATCACACCGTTTCATCACCGGCCGGGCTCCAGAGATGGCACTTGGCAGCAGCAGCAGCAGCACATGAGTTAAAAATACGTAGCTGGAGCATCACCAGGAGATATTGTCCAAGCTGGTAGCAAAGTCCGGCGGCTAAGTGGTGGCTTGACAACAGCCAGATGGCCTATGATCTCTCACCACATACAAACTCGCTTGGTCCCTGTCTGTTTGGTTCTGCATTAGTTTAAGTGGGTGGTGATGCCATTGCGTAATTAACAATGTCATTGCTACTTGATTTTCTTAATGACGATATAGGCATGAAAAAAGAACTAGTGCCTGTTGGGAATACTCCATGCACATCGATCATATGCGAAAAAGCTGTTCTTGGCACACGTATGCGATCCTAGTACTCTCACAAAATGAAAGGCAATGTGTACAGATGGCAGGCAACCAGCTAAAGTAGCTATCAAAACTGGCATTATTAGGCTTGATTACAATATAAACTTTTTGGTGATATAATGCGTTATTTTGCTAGTATTAAATTAACAAGAGTTACAAATAGAATGTTGAGTAGCGCAGGCGTAAGTGATTCTTTTGTTTTCCCGAGCAATCTTTTTCTTTATGCTAGAGGTAAAATTTTGAACGAACAGGCACAAGACAGCACCTATTTCATTGACAAAGAGGAGAAGTACAACCGGCTAAAACCAAAAAGGTATTTACATATGTACGCTCAAAGTCGCAAAACACTTGGCGCCCGCCGAAAGTCAGAGGGAGAACTCTCCTGTTGTTCTAAGAAAATTTTCATAGAATAAAGGCCGAATGAACAGAAGATATGCTGTTGTGTAGAAAAAACACAGAACTACAGTAAAACTTTAAGTAAAGATCGAGATATGTTGGCTAAGCACATCTAGAGCCTTCCTAATATGTATTTTTTTATACAAACTAATGGACATGTATCTAGTACTACAAACTGAAATGGGCATGTATTTTTTTTCTTTATACACGAATCTAGTACAGGTACTCTGATGGGAATAGAAAACCAACATTTTGTGCCAAAACAATTTTTTCACTGTACTGAAAATAAAGAGGAGCTTTCCTCCTAACCAGAACTGGTGACACATAAATGGCAGATGAGCAGAACCCATTTCCCTGTCTCTCTACCACCATCCAAACTAGCTTTTGGACTCGAAAAAGCATTTCCAAAAGAGTTCCATCTCTTTCACTTTAATCGAACTGGAGGCTCACACGAACCGCTAGCTCGATCGCTCCATCGACATCGATGGCTCCATCCCTACCTTACCTGCAGCAGTAATCAGAGAGGTCGTCCGTGCTGACCCCACCACAATGCTCCTACATGCAATAGATAACTCTCGCACTGCATCGTTGGGCAGTTGCGCAGCCAGAAGTTTCCCGATCCGTCGATCCCACGCAGCAAAAAATCTCGATCCACCATTGTTTAAATAGGCCCGGGTACTAATTGTGGCAACAACACGGCCTGGGAGACCATCATCATGCTTTGGGTTGGTGCAATCAGTCCATCACTCCATCAGTTGCCTGAAATCTGAATAAACTAATGGCGATAGGCTGACGATGGATGCAAGTATCTGGCGCAGCTAGGACGGCTCTCTGAAAGGCCAAAGGTCTGAAGACGCAATGCAGCATTGATGTGAGCAAGGATTGGCGAGGCTTGAATTGTTTTCTGTGCTTGGGAGGAGTACCGTCCTCTTTGATTGATTTCTAGAAGGGAACTTGGAGGAGGATGTATGGACGAGATAGCATGCGGTAGCTTTGCTACTGAGCTTCTTGGAAGGAGAAGAAGCACCATGGACCGCCCGTTGGAATTGGAAGGTGATTGTGAACCGAAATGCCGTGTTGGCATCACTTCTTAATGCCAAGTATGAAACATTTGGTGTCTTATTCAATTAGGTCTGGTCAAATATCATCTGCCACCTCCTAGTCCATTTAGGTTATTACAGAAGATCATAGCAGGCTACTAGTAGTATCTGTAATAATTTACTTGTCAGGTATGCTAATTCAATTATGTGTGCTATTATTCTGTTTAATTTGATTTTAAAAGGTAAGAGGTTATCCAAGATTTATGGTCGATATGAATATGATGTGAGTAACCTCACAGAAAGGAAAGGAAAAGAAAAGAAAAAAAGCTTATCGATGCAGGTACGGCTGCGATGTCTGTTGTTTGTAGGTTTCAGATTAACATTTTACTAGGATGGATGATTCAGTATATATAGCAGCTTCAGGCTGTAGTTTGAGAGCATCTCTAAGAGTTTACCAAATTTTAGTAGGCAAATCTTGTGTTTTGCCAACTTCTAAAAAGATATGCAAAGTAAAAAAAGAGTTCATCTCCAACAGTTTGGCATAATTCACTTGCCAAATCCAGATCTAATTTACATCAGGAATCCTGAGAGAAACAAAATTATGTTTGTGCCCTTCCACCTCTTGAAAACTTACATCAGGAATCCTTCTCTATTCTTTATTTCTTTTTTCACTCTCCCACCTACAGGGAAACGACGATGGCAACCACGATATGCGCGCGGGGAGGTGAGTTTTGCCAATTTTCTATTTTTGCCAAGTTGGTTTGTCAAACTGTTGGAGACCAATTTTTCTTATTTTGCCAAAATTAGATGGATGCCAAGTTGATTTGCCAAACTGTTGGAATGTTTCACATACATTGATACGTAGTGCCGTAGATCGTAGTGGTGGATGGTGATTCACGTCCCTGTAGATCCTCTGAACCAAGATCCTCCACTAACATGCTGTATGGAATGCCTATATCAGTTTGATTGAATTCAGCAGCATCATCCATCTTCTGGTTCGTCCCGACTCACGGCCCAGCCCAATAGTTGCTCAACAGAGATTTCCCGGCAGCCCGCGCCCGCACCACAAACAACAACTTCCTTCCCTCCGTCGCGAAACACGGCCCAGCCCAAAAGTTTATGATCGGGCCCGTCTTTGTCTTCCAGGCCCAAATTTCACCTGACGCATCTGTGGCCCATACATGGATATTCTCCTATGTGCTGAATTATCCTGTCGCCCCTCAGGGACTTCAGTTGGATATTCAGCCTTGATTCGATTTCGTTCAGATCAGCTGGGGACCAGCAGGCAGGCAGGCAACGGGACAGAGAACTGAAACCACACACATGGGACGTGAACGTGACGAGCAGTTTGGCCTTTGGCTGGCTGAGCATCCTCCTCGTACAAATGACAAGACTGGCTACTAGGCCTAGTAGCAGCCAGTCGTTACCATTACCAAGAAGGCCCCCTGCAGGTGCAGACAGAAGCCGCCGCCGGGCACAGAATGCCACGCTTTCCCGGAACACAGGCCATCCAGCGTTTCCCCACGGTGCCTGGGCATCTTCAGGCAAAGGCAGGCAGGCCCCTGTGTGCCTTCCTGTAATGATGCTGAGCCACTCGCTCGCTGAACGCTCGGTGGGATTTGGAGAGAATCAGGAACGCAATGATGATGCTTTCAGGAAAAAGGGGGAAAGCGAAGATCCACCTGGTGTTTCTCTTGCAGATCGAGCCGCCGCCGATCAGCTTGGCTTGTTCTTTATCACCGGCCGCATGCAGCCACCGTCGCCTTGTTCAGTCTCAGATCGAAGATGAGCACACACTACTGCAGAGAATAAGGCCAGCTACTAGCCTGCATCCCGGCGGTGCTGCAAGCCTGCAAGAGGGTGTCCAGATTCCAGACGCTGTGTTACCTGTACTTCCACTGAACCTGATTTCGCTGTGAGGCTGGTGATCACGGCCATCTGTTTTGGATCGCCTAAAAGCATCAGATGCTTCGTCTGATTGAGAACATAACACGGGCGCCATTATATGTATATGTACATATATGATAAATATTCGTGTCAAAAAAATGATAAATATTCACTGACGAAGACCATCCTTCTTGTGCTTGGCCGTAGGTAGTAGCGGCCACAGAGAATCTAGCATAGCATGGCGTTGGCGTGCATTCTCCCATACCGAAATCGTCGCTGCCACATGCATGCACGGGCGCGGCTCCCGCTGGCAAGCAAATGCAAAGCCGATCCAGATGTGCAACAATAAACAATGCCGACGACACGAGTCCAACAACTTGCAAACGTACACATGCATGCTTGAGCGGACCACCAAATATATCAAATAAAACAGCGGCCTTTAATTTCTTTCTTTCTTTCGCCGAGACAGCGGCCTTTTTCAAAGCTACTAGGAAGCAGCCTTGTTTCTACAGCGAAATCGACCCAGGCAGGCAGCTGATGCAAACTCAAGGATAACGATGTGAAAGGCCTTGTTGGTAGAAAATGGTACGTTTGGAGTCTAGGTTTTGGCCGGCAGTGGTACGTCACAATTGGTGTACGTGGGCGTGGAAAGTTGAAACCGGACAGCGCCGGCGGGCAAGCTTGGTGACGAAAGGTCTCGTCGCCATGCGGTCAAAAACAAATAAAGCCGATCGAACTTGGGCACGAACTCTTCCTTCGCTCAAAAAGAATAAAGTCCAGCTAATAAATCGCTCCTAGATTGGATAGAGACGGCGAAAGGGAACTATAGCACACTCGTGATGCGCTGATTGGTACTCTCTCCGGCATCACAAAATTTCGATGAAAATTGAACTTTTTCTTCATCACAAATTCAGGAAATTCTTACTATGTGCATTATTTGATGTCGGCATGTCGCACGGTGCGAACAGTGCTCATGAGCGGGCGGATCGATGCGTGGATACAAGCAATACTCGTGATGCTCCGTAGAATTTTTCGGGCACAAGTCACGTCAGCAACAGGGCCGGGTTACGGGATCACCCGGGAAGAGTGATGATGAGTGATCCCCGTCAGTCCCGTCGCTAACACTGGTTTGGAAGTATTATTCCTAATTTCTTTAAGCGGCCATCCACGTCGGCTACACGTCGGACATCGGCGCAGGCCGCTGTCCCCGCCGGTGGCGCGCCCCGCCCCCTCTTGGCCTCTTGCCCGTCTGGTTCCTGCAGGGCTGCAGCGTCGCTTTTTGTTCCGTTCCCTCCCGACGCTGCCCGCGCCGAGACCACGACCAGGCAGCGCCAATGGCGGCAGTGTGGCACAGGCAGGACCACCGGTTGTGGGTAGGCCCAGCAGGGCGGCGCGCGGCGGCCTCGGGAGGCGGGGAGCGCCGGTACACGATCGCCACCATGCAGCCGGACACGTGTGCCGTCGTCTCCAGAGACCCCGCTTGGCTCGGCTCGTGCCGCAAACGTACTGGTTCCGTTACGGTACGTGTCTTGTGCCATGCTGCATGGCGGCTCAGCACGTCGATGGCTCGTCCAAGGCTAGCTCCAACAAGTCGTCATTAACGTGCCGTACGTCTCCGACAGGCAGACAGGATGGAGATCTATATCCTCCCGGATTTCAGGCGAACAACACATTAATTATTTGAATCTCGCGGCATTAAATAGCTGATCGATCGACGACAGGGACGGATGACGATTTTTAAATGTTCCATCTACTGTGCTAAGGCTAATCTCAGTGGAGTTTCCTGAAGTGTTCCATAGCATTAAATCTGCTGACGTGGCGAAGAGAGATAGTATGAGAGTTTCATGGGATGTGTTGAAGCTCCACTGCCATAGTTACCTAGTTTTGAGCTTAGATAGTTGTGCTTATGAAGCTTGCACTGAGACTGGTCTGATAACAACAACAATAACAATAATAGTAATAATGAAAAGTCAATTTCTTGTTTAGGGTAGCTGTCGGCTTGTTTCCAAAGCTTGTGGAGCACATGGCCCTTTGCAAACGAATTTCGGCCACTAACCTCACCAGCCATTGCAGGTGAACAACACATTAATTATTTGAATCTCGCGGCATTAAATAGCTGATCGATCGACGACAGGGATGGATGGAAATCTTTAGATGTTCCATCTAGTACGAGTATTGTGCTAAGTGTTAGAAGGAAAGAAGGTCATCCCTAATAATCAACTCTTAAAATATAGAAGACAATTTTACATCAGGAATCCTATACTATTTCTAAATTATCATGACCGCTTTTATATATTCTTTCCCTTTTATACATTTACATTAAAAACCTTTATCTACTCTTAATCTTTATGTGCCCTTCCACCTTTAGTTTAGGCACGAACTCGCGCGCGTAAAGTTACGCGGAATGAGGTGATTTTTTCGGAATCCTAAAAGATTAGGAGGATGTATTAGGAGTTGTTGGAGAGAATTTTTTTTCTCGTCTTACTAAAAATCAAGGATTAGGAAAAGATTTAGGATATCTTTGGAGATGCTCGATCAACACCAACAACAATAATAGTAATAATGAAAAGTCAATTTCTTGTTTAGGGTAGCTGTCGGCTTGTTTCCACAGCTTGTGGAGTATGTGACTCGCACATGGCCCTTTGCAAACGAATTTCTGCCACTGAGCCACCGGAGGGTTCCTTTTCATTCGAAATGGTAGGTGTATGCATGTCATCGGCAGCCAGGTTGGTTTAGCACTCTCTGGCTCTCTGCTACTACAGTACTACTAGGACTGTACAGGTCTTCGTCGTTTGATTCCCAGCACAAGTGCACACGGCTAGCTCGTCTCTCCAATCAATCCCCAATCTGAAGCGAAGACCCAGCGATTCAACACAACTTCTGAAGGACCACGGAATGATACTTAACTTGCATCGTCCCGGGAGTTTTCACCATTTCCAAGGACCCTGCATGCATCTCCATCACTATCTCTCCTCCAACAGTGGAAACGCAAAACAGAGACCCGTTCCTTGTCGAAGGTTGCTAGTTTAATTTGGTTCACTGTTGAAGGTTGTTTTAATTTGAGACCCAAAATACTATGGAGGACTTGTATTTGGGTTTAATGTGCAGCTGGTACTCTGGGAGTGGGAGCCACCTGTCCCGCGCGGCGCTGCCTCTGCCTGACCACATGCAAGTGTGCATGTACAAGTTGTACATCATCCCTGAACGCATGTGCCCCGTGGGTGTCGAGCTTTCCCTTTTCGATCGGTTCCATTTGTGCCAAGCAAATAATGTAGCCATTGAAATGAAAACATTTATTAAAAAAGAAAGGCAGTAGATCGAAGAAAAAAAAAGGCAAGATGAGCGTCCTCTTCCTCGTCTCCTGATTGGTGTCGGTGCTCATCCGTCCGTAATGCACCGTAGCATAGCACACCCGGAAATCGCCCGGGCAGCGCCGTTCGAGGCCGGTCATCGATCGTGTCTGGAAACCACGACGGGGCACGCCCGTTTGCTGGTCGGCGCGGCCGACCTGCCTCGCTCGCTGCCTTTTTTTTCTCCGCCCAACTGCTGCTTGCGCACACGTACGCTGTGATGCCGCATTGCCTTTGCGAAGAAGAAACCAGCTAACTGCAGGTAGCGCAAAAAGCATGCACCTCATCGGCTCATCCCCACGTATTAGCTAGCCTTTGACGCTGCCATTACGTGTCGTCGTAGCTTTTTTTTTTTGACGCTACTAGCTGCCATGCATCTTCTTCTTTAATTTGTAGGGTCTTAATCAAGCTGCTAATTAGGCATGAACGGAAGAAAGGTATTTGCGTCTGGAACATCGATCAACGGCTGTGCGTGCGTGTCACAGTAATAAAGCACTCGCACGCGGTCGTGATTCGTGAAGTCTGGTAACGCGGAAGGGGAAAAGCTCAAAAGCAAAAGCTTCTCTGTCGGATTCACTGGTTTGGCTCCGTTCGTTCGTACGTGTTGCGCTGCACGAGAGGCCGCGACAAAAGCACTTGTTTATTTTTCAGCGGCCGGTGTGAATGGATTACAGTACACCGCTGAAAAACAAGTCTAGAGAGAAGGTATTTTTATCGGATCCTGAGACTACTACACGCCGTCCATTGCATGGACATGCTAGATTGCTAGAATAATGCTGCTAGACGCAACGTGCGGTGAGTACGTACCTTACATATATAAGTGCATATAGGCGCGTTATTAGGCGTTCATGATCATGATGTGTCTCTGATTCTCTACCACTCCTCCAATCTACATTATTAGTTGTCATTTTAACTTTTATAAATACATTTATTTTGTTACGTATCTAAACATAAATATATATCTAGATACATATGTAAAAATAAATATATATTAAAATGATAATTAATTTGGAATAGAGGGAGTGCTATATACTAACACAACATGCTTAGCTAACACAACATGTCCAGCTGCCCAGCACCACCGCCTCTTGATTCTTGAGGCCAGTGGATGTCTCTGGACGTGCTCTGCACTGCACCACCGTGAAAAGATTGTGCCACCGATGATCGCCGATGGAGAGGCCTGGATGGAGCTAGTGGTGTGCCTGCCTGGATTGGTCGGAGTGGGCGGCCGGGGAGTGGCGACGAACCGATCCATCAACCCGACGGACCGGACGCCTGCCAGTACTGGCCGGGGCCGCGGCGGCGCTGGTTCGAGGGCACGTACGTACGGGTACGGCATCTACTCGACGGTGCTGGGGTGGCGGTACCCGTAGCGGCCGGATCGGATCGGAGACGGTGCCAATATAGTGCACTCCCATTCGTTAGCTATGCGGAGACGTTGCAAGGCCACCAATTTGTTGTTACCAGCGCGTCTCTCACGAACATTAATTTTTCCAATTACGGCAGTGCCAGAGAGGTGATGATCGCGTAACCGAGCACTCCACCAGCAGGCTGCGGAAACGATTATGCAATCTTATCATGTTACCTCATCTCATCGGATGGATCCAACTATATATGCCGGGCCCGGCGCGCGACGACAGTGCAGTGCAGTGCCTGCTCCGTCACTCCCCATCTGGCTGCTGCGTACCAAAGCTAGCAGCTCTGCCTCAGGGCTCAGCCACTGCGTTGACAATGTCGTGCATCCTCGCCAGCAGCAGGCCTCGCGTACCACTCATTAATTATTTCCCTTCGTCGTCGTAGCTTCACTTTAGCAAACACCACGACGCAAGAACATATATCAGTTTAAAAACGAAAAAGATCAATAGAAAACCAGCACTATATATACATGCTTTAATCCTTTTTTTCGCGTTGCACGGTCAAAGAGAGGCCCAGTACGTGTATGCATGCATACGTGCAAAGTGTCCATCAAGTGAGACCAAGAACTTAACGTGGCGGATCCACGTCGGAAATCATATAAGCATGCCCATATCAGTGTATGGTTTAGCAAAAAAGAGATCATGCCCATACCGGAGAAGATGGATGGACCGCTACGACACACGGCTGGCCACCTGCTCACGGCTGGTCGCCATCAGAGAGTCCCCCAAGTTTAATTAAGAAGAAGGTTACTGCTCCTATTATACTAATTAAGAGAACCCCGCGCATTAATTGAGCCCGCCGGGGGAGTGGCACTGCAACCTTTTTGTAGTGCGAGGATCCGCGCCAGCTCAAGACATTCCCGGGAATAAACCAAACCCCCCGGCCGCGCACGCATGACATGCGCCGCCGCCGACTCCTGCCGGTCGGGCCGCCGTGCCCGTGCCGGTGCCCCACCGCGAGGGGTCCCCCCTGGCCTCGTGCCGCCGCCCCCCGGCGGCATCGTCCATCTGGGCATCTACCGCTCGCAGCTGGTGCACATGCATGTGCCACGTACACTACTCTCAGCTCTCACTCTGCTAGCTGCGGCGTTTGTTGTGTCTGCGTCACCGAGTGACCGAAAGGGGCATCTTTTCTTTCCGGCGGCCAGCCCTCACCGGAGAAGGAAAGGCAATCCTGCCTTTTCTGTTCGTTCCTAGGACGCGGTCGAGCGTTTCCCACATGCGATTGCGAACGAGGACGCTCGTCACTGTTCGGTGTTCACCCCGAACGCATGGCACACAGTGATCACTGATGAGCACGCACGAGCTCCTGCCGCGCGTCCTCTGCCACACACACACACACAAAAAGCAGGTGCCAAGAGCTTGGTGTGGGCTGAGAGAGGTCGTCAGGCTCTATTTTCGTGTTTCAAAGCTAGTGAAATTGTTGGAACCTGGGAGAATTGCCGTGGTTCCTAGTAGGCAGGCAAAAGACGCAAAGCGTCGAACGTACCAGGAGAGTGATCTCAAGTCTGAACCGGGGATCGCAGTGTGCACGCACTACTACCACCGCCAGCAGCCCCCGTCTCCCCACCCCGCACGTTATTCATTCATGTGGTCTCAAATGCTTTACTTTCCTCTGTCATGTGAATCGCATAAACAAGGTTTCAATGCAAAAAATGTCCGCCACCGCCGGAGCACCTTTTTGCAAAGACGAAATTATGTTCACTGGGAAATGGTAGGCCTTGCAAATACCTTTTGCACTTCAAATTGGTCGTTTTGAAAGTTCACAATTCTGGATATATATGAATCTAAATTTGTCAAAATTACTCTCAATTTTTTTTTGCCAAAACGTGAACAGAGAGAGTACGCGCAGCACAATCACACTCACAGGCTAACAATAAATGCACTCTAGTGGTATCCCTTTTTCATAATTTAAGAAAATAAAAATATGGATACAATTAAATGCGCCATGCAGCACACGATGGAACTGTAGTGGCACAGTAGGAGCAGTGGGAAGGCAAAGCACACTACGAACTCTCCTCCTCCTTTATAAACCATCATCGCCGTGCCGTGCCCATGTTAACGTTCCAT
This sequence comes from Cenchrus purpureus, assembly GCA_022644695.1. Lineage (NCBI taxonomy): Eukaryota > Viridiplantae > Streptophyta > Magnoliopsida > Poales > Poaceae > Cenchrus > Cenchrus purpureus. The sequence continues at coordinate 26,789,570 of CP053458.1, read as the reverse complement.
CCCATTCCCATCTGTTGTTGGCAAGCCAAAAAACCAGACGGGGCGGTGCCGCGGTGGAGTAGAAAAGAAAAGAAAACCACTAGTACTACTAACCCCCTCCGGCCTCTCCACCACAACACCACAAGTACTCGCGGCCCGCCTCCGCCTCGTCGATCTCCCACCACCGCCCCCCGCCGATCCGTCCCCAAAATCCTCCTTCCTCCCCCCCTCGATTCCCGCACGCCACCTACTGCCACCACTCCTCCCGCCCCCCGCCCCACCCCCGCGCGGGGCGCGCTGACGAGAGGGACGCCGCGCCGGAACACGAGAGAGAGTTGGTGAGGGAAGGGAGATCAGACGAGCATCTGCATTAGCCGGAATCCCCCAGCGGAAAGCTTTGTCTCCTCCTCCTCCTCCTCCTCGAACCGGGCGCGGGCGAGGCGTCTGCTGCTGCTGCTGCTGCTACCGCCAAAGGCCTCCTTTGTTGCCATCCGCCGATGCCGTAATCCGCCGCCCAAAAGCTCTCTCCTCTCCTCAGTCCTCCCCCCCAACCTCGCTCGCGGCCGCGCCCCCCCACGCCCTGCCTCCCCTGCCGTGGCGAGGCCGCTGCGCCCCCCAACCCAATGCCTTTTAAACCCCTCCCCGCTCCCCTCCTGATCCCCACCGCCACCGCCTCCTCCCAATGCCGCCCTCCTTCCCATCCCTCCCGCTCCCGGAGGCCGCCGCCGCCGCGCACGCCTCGCTGCTCGCGCTCGCCGCCCTGCTCCTGCTCCTCCGCGCCGCGCGCGCGCTCGCGTCCCGCTGCGCGTCATGCCTCAAGGCGGCGCCGCCCCGACGGGGCCCCGCCGCCGCCGCCGTCGTCGCCGCGGGTGGCGGCGGGACCCTCGCCGCCACCGCCGGCGCCTGGCACAGGGCCGTGCTGGCGTGCTCCGCGTACGCGCTGCTCGCGCAGGTCGCCGCGCTGAGCTACGAGGTGGCCGTGGCCGGCTCGCGTGTCTCGGCGGGGGCGCTGCTGCTGCCGGCGGTGCAGGCGGTGGCGTGGGCGGCGCTGCTGGCGCTCGCGCTGCAGGCCCGCGCCCTCGCCTGGCCCAGGTTCCCGGCGCTGGTGCGGGTCTGGTGGGTGGTCTCCTTCGCGCTCTGCGTTGGCATCGCGTACGACGACTCCAGGCGCCTGGTACGCGACGAGCCGCGCACTGTGGATTACGCGCACATGGTTGCCAACTTCGCGTCCGTCCCGGCCCTGGGCTTCCTCTGCTTGGTTGGTGTCATGGGATCCACCGGTTTGGAATTTGAGTTCACGGATGACAACGGCGTGCATGAGCCGCTGTTGCTCGGTAGGCAGCGAAGAGAGGCAGAGGAGGAGCCCGGGTGTTTGAGGGTCACTCCCTACGCTGATGCTGGGATCCTCAGCCTTGCAACACTGTCATGGCTCAGCCCGTTGCTCTCAATTGGTGCGCAGCGGCCACTTGAGCTGGCTGACATACCCTTGTTGGCGCACAAGGACCGTGCAAAATCATGCTACAAGGCGATGAGCGCTCACTATGAGCGCCAGCGGCTGGAGAATCCTTACAGGGAGCCATCACTGACATGGGCAATACTCAAGTCGTTCTGGCGAGAGGCTGCGGTCAATGGCACATTTGCTGCTGTCAACACAATTGTGTCGTATGTTGGCCCTTATCTGATCAGCTACTTTGTGGACTATCTCAGTGGCAACATTGCTTTCCCCGTGAAGGTTACATCCTCGCCTCCGTATTTTTCGTTGCAAAATTGCTTGAGACACTCACTGCTCGGCAGTGGTACCTGGGTGTGGACATCATGGGAATCCATGTCAAGTCTGGCCTCACCGCCATGGTGTACAGGAAGGGGCTCCGACTGTCAAACTCCTCACGGCAGAGCCACACGAGTGGTGAGATTGTGAATTACATGGCCGTCGATGTGCAGCGTGTGGGGGACTACGCATGGTACTTTCATGACATCTGGATGCTTCCACTGCAGATCATTCTTGCCCTCGCCATCCTGTACAAGAACGTTGGGATCGCCATGGTTTCAACATTGGTAGCAACTGTGCTGTCGATTGCAGCCTCTGTTCCTGTGGCAAAGCTGCAGGAGCACTACCAAGATAAGTTGATGGCATCCAAGGATGAGCGCATGCGCAAGACTTCTGAGTGCCTGAAGAATATGAGGATTCTGAAGCTGCAGGCATGGGAAGATCGGTACCGGCTGCAGTTGGAAGAGATGAGGAATGTGGAATGCAGGTGGCTTCGATGGGCTCTGTACTCACAGGCTGCAGTTACATTCGTTTTCTGGAGTTCGCCTATCTTTGTCGCAGTCATAACTTTTGGGACTTGCATATTGCTCGGTGGCCAGCTCACTGCAGGAGGGGTTCTTTCTGCTTTAGCAACGTTTCGGATCCTTCAAGAGCCTCTGAGGAACTTTCCGGATCTCATCTCTATGATGGCACAGACAAGGGTGTCATTGGACCGTTTGTCTCATTTTCTGCAGCAAGAGGAACTGCCAGATGATGCAACTATAAATGTTCCGCAAAGTAGTACAGACAAGGCAATTGATATTAAGGATGGTACATTCTCTTGGAACCCATACTCTCAAACCCCTACACTTTCTGATATACACCTTAGTGTGGTGAGAGGTATGAGAGTGGCAGTCTGTGGTGTGATTGGTTCCGGAAAATCAAGTCTTCTATCGTCTATACTTGGGGAGATACCCAAATTGTGTGGTCATGTGAGTATAAATACACACACACAAAAAAAATATGTTAACTCTGTCAATTCTGTTACACTTACCTTCTCCCACCTCTTTTTTCAGGTCAGGATAAGTGGCACAGCAGCGTATGTTCCGCAGACTGCCTGGATACAATCTGGAAACATTGAAGAGAATATTCTGTTTGGCAGTCCAATGGATAGACAACGTTACAAGAGAGTCATTGCGGCGTGCTCTCTGAAGAAAGATCTTGAGTTGCTCCAGTATGGAGATCAGACTATTATTGGTGATAGAGGCATTAATTTGAGTGGAGGTCAGAAACAAAGAGTCCAGCTTGCTAGAGCACTCTACCAAGATTCTGACATTTATTTGCTTGATGATCCCTTCAGTGCTGTTGATGCTCATACTGGGAGCGAACTATTTAAGGTTGGTACCACTGTTGCTTTATTCTAAGTGTTTCTTAAGCTGTTTCTATCGCATAATATCTCTGCTTCTGTGTTTCAGGAGTACATATTGAGTGCACTAGCAACCAAAACAGTAATCTATGTAACCCATCAAGTTGAGTTTCTACCAGCTGCTGACCTGATACTGGTGAGTGGTAACCGTATTTTCATATAGATATGTATATTATGATGAGTAACACACATGGCACATCGGCATGCCATTTCAATTCCTATCATCATACCAAATTGTTATCTAATAGTCATATTGCCTATTGGTCGATATTTGCCTTTTGGAAGCTAACCATGTATGCGACCTGTTTTCATTGGGCTACAGGACTAATTTTCATGGGATTGTGCATGGTATAATGACTTAATGGGCCTGTATTAATCCCTATTTTATCCTTATGTCTTGGTACAGGTTCTTAAGGATGGCCATATCACCCAAGCTGGAAAGTATGATGATCTTCTGCAAGCTGGAACTGATTTCAATGCTTTGGTTTCCGCTCATAAGGAAGCTATTGAAACCATGGATATTTTCGAAGATTCTGACGGAGATACAGTTTCTTCTTCTATTCCCAACAAAAGATTGACACCAAGCATTAGTAATATTGATAACCTGAAAAACAAGGTGCGCGAAAATGGTCAACCATCTAATACACGGGGAATAAAGGAGAAGAAGAAGAATGAAGAGGGTAAGAAGAAGCGTACTGTTCAAGAGGAGGAAAGGGAACGAGGAAGAGTTAGCTTAAATGTTTATTTGTCATACATGGGGGAAGCCTACAAAGGTACACTGATACCACTAATTATCTTGGCTCAAACCATGTTCCAAGTGCTTCAGATTGCGAGCAACTGGTGGATGGCGTGGGCAAACCCACAAACAGAAGGAGATGCACCCAAAACAGATAGTGTGGTCCTTCTGGTTGTTTATATGTCCCTTGCTTTTGGGAGTTCATTGTTTGTGTTCGTGAGAAGCCTTCTTGTGGCTACGTTTGGTTTAGCAGCTGCGCAGAAGCTTTTTGTAAAAATGCTTAGGTGTGTCTTTCGAGCTCCGATGTCATTCTTTGACACCACACCCGCTGGGAGGATTTTGAATCGAGTAAGTCTTGCTCTTGCCCTAATATAAGTCTGTAACATGTACTTCTTAAGAGCCCTTGCTCATACTTTATATCAGGTTTCTGTAGATCAAAGTGTTGTGGACCTTGATATAGCGTTCAGGCTTGGTGGATTTGCATCAACGACAATTCAACTCCTCGGAATTGTTGCTGTCATGAGCAAAGTTACATGGCAAGTTCTGATTCTTATAGTTCCCATGGCTATTGCATGCATGTGGATGCAGGTAAATGTTGTGATCACTGGATATTAAGTTTTATCTAAGTTTGAGATTTAATATCACCAGCTATTTTTCTTGAAATTTAGAAAATTTGTATAGGACAGACTATAGATTTTAAGAACTCCAAACACCTTTTGCAAGATGGGTAGTGTAACAAGAGTTTACTTTCGGCTAACTGATCTTTAGCAATAGGTCAGCGGACATATGCACAGCATGCTTCCTACTGTCTGTTTAGTATGTCATTGGTTCACTGTTGATGTCTCGGAAAATGGTTTGCTGATGTTTATTAAATGAGATACTTCTAGCTCTATGCCTTTATTCTCTTATAGTTTTGTTTGAACCATTACAGCGATAAGTAATTACCTATTTGTAAGTATAATTTTTCTGGTAAATTTGAGTGGGGTTTTACTAACACTTGCAACTAACATCACCTTTGCAGAGGTATTATATTGCTTCATCAAGGGAACTGACTAGGATTTTGAGTGTCCAGAAGTCTCCAGTGATCCATTTGTTTAGTGAATCAATTGCTGGTGCTGCTACAATTAGGGGCTTTGGTCAAGAGAAACGGTTCATGAAAAGGAATCTTTACCTTCTTGACTGTTTTGCTCGGCCTCTATTTTCCAGCCTTGCTGCTATTGAGTGGCTCTGCTTGCGAATGGAATTGCTCTCGACTTTTGTCTTTGCTTTTTGCATGGCAATACTTGTGAGCTTTCCTCCTGGCACAATTGAACCAAGTATGTTTTACACATTCTGTTCTACTGTGTTTTGTTATCTTGCTTTTATACTACAACATCTTGTTTTGTGCAGTAGAAAACGTGCATCCTCTTGTCAGCTAAGATTTATCCAGTATCTAAATGTATTTTTAAATTGACAGGCATGGCTGGCCTCGCTGTCACGTATGGACTTAATTTAAATGCTCGCATGTCAAGGTGGATATTGAGCTTCTGTAAACTAGAGAACAGGATAATCTCTGTTGAGCGCATTTATCAATACTGCAAGATTCCTAGTGAAGTGCCGCTGGTTATTGAGAATTGCCGTCCACAATCATCATGGCCTGAGAACGGAAACATTGAACTGATTGATCTCAAGGTGCGAGATAACAACAATGCTTTCCTGAGCATTGCTATAAAGCTGTTTGGTGTTTCCCGCATGCGAATCCTATATGTACTCTAATATTGATTTATTAGCATTTTTCTGTCTACTACATATAATTTCTCCGTATGCATATAGTTTATGATGTATTTAGTTTTGACATCTAACTTTGCTTTTTATGAAAATGAAAGGTTCGCTACAAGGATGATCTACCTTTAGTTCTTCATGGTGTAAGCTGTATATTTCCTGGTGGGAAAAAGGTTGGGATTGTAGGGCGAACTGGAAGTGGTAAATCTACTCTTATTCAGGCCCTTTTCCGCCTAATTGAACCCACCGGAGGGAAGATTATAATTGACAACATTGACATTTCTGCAATTGGCCTTCATGATTTGCGGTCACGATTGAGCATCATCCCACAAGACCCTACATTGTTTGAGGGCACTATCAGAATGAATCTTGATCCTCTTGAAGAGCGTGCTGATCATGAAATTTGGGAGGTAATCCTGATCACTTTGATGCTATATTAATGTTAAACGTGTGATTCTTATCAAAGAAACCTATTCTGTTTCAGGCGCTAGAAAAGTGTCAGCTAGGAGAGGTCATTCGGTCCAAGGAAGAAAAACTTGACAGTCCAGGTTAGTTTGACAATTTAGGTTGCCAAGCGCTTCTTTGAAAAGTGAGAATGTGGCTTTTTCATGCATTTTTTTTATCCTTGACTGTTTTTCTGGAAATTTTTAAGAGTGAAAAGGCAACTTTTTTCATTCTGCCTTTGCAGTGCTAGAAAATGGGGATAACTGGAGTGTTGGACAGCGCCAACTTATTGCACTAGGTAGGGCGCTGCTCAAGCAGGCAAAAATTTTGGTGCTTGATGAGGCAACGGCATCTGTTGACACGGCAACAGATAATCTCATCCAAAAGATCATTCGCAGCGAATTCAAGGACTGCACAGTCTGTACCATTGCTCATCGTATTCCCACTGTTATTGACAGTGACCTTGTCCTGGTCCTTAGTGATGGTACGAGCTCTTTTACGAATTCACCATGCTTCCTTTTCTTGTCCATAGCTAGATTTCCTGAGCTCACTCCTTTCCAACTTGTTCATCTGATTCTTGAATTTCAAGTCTTTACAAATAGCTCATCTCATTGTCTTGATTTCAGGTAAAGTTGCAGAATTCGACACACCCCAGAAGCTTTTAGAGGACAAGTCATCTATGTTCATGCAGCTAGTATCTGAATACTCCACGCGATCGAGCTGTATATAGAGAGGTTTAGTTTAAACCCACCCCAAACCAAGCAATAGAGTCTGGGAGGTAAAATAGCCATATCTGCCAGTGTACTTACACCATAGAGGTCCGTACCAACACCATAGGGCGAGATAGAAAACGAGGTGTATATGTGCGGGAGGAACACTGGGCGTTCCCTGACCTGAACAACCATGGAAACGATGAGGGAACGCAGTTGGTAGGCACCGGAGGACAAGTTGGTGACACTAGTACATTACCCGAAGCTGATGCGTATGTATGTATGTATGTAAAACAACAATGCATACTGCTTTCTCCCTTGCAAAGTGGAGAATGAAGAGAATAACGTGCGTAATAAGAGTGGAAAGGATTTCTTTTTGGCCTCAGATTGCTTTGCTTGTTCTCTGTGTATTGTCAAATTTTACTGCGATCAATGCACTATCCTTCGCCTCAAAAAATAAAAAATAAAAATAATCTTGCATCAGAGGTTCAGCACTATCAGAAGGTAACAAGGTTCTGGAACCAGTAGTTCACTCTGTTCTTAAATATATGTCATTTTGGACAAGTAATTTAATTTATTTTTAACTAAATTGCTTGTTCTAAACGACATATATTTAAGGACGGAGCCACGGAGGTAGTAGTATATTAGGTTCACTATCATGACCTGAAAACAATACTGCATGTGCAACCAACGGGTGATTGCGTCGCTAATCACCTCGTTTTTAAACCAAACATCTAGTGAAGTAAAAAGCGACACTGGTGCTACAGTTGTAGGAATCACGAATGTTTAGTGGACGAATGGCATCAGAGAAAGGCTTTGTAAATGCTTTACTCAAAGACAATAACTCACAAGCATTGATTTTAAACTACATCTGTGGCTCTTGCCAAATATAGTAGCAGTGCTGTACAATACAAGGCTCAATTTTGGCAGTCACAAACTGCGTTGAGCTAAATAAACAGTGCAACGTCCTAACCTGACAAGGCAGTGTATCCTCAAGTTTCGCCACCATTGGCCCAACAATATCTCGAACTAAAATGTCCTATAGTAGCCCATCGATATTTCATCAAATACATTTTAAGGTACAAATATAGGTAGCTGTGATAAATAATGAAGGCCACAAAGCCTAGCCCCTCTCGTCGCCTTCCCAGTTGTTCTTCTCTTTAGGTCCTGTAGGGCCTTCTTCCCTGTACAATTCCGCCGGAAGGCTGTTAAATATTGCTTCCGCTGTGAACCGTAGGAAGAACGGCAAGAAGCTAAGAACCGTGTCTATCTCTGAACGTGAGTTGTATGTGATTTTCGGTCCCCATTCCCTCATGTACTGCAGCCAGCATGGTTCGACAACAGCGTCTTCCAGATGTCCTGCGGAGACGATTTTATACTGTGTGCTTGAATCAACTGAAAAGTCACTCCGGGCCACATCATTTCTTACTCCAATACCAAGCTTCTCAGACCCCATCAGATAGCAGCCTGGGTGTGGGTAGCTTGCATGTCCATTCCTCGAGGAGTACACAATTGCTTTGTTTCCTGAGATGAACTCCAACTTGCAAGCATCCACCCATTCGCCCCCGCTATGCTGCGAGAAGTAGATGGAGGACAGCTCACCTGAGAAGTTCCTCACTCTGAGGGTGAAATGCTCCCAGTCTCCAATATGCCTACCGACTTTCTGTAGGGCAAAGCTTGCGATTCCAACCTTGATCGTTCCGGGCCCGTTGAATGGGCAGAATACCCACATTGCAATGTCAGTGAAGGTCCCTCCATGAGCTGGCTTTACGTGAACATAGAGCTCAGCACTCTTCAGATTGCCAACTTTGACATACTCATGCCTATCATTATCAGGGAGATCGATCCAATACTTACCATCATTTATCCCACCAGCAGGCAGGTTCGAGCCACCAGGGAGTATTGCATCTCCCATTTTTATATCTTTCTTGTGCAGTGTGGCTCCATTTTCAAAGAACCAAGAAACTGATGATGGCATGTAGATCTCTTGTGGGTGGAAGAAAACAGTTGGGCCATAGTGCTTGATCATAGCATTGATCTGTTCCAAATTTGGCATGGCTTTCAAATTCGAGTCGAAGTTTTTTAAGCAGGGAATTGTTGATTCCTCGCTTTCTGTTGAATCAGTTTCACATGAGAATGTACCAACTGGTACACCACGTCCTTTCACCCCTCTGTGGCAAGGCCTTGTCTTCCAGATTAGGCATGCATTTTCCAGATTTACAATTGAGTGGAAATCTTCACATGTGTCTGTTAGGTCATCTCGCACACATCGAACTGCTTCCAGCGAGGGCTTCTTGGGTCCTTTAGTAACCACATAGCCAACGGCTTTGTACCCATTTGGTGGAGATGGCAACCAGATGCAACCACAATCGCTGTTGTCATCTTCATTTGAGGAAGCATTGGTCCAAACAAGGGAGTAATCTAATGGTTTCTCAAGGGCGGGCTTGCTATTAATCAGTAGGTGGCTAGCCGCTTCCCTTGCCACAAGAAGAAATCCCTGTAGGGGGCGGTCATTCTGTTGGGCATAGTGCCCAAGGCAGTGGAAACCATCAGGAACTCCTTCTGGCTCATAAAATGAAGCTTCTGAGCAGCTCCATATATTCTGGAATTTGGTAATATTCACAACATCAAGCCCTCCTATGCAGATTGTGCCCTTAGCGAAATCACCTCCTGTTAAGGAGTTGCTCAAGAAAGTTAGTAAAAGATTCTAATGTTCAGGAAAGTAATTCATTTGGCAAAATAAAGCCAAGCGCTGCAATATACATATATCTATTTCTTTGTTGCCGACTAGGAACAGGATTCTAGTTTTAAATCAATGCGAACAAAAGATTCTGAGTCGCCTGTACAAAAATAAATTATTCACATAATTTGCTCCCTGCAAATAGGTAAACAGGTAGATATTTCTTATACAGCCATACTACATGATTGAAAAAATTTACTCAGACCCCTTCAAGAGGAGGGGGAGCCTTTGAGCTTACAGGTAGCTAGTTGCTCCTTGCAAATTAGTTGCCAAGATTTCAAAGTAAAGCGAAACTGTTTCCCCACACCATTCACTCATTTGACATATTCACCGCTAGCTAGCACAAAATGACATAGGAACAAGGCAGTACCATGAGAGTACTGCAATAATTGTAAACGAATTCATGTACCAAGCTCTTGGGTTGAGGAAATCGATGACGCAAACAGCCAAAACATCACTCAATTTGGAAAGATCTCCATCTTCTGTGGGTTTTTAATTCATTTTATTATATTTCTACAGTTAAGTCAAACGCACTCAACTTGGAAGAACTTGTCAACAAGTGGATTTCATGCTACTGCAGTGAGATCGGAAGAATTCGAAGCAACTACCAAGCCAATCCTACCAGTCATCATGGATCAATCTCCCCGTGAGAAACAGGGGAAACGCACACAAAATCGGTGATTACCAACGGATCGCAACGATTCATACGGATCAGATGCAACTCAACCACGGAACAGCACCCAGCCGAACAGGCAGCAGCAATCCACAATCATCAGTTCATCATGCACAGTGAACCAAAGCAGGGAAAGGAAAGACGCGAGAAAGGAAGCCTCAAACCTTGCGGCCACTTGGGCAAGGCCGCCGGCAGGTGGTACGGCTCGGGGAGCCGGACCGGGGCGCCTCCGGCGTTGGATCGGCCGCAGCAGAGCCACTCGCAGCCTCCCATCGCGGACTCACTCCTAGGCAGCTTCCTCCCTCCTCTCCCCAGTCCACCCCGCCTGCTCCCCTTCTTATTTTTTCTGGGCAGGTCAAACCGGCGGCGGCTGGGTCGGCATCCCCGAGCTCCAGCCCAGCGCGACGGGCTGCTCCATCGATACGATAGCGACGCCGAGGCGAGGGGGGTCGATCTCGAGCGGGTCAGGCTCGGCAACTGGAAATAATCGCCGCCGCTTACTGTTCAGCTTCAGCAGCAGTCGTTGGGCATGCGTGACGTGGGGGGGAATATGCTCGCGCGTGCCGTGCAAGGGACTTGGGATTTTTCGCAAGTCGGCGTCAGCTCGCGCAACGTGTGTGATTCCGATCCCCCTTGGGACTTGGAGCTGGTAACAAGTCCGTATCACCACCCCCAAAATTTATTTGTGCTTCACGTTGCCGTCGACCGGACGCTGTTGCGTCCGTCCGCACATGTGGAATGGTCCGAAGGTAAAATAGTTAAACTCGTCCCCTAAACTTTTGGCAAAGGTCGAGTTCGTCCTGAACTTTTGAAACAGCCAATTTAGTTTCTAAATTTTTCAGATCCGCATCGGTTACATCCTTCGTCCACCTCTGCCGTCAACAACGTCAGGTAATGCGTGACAGACACATGGAAATGACCCGTTTGCCCTTCTTTACGCATCCCTTGCGTCTTTTTTTTAAAAAAAATTGTGTCTCTCCCTTCTTATCTGCAGGTTGCGGCAGACAGCAACATCGCCGCTCACGAGGCCGGCAGCTCACCAGAAGACCAGCCCATGCACCACCACCTCTGAATCGACCACCCTCACCGCACAGACGGGCGACCTCTTGTCCGGCCAGCTGCCAGAGGTGCTCCGCCCGCCTCGCCGCCCCTCCTAGCCGCTCCGGCAGGTCCCAGGTGCTCCCCCACCGGTCTAGGGATGGCAATTCTACCCACGGGCGTGGATATCCACAGATACCCGACCCGACGGGCGAGGATATGGGCAGCAGTTTTCGCCCGCGAGCACGGGCACAAAATCTCGCCCGCGGGCACGTCGCGGGCACAAAACCTTGCCCGCGGGCACTGCCCGCTGCCCGCATACAACATAAGGCCCATTAAAATACATCAACTTTTGACCCAATCTAAAAAAACAACCCAAGGAACCGTTTGTCCGCACAATTCTAAAAAAAATCCTTCGCACAACCACCCATCCGTCCGACCGTCCGCCTCCTATCCATCCTTCTGACGCCCACCTCTCATTCTTCCCGTCTCGAGAGGACGGTCGTGTCCCAGGCGACGGCCCCTCCGAGGAACACTTCAGCGGCGCGGCGACTGCCCACCACGGGGCTGCACGGAGGCACGGCGGTTCCTCGGAAGCACGACGGCGCGCGGCTCCCCGGCGTCGCCGATGGCTCCCAACGAGGGGCTCACAAAGACGCAAGACGAGAGAAGATGTTTGGCGACGATTCTGCTTCCACGGCGGCGGGCCTCGCCTCCGCCTCCGCTTAAGCCGGCGGCCGACAGCCACGGACTGGGAAGGTGTTTTTTTCGAGTGGCGGGTTGCCCGTGTACCGCATGGATATCCGCAGGGCACGGGTAGAGATTTTTGCCCGCGGGCATACTGGAGGGCGGGCAAAAGCTTGGGGCGCGGCACGCCGGGCGGTAAATGTCGACCGCACTTGCTCGACCCGGCCGCCATCCCTACGCTGGCCGCCCAGACTCGCCGCCTGTCCGATTTTTGAATCGACCGGCCATGGCTCGTGGTAGCAGGCAGAGGAGCACTTCAAGGCTGGGAATGGAGGGAAGAACAAACCATGATGAGGAATCATATCAAAGGATTCACGAGATGGAGGTGAGGAATGCATTTCCCCCCAAATTTGGTGTTCGAATCAACGCCTCTTTTGTTTTGTTCTCATGACGAATTCAGGAGCTCGCGCCCAACTCTTGCAGTGCCAACCGGTGGGCGGCGCAGGTGGGGCGGTAGGTGGGCAGCGCCGGTGGCCGGCGGGCCAAATCGCCCTGCTCGATGTGGCGGCGGCGGACATATGCAAAAGGGTTCAGTCTCCAAGGGTACGATCTGCCAATATCAGATGGGCAAACAGAGCTCAGTCACGTTCCGTGTGACATCGTTGACGGCAAATGGGACGAAGGATGTAACTGATGTGGATCTGAGAAGTTCAGGGGCTAAGGGCCTGTTTGGGACAGCTCTGCTTCAGTTTTTCCAACTCTGCTCCACCAACTTCACCACAGAGTAGCTCTACCGTGGAGTTTCAAGAGCAAGGGTCCTGTTTGGCACGCACTGTGGCTCCAACTCCAAAAACACAAGATTTCTTTGAGAAAAGTCTAATATACCCCTCATAAATGGGTCCACATGTCAATCTCTTTATCTTTTCTCTCCTACTCTCTTCTCCTTTTCTCGGGATATTTAACTTTTTACCATTATAACGGATGTACACTCTCCGATTATCACTTTAACGGTGACAAATATATTTGAGCCAGCGAAGTTGTGAAAGTGATACATATTTACCACTTTTGCCTACGTGGCACGCCAGGTGAGCAATCCACGCCGGACCGAGGGTGCATGTGCGGGTAAAATGACCTCCCATACCCCTGGCATCTTCCTCCTCCTCTCTCTTCCCTCTCACTTCCACCTGGGGCCCGCACGTAAGGTTGTCTTCAACCTCCTACCGCGCTTTTCTCCGAGAACAAAAGCAAATACCACCGGCGGCGAGTGGTGGACGCGGACGACGACGGCAGCGTCGACAGCCGCATGGTCCCGCCTTCGGGGCGCGCTCCCACTCCCGCTCGAGCTCCAGCTCGCCTACCTAGGGAGCCTGCCGTCTAGGGAGCTCAGGGCCGGGCGAGCGCGGAAGGAGGGGAGAGGGGCGGAGAGGCTCACCGCCGCCATGGAGGGCGCCGCCACCCACCGGGATGCGGTTGCTCTGCCGCGCCGCCACCCAATGGGATGGTGTTGCTTTGCCGCGCCGCCACCCGCCGGGATGCTGTTGCTCTGCCGCCATGGAGGGTACGGCACCTTCCCCAGCCCAGCCACGACCGGCGGCGGCACCGCCCACCATCTCCCCATCTTCTCCTCCCTCCTCCTCCTCCCGCAGCCCAACGCCACGGCCACCCCCTTCGACACCACCGCAGCCACGAGGCCGCACCTCGCCCACCTCCACACCCTGGCCCCCACCTCCTCCATGCCGTCTCCGCGGCCGACCACGGCTGGCTCCCACCGCCCGGCGCCCGCTCACGTGCACAAGGAGCAGCTCCCCCACGACTACGACCGCATCCGTGTCGTCGAGCTCCCTTGCGGCCTCATGGTAGGGCCCCGCCCGGCCCGGCCCGGTTTGACCCCAAGATCGCTGAGCGCAAGGACGGGGAGGTCGCCATCATGGTGTCCCAGTTCATGGTCGACGACAGGCGCCTTCCCCGCAGGTGGAGGAACGAGGCTCGGTGAGGAAGAAGAAGAAGCGGCGAGGACAGCGAGGTCATTTTACCTGCCCGTGTGCCCTCGATCCAGCCTGGCGTGCTCACCTAGCGTGCCACATCAGCAGAAGTGGTAAAAATGTATCGCTTTTGAAACATCGCTGGCTCATAAATATTTGTCACCGTTAAAGTGATAATCGGAGAGTGTACATCTGTTATAACGGTAAAAAGTTAAATATCCCCTTTTCTCACCGCCGGTGAGTGGCCCGCCGCTTGCCACAAACTAGTGTGATTCCCATCACCGCCGGCGGCAAGTGCTCCTCACCAGCAAGTGTGATTCCGATTCCTCATCACCACCTCCCAATCAATCGCACACCCCTACATCGAACTCGAGCACCAATGCGAACGACATCCTCGGTATGCAGCCGTGGCGGCGGCGTCGGCAAAGTAACGCGAGGACGAGGAGGGGGTCCTCACAGCGGTCCTCGTTGCCCTCGTCAGGGAAGCCACGACAGTTAAAGGTGCCAGGGTGGAGGGCCAGTCGCGGCGAAGACACGAGGACGCAGCGAGAGAGCGCGGTCGTGACCGCCGCGTCGCGGAGCAGCACGCGGGCAAGGAGCAATCCGCTACCGCGTCGCCGCTACTTGGCCCTAGCCTCCATGCTATTCAGCCGCAGGGCCCCACCCTCGGCTCCGGCGAACTGCTCTGATTCGCAGCGATGGCGGTGGCGACTTGGGGGAGTGAGGTAGGTGCGCCAACTCCCCTCTCATCACCTAGATCGAGGGGCGGCGGGCGAGCTTCGCGCCGTCGGCGCCGGGGAGGAGGAGGGCCGCGCCGGGACAACCGCTTCCTCCTCTCCGTCCCTGCCGCCGACGGAGGGATCCAAGAGAGAAGAACAGAGAGAAGGACGGAGGAGAAGGACAGAGGAGAAGGGCGGGGGAGAGGAAGGGGCCGCGTCCTCGGGGGAGAGAAGGGGAGGGTCGTCGGCCAATGGTGGGAGCAGAGGAGAGGGGCGGCTTGGGCGCCGGCGGGGGAGCGGACGCGCGACACGACAAGGGGAAGAGAAGTCGACGGGAGAGGCATTGGAGGAAGGAGACGAAGAATAGAACGAACCATTTTTCTGTGTGTAATGGATGACAATGGTGGGTAATTACATCCGAACTCCACGAGGACATACAAAACGTTCATTTCTGGAGTACATCTTGAGGAGCTCTAAAAAAACGTGGAGTTGAGTCTAAACTCCATCTTTTTCTTGGAGTAGAGTTTTTGTAGTTAGACCTGTTTGGCTGGTTGGTTTGGGAGCAGAGTAGTAAAATGTGGAGTAGAGCAGTCCCAAACAGATCCTAAACTGACCGTTTCAAAAGTTCAAAGACGAACTCGATCCTTTGGCAAAAATTCAGGGACGAGTTTGCCTATTTTTCCATATCTGAATATGAACGGTGGCAAATACTCACGTGCATTATTAATTTCTTTCTTTATGATTTTAACTTTTTCGCGAGTAATTTTCAAGAAGAAGGCGGAGTTTTATTTCGCGCCATTGCATAACGGAGGCCCAGCCGACTCCGAAAACGTTTATCCCAGATTCCGAGTTCGTTTGCCAACGGGAGTTTTATTTCGCGCCATTGCATAACGGAGGCCCAATTGTAATAAAAGGCCGGAGCCACCAGCCCTACCTACCGAAAACGCAAATAGCCTGAATCGAACGAACGACTGAGGCGCGCGCGCTTGCTTGACAAAGAAAAAGAGAGCGTGCGGCGGCATCCAGAAATAAATCCCGTCTCGCTAATACAACACAATGGCCGACGACGCAGCCGCCGCGTCGTCCTGTCCCACCGCCACCAAGAAGAGGGCCGCGCACCGTCTGGTGGTGGAGGAGGCCACCACCGACGAAAACTCCGTCTGCAACCTACACCCCGCAACCATGGAGGAGCTCTCCATCTTTAAAGGCGACATCGTGCTGCTCAAGGGGAAGCGCCGCCGCGACACGGTCTGCATCGCCATGCCGGACGAGCAGTGCGGCGAGAACAAGATCAGGATCAACAAGGTGGTCCGCTCCAACCTCCGGGTGCGCCTCGCCCGGCGTCGTGTCCGTGCACCGCCACGACGCCGGTGCACGGGAGGCGGTCCACGTCCTCCCTCGGACGACACCGCCGAGGGCGTCCACTGGAACCTCTTCGAGGCCTACCTCAAGCCCTACTTCGCCGACGCGTATCACCCCGTCCGCAAGGGTGACCTCTTCCTCGTGCGCGGCGGCATGAGGAGCGTCGAGTTCAAGGTCTTCGACATCCGGCCCGCCGTCGAGTACTGCATCGTCGCCCCAGACACGGAGATCTTCTTCGAGGGCGAGCCCGTCAAGCGCGAGGACGAGGAGAGGCTCGACGACGCCGGCCACGGCGTCGGCGGGATCGCAAGCGACGCACGCGAATCGAGGAACTGGTCGAGCTGCCACTTCGTCACCCGCAGCTTTTCAAGTCCATCGGCGTCAAGCCACCCAAGGGAATCCTTCTGTACGGCCCGCCGGGCTCTGGCAAGACCTTGATCGCCCGTGCGGTGGCGAACGAGACTGGGGCCTTCTTCTTCTGCATAAACGGGCCCGAGATCATGTCCAAGTTGGCTGGCGAGAGCGAGAGCAACCTCAGGAGGGCGTTCGAGGAGGCCGAGAAGAACGCCCCGTCCATCGTCTTCATCGACGAGATCGACTCCATCGCACCCAACAGAGACAAGACCCACAGCGAGGTCGAGAGGCGCATCGTCTCCCAGTGCGGCCGACGCCATGGGACGGACTCAAAGCGTAGCGCCATCGTCGTCATGGGCGCCACCAACTCTAACAGCATCGACCTCCCCGAGGCGGTTCGGGCAGTTCGACCGCGAGATCGACATCGGTGTGCCGGACGAGGTAGGCCGCCTCGAGGCGCTGCGCGTCCACACTAGGAATATGAAGCTCACCGAGGACGTCGACCTGGAGGTCGTCGCCAAGGACACGCACGGCTACGTCGGCGCCGACCTGGCCGCGCTTTGCACTGAGGCTGCCCTGCAGTGCATCAGAGAGAAGATGGATGTGATCGACCTCGAGGACGAGACGATCGACGCGGAGATTCTCAATTCTATGGCCATCACCACCACCACCTCAAGACGCCTCGCCGGCACCAACTCGGCTCTGCGCGAGACCATGGTCGAGGTGCCCAATGTCAGCTGGGCGGACATTGGCGGCCTCGAGGGCGTCAAGCGGGAGCTACAGGAGACCGTGCAGTACCCCGTGGAGTACCCGGAAAAGTTCGAGAAGTTCGGCATGTCGCCTTCCAAGGGCGTGCTCTTCTACGGGCCTCCCGGCTGCGGCAAGACGCTGCTGGCCAAGGCGATCGCCAACGAGTGCCAGGCCAACTTCATCGCCCAAGGGCCCCGAGCCGACCATGTGGTTCGGCGAGAGCGAGGCCAACGTCCGCGAGATCTTCGACAAGGCGCGCCAGTCCGCGCCGTGCGTCCTCTTCTTCGACGAGCTCGACTCGATCGCGACGCAGAGGGGCGGCAGTGTGGGCGACGCTGGCGGCGCCGCGGACAGGGTCCTCAACCAGATGCTCACGGAGATGGACGGCATCAACGCCAAGAAGACGGTGTTCGTCATCGGCGCCACCAACCGGCCGGACATCATCGACCCGGCGCTGCTCCGCCCCGGCCGCCTCGACCAGCTCATCTACATCCCGCTGGGACGGCGTCGCGGCTCCGTGATCTTCAAGGCGTGCCTCGTGAACTCCCCGTCGCCAAGAACGCCGACCTCGGCGCTTGCCGGAGTTCACGGCGGGCCCGACATCACGGAGATTTGCCAGAGGGCGTGCAAGTACGCCATCCGCGAGGACATCGAGAAGGAGATCGAGCGGGAAAGGCAGGCGAAGGAGAGGGCGGACGACATGGCGGTGGACGGCGCCGAGGACGAGGAGCCGGCGCAGATCAAGGCCGTCCATTTTGAGGAGTCGATGAGGTTCGCGCGCAGGAGCGTCAGCGACGTGGACATCCGCAAGTACCAGGCGTTCGCACAGACGCTGCAGCAGTCGCGGGGATTCGGCAGCGAGTTCCGCTTCCCCAAGCAGCCCCAGACGGCGGAGCCCGGTCCGACGGCCAACGCCGACGCCGAAGACGATCTTTACGACTGATCAAGTGATCGTGTACTCTATGCTGTCAATTAGCATATTTCTGTTAGGGTAGTTGTTTTATTTAGCTTGTACTTCCTTTTCTCCGTAACAGTCTGCATTCTATTTGTATAAATTACAATGTACGAAACACCAACGTCTTCGTGTGCTTTCACATTTTCTACTCAGTTAGCCTTTACTGAACCTGGTTACAATGAACTCGACGTGACGTCTCGTCAAATAACTTAACAAGGGAGCATCTGCATTTGCATGTCTATTCCAGAATTTGATGCTGAATCTATCCTATAAAAAACATTTCTTCTGAGCACGCAACAAACCGTTAAACCTGAACGTCCATTAAAAGAACAATTTGGTAAAATCAAGAAATCGTTTCATACATGATACAACTTTCAGTAATAATCCAGTTGTTTGACCAGTTGTCAAAACGTTTTCCCCATATGCTTAGTACAGTTGGTACAAAATATACTTCAATTCACACAGGAACCATGAATCCTGGTAGACGTTCTTTTCTCTCACAATTCAAAATACAATATCGAAAGTGTTGTGTTCCTGTAAGCACTGCAAACATCATTACCAGAGAACCAGGAGCTAATAATACCATTACTGTCATGAACTCCATTTATCCATTTGTCCACAAGCCTGAAACCCTGGGCCATTGCACTAGAACGGATAGAGTTCTCATCAACACGGCGCTGAATGTAGCTGAGAATAAAAGCTGCCCTTGACTCCTCGTTAGCTTTGTCAGAAATGAGTTCCCTGGCAGTCTTGAAGAGAGGAAGTATAGCATCGGGATTGTAGGTAACATCGGTGCCTATTATGCAATCAAAACCTATGTCATTGCCAGAAAGCTCTCTGACCGCCCTCACATCATCTTGGTTGCCCCAAAATAATTTCCTAATCATAATTCTGTCAAGCAAGTTAGACTCCAAATTAGAGGAGACATTCTGTCTAAGGAGATCCAGTGATTCTGCATCCCCATCTGTAGCAACAACAAACTGAGCGAAGCTTGCAGCAACCATCGAGCAGATGCCAGCTGAGCCACAGCCCAGCTCCAGGACCCTTTTGCCTGCAACAATGGAAGGATTCTCTGCTAGCAGACCGCACATGAGTTGAGCTGATTCCCAAAGCATTAAGCCGGTTAATTTGCAGGTATGCTGGTATTCCTTCGTGAGCATTTTTATTTTGAAGTCATGACCTTTTTCTTTGACACCAAGGATTTGTACCTACAAACCAACAGGCCATGCGAAATAACTTTAAAAGACAATAACAGAGTTAAACCTGGAAAGTGAAGCGAAAAATAACTCAGATTTTTATGGCAGAAGAAATGGATATGTAACTTTTATGTATATGGTGCTGAATTTTTATCGGCAACAACTGAAGTAATCTGCAAGTACAAACAGACTCAAGACAAAATAAGGATCTAGAAGACAGCAGACTGCAGTTGCAGTAACATCAGCAGCTGACTGCATGTTAAAGAGGGACATGTACCACTGTATAAGTTAATCATCATCATCCAAACCCATAAATTTAATAGCAAATCCACTGTGTCCATTGCCATGTTTCAGATGAACAGGGAAGGATTCAGAACAAATATTTTTCAGCATTTCCTAATTCTTTCTGTGGTTATCTTTTCAAACTCTTGTTCTGCTTCTTTAGACTCAATTACCAAACTTCCTGAATTATCATTCCTTCTCAGGCAAACTGTTCCTAGAAAGATCTTTGTTTTGACTTTAAATATTTAGTCTAAGACGAGACCGATATAATGCAAAGTAAATGGTCCTCAATTAGTTCCTTCGTGCAGTTTAAAATTTAAATGAAGTACAATGTTGAATTCGACGACAATAAAGCATAGGAACCATAAATAATGTTACCTCATCAAGGCTGTGTGATGTCCCAAACATGTTGCAAAAATCCTCAGAAAGATCAATTTCTTCACTACTGCTTTTCTTCTCAGAAGAGTCAGCAACTAGCTTGTTCTCTTTTCCTTCACACACATGGGTGAGGGCATTTTGACCATTTGGACCAGCTGAACTGAGGGTAAAGGTAGCTTGGATCCAATTCCTAAATAAGATAAACAATACAGAAAAATTCAGGCACTTGTAAGACAAAAGAGTTAGTAAAACTATCTGCAGACTGCAAATATTAATTTGCAAAAAATAACAGTGGCACATGAAAAAGACTGGCAAATGCAGGAAAGGAACCAGGTACACACTATCTACTATAAACCAAAGGGTACTTGGCCTATTTAAATCATTAGATACTTAATATAATGCAATTTTATGATAGAGGAAAGCAAAGACTAAGCAAAACACATTTTCTAGAATGTACATATCGCTCAGCAAATTCAAATTTACCATATTGAAATGCATATATGATCAGCAACTTTGGTTCCTTGTTAATTTTTATTCTAGAAATGTTACAGAGAATATCATTGTTTGGGGTAAAGAAGACAGATAACTCATTTCAGTACGAGTTCATTTGCAAGTGAAGATGTCTAGTAAAAATCATCAGCAACACTAAGCAAAAAACTTACCTGTTCATCACCAGGTCTAGTGAACGGTTTTCAACTTGCTTGTTGTGCACACATATTTCCTCAAGAGTAAATCCACATTTTGAGAATAAGTCGACCAGATATTCATTTGAAAAGTAATATGCATTCTGCACAGAACATGTATTTCAGTGATTAAGGTAATCATTTGCAAATTAGCATACATGCTGGGAAAAATGTATTAATGTGACTTAATTTCCTTGCATGATAGGCAGTTCACTCACCGTACCATCACCTCTGACATAGAAGTTCTCACTTATTTGCTGGCCTTTTAACATAAGTCTTTCCTGCATTTTTGTTTAGCTAGTTGGGTTAGGGAAACTAACAAAAAATGGTATTATACAGGAAGGGGGAGAAATAAAACAAAAGAAAAGAGGCAAGCTGCATATACGGACACCTCAGTAGAAAATAGAGACATCAAATGAGAATCCAAACATAAGAGCATGGTTCTGAATAAAAAAATAAGGTAGCTCCTGTGTTTTAAGCAATGTTTCTAACAAGAAGTCCAGGTGTCCTGACGGAAATAACAGAGATAAGCAGGCTTATACTTTCAATTATTTCCAAGCACTGACTTTTTTTTATAGCTCGTGATTATGGATGATGATATACAAATGCACACAGCCAAGAGCAGGAGAAAAGATATTTTTTTTGAAGCCATAAAATTCTAATATCAGGATGTCAATAAGCACGCAAGAGATTAAACCTGTGCAAGGTCCCCAAAGGCGTAGTCCCGAAAGAGAACACGTCCTCCATGCTGATACAAAAGATGGCAGTTCAGTTCCCTAGGCCGATATGACAACTTCTGAGAAATAAAAGGTCAAGACCTGTAAAAGGAGCACTTACTTTTAGGACA
Organism: Cenchrus purpureus; assembly: GCA_022644695.1. NCBI lineage: Eukaryota > Viridiplantae > Streptophyta > Magnoliopsida > Poales > Poaceae > Cenchrus > Cenchrus purpureus. The sequence continues at coordinate 26,768,121 of CP053458.1, read as the reverse complement.
CTTCTAACATTATGCAGAACTTAAGGCATTTTATCTGGTGCGACTGCAGAGAGCACAAATATCTGCTTAATATGTTAGTTGTTTGTACTGTACACTCAATAATACTGAAATGCATAAAAAAGGTCATAGATGGCAAATGGATTATTCAAAACATTATCAGAGTACAGAATGTTACCATCGTTACAATATCAGCAGAAGATGGTTCCATACTCTCGGTTAGTTGTTCTGATGTAATATCACAAACAAATGCATTTATCCTGTCAGGTCTAAAGTCCTTGTGCTTCTGCAGATACCATTCGGCCAATGGCGACATAACATCAATAGGCAAAACAACACAAAGCACATGACCCAATTATCTCAGCTCCTATTATGAATTAGATAAACAAATACCTTGACCAAGTCAACAGCTCGTGGAGAAAAATCACAGGCATGAACAAATATATTGGGATATGTGGACAGCAATGGAAAGATTGTGTTTCCTGCTCCGCAACCAACCTGCACTTGAACTTCACACTAGTCATGCTAACATTCTATGCAAGCAAGAAATAACAAAAAAAAACACTTGCAGGTATGAAATAATAAGTTATAGCATAAAACTGACTGAAAGCTGAATATCATACTAGGTTCTATGCTGCTCTGAATGTGGAATGCCTTAAAGATTCAGACACTCGGTTCGAATCTCATACTAAGAAGTGCTCATATTCAAATTTATTTTGTTTCTGTATGATGCTACTCAAATTTCTGCAGAGTTCGATTATCAGATACAACAATGCACCCATAATTACAGAAAACAATCTTACAGGATCACTGATATTACCAACAAGAATGCAACCATACCTCTAGCATCACCATCTTTTCCCCATCTTGTCCCTATGTTTATCACAATTATATTAGCTTCATGTATGTTATGGGCTTTAAAGTTTGGGGCGGGGGTGGTTCCTCATGTGTTTACCTCAAGGTATTTCCCCCATTCTTTATCCAGGTAGTGTCGATCCTTGAAGAACTGAACAGATACAAGGGAAATAAATCAAGTACATGACAGAACAAATATAAAGAAGAGCAAGTTTGCATTATGAGAAAGTACTGGAGGTTGAAAATGGCAATATATAGCTACAACAAAATTGAACCAAGGTTCACATGATTCTATATAACAGTTTCGTCAAAACAAATTTAGCATTGAGAGATATTATACCCTGAACATAGAGGGAGGAATTGTTCAGACACCAGAATTCATAGCGACTAATCGAGGATGACATTTTGTGTACCAGGAAAGCAAAACGTAGCCCACAGCCACAATTGATATTTACAGCATGAATAAGTATGATAAATTAGTATTAAGTGGTGCACAGCAAAGGGCAACATGTCTGGGTAGTAACAACCCACAATCTTTTTTTTTTTTGACAACATAACCCACAATCTTTGCTCTTCAGAGTTCAGACCATTACTCAGGCACCATATGGCAGCTCAACCCATGCTGATAAAACAAAACAACTGAATGTGTCTGTCCTCAAGTACATCCTTCCTGATAACACCTCGGCTGATCCTATCCGATAAGACTCCAGATTCCAAATCTCCATGGCAAGCTCAAGCTTTAGCTAATTTAAGGAAGTACGAAGCATGGTCAGGAGTGAAACCTTGTCCTCGTGGCGCTTGTAGAAGATGTCCCAGTACCTCCTGGCATCCCTCTCGTACTTCTCTGCAGCGGTGGGGAAAACAACATGTAAACACGGCGACGAAGCAGTTTTCTCGCAACAGAGGAAAGGGCGGTTGGAGTTTCGCGGCGAACCTTTCCAGAAGGGAGTGACGAGCCTCCCTGAGCCGGTGGAGGAGGAGGAAGAGACCCGCGTGGCGCCGAGTTGCGGCTTCTGCTCGCCCGCGGCCATGGCGCTGGCGCTCGCTTGAAATCGGCCGGAACGAGGGTTGGGGACGGCGGCGGCGCGGCGGCGGTCTGCCGGATCGACTCGTCGCGGGCGGGGGCTTGAGCGAGTCTTGCAGGAGTTTGGTGCTGGGCCGGGAAATTTGAGCAATGAGACGAAAAATCGGCCCATCTAAGCCTGTCGTGGATGTAATTTAGCCCATCTTCTTATTGGGAGCTTGCTTGGGCCAATATTGTTTCAAGAGAAAACTAAAGGCCTATTTAGCCACGGGCCGCAAAACCGGGATTCCTATATATCTTCCGGAAGGTGGGAAGACCTTTCATCTTCCGGTGTTTGAGATTCGTCTAACCAGAGCTGAAACGAACCAGATTTTCAAAACTGAAAACCTGACCCTCTGCACCTCTGTGATAGTCTCAGGAAGTGGCTATCACGCAAACCTGCCTCAAGTGGTACAAATCCATACAACTCAGGAAGAGATGAAATATTACATAATCTTATTAATACATCAGAGTACAACATTTCGGCATAAGCCGGGTACAAGTCCAACTGGACTAAACAAGAAAGGTAAATCATCTACGCAGCGGATCTATCGGCGTGTCACCAGCTCCACAGTGCAAACTTGAGTGTAGGACCAGCTAGTCTTCCCATCCTTCATCGTCGATGTCGTAGTCGATCACCGTGTCTCGAAAAGCATCGCCATCTACCCGATAAGCGGGTATGTCATGTCGCCTTCCCAACAAAGAGCAAAAGCGGTGGATGAATTCTAGTATGCATGGATAAATCTATATCCTGGTATGTTTATGCAAGCGTGTAGCAACATCAAGGTAAGCGGTCATGCGAGAGGTCACCATCTCCGAGGAGATCTACACCTCCGAGGCCAACGCCTCCGGTCAACACCCCAGCCAAGGAAAGAACACCAACACCGGATCTCAACCGAGACACAAGATCCCACTCATCTCGCGATATGAGGTCACCAACTCCTACCTCACATCTCAACCCAAGCCGGCTCACACACTCGGGGAGAGAAGCAAAGAAAATACTAGCCTGTGAGTAACAGACCGTGGGCTGTCCATACCAAAGGACACGGACTATAGCTATAGGTTTAACACTCTGCAGAGGTTGTACAACCGACCCGGCCAGGGTGTAAACGGTGCCCGTTCCACATCCCTACCTAACGACCGGAGACCTAGCAGGTGGCGCTCCCTGCCTCTCGAGCCCGACTGGAATCACTGGGCGCGAAACTTGCCAGGCCTGGGCTGTGAAACCATCTCCGAGGAGCCGGGCGACGCTCTACTGGGTATAACCCGTCCCCTCACACGACCACACCGGTCCGCCTACAAGCTGAGCGCCAACCACCAACTAGTTCTCGGACCGAACCCCGCCCATACGTGAGCGAACGGTTTGTACGAAAATAGCCCAAAGATCACGGTTAAACTGTCGATCGGTGCTTAATTGCAAGAGCGAGCACTCACCAACTCCCACCGTCCGACACGCCGCTAGGGCGAGGCCAGTCGCATCTCCCTAGACAAAGGTTCACAAGTAACCAAGGCGGCTCGCCTCATGCAGAACCCGTCAAGGATACACACTCACCCAAAACACACGCTAGAATACCGAGATATCCCAATCTCAGTCCAAGCCAGAGATTCATCCATATCACGAAACAGGTAAAATGTACGGATAGTATATATCGGGGACTAGCTAGGGGTCTGTAGCTAGTCCCAAAGGTAGGAAGTTCAAGGAACAGTGTATATCAAATCCAAGGTATGGCTAAAAGATTGTCTATGCATTTCAATCACCCAAAACATCATAAATAAAGCACTAGCAACTAAATAGTGTGCATAGGATCTACATGGTCGGGAGTGACATGACACCTGCGCGGTAGTCGTTGTAGAGTAGTAGAGGTTGGGCCCTTCCTTCGGGTCGATGGTCTTCTCGGTCGTCACAGCTCGGGTCTTTGTCGCAGCTCGGGTCTTCGAACAGGATTACAAGCCTACACGAGATGCGACGCGAAAATAAACAACGACAATCATCTAAGCATTAACTCCAAATAACATCAATTAGAAGAACCATAGAAATCAACTAGCTACAAGCAAAGCATAATTTAAGGAAATCAAAGTAACTAGTTTTATATTAAAATAGTTTTAAGCTACTAGCTTTAAATACTAGAAAACGAAATAGAGAGAAGGGTTAGTTCAAGGTTGGGTTGCCGATCAAGGGCTAAAGGTCTGGTGATCGCGGCATTAGCGTGCATAGGTGCAACGAATGCTGCTCGTGAGGATGAGGAGATGAGAAAGGAGAAACGAGCTAGGAAATGCATTATCGTAACAAGGTGTGCGGTAGCAGAGCAGAGAGGATGAAAGAGATTGACTTACGGTCGGCCGAAAGGGTGGCGACACGGTATAGCGTGCTCGTCAGAGCACGGAGAGCAAGTGCTAGCAATATGACGATAACCACGGCGTAGTGGCTAGGTTGCAACGCGGGTTGCCGTGCTTGTAGCGATGTACGCCATGGCACGCCTCCATCACGCGGCCTCCCGGGTTACTAACGGGTGCGTCACGTGCTGCGGCTCTAAGCAAGCAAGCGGAGAGGCGGTATGGGGTTGTGGCACAAGGCGGTGGAATCAAGGAAAACAATGAGAACACGACTCGGGAAGTATTCGTATTCGCAACACGCCGCTGGCTAGTTACGGGCTCCCGTCCTGCACCCACAATAGCGCGGTGGCGTGGCGCCACGAATCCTACTCCAAGTACGCTGGGCAAAACGGGTTTGGTTCAAGGGCAAGAGAGGATAAGGATAGGATAGCAGCGAGCGTCTCGAAATTATGAAACCAATGCAACTGGTTTCATAATTTTCGGAGCTCCGGATAATTAGTTAGAATTTTTTAAAGATTAAAAGTATTTTTGAAGAATTTATAAAGGTTTAAAAGTATTTTTGAAATTAATTCCTGCATATACAACAGGGTTGACTATATGTTATCTATAGGTTAGCTCTTGGTGGCTTTAGGTTAGCTCAGCCTACCGAAAGCCGCAGGATTCATGTGGCTGCCACGCTGGTGACTAAGGCTAGCTGTAAGGTAACTATAGGGCGAGGTGGCAGCCTATGTGGCGGATGAGGTGGTTGTTGCCACACAGGATCCGGGGGTGGATCCTCTGCGGCTGGGAGCGATGCAGGCCGGTGTGAGGCGCGAACGGGCCTGGTGGGCCACACGAGATCCTGCGGCATCGGGTGTGGTGGAGACTGCCTTAGAGTGGCACCACTCAGACACGGAAAAGGGGACACCTGTTCGACCAAACGCCCAAAGGGACGGCGTAACAAGAGGGCTTGCCGGCGATGGAACTTGGCTACGACGACGTGGCACGCGTTCACCTGCAAAGAGAGTATCTCGGCGCGAAGGCCGGTCCATAGCTTTATGGCAAGCACGTGCAGCGAGCACAAGCACGGCGGAGGTGATGCGGCGGCGAGAGCGAGCAGTGCAGTGGTGCACCGAGCGAAGGCGCAGCGGCGGCGGCGGAAGGCGGCAGGCGGCGACGGGCGCGGCGTGGCGGAAGCGGCTAGGTGGCACGCGTGAAGCCACGCGCAGTGCGGCTCGGCGAGCCGGCGAGAGCTGTCAGGCGGAGTGGCGCGGCTGAGCGCGCGAGCAACACGGCAGGCGGGATCGAGGCAGCAGCGGGCGCGGCGGCCGAGGCTCTGGACTCGCCCGCCGAGGGCCGGACATGGGCAACATCGCTCGCCATGGCACGACGGCACGAAGGTCGACCCATTGAGAGCGAGCAAGGGAGAGATGGCTTAGGCATGCTACTCACCAGGGCTCGAGGAAGGTCTCGCCGAGGCGGTCGAGGAGAGTTGCGCGCGAACAGCTCGGCGTGGTTAGGCTGGTGGATCGCGTCGTGGTGCACGGAATCGTCGGCTTCAGCTTCGGCTTCCTCATGCTCGTGGTAGACGGTCGCCGCCTCGGTGCTCCCCAAGACCGCCCCAACTCGACGTCGTTGTCCGCGGCATCGCTCGGCGCGGCGTCGGTGTACCCGACGCTCCCCGGAGTGGTGTGGTGCCCCTGGACGGCCTCCGTCTCTCTCTGGTACGGCGGCGTCGGATCCTCGTGGTGTTGACGACGCGGAGCTTCCGGGGTGGCGAGGATGTGGAGCTCGTGCGCGCGGCGTTGGTGGAGCTTCTGATCGAGGGCGGCGGCATCCTTGGCGCTTGCCGTGTTCAACTCTAGCTCCCTCCCCTGTAGCGGACGGTGGCGGACAGGGCGTGAAGCAAGAGGTTGAGAAGAGCGGAGAGCTGCGGCTTGGGATTTGGGGATTTCCGCCGGTTTGGGCGAGAGAGGCGGTCTGCGTGGGGAGAAGGGTGAAGCGAGAAGGGGGGCTCGGCTTTTAAAAAAAAGGTAGCGATGCGGCTAGGGTTCGAGGCTGCTCCTGTGGGACGGCGGTGATCATCGGCATTCGTGCCATGGACACGTGGCCGCCGCGCGGTGAACCCGAGGCTACGCACGCGGGCGAGGTGTGTGCGCGGCGGTGGCGTCATCCGTCGCGGGAACGGATCCATCGATCCGCTTTCAGCGACGGAGAACAAGCGGCGGCCGACGGCCGAAGCAGAGAAGCGTCCGGGCGAAGGCGGGAAGAAGAGCGGGAAGGGCGGGCAGTTGGGCCGAGGGTGACGGTGAGAGGGTGATGGGGTGGTAGCCGGGCTTGGCAGGCCGGCAGAGTTTGGGCTGCTTGGCGGGCTTGCACAAAAGAGAAGGAGGGGTGGCCTGGTTCGGGGTAGGGAGATAGAGGATGTTGAGCAGACTTTGGTTATTAAATAGATTTTGAAACTAGTTTGATTATAAGTTTGAATTTGAATCTCATTTCAAATTCAAACTCCACACATTGAACTCCAGATAAAGCCCAAGAAAATCCAACTCACATTTATACCATAATTTTGAAAATAATTTTTATATGGTTCTATTTTATATGGAATTTTGAGATAAGAGGCTAGCAAATTGGAATCAAATTTGGTAGCACACAAGTTCAAACAAAAAGTTTTAAATTTTGCGAAAATTCATACTTGAGAAAACATTCGAAATTCTGGGATGTTACAAGAGCCGCACGATCTCCTTCTTCCCCACCGTGCTTGTCAGAGTCGGGAGCTCGCCATGCCGTTGCGCCGCCGCCGCGACCGAGGGCTCCTCGCCGGAGGGTGGGAGGTGGGATCGGAGCGGCCGTGGCGCCGCCGCCACGGCCGCCCGGTGGTCGAGGCGGCGGTTTAGGGTTAGGGTTTCGGTTCGGGTTCCTGGGCTCCAATAGTCTCCGCCATAGAATAGAAGGGGTCGGGGCGCTGAGGACCGACAGGCAGCGGTACGCCGCGGGCTGGCGGCCGGTGGGCGACCGGCGGCGGGGTGGCGAGGCGCGGTTAGGAAGGGGCGGGTCGCCGGCCAGCCGGCCGGGCTGGTGGAGGAGGTGGCGGGGGTGGCGGCTCGTTGGAGAAGAAGCACAGTGACGGGCCTTATTGAGCCGTGCGACACTTCAGTTCCCATCTTCCGGTAGGGTGATAGGAGCGCCAAACCCACCACCTCGTCCTCGCGCGCGCCATCATCCGCGCGGTGTAGGTTTTTCTTTTTTTTTTTTACGGAAATCCATTCATTTCTCGAAGATTTTCTGGCAATTATTTTACTCGATCGATCTTCTTGGCAAAACGAGGAGAACGTGCGCATGAACTACTTCACGCAAAAACCTGCAATAAAGTAGGCGTTTATGGTGAAGACATACCAGGCACTTTAGAAAAAAGAAACATTTTTGCTTGTCCATCTTGTACCCACGCGGCCACGCCACAGTCGTCTCGAGGACAGCATCACTGCCCGTCACAGTTCCGATGGCATGCAGACGCCGAGATCCACAGTGCCATGACCATGAGGAGGAGCGGGAACACACTACACAGACCCATGACAGCGCCAGTAACCGGAGCCGCAGCACAGCGGCAGCAACGCGACACACGGTCGGCGAGGCAAGGAGCGCGCGCGGCGCGGGGCATTGCATTTCATTGCAGTTGCAGTTTGCAGGAGAGCGGAGAGCGCGCGCGGCGCGGGGCACTGCAAGCGCGCCATTCATCAATGAGCCGCGAGCGCTGCGCACACGCCGTCCGCCGGCCAGCTCGCGCATCCCCTGGGTTCCCTCCGATGGGCGATGGCTGGTGCTGAGGCGTGCAACCTCGACAACTGAAGCAAATTTAAGGAGCACATCATAAATGGCATGATCCGATGGCGTGAGAGACGGCAGATCGACGAGACAGAGAACATCTCAGAACACGGCCGTCGTCTAGCCAATGCCAACGCCAATGCCAAGCAGCGGATTCCGACGAGCACCACAGTCCCAGCAGCAGCAGCGGAGTACAGTGTCCATCCGTTTTGCGCGCTCATCCATCAATTGCTGCCGATACGACGCTCCCCGCCCGTGTCTCTCTCCACCCGTGCCCGCGTAATTATGGAACTCAGTCAGACGAGAGCCCGAGCCAGCCGACGGAGCTGAGGGAGGTGTGCAGCCGCAGTGTGACCGAGGCGGAGGCGCGGACGGAATCACGGAATTTACTCCCTCCTCTTCATCCCGTGCGACCGCGAGCCTCTGATCCTCACGAGACCTCCCTCCCCGTCTCAAATTCTCACGCCCCCTTCCGCGCTCCGCAACCCCGCTTCAAATACCACACCGAATTCCGCTTCATCATCTCCCAACCATCGCCGTCAAGATTCGATCAGCAGCAGCGGCAATGGAGACCGTCGGGTTGTTGATGATCCGCCGCTCGCTCGTCGTCCTCCTCCTGCTGCTGCTTCCGGTGCTCGCCGCCGCGGAGACGCTGCAGACCTACATCGTGCAGCTTCACCCGCACGAGGGCGGCCGCGAGGCCGTGTCCGCCGCCGAGTCCAGGCTCGAGTGGCACGGCTCCTTCCTCGAGAGGTCCGTGGCGTGGGAGCAGGAGAGGCGGCCCTCCTCGCGCCTCCTCTACTCCTACCACACCGTGTTCGACGGCTTCGCGGCGCAGCTCACGGACGCCGAGGCCGCGGCGCTGCGCGCGCTTCCCGGGGTCGCGTCGGTGCGCGCCGACCGCCGCCTGGAGCTGCACACCACCTACTCGTACAGGTTCCTGGGGCTCAACTTCTGCCCCGGCGAAGCGTGGGCGCGGTCCGGGTACGGCCGCGGCACCATCGTCGGGGTGCTCGACACCGGCGTCTGGCCGGAGAGCCCGAGCTTCGACGACCGCGGGATGCCGCCGGCGCCGGTGCGGTGGACCGGCGTGTGCCAGGGCGGGGAGCACTTCAACGCCTCCAACTGCAACCGGAAGCTCATCGGCGCGCGGTTCTACTCCAAGGGCCACCGCGCCAACTACCCGACCAACCCGTCCGAGGCGGTGTCGCTGCTCGAGTACGTGTCGCCGCGGGACGCGCACGGCCACGGTACCCACACGGCGTCCACGGCGGCGGGCGCGGCGGTGGTCGGGGCCAGCGTCCTGGGCGCCGGGGCCGGTGAGGCGCGCGGCGTGGCGCCCGGCGCGCACGTCGCGGCCTACAAGGTGTGCTGGTTCAACGGGTGCTACAGCTCCGACATACTCGCCGGGATGGACGACGCCGTGCGCGACGGCGTCGACGTGCTCTCCCTCTCCCTTGGCGGCTTCCCGATCCCGCTCTTCGAGGACAGCATCGCCATCGGCAGCTTCCGTGCCACGGCGCGTGGCGTCTCCGTCGTTTGCGCCGCCGGGAACAACGGGCCAGCGCGGAGCTCAGTGGCGAACGAGGCGCCGTGGTTCCGTGCCACGGCGCGTGGCGTCTCCGTCGTTTGCGCCGCCGGGAACAACGGGCCGGCGCGGAGCTCAGTGGCGAACGAGGCGCCGTGGGTGCTGACCGTCGGCGCCGCCACCCTGGACCGCCGATTCCCGGCGTACGTCCGGCTCGGCACCGGCCGGGTCTTGTACGGGGAGTCCATGTACCCCGGCAAAACCAGTTTGAAAAAAGGCGGGAAGGTCCTCGAGCTGGTGTACGCCGCCGGTGGGACCCGGGAATCGGAGTACTGCCTCAAGGGGTCCCTTGATAAAGCCGCCGTCGCCGGAAAGATGGTCGTATGCAACCGCGGCATCACGGGCCGCGCCGACAAAGGCGAGGCAGTAAAAGAAGCAGGCGGCGCGGCCATGATCCTCGCGAACACCGAGGTAAACCGGCAGGAGGACTCCCTCGACGTGCATGTCCTGCCCGCAACACTCGTCGGCTACAGGGAGGCCGCGGATCTCAAGATGTACATCAGCTCGACGCCGCGGCCGGTGGCGGGGATCGTGTTCGGCGGCACACGGATCGGGCGGGCGCGTGCGCCGGCGGTGGCGCTGTTCTCTGCGCGCGGGCCAAGCCTGACGAACCCGTCGGTGCTCAAGCCCGACGTGATCGCCCCCGGGGTGAACATCATCGCCGCATGGCCCGGTAACCTCGGCCCGTCGGGGCTGGAGGGCGACGCCCGCCGGTCCAACTTCAGCGTGCTCTCGGGGACATCGATGGCGGCGCCCCATGTGAGCGGCATCGCGGCGCTCATCCGGTCGGCGCACCCGTCGTGGAGTCCGGCGATGGTCCGGTCCGCGATCATGACCTCGGCCGACATAACGGACCGGCGGGGGAAGGCGATCCTGGACGGCGACGGCGAGCGGGCCGACTTGTTCGCCATGGGCTCGGGACACGTGAACCCGGCGCGCGCCGTCGACCCGGGCCTCGTCTACGACATCCAGCCCGGCGACTACGTGACGCACCTGTGCACGCTCGGGTACACCCACATGGAGATCTTCAAGATCACGCACACCGGCGTCAACTGCACCGCCGTGCTCGAGAAGAACAGGGGCTTCAGCCTCAACTACCCCTCGATCGCCGTGGCGTTCAAGAACAAGGGCGCCAAGTCGGCGGTGCTCCAGCGGACGGTGACCAACGTCGGCACGCCGAACTCGGCGTACACCGTGCAGGTGGCCGCGCCACCGGGGGTGAAGGTCAGCGTGGCGCCGACGACGCTGTCGTTCGTGGAGTTCGGCGAGCAGCGGAGCTTTGTAGTGACCGTTGAGGCGCCGTCGCCGCCGGCAGGCAAGGACAGCGCGGAGGGGTACCTGGTGTGGAAGCAGAGCGATGGGGAAGGGAAGCACGTCGTGCGGAGCCCCATCGCCGTGACGTGGGCGGTGGAGTAGCGCATCTGACGACTCTGTATCAAGGGTTTTGTTGCCATTGGTGTGCGCCGTAGTAGTAAGAAGCGGGGAGATCTTGTCCCTGCAATGCAGCAAACCGCAAGACCTGATTGTTTTACCGCATCAGGAGTTGTGAGTTTCAGTAACCGAATTTGCGTGTCGGGTGTAAAACACGAGATTCCTTTTTCAGGTGAATCTTTTCCACCCTCGTCTTTTTTCATACACATCCTCCTGGCTGCTAGACATTAGCGAAGAACCCAAGGCAGCGCGAACGCTTAGATTTCACACGCCATTCGCATTTCCTCGCAGCTAGAAGGAGCAAGCACAGACAGAAAAAGGCATGGATCGAGATTGAGCAAAGGAGCAGGGCATTCATCACCTCGCTTTATATGGCGATTCTCTCCCCGTACGAGTCCCCGCCGACGAGATCGACGGCGGCCGCCGCCAACGAGACCCCGTGCGCAGTCATCGTCGTCCCCGAAAAGGGGCCCCCACGCTGATGCGGCGCACGATGGGCCTGGAACAAACAAACCAGGTGCGTGTCACCCCTCCCTCCATGATAAATCGCGAATGGGCCATGGAGGCGAGACATGGCGGCATGGCGGGGCTGTGCGGTGCGGATCACACGCATCCATCCCCCATACCCACATCACACCAGCAGTCGACTACTCCATCCCCACGCTCGATCCCCCCGCCTCCGCCTCCACCCGCCGCCGCCGCCCGCGGAAAGCGGATCGGATCTGACGGATCTGCGGATCTGAATCTGAGATAGTTTTCTTTCTCGGAATGAATTCTCGGATCGAATTCGGATACGGACAATATATTTTGTGTCGAATAGTGATATTCATCATATTTGGATCATAGAAATTCAACTTTGAATTTCCGGATACTAATGCGGTACGGATAGTTACGGATATTAAATATCCGGATTCGGATACGGTCTTACCATTTGAGTGTCTAACCCTTTCGGTCGGTCGGTCGGACGGATAATATCCGTACCACTTTCATCCCTAGCCGCCGCCACCTCCACCTCCGCCGCCGCCACCACCAGACCCACCACCGCGTGATACAACAAACCCTAACCGGTCGAACCCTCGGAGTTCGTCGGGGAAGGAAGCGGAGAATCAGAAATTGCTAGCTGGAGAAACCCTAGGGGGATTTGATCTTTCGCATCTATGGAAGAGGAGTTCGGTTACGGGAGTCTGTAGTGAGATCCCGGTTGAGATTAAGGAATCGAAACTCCATAGTCGAAGCCCGGATGCTCCCCTCAGTGGAGGGAATCATCAGTGGTCGACTCTAGGAGGAGATTGTAGAACGTTTGCGCAAGTCCTCCGAAGCAACCCACCACAGAGAACAAAAATGGAAGGAAGAGATCAAGGACCGCGAGACTGAGGATTTGGTGGTCCAGGCGAACTCAAATGGGATGACAAGAGGGAGAGTTACAGAGGTGGAAGACATCCATATCAACACTGGAGGCAAAGGGGCCAGGAGAGACCCCAAGGCCATCAAGAGCCCAGAGATCAGCAATTTGATCTGCGGCAAAATCTGAACCAAGGAAGAGAAGAGATGATAGCAGAAGAAGAGAAAAATCAGCAACAGCTAAACAGAGATGGTAGATTGCCTCCTAGGAAGGAGATACAGGAAGAGGAGTCTGAAAATACAAAGACAACACTAAGAAAAAGGAAGAAGGGAAATCTATGGAAGAAAGCAAAACCACCCCTGGTTTCTGTAGGAAATGTGGGAAAGTTGGTCACAAATCTGAGGATTGATTCAAACCAGTAATGTGCACCAGATGCAAAAAAGAAGGGCATGTTTCCAGAGTGTGCAGTGAGACCATGCCATGGGAGCGCATTGCTCCCTTCTGTGGTTTGGCGGTCCCTGAGCTGGGCTTCCACATAATTCATGATGATGAACCTGGAGATGCTTCCAAAGATACCTCCAATTATGCTCTGATCACAATTAAACAAGGGATGGCCACAGCAAGGCAGGTGGAGGCTGAATTTAAAGCACAGGCCGGCCCAAATTCCACATGGAGGTGGTTTGCCAAGAAAGTGGCTGAAAACAAATATCAAATGAAATTCCCCACTAAAAAGTTGAGGAGCTTGCCTTTTTCTCTGGGATGCTTATGGGCACTGTACCAGGGGTTACTTTCAAGGTTGAGCCTTGGAACCCTTATGTGGGGGCAAAAGCTAAGATTGAATCTGCTTGGTTCAGGATATCTGGGATCCTCATGGAAAAAAGAACAGAGAAAAGAGCTTGTTATGTGGCATCACTTGTTGGGATACCATTGGAGGTAGACAAAAATAACTTAAAAGGTGGGAATATGTCAGGGTAAAGATTAGCTGCAAAGACATAGCAAAGGTGCCTGCTGTTGTAGAAGGTTTGTTGGAAATGCACTTCTATGATTTTGTCTTTCAAAGGGAGGTCCCCACTGACAGTCATAACAAACCTGCTTGGAACACATGGACTAGAACTTCTGAAAGAGATGAAGATGACAAACCATCACCAAAAAAACAGAAGGGGATGGGAAATCAACACAAGATGAAAAGGAAGGAGGGGACAACTTTGAAGCTGGAACCTCATCTCAATATCAGGGGAGGAAGAATAACCTGGAAGCAAACAGTAAAGTTCAGAGTGAGGAAAAAGAGAAGGAAGACAGGGATGCTAACAAGGAAGGCAACATGCAGATTGGTGAAAACCAAGGAAAGAATGTAGATGGCAGTGAACAGAGCAAGTCCTAGTTGCTTTGATGAGCTGATTTCACCTGGTGGTGAACATTTTACCTTTGGCACTTTCAAGGAAATGGAGATCAAGGATATTTACAGATTGCAACTTAATGAAACAAGCTCAGTGGCCTTCAATCAATATGGGACAAACCTATACAAGTACAAGTATGATCCCCTTGCTGTAATTGAAGCAAAATTTGCCATGGTAGCTGGACCTAGCAAAGGAGGTGAACAAGTAGCCACAGAAACAGATAAGCTGGGGGCATGGAAGAGAAAGAGAAGGAGACTGAAGAACTCATACACACACAGGAACACCCTAGTCCTGAAGTTGGAACTCAAGAAGCTCCGCTGGTGGATGTATCCAGCCAAGAAGAAGGGATTCCAAGCAGAACACAATTGATAAGGCTCAGTGAACAAACACTTCAACAGACAAGAATGGAGAAGAAAAGAGAGGATGCTCTGGGGTTAACACTGGATGGCCAGAAAGATGAGCTCTCAGCAGAAAACAATTTGGAACAAGAAGGTGAACAGGGAGGACACAATGCTTCAAGGGGTTCACCTAACTTTGCAAGTGTTTCTCCAAATTGGAATGATCTGATGGAGGAAGAGATAGCAGAACCTATAAATCAAGAACTGTCTTAAGAAAAAGGAGTAGTGGAAAACCCAGCTGAAGGTGAAGAAAAGCCTGAGGAGGTAGAAGCTCACAAAAAAGGAGAACAGATGGTCAGGCAAAGTGAGAGAATCAAGGAGCAAGGCTTGGGGGGGATCAAAATTGCTGATAAAGCAACCATGGTGGCAAGGAAGAAAAATCTAGAAGGTAACAATCTTAATCTTAAGAACTCCTTTGCAGTTCTAGACAATCTAACCCTTGTTAATAAATTCAGTAAAATGGGAGGTAGCTCTAAAAATGTTAATCTAGAACATTTTGATCTTTTAAAAGACTTAGAACTGGCTAGAAATGATCTCAAAGAAAGAGCTGTAAGTCTAAATAAAGAAACAGAAGAGGTGGGTAAAGAGAATCTCCCCTTAGAGGAGATGAAATACATAGAATGGAGATCAGACTCCTCTGATCCCTCTGATATGGAAGGATTTCAAATGGTGTCTAGAAGGAAAAAAAAAGAAAAATAAAAAAAAAGAAATCTCCAGGAAGAACAAATACAGCCAAGGGAGGATCACCCCAACCTGCTGATGGGAGTGAGATCCTTGAAGGAGATATATCTAGTTATAGCACTAGATATAATCTAGGAAAGGAGAACAACAAATGTAGAGGTGTGTCCAAGAAGGGAATGGCAACTAAAGTAAAGGATCTGTACTTTGAATATAATGCAGATTTCATTGGGCTGCAAGAAACTATGAGGAAAAAAATATACTGATAAATTCTTCAGATTGATTGATCCCCAAAAAATTTTTGCCTGGCATTGGCTGCCCTCAATAGGCAAATCTGGTGGAGTTTTGTGTGGAGTCAAAAAAGAAAAGTTTGATATTATTAGAGTAGAGGAAAATGAATTCTCAATTCTAGTAGAAGTTAAAAACAAAGCTATGGGCAGAAACCTGATGCTAGTTATGGTTTATGGCCCTGCTCATGAGGATAGGAGAGACCTTTTCCTAACTGAATTAGCTGGGATTTGTGCAAAGATTAAAATTCCCACCCTAATTGGAGGGGATTTTAATATCCTAAGATTCAGTAATGAGAAAAACAAAAACTTTGTTTGTAATAGGTTCACTGACATGTTCAATTGAATCATAAATACTTATGAACTCGGGACTTGCCTCTGAATGGAGGAATTTACACCTGGAGCAACAATCAAAATGACCCAACATTAGAAAAGTTGGACAGGGTGTTAATGAGCCCTGAATGGGAAGCATTGTTCCCCTTGACAAATTTGAAGAAAGACCCTAGGGTCATGTCTGATCATAATCCTTTGATATTAAGATCAGACCTAGGGAAAAGAAAACAAAACAGTTTTGTTTTGAGACTGCTTGGGTAAAACACCCAGATTATTTACCTAAGATAAAAGAAATATGGGAGAAAGAGGTAACAGTAAGTAATGCGGTAGAAAAGTGGTATATCAAGATAAATAGGGTGAAGAAATTCCTCAAAGGCTGGGGACAAAACATTAAAGGGCATACCAGGAGATATAAAGCTATCCTGAAAGAGGAACTGAGCATTCTGGAAAAAAAAGAAGAAGAAGGAAGCCTCCCTGCTTCCTTGTTAGAAAGAAAGACTTTCATTCAAACAGAAATTTTAAAAGTTCTTGAGAAAGAGGAATTATACTGGCATAAAAGGTCCAACCAAAATCAAGCACGCAAGACAAAGAATACATAATTCTTTTCACCGGTTTGCCAATGGGGAAAAAAGGAAAAACATGATCTTCCAATTGGAAAATGGGACATCTACTTCACAGAAGGAGGGTGAAATTTTGAAATCATGCAATAGAGTACTACAAAAACTTATTTGGACCATCTGATAAACCCCTCTTCGGTCCGGATCCTAATTGCTGGACACAAGAGGAAAAGGTGTCAGATGAGGAGAATGAGCTTCTAACTAAACCTTTTTGTTTGGATGAATTAAAATCAGCTCTATTTTCCATGGAGAAAAATACAGCCCTAGGACCAGACCACTTGCCGGTGGAATTTTACCAAAATGGATGGGAGATTATTAAACAGGATCTGTTTGAAATGCTAGAAGAGTTCTGGGATCACAAACTGGATATAGAGACTAAATTACGGAATTATCACTTTGATCCCAAAATCTAAAGAAGCGTCCAAGATCCAACAATATGGACCGATATGCCTGCTCAATGTGAGCTTCAAGATCATAACAAAAATTTTAATGCTTCGATTTGAGGATTGTATGAGTAGAATAATACATAGATGTCAATCTGCTTTTATAAAGGGAAGAAATATTATGGATGGAGTCTTGACTCTACATGAGGTCATTCATGATGTGAAGCAAAAGAAGAAAGATGGGGTCATTTTGAAACTGGACTTTGAGAAGGCTTACGACAAGATTAGCTGGGATTTTCTTTTTGAAATGCTAGAACAAAGAGGCTTTAATGAAACCTGGTGCAAATGGATCAAAAGTGTAGTTACAAGTGGGACGCTCAGTGTGCAGGCTAATGGTAGTGTAGGTAGATACTTTAAGAGTGGGAAAGGAGTCAGGCAAGGGGACCCTCTGTCTCCCCTTTTATTCAACTTAGCAGCAGACAGCCTTGCTAAGATGATACACAAAGCACAAGAAAATAATCTAATTAAAGGTCTGGTACCAGAGTATGTGGACAATGGATTGGCTATTCTGCAATATGCAGATGATACTATACTGTGTATGGAAGAGGATATGAAATCAGTACAAAACATGAAGCTCCTCCTTTGTTTCTATGAACAAATGTCAGGATTAAAGATCAACTTTAATAAGAGTGAAACACTTATGATCTCTTAAGATTGTGAGAAGGCTATTGAATTTGCTGAAGTTATGAATTGCTCTACTGGAGAGTGGCCAATCAAATATTTGGGAGTTCCAGTAACAAGCTCCAAATTACATGTGGTTGATTGGCTCCCAGTGGATGAAAGACTATTAAAAAAATTGGATGGCTGGAAGGGGTGCACTTTATCCTTTGGTGGCAGACTGGTAGTGATAAACTCTTGTCTCAGTAGTATCCCAACTTACTACATGTCAATGTACCTCCTTCCTAAGACCATCCTGAAAAGGATGGATAGGACCAGGAAAAGGTTTTTCTGGCAAGGAGGAGGAGAAAAACAGAAATACTACCTAGTGAAATGGAGTAAGGCTGCTAACCCCAAGCAAAAAGGAGAGCTAGGCATTAAAGATTTGAAAAAATGAACCTCAGCCTCCTGTGTAAGTGGTGGTGGAAATTGGAACATGAGGATGGTTTGTGGCAGGAGATAGTAAGAAAGAAATACAAAATAAACAGAGGAATAACATTGTTGAAAAGAAATGTCAAAAATTGCCAGTCTGGAATGATTTGCTGAAAATAAAGCATTTGTGTATTTGAAAGGGAGAATTCAAAGATCTGTATGAAATAAGTACAGAGCAAAACAAAAGTGTGGCAGAAATGGCAGAAAGAGGCTGGAGAATGAATTTTAGGAGGTGGTTGGATGAAAGAGCTCATACCCAATGGAGACAAATGAGAGATATGCTAGCAGCGTGTGCACTCTCAACTCAGAAAGACATAGCAAAATGGTCTTGGGAGAAAACAGGGAAGTTCTCTGTCAGATCCATGTATGATCACTTGTGCAGTAGTGAGATAAATAATCCAAATAAGAAAATATGGAAATCCAAAATTCCCTTGAAAGTAAAAATCTTTATGTGGCTGATCCAACAAGATGCAATTTTAACCAAAAACAACTTAGCAAAAAAGAACTGGAATGGGGACAAGAGATGTTATTTCTGTCGTGAGGATGAAAATATTGAACACCTTTTCTTTGGTTGTTCGGTTGCCAGATATATCTGGAGCTTGATTTCCTTTATAATTCAGGCCCCATGCAGACCAACCTCCTTCTCCCAATTCTGGGTCTGGGTGGAGATTTACATGCCTGCTAATAAAAAGATCCACATGGCTGGGCTGTCAGCGATTTGCTGGGCTATGTGGAAGACAAGAAATGCTGCTTACTTTGAAAAAAATCTATTAAATCTCCTACTCGAGATTGTGTGTTTGGCTTCCTCTTTTATTGACTACTGGGCAGGTCTACACAAGGGAGGAGACAAGATGGACTTAGAGGCGGGAGCTGAAGCTATGAAAGAAACTGCTCTTCACTTCCATCCGCATCAGGATTCAGGCGCCGTAGGCGACGGAGCGGTGCTGCTGCAGTAGTATGGCGGTTGATGTCTGTTCTGGTAGCGCTCTTTTGTGCCGGTTCTTTTGGGAACTGTGCGTGTTAGGAGTAGTAGCTCTCTTTAGCTCTCCTACAAAACGTTGTTGCGAACTCTGGCTGCGTTCCAGACCCTGGGTGTCTGGCTTTTATTTTCCTGTAATAAGTAGTAGATCGTTTAAACCTTGTGTCGTGACTCTATAATTTCGTTGCTACTCTTGGTAATGAAATTCGGGCGAGGTCCTTGCTGGAAAAAAAGGCGAAGCGAAGGGGATGACGATGATTGTTCTGCTAGACGCTGTAGATGGATCGAGACGGCTCACCAGTCAGAAACAGTTGGAACCGCTGGGTCCGACCCAGAAAGATACTAATATGAGGACATTGTGGGCCAAGATGGGCTGATTGTCTGTTAGTTGGGCCAAGTGTCACGGAATGGGCTGATCCGCGCTCTTGCTTGATTGCTTGAAATACCATATTCTTGGCGTTTCTCCTCCTCCTTCGGACATCGTTTCCTGCAGGCCATGGACATGGCGCAAGGTTCTAAATAGCCAGTTATAGGCTTATAGCTGTCGTTGTAATCGAATATAGCTGCTGAAAAGGTCAGTCACTATGATATTTAGTCTGTTAAAATCGGCTATAGCTCGCTAAACACCATAACAGATGTGCCGCGCAAAGCCTTAGCCGGGGATTTCAAACCATGCCGTGGCGGCATGGCCCATGGATGGAAGCATGGCATGGTCATGGCGCCGTGGCGGCATGGCTTCATGCTTCCTCGTACGGTCGAGCTTATCCTCGAATCGTACTCGCGCGGCTGGCACCGTCACCTCAGTCAGTCAGCCACAGCCCACAGTGCATGTGCACCTGACACGAAGCGGCGTGAGCGTGAAAAGGGAAGGCACGGGGTGCCGAATGCGAGCGAGGGCCCCGGTCTTCTCTCGGTGACGGGACACGGGAGACACAGCATGACACGAGACCGGCCTCCAGTAGGTTTATATCCAATCCTTGTCCCTCACCACGTTCACCCTTTACTGCTACACAAGCAGGGTTCAGGCCGCATGCGTGGTTTCAGAGACGCAGAGAAATCTATCTTTAGGCCCTGTTTGGTTGGCTAGAAATTTGTCAAAATTTTGCTATTTTTTTAACTTTTTCTCCATCACATCACATTAAATACACCAAAAGATATATGTTCGATGAAACGTAGATAAAAATAACTAATCACACAGTTGCATCACGAGACAATCTTTTGGAGTCTAGTCCATGATTGAACAATATTTACCACAAACAAACGAAAGTGCTACAGGAGTTGAAAAAGTCGTTTTTGCTAAATTTTAGTCATCTAAACAGACCCTTACTAGTACTACACCATTCTTCACTTGAGCCTTGTTTAGTTGACTAAAATTTGCAACTTTTTCTCCACTCTCTCTCCATCACATCACATTAAATACGTCAAAAGAAATATGTTCGGACTATTAAATATAGGTAAAAAAATAACTAATTACACCGTTTGGATGTCCTTTGCGACACGAATCTTTTGAGCTTAGTTAGGTTATGATAGGATAATATTTACCACAAATAAACGAAACGTCTTCTTGTCTTCTGAGTTCCAGGAGTTGAAAAGGCAAATTTTCACCGAACTAACACAAGGCCTTGCTAGCTATGCCTACTTTCTGATGCGACTGAAAGCGCCTGAGAAACAAGTAGTCATGGTGTGGTCAACATCCACCCTTAATTTCTGAATTTTCTCACAAGTACAGCCACACATTATTCTGCCAACCAGGGTTCAGAAGATGCCGGCTCTTGGTGCAAGCCAAAGGCAAAATGAGAGCAGTAGATTGAACCGGATTGGTCATGTGTAGATTCCTCTTCAAAAATTTTCGGAGAAAGGAATCTTATATGCATGAAGCACTAAATGAAGTTTATTTGTAAAATCTTTTCACAGATGAGTGTAACTTTGCGTGCTGAATCTAATGAGCATAATTAATTTAATAATTTGCTACAGTAATGCTACCGTAATCATCTTCTAATTCTGTGGTCAAAGTCCTCATTAGATTCCTCTCGGAAATTTACATATGGGTGTGGAAGTAATTTTATAAACTGACTTTATTTAATACTCTTAATTAGTGATCAAAATCACATTTAATACTTCAAAAATTTTTACTAAACACGACATAATGCGCGGCACTTTGCCTCGATGATCTTCACTTGTCCTAGTGATCCAAAGTGGCGTAGCTTTAGCCCTCATTGTTTTCAGCACTAAAAAAACGGACAGCTCCTTCAAGTTGAAAATGTTACACACGCTGACACACACACACACGCCGTTGCTTTCGTTCTCTTCAGCAGTGCAGATCCGAAACGGGGCCGATCTGTAGAGATCTGCCGAAAGAGAAAACTTTGGTTAAGCTACGCGATTAGAAACTGTCCGGGATTGCGATTGGGCTCTAGTTCAATGGTAGGACGCTCCAGTGAGACGTTACTGCGTTCAAATCACTGCTCGCATTTTTCGGATTTTAAGATTTATCGGTTAAGTGGTAGCGGCGCCCTCAGACGAGGTGACTTATGGTGACGAATCTCTAATCTCCAGATCTGCGGCGGTCTTCGTAAGGGTAGAGGTAGGGTTTGCGTGCGTGTATTCATAGGCGTGATGTGCGTGCGTTGTGAGTCTGCTAATTCAAAAAAACTGACCGGGATTGTTCAGTTTGCTCTTTCCTGGTGTGGTAATCCATCAGCTTTTTTAGCACCTGCTTTCTTCAGTTGGGTTTTTGTTTCTGAAGTGGGAATGAAATGATAACCTGCTCATGCCCAAAGGGTATCGAGTTCTCTGATGAATTCAACTCAAGATTCTTGCTCAAAAAAAAAAAAAATTCAAGATTCTATGTTCCCTTTGCCACTGAGACTGAGAGTATGGGATCCTTGCCATTTCATCCATTCTTTTTGAATCGCTTACGCCTTTTTCCAAAGGTTATGAAAATCCCTTTTCAGTAATGCTCGGCCCTAGTCCACTAAGACTGTCTCCAGTAGTCCCCTCATATCTTCCCCCATCTTCAAAATGAGGAACGGATCGCATCTGTAGCTGCCGGCTCTGCATGCATTTTGCAGCTGAACCACCTCCCAGCGCATTCTCGGGGCTCTGGGGTCTTCCCATCCCAACAGCCTGGGCCCCACCGTCTCCCATCCCCACCTCGCCTCTTCCGCCAGTCCGTCGTACTCTCCTCCGCCACCTCGCCCTCCTCCGTCCTCCTCTCCCTCTCTCCCTGACGACGACGCCGACTGAGGAGGAGCAGGGCCGCAGCAGGTAGGCCTCGATGGCGGGCCGGCCGGCGAGGCCATGCGCCGTCGGCGAGATCCCACGAGCTCACAAGGCAGCGTCGGGTGAGATTCGCCACGAGCGAGCTCGGCCGGGGCCAAGATCTAGGCCTCAGCCGCTCGGGCCCTCGGCGACAAGCTCTAGCCGGCATGCCCGCATCAACCTCGACGGCGGCCGGGGAAAACAGAAAGGAGGGTGCAGGGGCGGCCGGCCAGTGTCGCACCACGGCCACACGGCGGTCGAGAAGGAGGGGGAAGTGAAGAGGAGGGCGAGGGATGCAGAAGGTCGCCGCGTGCCCTTGCTCCTCCGCCACCGGTGGCCTCTCGTCGCCGCGCCAGCGGCCTCGATTCGCGGATGAGTTCACGGGGCGGACCTGGAGGTGGGGACGGCGACGCAGATCCGCCTCGAGGCGGGCGGAGATGGGGACGATGGCAGGCGAGCAGCCGGCGACCTCCTCCTTCCCTGCCGGATCTGGAGCTGTGGCGGCCCCTTCCTCTTCCCCTGCTCCGGCGACGGCCACCATGTCGACGACCCTGTCCATGGCCAGCGCCCACGCCGTCCTCTCGGCCCCCTACCTCGACGAGCTCCCCTTCTCCCTCCCTTCCGGCCACCTCCTTCCCCGGTCGGCGTGAGCTCCCTCTTCCCGCGGGAGCCAACGGCCGCTGCGGGATGCGCGTGACCGCTGGGAGCGCGGCTCGCGCTTCTTCTCTCTCCTTTCCTCAAGGAGGACCATTTGGCGCAAGGCACCTTGTCCACTAAATCTACAGCATGTTGCAGAGAACCCTATGAGTCCTGCATTATGGTGATGGTTTTATCTACTGCTAAAAGACCGTGGCAAATGCCCTAAAAAACATGCCTTCTTCCATATTAATAATTTAATATAAATCTGGCAAATCTCCTGACAGCTTTACATTTCAAAGAAGAAGCAAAGGCATGCTAAAATTAACGAGTGCCTTTGCACATGCATGCTGCGATGCCCATTGATAACAATGCAAGTTGAACCAGAGGCCATGCTTTGTCTAGAATCTTTTTGTAATAGTGAGTGTCGATCTGTTCTTTGATAAGCAAGTGGAAAAGGAGACAATAATCTTTTGTCAAGCATGCACTGAAGCACAGATCCACCTGAGGGGGGTACCGGCGTACCGCTGCATTAGGATACTGTTCTCATGTGCAATCTGAGTAGCCGGTACTGTCGTATTAAACTTTTGCAGGACCAAACCAAACAAAGGACATGATCACATGACACGACCCATACGTTTTGTGATTTCAGTACGGGGGTGCACAGCATTTTTGGTCAGGCCACAGCCTGTTATTTTGCAAATAGTTCATGCCAACATATTATTTCTCTCTGGCTGGATAGTACGGAACACAGGGCGCAGACGATGGAGAGGACCCAGACATTATTCAAGATTGCTATTTGGGCAAACGAAAGAATCTTCATCGAGTACTTTGAGCTGAAGAACTGCAGCTTTGACAAATCCAAAAGCAGGGAGGAGCCTGCCTGGTGGAGAAGTTTGGTGCCCTCTCTATTCCATATTATTGCTCTAAACAACATGCTGTTGACAGTAATGTCAGGACCGAATACCTGTTTCAGTTACAGCAAGATGATGTGATGTGGTGCCCTTAAATTGCAGCAGTGATGCGTAACCTCACTTGCTCCTCTCCCACTCCCTCTGCACCTCTCCCCTCTCCCTCAGGCTTGCTTGAGAGCGCGGGACACCCCTGCCTGCTCCCTATCCCGAGTTCTCTGAAGAGCGCCTAGCTTGTTCGCTGATCCTGGCCAATGGCATCGGCGCTGTCAGCTCCGGCGTCGTTGGATAGGTGCCAGTGCCAAGACCATCGTCGCTGCCACTGCCGGGAGCCCGGGAACCGTCTTGCGCGGAGGCCACCGGTGCAGAACCAGAAGATGGTGGTGCAGTGAGTTGTTACGAGAGGCAAGAGCTAGCCGATGCATTTTGTTGCAGCAGCTATAGGCAAGTCTAAATTCTTGGCTAATTCGATTGTCTTCAGATTTTTCTCTTCCTGCAAAAGAAGAGATCTCTGTACTACTTGAGTTGAGGACAGAATTCTCTGTTTTTCTCCTCCTAGTCACGAGGGTAGTAAAAGCTTCGTTCGATCTGTGATTCGTGCAAGAGAGATCCGTGACTCTATGTGTGTGTGTTGCATTGTAGAGTGTGATTTAATTTGGTGTGTGTTAGTGGTTTGTGAGGCCGCAAGCCCGCAACTAGATAGACAAGGGTACCAAGAAACGGTGCTCATGAATCCTCCGGCACGACGCTGACGAGCAAAAGAACTGATGTCACGGAGTTATTTATAAAACCTTCTGAAATGGATCTCGGTTAATAACCGCGATCCGATTTTTTCAAAAAGCCCCACGATTCCGAATCAGGCCATCGTTTAGTTCGGAGACCGAGACGCGGATGGTGGAGATCGTGGCGCCATCGAGGAGACTGAATCGAGACGTCAGTAGAAACATGAGCACCATTGTGATGATGATCCGAGCCTGCTGAATTTGCCCCTGTTACACTGTGAATATGTTCGCCAACTCTAGCTGGTCTGTGAATATGTTCGCTAACTCTATCTGGTCTTCAGTAAAACGAGCATCTAACCGGTGCACAAGCATCTGGCCAGCAGTGAAAGGGTAACTTAATAAGCAGCAATGACTCTTGGCTCATTCCACAGAAGGGGAGGACTGTGAGGTACTTACAGTTGTGTGAATCGAAACTGTTTCAGCATAAACTCTTTTCTTTGAAACCAACTGCAGACACTCTTCGTCATCGAATTGAAGAGCACCAGATGCGATGGCGTCTTCATCCTCCAGACCTCCACCATGGTCGGGCCGCAGGACAGGCGTAATTTCTCTCTGGGGTACCTGCATTTTATCTAAGCAGTAGGGATGTCTCACAAACTGTCAAGAGAACCCTGAAATTCTATAGAACTTCCCCTCCAGCTGTCCAGCACATTCGGAAGTGCCATACAGCATCGGGAAAAATTCACATGCAACAACAAAATAGAAAGCATAGAGCATACTGTATTACTCCAACCATCACCAAGAGGAAAACCAATTCCTGCACCAAGTCAACATCTACACAACTTGAAACAAGCACCGCACCAGATCGAAGGTGTTTCGATAAAACAAAAGATAGTATCAGCCAAGGATCACATATATTACTCCAACCATCACCAAGAGGAAAATCAGATCCTGCGCCATCAAGTCAACATCTCCTAACATTCAACTTGAAACCAGTGCTACACCGGATCAAGGCGATTCAATAAAACAGAAGATACAGCAAGGGCCAACCACAATATGATCCCAAAATTTAACTCGGTGATGGTGGTATAAGGGGATTGTGTTCCTCATCCCCTTATCCGACCCAAAATTTCCAACACTACCTAAAGTTAGCGATATCCTCTTTTGAAGTGGACAACTTCCTCATCCGACCCATAATGAGAATCTAGTCTAGTGCTAATTTCACATAATCACATTCGCGGTATGTCAGTATTCCATTTCACCCACTGCTGGTGCACTGCTCTCTTCCTTCGGGCTCTCAACAATGACAGATTCTGTGGTAGTCATCAGAGATGATACACTGCAATATTACAGAAGGCAAAACTGTGTCAGTGGACGAAAAACAGGGGAAATATATCATAACATATTTTTCTAAGATCAAGATTTAGGGCTGATTGAGTATGCAACATTCTGAAAATTAAAGCTAACATATGACAATTCAGTAATCTGGTTCAGCCACTTCAATGCAGTCTCACTACTATCTTTCAAATGTACTTCCTCCGACGGAAATACAAGTCCATTATGACATTGATGGTCTCTTTTGTATTTTGACTGTATCTACAAAAAGTACACTATCCTAGGTGGAAATAATTATATACACCATGAAAAAACATCTTTAAATAATCAATCTAGAAATACCACACTTATATAATCAATACAAGTTTTTTATTATTCTCATAGTCAGAGGTTAACAAAACTTGGCTCACGGTTGCATTTCTGAAAAGAGGCGGTACTATGTTACTCTTCACATTTACGGTTCAACCACAATTATTTGACCAAAAAAGAAATAAATATGAAATTAGAAAGGACCTTGCCGCATCCATCAGGGCTGTCCTGATCACTTTAAGTGGGTCAATGATACCAGCCTTAATCATGTCCACATATTCCCCTACATTGGAAGATCAGTTTGCATAACCAGAGTTAAATCAGCTTGCATAACCAAAGTTAGAGACAGAAATTAACATTAGTCCTCAAGGGCCAAGTTGATTAACAGTGCACCCTACCTTTAGCTGCATCATAGCCTAGATCAGTGTTTTCCTGTTCCAAAAGCTTGCCAACAATAACAGTTCCTTCTACGCCAGCATTTGAAGCAATAGTCTGGACTGGGGTCTGCAAAATACTCCAACCAGTCAGATGATGCAAACATGAGAGGATCGTTGTTTTAAAAAAGAATCAACTTTTCAAACCTTCAAAGCATTTTGGATAATTTGAACACCGATCTTTTGGTCAAAGTTTGCAGTCTGCAATTTATCCAGGTCTTTTGATGCGTAGAGAAGGGCAACACCACCACCTATGTGTATCATAAACAAATAAGCCTCTGCTCATGCTGATATACCAAAACATGCTTGCACAAGAATACTCAGCAGTGAAGCTCCAGAACTACCTGGCACAATACCCTCCTCAACTGCAGCTTTGGTTGCATTTAGTGCATCAGTCACTCTATCCTTCTTCTCACCAACTTCCGCCTCACTTGCTCCACCAATCTAAAAGAAAATTGAAATAAAGAATGTTACCTACCCAGGGCATCCGAATCAATATTAACTGCCGTGCCAATTCTCTTATAAGAAATACTACACCAACTAAGATCCTACTCAATACTCCAGCATGTTGGACAATTTACACATTACCTAATCTGTCAGTTGACTAATATTCAAGTAATATAGACTGATCAGTTTAATATTGACATCAACATTCTGGAGTTACTACATTTAAAGTGGATTATATTTTCACCTTTAGAACAGCAACACCACCAGAAAGCTTTGCCAATCGCTCTTTTAGCTTTTCCTTGTCAAAGTCAGAAGTGCTTTGCTCAATCGCAGATCTCAGCTGTTGGAAAAAAAAGTATTTCATGGTATGCACCTAACAGCCCAAATTGTCTCATGGAAGCTAAACTGATAGAATGAACCTGCTCAGCTCTCTCTTCAATTGCCTTCTTATCTCCAGCTCCATCCAGGATGACAGTGTCATCCTTGGATATTGTAACCTGCATTTCAACCACTTTATTTAATAAAAGAAATTGCGCTCTGAAGAACGAATAGTTGTAAGATAATATACTGTTGAAAAAACTCACAATTATTGTTCAATCATGCTAAAACATAACTACTTAAAAGGTGAATATTTAATACTGACAACACCAGTTTGGTAGGTTTTGAAACAAAGTGTACATTCATCAACAGGAAAATTATACCTTCTTGCAAGTGCCAAACATCTGAGGCTCAAAGTTCTCAAGGCTCATCCCAAGTTCTTGAGTTATGACCTAATTCAAGGAAGGTGTAAATGAGGATCTGGATATCTGATAACTGCAAGTTAGGCAAAGTATTGATCTATAACTTACTTCTGCGCCAGTAAGGATAGCAAGGTCCTGTAAGTTGGCTTTTTTGGTGTCCCCAAAACCAGGAGCTTTGACCGCACAGACCTACATTTCATGTCAAATTAGAAAAAGCTGAAGTGTTCAAGCAACAAAAGCATATAGACTATAGAGAGACAAGAGCCAACCTTAATGCCTCCACGAAGCTTGTTGAGAATCAGGGTGCCCAACACATCACTTTCCAAATCTTCCATGACAATAAGCAGAGGTTTTTGCTTCTGTTTGCAGAAAAAAAGATTATTGCAAATCAGATTGTAAAGGCAAGACAAACAAACATCAGCCATGAGCCCACACGAACAAAGAGATTGCAATCAAGATAAGTACATCCCAGCATCAACCAGTCCATGAAAATTAAAAATAAATAAAAATAAACCTTCATAGCCAACTCCATCACTTTGGCCACCGCATGCACGTTTGATATTTTCTTGTCGTGTATCATTATCAAGGGATCAATTAGTTCCTACAGCAAATAAAATAAAGATATAATAAAACAAATAGAAGTTACTGCAGTAGACAGATAAAGAAAGAAAAGGATATACTTACGCATTTCTGGTTCTTTTGGTTGGTAATAAAGTACGGGGAGATGTAACCTCTGTCGAGCTTCATGCCTTCCACAACTTCAAGCTCATTATATAGAGTGTTGCCATCCTATCAAAATTTTATGGCTCATAAATAAAACATAATATACTAGAACAAATCCCCAGATGAGAAAAGTTGGCATAGAATTTTTCTCACAAGTTATAAGAACAATAAAAAGAACTGATGCTAACAATCACTTGTGGTGTACTCTAATATGTTTTAAATTGGACACATAAACAAGGGTACTGCAGGTCATGGGACTGTGTAAATCATATTTGGAACCACCAAAAAAGCAATTCATATATTGGTAGAATTCCCAGTAAGGACAATGGATCCAAAGACATATTTAAGAAGCTTTACTCATTGAAAATAAACAGAGATGACAAGATTCATAGAATGCATTAAGGCAAGTTCTTTAGGGTGTTTTACTTACCGCAATGGTGATAACTCCCTCTTTACCAACCTTCTCCATAGCTTTTGCAATTAGCTCACCAATCTCCCTTTCCCCATTGGCAGATATAGTACCCACCTTTTGAGTTATAAAAAAAGTTAGCACATGTGCCTTAGGGAGGACAAAACAAACTAAAAAGCTTTCTAGTTTCTTGACTTGTTCAACAAATACCTGTGCTATTTCCTCTGATGTACTGATCATTCTCGCCATGCCTTTTAGGTTTGTGACCACATCATCAACAGCCATTGAGATGCCACGTCTCAGATCCATGGCGTTCATTCCAGCCGCTACGGACTTGCAACCCTCAGTGAATATAGCCTTTGTCAGAACAGTAGCACATGTAGTACCTGAAAGTGTTTGAGCATAGGGAAATGAAACAATTTACCAATGATGGCAAATAAGCAATATTTTAAGAGAGCACTTAAACAGAAGGAACCTCATAATATGACAAGACAGCAAGACTCTGCTTTAACAGTGCAATAACCCTATGATCAAGACCAATGCAGTGTGCAAAGTACATAAATCATCCATTCAGGAGAAGCCAAAATGGATAACTTACAACATGTGTTACAACTTGGTTCTTCGAAATCAAAGATATGTGCAGTGATGAAAGTCTGTCAAAAAGACAAGTCTAACGAAAAGATTTACACATAAACTGCAAAACTCTCATTACTACAGAATACCACTGGTTTCAAGTTTGAACATTGCCTATGATACATTTAGAAGACAATCCAATAGAAAATCCATAGTCATAAGCTTGAAAAGCATACGGCATACCATCCCCAGCTGTGTTATTAGTAGCATTAGCGACCTGCTTCACAAGGCTTGCACCAACATTCTTTACTCTGTCACTGAATTCAATGCTCTTGGCAACGATCACTCCATCCTTTGTAACTTTAGGAGCGCCAAAGCTTTGCTCAATAATGACAGTACGCCCCTGTAGCATAAATACATTGATCCCAATAATGTCAATTTGATAGGTCTAATAATGTACTGTTAAAATAAAGTGTTTTAGTGGTTGCTGCTAAGAAAAACACAGTGAAGTAACTACCATGGGAACATGGCATGATAAGATCATCTGAGTAAGCTAACTACATACACAAGCATCATGAATGTCACTTAGATCTCGATAACTACCACATGTAATTTATCATGCACATAAAAGTGTGTACTGCCATATTGGCTACAACAATAGGCAGTTAGGCACATCAAACAGTCCAATAATTGTGGTAGCTTAATTATCTCCTCTTTCAGGCATGCTTATGCACAAGGGTATACCTTGGGGCCCATTGTCACTTTGACCGCATCAGCTAATTCCTCAACACCCTTCAGCATCAAGGCCCGGGCTTGGACGCCAAACTTGATGTCCTTGGCAGCATAGTTTCTGCTCCAGGCCAACCTGCTCCCCACCTTATCAGCATCGCGCCACATGCAAAACAACCGAGTGCACAGGTCAATCATAAACCAAATCTGAATCTAACGGGAAATCGCTGCAAAAAAGAGAGCTTTTTTAGCAAGTTAGCCTCTCCGATCACTGAACTGCACGGGACCAGGACGCCCCAAACCACAAGGCCGGAGCCAAACCAAAACCGCATTACCAAATCACTACCACAGAAATCTTCTCACCTGGCGAGCGCCGCTCCCAGCTTGCCTGCACCAAAAGGCATAACAGCAAATTTCAGCAACACGATTAACTCCAAAAACCCCAGTGCGGAACGAGAGGAAGCGTGCGCGGAACAAGAATCGAATCGATTCACTCACCGCACCTTGGAGGCGAGGCTGGCGGCCGCGCGGTACATGGCGACGGAAGGGTTTGCTTCGAGCCCTCGGGCTGGTTCTTGGGGGGAGGTGGAGACGGCGAGGCGGAGAGGAGGAGAGCTACTTGAGGAAGAGGAAAGAATTGGAGAGGAAGAAAGAGCACGGAGGCATTTGTTTTGCAGGGGTTTAGGGTTTTAATAAGGCATGGTTCAAATTATCCCTTTTAATAATGTTGTGTGCCTCGAGGTCTCTGGGCCAAGTGGTCCGAATGGGCCGAGCTCCATGGGCCACGTCGTGTTCAGGCTCGGATGACGAAAATGCCACCACGCGGCGGAAACTGAAATTACCTTTTCGCGTCGAGGGCTTATCTGGAAGAAAAAAAAAAGGAATCTCCGAATCCCGGCGAGCCTCTTTTCCTCTTCCTTTCTCTCTGGTCTTTCCCCTTCCCTCCCGCATCGATTTTCTTGTGTTTGGGAGGGTCCTGGGGTGGGAACCGGATAGATCTGTGCCGCGGCAACCGATCTCCGGCGCCATGGGGTTCCTCGAGGACTTCCAAGCCAGTGAGTGTTCTTCCTCCCGCTAGGGCACGCCCGCCCGCGGCCCGCCTAGGTCGCGAGCTTCCTCAGCCACACAGATTTTTTTTTCTAATAAATAAATAAATCAGGATTTAGCTAGATATTCCGGATGTTTTGCTTATTTGGCACACACGGGTGTTTGAGTTTCATGATTAGATGATATTGCCATGTCAGTACTTCAAGGGCGTGCTAAATGATCCCTAAGACTAGCCTACCTGCATAGTGGTTATGGAATTTCTCTTTTGCTAGAATTTCTAGCTGTCTATTTTTAGTTGGCAACTTGAGCTTTCCTTGATGGAAATCGTCACTTGTGCCTTGACAAACAATTATTTCATTAGTTTTTTTTTAGCAACACAATTATTTCATTAGTTGTTAAACATGAACTTGCTAGATTTGATTTATTACTGCAACGTGGCACTAGCAGCCTTGGTTTTTGTTCCATGCACCATTTCACGGGTATTCGATTCCTATTCTATTGAACAGTCCATGTTTCCTTGCATCTATTGATAAATTGAAATGTGGAGGTTATAGCTGGACTGGGGGTAGTATGTTGTATTGTTTTGCAAGAGAACATAACATATGCTAGAATCTTGTAATTATTTTTTCTTTTTCTTGATTTGATTTATCCCTTCAGATGGTAGCATTACCACTTTACAAATTACCGTGTTTGATTACTCGCAGGTGTTGAATCATTACCATCTATGCTGCACCGGAACTATTCATTAATGCGAGAGTTAGACAAAAGTTTGCAAGGTATGCATCATTTCGACTTTTGAATGATATATTATTTTACCAACTTTCTTCATCTCTAAAAATATATGTATCAAACAAAATTGAACCACAATAAAGGTTTATTGCCCAGATGCACCACGAGAAAATATTTTATACACATGCTTGCTAAGTTGCAAATGTGGTTCCATACTGCTCTATTTGTGACCACATGTGTGCTTTAGATTTAGAATAGATAGATGCACAAATATTATGTAGGATTGCTGAAGATGACTACATTTCATTACTTGAACTGCTTGTCAATTGCATGTCATGTTAAATGACTGTTATTTATGATTCATTTCCCAATATTTGAAGAATGTAGTGCTTATAAACTTTCCAATATGGCTGTGGCAAGGGATGGCAACCTACAATTTGTGGCAAATAAACTTTCGATGGGATACTCTGGGAAGTTAATAGCATTGTACAGACTAGGCACTAGGTTGACAGACTAATGCCAACTTGCTTTATTTCTCTGAATAGGAACTGCAATCTTTTTTTAATTAAAATTCTTTAGCCTTAGGCTCTGATGATAGCCCCTCCCTTTTGTGCTTCTCATTAGGTGTGCAACTTGAAAATGAACAGCGCTGTCAGCTAGAAATAGAGGATGTTAAGCATGGACTTGAATCTGGAAGTATTACATATGACCCAGCAAAACTGAAATTTTCTGAAGAAGCTATTGAGGAGCAGAAACATTGTGTTAGAATCGCTGACGAGAAGGTGGCTTTAGCCACTCAGACTTATGACCTGGTAAGTCCACTATCAATTTTGGTGATTGCTCCAGGAGCATCTAATTATTGCTCTAGTTTTGGTGGATGAATTGGAGAGAACACAGGGAGACTTCATTCTCTCTTTTAGTCATGTGCAAAGAAATGGAAACTGATATAAAATCCTTATGAATTTTTTTCATAACTTTCTCCTTTCGTCATTTCTGGAGAGATAGCTATCGATTTGTGCTTGTGATTTTTCTCTTCACCAATATGCAAAGATAGGCTGCCAAGTTTTGTTCCGCTCTTTGTTTGATCCAGAATTCAACATTATCTGCCATATTTCCTGTAATAGCACTTCAGGTTCCATGTAACAGTATATATTATTTCAATTAGATTTGTCAATAATTTTCAATTACTAGTTTATGCTTTGCTAGGTGTGCTGCATAAGCATGTCTCATGACACCTCTGCGATGTTCCTAAATTGTGAATGTGCGGGATTTTGATTGTCCTGATCTATAGGTTGATGCTCATATCCAACAGCTAGATCAATTTTTGAGGAAGCTTGAAGAAATTCGACAAGGTATGCAATTACCAGTTGCATGGCACTGGTTATTTTCGAATTTTGTGTACTTTACGTTTCCGTTTGAGTTACATACCTTATCAGTTACCTTTTTGGAAAGAAAATACTGATTACCTGTGTACCATGTGGTCTGATCAATAGAAAAGGAGGCAGCTGCAGCTGTTGCTGCAGGCACTGTTGCTGCTGCTGCTGCTACTCCAGCTGCGAGTGCTGGAGTGTCAACTGCTGATGCTACTCCAAAAACTGGAAGATCTGGCGAAAGAGGCAGAGGGGGGCGTAAGAAGTATGTTTTTGCATCTAGAGTAAAATTCAATCCAGTAATGGTTTCTCAGTGTAACACTCGAACCCTCATTTCAGGGCTAAGGTACCCACTGAGCCACAAGCACCGCCTATTGATTTAGAGCTGCCTGTGGATCCTAATGAACCTACATACTGCATCTGCAACCAAGTCAGCTATGGTGAGATGGTCGCATGTGACAATCCTAATGTATGTAACACCTCCTTTGTTTCACTGCTACACTCCAGTTTGATGTGTTCCATTTTCATACTCGTGCTTGGTTTGAATCACATTCTCGCATTCACATATCTATTTGGCAGTGCAAGATCGAGTGGTATCACTTTGGCTGTGTGGGCGTGAAAGAGCTGCCCAAGGGAAAGTGGTTTTGCCCAAGCTGTGTCGGATTCCAGAAGAAGCGGAAAGGCAAATGATAATATTCTCTCCTCATGCGGCTCTACTAGTGTGTAGACCTTGGTTGATGTTGGGTAACAAATGTTGTTGCTCTTAGCTGTTTGTGACAGCACATAACGTTGTAGATCCAGTGATCTGTACATGTTACTCCTATGGTGATAAGGAGTGCCCTGAACCTAAACCTCTTAGGGTTAGGACCATGCAATGCAGGCGTTGTGTAATTTCATTGCCTTTTGGCGATTAGGTAGTCCGGAACTCAGTTTTTCAATCTGCGGCAATGTACGGGTTTTCAAGCAGGCCATGTGCAATCAAGTGACTTTACCGGTCTCTCTCTGAGGAAAGGGTGAATCCTGGTGTGCTGCGGAGTCTGCTTTACTTTCGACGACTCTTCCAGGTTGAACATATTCCAGTTCAAGTTCCGCGAGCTTCTGTGAACATTTGTTTGAACTTCGCCTGAACCTGAGAATGGGCTGGACTTGATCGGGAGAAGAATAGGCCTGGCATATTTTGGGCCAAAATCAGCTAGGCAGGCTGTTTGGATACAAACAATATCGTGCTTATAGGAGGTGAATAAGATACTTAAAACGCCTCAAGGTAAAGGTATGCCTTAAGGTGATTCTAAACGCCTGTTTGTACTGAAGGTTGTATTGAAGGGATTAATTGTTAAATACAGTACGTACTACGTGCTTAGTGATGATGTGACGATTTCACTCAATTTGAAGCACTCGTGTACCTATTTGAAAAGACAAAAGGCAGGAGCGCAGGCAAAAGAGCTCGTGCATTTGTTTCTCGTTTTTTTTTGTGCTGTCATCTCGGGCCCGGGAGGGGACTGACCAAAAAGTGATCTCCCGTGGTGGGGTAACACTCTGCAAAAAGATGGCTCATTGGCTCTGGGCCTCTGGCCTCCCCTCGCTGGTCGCTGCAGCAGCAGAACAGAGCAGAAACACGGCCGTCTGTGTCGCGGGCGCGGGGCGGCCAGGCCAACAACGCCCAGGTCCCATGGAAAACGCAGCCAATTCGAACGCATTGGTTCGTGCGCTCGTCGTCCAGCAACGCAGGCTGCAACAGTAAACCCACTGCAAAGACAGCAGCAACCTGCTCATGGGGGGGCATGGGGGCTATTCCCGTGCTTTTCGATCGCAGGATGCGTGCGTGGAGATTACAGTTAGGGTGCGTTTGGCATGTAGCGGTGGTAGCCTTCACCGCGATGTTGTCTTGGTGGATTTCTTGGTGGCCCGAAAGTTTTTAAACGTTTCAAGAAAACAACTTCTCCGTCACATGGATAAAGAGGGCGAAATACCTATAATACCCTTCTTTTTTTTCTTCTTTTTCTTTTTTTCCCCTCTCCCCCACCTCTTTTTCTTTTTTCCCTCTCCTTATTTTTCCTCTCCCTTATCCATTCCGCCTCCTCCACCTCTCTCGCCACCACCACGCGCCCGCCCGCCCTCCTCCTCCCGGCTGACCCTGCGAGCTCCCGCGCATGGCGGCGTGAGCTCGATCTCGCCGCCGCCTGACCTCCTCACTCTCCCGCGCCCGGGCGAGGAGCTCCACCTTCCCGCCTCCCGAGTCACGGTCCCACCTCGGCTCACACAGCATGGGGACGGCGGCGCGCATGGGGACGGCGGCCGATGGGATGACGGCTCGCATGCAGCAGGATCCAAGTAAGCTCCTCCTCACCATGCCAACCGCCTTCCGCCCATCTACGCCACGGCCACCTCCGCCACGCCGCTCCTTCGCCTTCCCGCCTGTCGCGAGCTCCGGCGGTGCAGCCGCCGGCCGCGAAGCGCAACAGTGCCTTCTTCCGCGCAACCGCTGCGGTGCCATGATGGGCCCGGCGGTGAGCAAAGGCGGCGGTGGCCGGAAGTTATATTTTCACCTCCTCCAAACCGCTCCACAATGGATTTATGCGGTAAGCGCGATTTCTTTGGCACACGCTTAAAAACCTGCTACCTAAGCGGTGGAGAAAGGGACCCTTACAAGAGTCACCGTCAAGATATTCCGATCCCGTTCGTTCCATGCCGCGGCGCGCTTGTCTCTCACGTAAGGCCAAAGGGAGCAGGTTTTGTTTACTCCCTCCGTCCCAAAATAAATACAATTCTAGCATTTGAATTTTGTCCCACAAAGAATGTAACTTTGACTAACCAATCACAAAAGACAAGACACTCTAGAAATTTCGCACAGAAAAGACAATCTAATGTCTAGATCTTTCTTATAAAAAACAAGAGGTAATTTGGTCATTTTACATCTACATTGGTTTGCATGTTTGGTCCTAGAATTGCATTTATTTTGAGACGGAGGGAGTAATAGTGAGAGTGGCAATGCCAGTAGCTGCAACCTGCAACTGCAAGCGAGGTGAGCCGAGCCGGTGAGCGATCAACCAACAACCTGGGCCTTTGCACTGCTCGTTTGGTGGTCATTGGTGCGGCATCACGGTTTTATTCGGCAGAAAGATCGCTTACTGCTTTGCAAGAACGGACAACACGCCAATTGCATTTCGTTAGATGTGGCATTGGAGACAGGTGATCCACCTGTCACGCAACTCCTCGCGGGCAGATACCCCCATCTGGATCGTGACAGATGCAATGCAATACGCTCCTCCTTTCGTTGTACTAGTATTTTTTTTAGAAACTCCTCCTTCCAATTTTTTTTATTTGTGGCACACGGAATTTCAGTTCCTTGTGGTTTCCGAGTGCGTTTTGACGGTGTGGATCAGATGAGCTGCCTCCCACAGCAGTCGCCGTCACACCGTCACACGTGTTCGAAATCCACACGTTGGCGTGGGTTGTCTAGCTAAGCTACACTCACTTTGGACATTCTGCGTTATTTCTTCTCTTATAAAAAAAACAAAGGAATTCTGCGTTTACTGTACTACCAGCCACTTGCACACACAACTGCACATCTTCACTGATGATGAACGGTAAAGTAATTAATTAATTGATTTTATTTTAACCCTCCTCCGCACCGTTAATCATGCAATCAATCCCCCGCCTCGCACCTCCTCCTCCTCTCACTACAATACAAAAGCTCAAGAACCCACGCACGCGCGCACCCCACCCACCCCACGTCTCGCTCTCCCCACCCCCACACCTCCCGGCCCGCTACAGCGCCGGTGGGGGGCCCCCGCGGCTGCCGGCGACCGGGCGCCGCCGCCGTCGCCGTTGTCGTCCTCGCCGCCCCGCATTCTCCAACTGGTGCGCCCGTGACTTCCTCTTCGTTGGTTTTTTTTTTTTTTTTTTCCCTGGCTTCTTTCCCGTTCGCCCGTCCGGGGGGCGCTTTGATCCGGTTTCGTTGCGCGTTGCTCGTTGCTCGCTGAGCTGTGTTGCTTCCGCCCTGGGATTGTGGCTTGGGGCTCCTCCGGGCGGAATTGAGGCCAATTGGCCCGAGAGGGGATGGGGATCTTGCCGTCTTGGCACGCGTTTGGACAACTTTTGCGGTAAAATTGCCGCCTCTTTTTCGCTTTTGCTCCGGCCGCTTCACGGGCGTCGACGCCTTTCAAATTCTCTTCTGCGTTCACTCTGCTCAGCTCGTCTGTGTTCAATCCCACCCTCTCTGCTTTGATGGTTATTCCAATTCCCCCCTTCCATTTTTCATCCCTTGTGTTCTTTGGTTTAAGTGTTAACTAACTTGTTTACGTGTTTTTTCACCTCAGGCATTTGCCATGATTTAGCGGAGGCGATTTTCTTCGCAGCTGTTTCCGGGGTGGTGGACTGAAAGAATAAAGAATGATCAACCTCTTTGATTTGAGCGTTGGAGCCAGCGCCAAGGTCGCCTCAAGAGATGGTATTATTATGCAACTGCCGAACTAAGTGACAATGATTTTGCTTCCAGCAGTTGCCCATATGATTAGCTCCGTGATAATTCTTCAGTTAGGGGGGGTATAGATGTCCTAATTATGGATCTTATCTTCTCCTGGCAGGCTCTCCGGTGAGAGGAACTCAATCAGAACGGAAGGAGTACGCTGAATCAAAGACAGTAAGTGTGAAGTTTTTACTGCTATTGATTTTTATCGACCATGTACCTGTCTGTGCTCTCTGTGAAATGTTTATTACCCGCTGATCACAGCATGATCCATGTCGGCAGGTGAGTGGCTGCACAAGGAGGTGCTCGTCAGATAGATCAGGTGGCACGCCAATGAAAATGCTGATAGCTCAGGAAATGGCAAAGGAGGGGGACACAAATCAGAAGACTACCAATGTTGTAGCAAGGCTGATGGGGCTTGACGATAATGCAGATCTTCCTAAGCCTCTTCCTTCAAACAGGAGGACTTTCCCGGATGGACATTTATCTGCTACATTGGCAAGAGTTAACAACCAAATGTCATTTGAGAAGCGTGCAAGTTCCATGGAAGATGTGGAGTATAAGGATGTCTATGAAGTAGGATACCAGCCACCAAGAGGCGAATGTCTGAGCAATGAATCTCCAAGAAGGCCGAATGAAGATCATGACACGAGAAGGATGGATCTTGTCCGCCAGAAGTTTGTTGAAGCAAAGCGGCTAGCATCACATGATAATCTCCTCCAGTCGAAAGAGTTCCATGATGCTCTTGAAGTTCTGAATTCAAACAAAGATTTGTTTCTCAAATTTCTCGAAGAACCTAACTCACTCTTTGCAAAGCAATCTGGAGAACTTCATTCTGCACCAACGTCACCTCAAAGAAAGCGCATTACCGTGTTGAAGCCCTCAAAATCAGTGGACACAAGGGGTGACAAAGCAATTAAAAGGCAGAAAAACCATGCAGTTGATGGAACCAGAGTAGAAAGAAACAATAGTCACAAGTCTGATGCTGCTCATGTGAAAGTTGAAAGGCTTCCGAAACACACCCGGATAGTAGTCTTGAAACCTACCTCAGCAATTGCTTCCATGGAGCAATTTGACCAAAATTATCATGCGGATCTGGATGATTCTGAAGCACCTGCTATATCAAGGCGTTTGAGTGATGAGATAGATTGGTCAGTGCATGGGATGTGTCGACGCCACAATGAATCTAATGCTATCAGCACATACAGACCATATGATCAGTATGCTGAACAAGAGGGCACTAGCTTAAGTGACTCGGATATTGGAACTCCAACATCACATCATTCTTGGGAGTACATCTATCGGTTTAGCAATCCTTACTTTGGCTCATCTTTGACCCATGCTTCTTGTTCTCCTGAGTCACATGTGACTAAGGAGGCTAAGAAATATACTTCTGACAGATGGGCAATTGTTCCATCCAGTGAGATAGCCCAGGAAAAGGTTCTAGTGCGAAGAAGTTTGAGCACACTTGGTGAAATGCTTGCCATGCCTGATATGAAGAAAGAAGAGGTTGCTGATCAAGCATCTTCGGATGCTACCAGCCAGTTGTGCAGCAATGAGCCAACAGTTGGTGTATCTTCTAATTGTGCTGTTGACGATGGTGAGGGAGAAAACTCTCTCAGGAAGATCTCAAGGTCAAGATCTGTTCCGGTCTCTTCATCAGCTTTTGACAGCCTAAGGTTAGATAGTGGATGTTCAGAGGCTCAACGCAAAGAATCTACAGTGCCGAAGGAGGTCAAACCTAAAAATGGGAAGTCATCTCTGAAGGGAAAGATCTCAAGTTTCTTCTCAAAACGTAAGAAAACAGAAAAAGAGAAGGTTAACCCATCTCCCTTGGGAACCCCGAATAGTCAAGTTTCATCGGCCAGTACTGCTGTAATTGGTAAATCAGATGCTCCAGCATATGTTTGTACTAGCTTACAAAACGGTGTTGCTTTGGGCTATTTGGAAGAGCGGTTCGAGAATGGACCAACCGTAGTTCCACTTGATGAACTCGAAGCACCCTCTACTTCTAAGGTACATTTCCTTACCCGCGATAAGTTTAGCTTCCTTCAGTCTGGAGTGTGATTAATATTTGTTTAACTTGGATGCTTTGTATTTGCACTTTGCAGTCTCCAGTTTCCCTTGAGAAAGCACTGTCATTCGAGATCCGTAATTCCCACTTCGATCAGCCCAGCCCTACATCAGTTCTTGATGCACAATTTGATGATGTCAATGAGAAATCTCCCATTTCATCAGAGAGCACAATTATTGTTAAGCAAGGTAAAGCATCATGGCAGCTTTTCTAGCATGCTGACTGTTGAATGTCATGATTAACTCTATTGCCGTGTCCATGAGCTGTTTTATTTTGGGCATGAAGTTAGGACTGTAGTATCAATAATGTGTGCTTAATTATTGCTGGCTAGGTCAATAAGTGCAATTGTTTTGCTTGCAGAACCTCTATCTAGGTCGCTTCCAATTGGATCAATTGCAAGGACCTTATCTTGGGATGATGCTTCTCAAGAGGCTTCATTGTGCTGTACCAAAGGTGATAGCCATGAGCAAGAACAGTATGAGTTTGTTGAGAAGATTCTAATGTCTGTTGGCTTCTGTAATGAGAAGGCCCAAGACATCTTTGTCCGGTGGCATTCAGTTGACTGCCCTTTGGACCCAGTTGTGCTCGACCAACTACTGGAGCGCAAAATGGAAGATGCCAAGTGCAGAGAGAGACGGTCAAACCAGAGGCTCCTCATTGATTCTGTCAATGCCGCTCTACTAGACATTGGTCAAAGTAAACTATGGGGTGCATACCCTTGCACTGCACGGTATTCCAATGCACCAAGAGTTGCTACATGTGATGTGCTAGTAACCGATGAAGCATGGAGGTTAGTGAAAAGTTGGCTCTTCGATGATGAGAACGATATTGCCGGTTTGGGAGACAATGCAGGCCTTGCAGCGGATTGGGTTGTCGGTAAGGAGATTCATGGCAAAGGGTGGTCCGAAATGCTGCGGATAGAGGTGGATGAAATCAGCAAGGATATATGCGGAGATGTCCTGAGCGAGTTGGTTGGGGAGGCATTTTTAGAGCTTGCTGGTGCTGGGTGCCATTGAAGCTGCTTTATTTTCCCTGCTTGTGGCGTCCACCTGTTGCTTTTATTTCCAATCTGGTGGAGACCGTCCCCCTGAGGCTGATCTGCACTACCCAGAGCTGTTCTTGTGTGTATATTGCCCTCGTAACTGTTTTGTATGCTGCTCAAATGTTCCTCACCACCATTGATCCATTCACAACAATAACTTTATGAATACAGCTGCTGCATTTCAAATTCTTTATGGCCACATGCTCTGTTCTCTGCTATGTGGTGACAAAAAAAAAAGATGTATGTAAAGCTGCTGTGCTGTACAGCCTTGGTGGTAATTGCAGGCTCTTGAGGATAATTACCTCTGTCTATCACTTCCAAGCAAACATGATTAGAGAGGCCATGTGCCTCCTTCCTAGAAAGCCTACAGGAGTCCAACCGATGCACCACCTTTCAGTGCATTTCTTTACTGATCCTCCTGTCCTCTTGTGCCTTTGATCACTTTGTTAATCCAACTTGCAGCAAGGTTACAAAGCTGCAAGTTCTTGAGGAGGTGAATTCAATAAGGGCATGCAGATGCAGGCAGCAAAATCCATTGACATTCTGGGGAATAACAGCTTTTTTGCTGGTGTGAGGGGAATCCTTTGCATTGTTTTATGGATCCAATGGGCAATGGCTACCCTCCCAGATGTGCTTTTTGCCTTGATCTGTAGTGGTACTACTAGTAGCATCTTTTAGGCTAGTGCTTTGTTTTGAGTAGTAGCATCTGTTTTGTTTTGCCTTCTTCCAAGTGCTGTCACTCGCGTGCCAGCTCGGCGCCATTGCTTGCTGTGGGTGTGTGGTCCCGCGATGTGCAAGTGCTGTGATCTGTCGAGCACTGGTCGCTGGGCCTCGCGGTCGCGGTGGGCCGGTGGCGGGCGGTCCATGAAAGATGCAGAACTTCCAGTTCTCTCCTGGGGCACGCTGTGCTGCTACTGGTCAACTTTCTGAATCTTTTGGTTGCTGCAACTGCAACTAACCATGCCGTGCCGTGCTTATCTGACAGCTTAATTATCTATGGCCTGGTCAAGTTCTCTGTCCCTTCCAGGCAGAATAATTGCACTGGTTTAACCGGCTGAAGGTTAGCTTAACTTTCACTACCTGCTCGTTTGGAAGCTTTACCTGAATGAAATGTGGTTTCGATAAGATAAACAAGTAGTGTCCATGCAAACTTCTTTTGTTAACTATGGTGCCAGCTTGTCATATAGTCTTACTGTGCAGTAATTAACTGGATTAAGCATACTCTCTCTACTCTAATCAGGTTATGGGCTGTTGCACTGCAGATATGACTAGCAAATAACGAGCTACTGTACTCCGTTTAAAAGCTTGCTGTAGCTGCAAGTGCAGAATTGTGGATGGGGGGTGTTGTGGTTTCCGTTTCTGAAGCAATTTATGAACCACTAAATGCATGTTTCTTGGAAGCATCCAGCAACGGAAAATGACGCCAACGGTAGGTGCTTTGCTCTTGAGTTCTTACAGTGTTACTCCAAGTGAAATTACTACTGGTCCATCAATCTTGGTTTCAGTTTGATACCCACTGCAGGGTGAGAGCACTGCGAGGTTTTTATTCTGAAGAAAGTTAGCACTGAAGAACTTGCGTTTGCTGCTGCCTCAGCGTTATCCATCCATCGAGACAAAATGAGGAATCAGATCAGAGCGAGCTGCTGGACTGTTTCTTTCGATGATAAACATCGTCGTCTTCGTTCCAGGTCGCTCTCTGGGGCTGCAATGCCGCTGCTCTCCTGATCACAACGGCTCATTCCGCTTTGTCGCGCCCTCCGTCGGCATGCCGGTGAAGATTCCACGTCCTGTCTGTCGAGTGCCGGGCGTTCGTCAGGACGTGCCTCTCTGCACAGTTGTGGCAAATGTCCTCAGGTGCTGACACTGACAGGTGGGTAGGCGGTCTGGCTGCAGGCTGCAGCTGCTCTCTCTACGACCCCATCGAACTGCTTGTACGTACGTGCAGATCTGATCTGTGAAACCGAGTTGAGAGTTCTTTTTTTCCTTGTCTGAATGAGCAGCACAGCATCACCAGCATCCTGGACAGGATCACCGGAGGGAAGAACGTGGGTCAAGTCGATCCTACGACAAACTCACTGAAGAAAACCTTTGGCTGTGTTCTTAGCTCAAGTTCAGACCTCACTGCTGCAGGATATTATGGTGTGTTATGCTTTATGTACTGTACAAAGTACTAGAAATAAACAGAGGAGCGAGCAATTACAGAGCTCGCACATTACTTTTGTTCCAGCGATGGGGTGAAAACCATGGCTCAACGGCATTGTCGACAACTGCACCCCATATGAGGTACTGTGAAACACATCAGCACTATACACGTCTTTTATTAGCACTAATCTGTTGGTCCAGGCGAGCCACGTGCTCAGGACCATCAAGGTCCAGGATTGAGCTAGCTCCGGGCCCTCGCTGCTGAATGCACTGACCGTGCATGCGGCGCAAACAGGAGTGTACAACGACGTCACCACCGAGCGGCAAATCATGCACGACCGAATGGGGCCTTGCTGCCGTCCATCAGCCTCGCCAAGCACTGAACATACAGGGCCACAACATGCGTGCAGCCGCGAACCTGCGAGTGCTTGTTTGTAGCTCTGCATGCCAATACCGGCTGGAACAATGCATGGACCGGCAGCCCGGGTAGCTCTTTGGACGCGAATCACGGTCGAACTGGAGCAGTGTCGTCTCGGAGTCGAGCAGGGAACGGATCGGATACGCATCGCACGACGAGGAAGAAGAAGAGGAGCGTGACGGAGACCACACCAACGCGTCCTGGGTTGGGACGACGTCCCGGACGTGGCCAGGGGCGGGGCGTTTGATGGATCAACATGCATGGTC
Source organism: Cenchrus purpureus (assembly GCA_022644695.1). Taxonomy (NCBI): domain Eukaryota; kingdom Viridiplantae; phylum Streptophyta; class Magnoliopsida; order Poales; family Poaceae; genus Cenchrus; species Cenchrus purpureus. The sequence continues at coordinate 26,724,704 of CP053458.1, read as the reverse complement.
GAAGCAGCGTGCTTGGCGTCATCGACGACGGCCGGATGCATGATGAATTGATGATGCTAGGAATAATGATGTGATCGTCACAATGGCAGATTGACCGGCCTACTGGTTTTCTTTTTGTGTGTGTCTTTCGTTTTCTTATGTTTTTATTTATTTGTTACAAGATCGAGTGATTCTTTTTTTTTTGTGTGACGAAAAAATGAATCACTGGCCGTCTGGCACAATAAAGAATCTGCGGTTACCAAAGGTTGGTTTCAACTTCAAGCAGCGAGTTCCTTTACCCCATGACCATGAGAACTTGTATCTGCGGTGCTGTTGGCATGCCGTCGTCTTCCTCTTCTTCTGATTACAACGGCTCATTCCTCTTTGTCTCGTCCTTTGTTGGCATACCGTCGTCGAAGATTATTCCAGGCGTCCTGCCTGTCAGGTGCGGGCGCGCTCCCTGCACAGTCGTTGTGCAGTGGGCGGTGGTCGCGTGGCTCTCTCCACCTCCACGCCCCATCCAACTGCTGTGCCGTTCTCATCGGTGTGAAACCGTGTGGGAAATTCTTTTCTTAATCAACACCGGCACACTGCATATATCAGCAGCTTCTTGGACAGGGGTCGTCAGTCGTCACTGGAGTACGGCACTACAGCTGGAGAAAACAACTGTCTCATTGATCTGAATTATAGGTGTTCTTCTCATATTCATACTTCACATGCTCACATCAGAAAAAAAAAAGCAAACAACCTGGTCTCATCAGATGATTCTACGACCTGACTGAAAAAAAGGTTTCCTCCGAACTAACTAAACACTGCACAGTGTGTTATATATAATCCGCTCTGCAGGTCTTTCAGAAATTACAAAGCTTTGCACACTACTCTGATTCAGCAATGGAGTGAAGTTCATGCGTCAAACTGTATTGTGAACAACTGCACTCCATGAATGAAACCTAATTTTGTCAGTGGAACATCAGCACACTACACGTCTTTATTAGCACTAATATATCTCACTGTTGGTCCAAGCGAGCAACGTGCTCAGGACCCATCGGCCATCATGCATGGGAATTGTAGAGCCCACGCCGGGCCCGCGTTGAATGCCCTGACCGTGCAGCTAGGCATGCATCGATCGACAAATTAAATCATGCATGGCCCCGACGCCAGAGCGGGGCTTGAATCCGACCGCAGGTACGGGTCCTTTTCGCTGCGGCCACCAGCCTGATCGATCGCGAAGAGCTAGCGCCCACATGCATGCAATGCAGCGGCGGGCGACGACTGCTGCAATGTGCCGTGCTGCACTGCTGCCACCGGAGCGTCACTGCATGCACATCAATTGGCTGCGCGCAGGACTCCAAGTCTCCAGCACAACGGCAAGGGGTACGGTGTGGTCGGGGGTGGAGCCGTGGATCGAGGTAGGCAAGCACCAGATGACGAGTTGGCGTCTGGCGATGCACTCCCTCTGTCCTTTTTTCTTCTTTTTTTCGGACACATTACTAGAAGTGACGAAAAAGACGCGCATGTGTTATTAGCTAGTTCATATAGAAAATGATTCGAGCAAAAAAAAGGTACATATAGAAAATAAAGAAAATATATTTCTATTTAATCACGTATATGCACGAGATTTAAATCCAAAAGCATTGTTATTTTTTGGACGGAGAGGGAGTAGATCATTAACCTTTTCCCATATACATTTAACCAATATTTATGCAAGTACAAAAAAAATCTAAAGTATTTTAAAAAAATATATATAGTGGTGCTATTTTATTTGACTAACTCATTAGATAGACATTGACGATCAAAGTTTGAGAAAACATTTAAGGTGTGATATATTTAAGAATGGATGAAGTATATATATACGAACGTCGATGACAACATGGTTTACATGAAGAAGAGAAGTGTGTTGTGAATTGTGATCAAGATTCAAGAGGACAACAGCAAGTACTGTAAGTAAAAAAGGTGGGCAGCCAAAGACAACTTACAACTGTAACGTCGCGTTGGCAGCGGAAAGTTATCACTTGGTCACAAGCTGCTCGCGAGATGAGGGCATGCTAAATTGCTAATGTACAAGCTTGCATCGATCCAAGTACAGTACAGTACAGTACGAATTAAACTCTGAAACGGGGGCTTTGTGCCCGTGTGGATCCGCTCGTATTCTGAGGTGTATATGTTCTAGAGACTCAGCACCCCTTTCCCATCCTAATCGAAGAAGTGCTCGATCTGATGACGAGAGAAGAGTTCTATGATGTGTTTATAAACTGGTTATTCAAGGGTGTCAAAGAGTCGGGTGTTTTAAATTACCGATCAAAATTATACTTCCTCCGTTCCAAATTATAAGTCATTTTGAATTTTCTCGATTCATAGATATTATTATGCATCCAGTCAAAGTGATATCTAAATGCATAACATCATCTATGAATCTTATAAAGTCAAAACGACCTATAATTTAGAACAGAGAGAGCATCAAACAATGTTATAGTATAATTTTTATATATTCGTATTCTAAGTAGACTATATTTCATATTTTCTAAAATTTTTGGGAACAATGTTTGCTAACCTCTATTAACTTGATATTTTGCTGATCTATACGTCAAGGGAATTCTCCATTTCCTAAAATAAAATGAGCCCAAACCTGAATTTGTCCTTTTGTGGGCGCGGAACTATCCGTTCCTCCAAATAAAAGAAGGCCCACTTTGCAACTTTAGTTACGCACTAACTAGGCTCCAACAAAATAGGCCCACAATAATTCGGACGGCCCGTAATCACTTGGTAACTTTCTCTTTCCCCTTTCACTTCGAGTGCACTTCACGTCTTCTTCACCACCTCTCCACTCTGGCCCACCGTTGCCACAGCTCACGGCCTCACGTTCGGCTGATCTCAGCTTGGTTTATCTCGATTTATTTTCTCTCACACAATACTATCAATCTACCAGTTGAACACTATTTAATCTACTGCCGAACGCCCTCTTGGTTGGTGTGCTGGTGCATCTCGTTGTCTCCTCCCCTCCGCCTTCACCTGCACGAACTCGTTCGTCTCTCTCTAGCACGGTACCACCACTTCGCTCCCACTCCCAACCACTTCGCCACTACTGCCTCGCCTGCGCCCCCGCGCCTCCTCTCCGGCGGCCTCGGCCGCGCCGGCACAGGCACCGGCGACATGGCCATCCCCGTCGAGGAGGCCATCGCCGCCCTGTCCACCTTCTCCCTCGAGGTACTCCCGCCCATTTCGCTCCCGATCTGCGCGTTCTAGTAATCCGTAGGCGAAATGCGGCGCTCGCGGGTCTCCTCCAGCCGCGGGGTTTGCGAATTGTCCCGGTAGCTTACTTGTGTTCAAAGGTTTGAACGCTCGGCGAAGTGGGACTGTGGGAGGGGTTTTGGCATTAAAATTGCGTTAGCGCGACGTCCTAATGGAACGATAAGGACTGCCTGGTGGTCGCTCACTTGAATATGCGTGGATAATTGGACCAATGACTCGCAGTTTCCGACCGAGATGCTCAGGTTTATTCCTCAGGATGATTGTTGTGAATTGTTGCACTTTCTTAGATTTAATCATACTGTAGAGGTGTTGTGAGGCAGTGAGGGGGAAAAAAGAGAAGAGCATGTGTGCACTCTTGAATTATTGCTAATATCCACCCCTAGTCAATGGTTTACTTGTAGCACACTGTTTAGATGACAAGTAGAACTGTAGAAGGCTGTTATAGGGATTGATTTGCAATGCCTGTCAACAATTGTGGTTGTCGAGCTCCTCATTGTCAATCCAAGCGGCTATTAGGTGTATTCCAGTGGTTCAAATCATATTATAAAGAAGTTCGATCGATTCAGCTTTCAAATTAATTTTCTATATCTCAAATTTCAGGATGATCAACCAGATGTGCAGGGATTGGCTGTGCTCCTGTCTAGTGAAAGATATGCAACTAATAGTCCTATTGGTATGTGACATAAGCATAATGATGCCTTTCATACTGCTGGTTTGAAGTACTATAGTTGTCATGGTGATGTCTGATAGGCTGATTGAACTAAACAGCACACTATATTTACACTATCCAAGCAAAAACTTTGGTACTTGAATCGATGTTAACTTTTGCCACAATTTCTTACTTCCCTATTGTCGACTGAAATTCGCAACTCTGTGTCCAGAGTACAGTGATGTTGCTGCTTATCGACTATCACTGGGAGAAGATACAAAAGCAATCAACCAGCTGGTATGTAGTTCCTTATTTTCTCCGCGATTGCATTGAACATTCTCTTTGCTTCTCTATCCATAACTGTTTCAATGCTGTTTGGGAACCAATGTCTTGAAGAGATACCGTTGCAAATTTACACTGTTATTTGTCTAGATTTTTTAATCAAGGAGGCAATCTCAGTCATTGACTCATTATAGTCTATGCTCCTGTTGCCTACCCAAGGCACCATAAGGATGCCCCTCCTTGATAAAAACACTCTGTTTCAGTTTGGATTGTGCCCTTCCCCTTTTAGAGCACATAACACAGACACAGTCATGAAATTGCACCCAAGCATGCAGGCACAAATTTTCCTTCCATGATAATCAATTCCTTGTGAATATATGGGCTAATGTGTATTACATACTATCCGCCATCATGATTTTCGAAAATGACCCATTGTACCTTCTTCTTGTAACCACTATATTCCAGCAGTATGTACATCAATTCAACAGGTTTAATGCCACCTGTATGAACTCCGCTGGTATCTTTTATTCTCTTTTATGATTGAGGATTTGAAGTTTTCCTGGGTCTTAAAGCTAGGCTTAATTGCTGTAGAAATGGTTAGCAAGCGCCTTACTGCCTTTTGATGAAATATGGAATGTGTGAGTTATTTCCCGTTCCTGTGGGAATATAACTCTCCTGTGAAGGTCTTGCGCTCCAAATGGTCCTTATTTTGTCAGAGAAAACTTGTGTGGTCTGACCATTCGGAGGAACACAAATATTTTATCTAACAGTTTTGTATATTTTACTTTTGCTGTAGTGCTGTGTTTTACTAATTTACTCATTTCATGAATTTAGTTAAGGCATATGCACATTCCTTTTTTTTCTTTTTCAATCTGCACCCCCTCTGCTTCATGTAATTGCACTTATTCATCTTGCACTAAATGAGACATGTTTACTTTCTTTCTTCCACTTTCTTGTGGATGGAAAAATGAATTGCAGAATACGCTGATTCAAGAAGGAAAAGAAATGGCATCTTTGCTGTACACATACCGTAGCTGTGTAAAAGCACTACCTCAGGTTAGCTTTAGTTAACTTTCTCTTTTCATCTATTTTGTCTTAAGTTATTGTTGCATTAGGCTAATACACTGTTAATTGTGTAAAGAAACTACTGACATGCCCCGTTTTCTATCTTTTCCTTTTTTTTGCTGTTGTGATTCTCTTATCCCAATGCCATTTTTGGTTCATGAAATATGTGAAGTCATTTTGCATGCATACAACTAATCTCTTTTCCACCTTCCATGCAAATCAATCAAAATTTGGGTAACCTTCCATCACTTTATTTTCATTGATTGAAACACATCCACCACGAGGTGTTTGCTGGTTTCTGATCTGAGTTTACCATTCTGCTGAAGTGCCATCTTGTTGGTTTTGGAGCTAGATCTCTTCTTTCTAACTAAGTGTGATTCAGAACATCAGTTACTTATTTTGTTATCTCTATTGTTGATGCCAAACTGGCAAACTGTTATCTGGTATGTGGTATCTAGTTCTTGTGAGATGCCTAAATTCTCCAACATGAAGCATATAACTCCCTATCAGTTTCTATGGTCATGAGAATAATATATTATAGAACCTTGAATGCAGCTGCCTGATTCAATGAAGCATAGCCAATCAGACCTTTATCTGGAAACCTATCAAGTTCTTGACTTGGAAATGAGTCGTTTACGTGAAATTCAGAGATGGCAAGCATCGGCTGCTTCAAAGGTAATAGCTCTAGAGATGGCATTGTGGATTTCTTTAAGATACTTATCTCTTCTATAGGGTATTTTCTTTTGAAAGGCACTTCTCACAGCAATTCTTGCTGAATTTTGCACTGTTGTATCATCTGGTGCAGTTGGCAGCTGACATGCAGAGATTCTCTAGGCCAGAGAGACTGGTTAATGGACCCACAATCACTCATTTTTGGTTTGTTAATTCTCCTGGTCACCATTGCTTATCTGTTTTTAGATATAGTCTCAGATCGTATAGAATACATAGCTTTGAAGCGAATATATATTCAATACTCCCTCTGTGAACGCAGGTCTATGCTGAAGTTGCTTGACGTTCTACTGCAGCTTGATCATCTGAAGAATGCAAAAGCAAGCATACCTAATGATTTTTCATGGTACAAGAGGTACATGGTTGCGCTGTCTTTCAGAGCATCTATACCAGAGTGACAGAAATTTGTGTGTAGCTGTGGCTGCTCTAAAATTTGCTGCCTGCCAGTTGATTACCTTGTTATTCTATTCTTTACCAAATTTTGCTTCAAAACATTCTTGTGTATGAAGTTGATTTCCAAAGTTTTCATGCCACAATACTATATTTTCCCCTTTATTTTTTTTGTTCTTGAAATTAAATAAGTATAGCTTGTCAGCATTCCCCTTTACTTTGTTCACAAACTACCATAAAGAATGACATATTGACATGCTCTTATATCCATGTTTCTGTGGCTGTAGTGTGATCTGATGTTTGTATGCAGTTGTATCGAAAATATTGCCTAAAGTTGCTATGACACTAATATTTGGATAAGTCAAAATATTTGATCTCTAAATAACTCGTTACAAGTGGATATTAGGAACCTAAATGACTTCTTGGTACTGTTTTAAGTGGCGTAGAGTAATACGTGCAACTTTTAATGGACTAAATTTATTATAGATGCTATAAAGTTATGAATTTACTTGCAGCATAATTTTTACATGCTATACTTTCCAGTAAAGGCCTAAAAGGGATATCATATAGTGATTAATGCATTCTCACTTTTACCACTTTGCAACTTGATTATTTGAGCATGATCATGTATCAACATCCTGATATTTTGATGTCAAATCTTGTTTTCTTTTGATTTTTGTTTTTGAATTCTAGAATATATTCATGTTTGATCGTTAGTCCATGTCCTCATAGATGCAGCAAGCAACTGATTATCTCTAATATTTCGTGCAGAACATTTACTCAAGTAAGCAGCCAGTGGCAGGATACTGACACCATGAGGGAAGAGCTAGATGATCTTCAGGTTGTTGGTTTGTCATATCTCTTTATTACAGTTTCTTGTTATATTGGAACTTTTAAATCTTTCCTGGTTATTTGTGCATCCTTTTAACGAATTGATTCCCACCTTGTCAGTGCACTTCTTATAAAGTTAAGTACCCACTGTGTTAAGCTCAACAATACCACGCTTAAGGCAGTAAAACAGTAGAATTTATAGGAATATGATGTATGGGCATGCATTACAGGAACCGTAGTAAGATGTTTTTCTCTTGGCAATGAAGCTGATTCTATCGTTTACTGGTCCATCGGATGGGTTAGATCTTTGTGAAGTATCTTTAATAGAATATAATCAATTTTATAAACATACTTATAAGAAAAACATTTTCAATTTTTAAAGGGACAGAAATGGACTATACAAGTGCCTCTCAATGAACTGTTTGACATATACAAAGTTTTTATCATGCCATATGATATGTATTATTTATATGCATTTTTTTAAACTTGGTTTCTCTCTCGCATCTGCAGATTTTTCTGAGCACCAGATGGGCCATCTTGTTAAACTTACATGCCGAAATGTTTCGGACAAATACGTATCCCACTTTCTGTGTTTGAATATCACAATTGTTTGCTTTTTATAAACATTCTACACATGAGTTTTTAGATGTTTTTGTTGCTAGTAAGAGGAAAAAAAACACAAATCCAAAATTGATATTTTTAAATATGTTTACAACAGAGATCGCGTCTCTGATAAGTTTTTCTATTGGAAGTATAAGTTACTTGGTATGGTTGATTGAAGGTAAATAGTTTTTTCAGAGCATGATAACTTGATAAGAATTTAGCAACACAATTCTGCACTTGAAATTGTTACTGTAAGCTCACTTATTCAAACAGCTTTTAATTAAGAAGGTTGCAGGTCTCGAACCCAGGTCGGTCAATAACACAAATCTGCACACCAGTCTTGAAGATTGTGCACTTGTACTCACACTTGAACTGTCTGAGTAGCTGACTGTTAGTCACGTAAAATTTCATATGGATAAACTCCGCATGTTTCTTCTATGCTAGAACAGATTAATATTCTGAACCATGGTTGCTTCATTTTATTTGTATTTCTGGTATTGATTTTCTTAACCCATGACAATAGCGTTGAGGATATCCTACAGGTTCTTATAGTATTTTGCGTGGAGTCATTGGAGTTGGATTTTGCTCTCCTTTTCCCTGAGCGTCATACTCTACTTCGTGTCCTCCCAGTTTTGGTTGTTCTAGCAACCTCATCAGAGAAGGAGAGCGAATCACTTTATAAGAGGGTGAAGATAAATCGTCTTCTAAACATTTTTAAGGTTTGGTTTCTCCTTGTAGAAATCCACCCAAGTTATTATTATAATGTTTGGAGTTGATGTTTACTTCATTATGTTTATTTCACACTTTCAACTTTGTATTGCTCTTACCTGCTCCTTTTACAGAATGACCCAGTTATTCCAGCATTTCCAGATCTGCACCTCTCTCCCGCTGCAATGTTGAAGGAGTTATCATCATATTTTCAAAATTTTCAAAGTCAAACTCGCCTCCTTACTCTTCCAGCGCCTCATGAAATTCTTCCTCGAGAGCTACAAGAATATCCTTTCTACTAAGTTTTCTAAGCATGTTTTCACAACTGGGTTCAAATGGATGTTGGTTTTGAACAGAATAACTATTATATATTTATTTACAAAAAGCATGTTCCAATGATTTATTCCACATAAAAGGCAAATGTGATTTTGTTTGAGCATGAAGCACCATCAGAGTTGCATGAAATTTCTTAACTAAACCACTTATCAGAGGCATTACTTGATTTTGAATCACATGGGAACTATCAGAGCTGAGCATGACGACTTCTCAATACGTTTTGCCTCAGCTATGAATCAGGTAACACTGAACATATGAATTATCATTCCATTATTTTGTTAGTCTTTTCTATGATAAATTTAAAATGTATATACCACGAGCCATAATTTCTGCCCTTATGCATAGTAATCACTGTTAAAAACATTGTTCCAAATATTCCTTTCAACTGGGTTCTCTACCTTTTGGGTTGACAACACATATAAGTGCAGTATACAATGTTCATTGAGTCAGCAAAAGGAAATTAAAAAAATCTTTCATTTAGCCCTAAAATAATGACACTTATATTTGATGCACTTCATGCATTGATGTTTATCTGTTCTTTCAGATGATAATGTTAAAGTCATCAGATGGTGTAGATAATGACTGGTCTAGGGATATTAAAGGGAACATGTATGATATCGTCGTGGAAGGCTTCCAGCTTCTTAGTCGTTGGACTGGAAGGATCTGGGAACAGTGTGCTTGGAAATTTTCTCGCCCTTGTAAAGAACCACCTATTTCAGATTCTCAACAGAACTCCACAACATGTTTTGACTATGAAAAGGTCTTCCCCTCTTCACTGCAAACCGTTCTTACCTTTTATTACAACTTACGCTTTGGCTTTTGAAACTTTTATTCTTTTTAGTTTCTTGAAATACTATGTTGTCTTTTAATGTAATCTACAGAACTTCCATCTTCTTACGTTGCTGCTTGGCCCTTGCTTAAGCGAAGAATGCTTAAGTGGAAAACCTTTGTAGGAAAACAATGGTGTACTATAACCATTCCCTTTCCTTCTAGTCAATTGCTGCTGTTAGGGACTATGGTACCCTCCACTGTTCATTAGGGATGCACCAGTGCAGTGCGAACTGGGAATTATATTCATAGTAATTAGTTTTCTTATTTATTGGGTCTGTCCCCTTTCTAAATAGTTCCCTATATTGTAGGTGAGTATTAATTGTAATTGATTTCCAAGTCAAGCCATCCCTATGAAGGGATAACTTTCCATTAGAATCAAAAAAGAAATCCTTCTCTTTTATTTTCTGTCTTTTAATTCTTTAGTTCTTTTATCTGAATATATGTGTCTCTTTCTTGACAGAATATGGTTGAGGCCTCAACAATATTTTATGAACCTCGGGAGTTATTTACATGAATGATTTTATCTTTAGTAATCATCCTAGTTTTGTGCTTTCACTTTGATGGGCCCCTCATGGCATCTTAAATGTCCTGTCATTCTGCCGCTTATAGTTTTACTCCACTCCAATGTGGGCTTTGTTATTTAAACACACATTTTCGAGAATTTATGCTAGAAATTCATTAGTGTTGTGCTATTCTCTTTTGTATTTCTTAAAATTTTTTTGTTGCTGTGTTGAATTGTTCCTTTATAACCTCGCAACTCATGATAACAATATCAATTTTTCACTATTTATTTCTTATTTCTTATTTGCAATGCAGGTAGTACGTTGGAACTATACTGCAGAAGAACGAAGAGCTCTGCTTGAATTAATTGGTTACATAAAGAGTATCGGATTGATGATGCAACATTGTGATACTCTAGTGTCTGAAGCTTTGTGGGAAACAATACATATGGAGGTCCAAGATTTTGTACAGGATAAACTAGATACTATGCTTCGTACAACATTTAGAAAGAAGAAGGATCTTTCTCGGTAACTTATTCTGGCTCTCGCAACCATCGTTTTTTTACTTTGACTCTCAACATTATTTTTAATATCCAAAAAAGTAAAATACGATGCCAGATGAGGAGCCTAGCTCAGTTGGTTGTGGGTGATATGGCTTAATTGATGGCTAAGATAGCAGATTTTTCGAATCGAGGGACGCCCCCCATTTCCATTACTTGAACGGAAATAACATGGTTCACAGAGAAAGCGAAAAAAGGGGGGTGAAGACCAGCCTACCTATCTGTCTCAGACAGCTAGACTAGACGGATCGACTCCAGGTCTCCCGGAGAGCAGAGTTTAGAGAGGGGAAGAGAAAAGCGTTTACACGGAGTTCAGTTGCCAACATAGGCTTTACAACCACCTCACAGAGTTTTTCACGTCACACACGAAACGGAAGCCCCGGCTTCTCGAGCTTGTCTCCACGTTCTCGGCATCAAGCTTCACCACCATCTTCCAGCTGATCCCTTTGTGGAGCAGGCAGCATCTTGACCCCAGCTGGATTTCTCTGCTTGGCCACCAGCCTCTGCGCCAACGCCAACATGACCTTGACCCCCTCCGCAATCCCTTCGCTGATGTCGCTGCAGTCTGCTGGGCCATGTGGAAGGCCAGGAACAAGGCAGTCTTTGATAAAAAAACTAAGATAGCAGATAGCAGATTGATTGACGGAGGCCACCTTGGTCGTTCATCTGGGCCACCAGCCGATCAATGGCCTCCTGGTAACAGTTTGCAGAGATCAGACCTTTGATCGCCTCCTGCAATATGTCCTCCGTGACAGGTTTCTCGTCAGCCGTGGCAGCAGCAAAGCAATGGGTTTAGCGTCGCGCAGGGGAAATTGGGGGCGGTGATTGGCGGCAGGCGGGAACCAAGGATTGTCCCGTCTGATACCAAAGATGATATGGCATTATTGACGGCTAAGATAGCAGATTGGTTCTCGCCCTCTCGCTGGAGGCTCTGAGATTTGCCAATTACTTTCTGCTTGATTAGAATTGACTCACCAGGCTCATATATATAGGGCCGGCTAACTAAAGACTCCCATATGAATACTAACTAACTTCATACCAATCTAAGATCTATCTCTAATCTGATTCTGAATCTAACTATCTCCCGAAGGAGCAGGACTCCTCAGCTGTAGGTGGAAGTGGAACTTCTTGCCAAAGAAGTTATCCACAACTCCGAACTTCCCAAATTCTTGCCAGACCAGCCACGTTCAGAGTCCTTGTTGTGGTGAATTTGGGTGCCTATTTATTTTCTTAATATAAAAGCCACTTAGTTCCTCCTAGGTTGGTCTACTTGTTTTATAATTTTAAAAGGTTCAGATGATTCTAGTTCTCTGTTTTATTTGTTTTGTGATTGATAGTATCATGTGTGACATTGCAATCCTACTGAGTACAGATTTGAAAAACTAAAAAGTTTTTCTCATATTCCTGTTTATTGTTTCAGGATTCTCTCTGATATGCGAACCCTTTCAGCAGATTGGATGGCCAACACTAGCAAGGCAGACCCAGAGCAAAACTCACTACACCAAGAAACTGAGGACATGAGACAAAACACGTTTTACCCTAGACCAGTCGCACCGACAGCTGCACAGGTTTTAATCATGTTTTTCTATTTGCTATGTTCTTATCCCCTGCATTGCCTGGCGAATTTCACTTTCTTTCCAATGTTAATACAATCCTATATTTCAACTTTATAGGTGCCTAGGTGGCAATGATTTCTCGAAACAGTATTATTTTTATTGATTTCATTATTAGTATAAAATGGAAAAACAAGAGAAGGATGTAATACATCTAGAGTTGACTGATCTTTTTGAGTTCTGGAAAACTCTCGTAACTGTCGAATTCGTTCGATGCACATCTTTATTGCACTCATTGGAAAAGTAATTTAATAGGTTTGGTCTATTATTTTTACGCTTTTGAATCTGTATGTTTTGGTGCTTCATGAGGCACCAGTATTTTTAGTAGGAATGTGGTGCATGACAAAAAAAATCATTTATTTTGAAAATTTACAGTATATTGTGCTGTAACAATCTCTATTCTTTTGTATTCTACTTAAAATATCTTTTATTCATTGTACTACTGACTTAACTATTATTGTTGTTACCAATATCAACAGATTCATTGTTTGCAATTTCTTATCTGTGAGCTTGTATCTGGTGGTAATATGAGAAAACCTGGAGGACTATTTGGGAATAGTGGTTCCGGAATACCTGTGGAAGATCTTAAACAGCTAGAGACATTTTTCTACAAGCTCAGTTTTTTCTTGCATATTTTGGATTATACAGGTGAATGCACTTGAGTTTTGCTGTTCATTTTATATGTTTCATATTTAGCCTTCCTTCATTTCACTAATTGTTCAATTGGAGCATACAATTAACTCCTACCTTTTTTTTGGGTGCATGCAGCGACTATTGGTACTCTAACTGATCTTGGATTTCTTTGGTTCAGAGAATTTTACCTGGAATCTTCTCGTGTTATCCAGGTAGAGCATTTTGTATTCCTTTGTGAAGTATGATGAAATTCTACATGGGAAGAACAATTAGTGAGAATTTGGATGTAGAATTTATGTCTATGCAGCTTGTTGTAAATTATATCGCAGGCCAATACTAATTTTTTATGTCTTGGTGACAGTTTCCAATTGAATGCTCGCTCCCATGGATGTTGGTGGACCATGTCGTTGAATCACAAGATGCTGGTCTTCTTGAAAGCATTTTGATACCATTTGACCTCTACAATGACTCTGCTCAACATGCACTAACTTGTCTCAAGCAGAGATTTCTTTATGATGAAATAGAAGCTGAGGTAGGCAATTACAGTTTTCATTTTTCCTGTCTGTTCCCGCACTGCCATATTTTGGAGCTAGACCTCCTGTAGATAATCAGCTCACCCCTCTAGTTCCCTCATCAGTTCTTTTTGTTTAAATAAAATCCTACACAGCAGGGGCCTCCCTCGCTGTATTTACGAAATAAAAGAAGACATGCTCCCCCTCTTGACTGCATTCGTCGTGACTGTAGCTTTGTTGCTGAACGTATTCAACCTATTTAAACAATACTAGTCCACTCGGCTATGTAGCATCCAGACCCGTTTCGGTACTTGTTTGGCTGGGAGTGGTTGTTTGAAGTCCCATGCTGTTACTCTAGTTGCATATAAATCACCATCTTGAACCAGTTTATTTTAAGCAAAGAAAGCTAGGTGGTATGGCTTGGGATTACCAATGGTGATACAATCAAAATTCTGTTGTTTTGGCATTTGCAAAGATCTTACCTGTACTACTTATGCGCTAACTTGTAGGTTGATCTCTGTTTCGATCTTCTTGCTCAGAAGCTTAATGAGATAATCTTTACATATTACAAGAGCTGTGCAGCAAGGTATCAACCTTTTCATCTGTTTCATCTATTTGCATACACAGAAAGGAGTTGCACTTCAACATTATATAAAAATGTGTTATTTGAGTCTAAACGTCTCTTGTACTGATCTTTCACTTTCATATGCAGTACTCTTCTTGATAGTTCATTTACTTATGCGTGCGATGATGGTGAGAAGTACTTTGTCAAACCTTTGCGATTTGATGCGATTTTCAAGTTAAGAAGAGTAATGGTAAGGGCTCAGCTCATGCAATATGGTTCGGGTATTTTGTTTTTGCCATTAAGCCGGCCCTTAGTATTGTTTTGGCAAAATAGCCATATCCGTCCTCTAACTTTGCTCAAAGGGTCGTTCTAGTCCCTGAACTATCAAAAGATTTAATTTGATCCCTGAACTTTTGTTTTCGATCCAATGTAGTCCCCGATCTTATGTAGCAATACCATGTGGTATGCTATGTCAGCCAAATGATACAACCACATTAGAAATGTCCAGATTACCCCTTCCTCTCTTTTCTCCTCTAAACCACACTGGGCTATTTCCTTCCCATCTGAAAATCAGAGCTCACGAGAGACACGAGCTCCACTCCGCATAGTCGGCTAGCGACTCAGCGTCATTTTATTTTGTGTGACAGCAACCCAGCGTCATTAGGCAGTGACCACCATGGAGTACCAGTGACTGCTGTCCGTGGTGGTCACAGCCATTTGAGCCTCATGGGTTGTTTGACGCAGTAGCGTGGTGCCTAGGTCCAGGTGGGCTCCAAGCGCAGGGCATACCATAGTTCCGAGTATAGTGTAGCACCTGAAATTTGTTGCCACCACCGCAGCATGGCAATACACTTGTTTCTGTATTGGTTCAGCTTCTTTACGCCCAACATCTGCATGGCTCACTTCACCATGGTTAAGTAGGTGCTCACGACTCGATGCTCCCTAAAAACTAGATGAACGTGTACTGCTCTGGCTTTGAATTGGATGACAGGATGCAGACGACACCCTAACAGGTGAGACCCGTTTGGAAGTGAGAGAGAAAGGGGAAAGAGAAAGGGCAATCTAGACATTTCTGTTAGTGTATATATGTGTGAGTGGCCCATATGGCCTGTGTACAGCCCATAGAGGCCCATGTATAGCTAACTCTATATACCCACCCTTCTAGGGTTGGAGGAATAGACAGGAAATTATTCCCCAAACATGGTATCAGTTAGGGTTTCTTTCCTCTCCACCTTCCCGGCCCTCCCTCTCCTCCTTCCCTCCTCTCTCCTCCGCTGGTGTCCTCACGCTGCCGCCCAAAGACGCATCGCCCAAGACCCGCCTGCCTCCCATCTTCCTCTCGCTCGTGACATGGGCGGTCCTCGGATTCAACCGCCGCCCTCCTCGACCCTCCTCGACGCTGCCCTGCTCCAGATCCGCCGCCCGACGCTTGACCTCCGCTGCCGCTCCCATGGAGCCTGGCTGGGCGCTGGTGTCCTGTCTTGGCCGGAGGACCTCGGCCCTGGCTGGCCGGCCATGGTACCTCCCCTCATGACGGCCATGCGCCGCCTGGGCGGCCGACCATGGCCGCGCCCTGCTGGCGTCCTCGAGTGGGCGGGTGAGGCGCTGCTCTCCGCCACGGGGCCTCGCCTGGCAGCCGGGGCTTCGGTCTGCCGGGCGCGAGCTCCTCCGCTCTGCCGCCGGCACTGCCTGTCTGGCCGCCGCCACTGGATGGCTGGTTCTGGTGGCGGCCTGACGCCTGACCCGCAGGCACACTTCCTAGCCGCCTCTCTCGACCGGGCTCCTACTCCAGTGCCTCCTTCCCTTGGCGCCACGGTGTTCCCTACTTCCCCCACGCCTTCTCCGCCCCGCCTTCCGGGGAGCTTGGCCCCACCTCCGCCGCCGCCGGCCCTCTGGCTGCGGCCACGAGAGCGCCAAGACCGAGGCCGCCGCCAGAGGCGGCGTGTGGCTGCCTCGCCTTGAGCAGCGCGTATCGCGACGCCTGTTGCCGGGTCGCCGAGGCGAGCACTTCCTCCACGCCCGCAGTGAGCTGGCCGCCTCTTCTCGCAGCCTTCGCCATCGCCCGCCCACGCCGAGCGCTGGACCCCGGGTGGCACGACGACCCCATGGTCGCCTACCTACACCTTCAGCCGCCGGGGTCCACATCAAGAACTCGTCACCGCCCTCCTCGCCTCCACCTCCACCTCCCACGCTCGATGGAGGGACCAGTTCTCGCGCTCGCCGCTACGCCTCGACGCCACGCCCTTCGACACTCCCGCCTGCTCGCGACCCTCCGACTGTGGCAGTGAGAGGGTAGTTGCCACGGCCCTAGTCACGCGCTTTTTCCACATCGCGACATCGTAGCAAACACGCGTAGCACAAAATTGAGCCTATTTCCTATATCGTAGCTAATGTCGGCCTAGGCCGACGTACACGGCCCGCCATGGCGGCGAGCTGACAAGATCGCCATGTCCTGGATCTGGGACCATCTCCTCGGATCTCCGTGACATCGTCGTGACTGGATGCCACCGCGCGTGATCCGGCTTGCCCTCGAGACTCGCCGAACGCCAGACGCGCCCCAGCGACGCCGAAGCCAGACGCCGAAAGGGTGACTGTCCGTGGAGACTACTACCTAAGAAGAGCACACGCGCCATGACCTCGGGTACATCCGAGCACGTCCTTGGTGCTCAATGTTGCGGGACCTTCCCAAGATTCATGAGGCCTTGCGGACGTTGATCACGCACCAGCGGCCGCCACCCACCTTTCTGGAGGTTCGTGATGCTCTCACCCTCGAGGAGCTCACCCGGGGCCTCCACACACCTGCCTCGACCACGTCCACCACCTCCCGTGCTCCGCCGCCCCACCACCGCCCCTCCGCCTCGCCCGCCTCTCTCCTTGGTGCTCCCCGCCGAGCGGGGTGGCGGGCGCTGAGACGTGGACGCCCACCCAGACTCGACCCTCCTCTCGCCTCCTCTTCCCGAGGTGCGCCTGGCCGACCTTCTCCAACCCGTGGTCAGGGCGTATCTCCATGTGGCCCCACCAGGGTCAGGGAGGGGGGGCTCGTCTCCCGCACCAACCGGCGGCCATGGTCGCGGTGGTCGCCTCCCACGCCACTGACTCCACCTCCTCCTCGCCTACCGTGGCGGGGTGGGATCAGCCGCCATGCGCCCTTCAAAGACCGTAATGACCGCCAGCACCGAGTGGATCGCCGACTGGTGCCTCTTACCACACTACTCCGGATGCGGGTATCCTTTCTTCTGTCCGACCTCCTCACCCCTCTTGTCCTTCTTCCATCATGGTCGGTGATGGTTCTTGTCTTTCGGTCACTTATGTGGGTTCTGCTCATGGTCCCTTCCGTCTCTCTGATGTCCTTGTTGCTCCTCAGATGGTTCACAATCTCCTTTCTATTCACAATTTACAACCGACAATTCTTGTTTTGTGGAGTTTGACACTTCGGTCTTCTGTGAAGGATTTGGCTACCAAGGCCCACTCCTCCGTGATAGCACCGGCCCCTTTACACCCTTCGGCTTCTCGCTCACGCCTCTACTTCACCTTCGCCTCCTCCACCGTCTCTAGCCGCGACTCGTCTTCCACCACTGCACCGCCGCCTTGGCCATCCCGGCCGAGATGTTTTGCTCAGATTAGTCGTAGTGGAGATGTCGCTTGTACTAGGACTCCTGAGCACCTCATCATGCATGCCAACTTGGTCGACATGTCCAAATTCCTTTTCTTCTTCTTCGCATGTCGCATGTTTTTGATCTTATCCACCGTGGATTTGTGGACTTCTCCTGACTCAGATTTCGGCCATAAGTATTATCCGGTGATCATTGATGATTTCCTTCCCTGGACCTTCGTGCCAAGTCCGACACCTTCCCCACCCTCCTTCACTTCTTTGCCCGAGTGTCCACTCGCGGCCTCACCGTTAAGGCTGGTCGACAACGGCCGTGAGTTCGATAACACCACCTCTCGCTCCTTCTTTCTCTCCCGAGGTGTTCTTGCATGTCTTGTCCAGTATACTTCCCACGTAACGGCAAGGCATAGCGCATGATTCGGACCACACGAACGATGTCATGCGCACTCTTCGATCCAGCCTCCGCCTCGCGTTTCGCGAGAGCCTTCACACCGCCACCTACCTTCTTAACCGCCTTCCTTCTATCGCTTCTCCGCCCGACTCACCACGCCTCTCGCATTCTCCCACTTACGATCACCTTCGTGTCTTGCGCTTGCTACTCGAACCTTGTCCGCCATCGCCGCCACAAGCTCACCTCGCCTCGACACGTTGTGTGTTCCTTGGTTACTCCCCCGACCATAAGTGGTACCTGCCACGATCTCCTCTCGCTTGATTCTTATCTCCCGACATGTTGTGTTTGACTAGCCTGACTTCCCTTCCTCCACCTCCACACCAGCGCTCGGCTCGCCCGCCACACGCGCCCGGCTGTCACAAGACGCCGCCTCTGGCCCGCCACCACACCCGCAGACGCTACACCGAGCCTGCGGTGTGTACCTGGCTGCCCCGTCAGGCCTCTCCGCCGCCGCCTTCTCGGCCTCCTCCGCCGTGAGGTGCTCATGACTATGCGCCTCGCGCGCTTATGTTCACGGCGCCGCTCCACGGCCGGCAGTCCTCCATCGCGCCCCACGCCGCCCGCGCCACCACCCGCCGCCACCACCACGCCGCCTCGGGTGGAGCGGCCGTGTACCACCCACGGCCATCCATCGGGATCCTCGCCACACCCATCCCATGGTGACCGGGCAAAGGCCGGGTTCTGGCCGCGGGCTCTCTCCGCCACCGAGGGGGAGCCACGACTCTCCGGTCCCGACGTCGGTTCGTGAGGCTCGGCAGATCCGAATCAAGGCCGTCGTCGCGAAGAAGAGAATTGAGCTCTTCTTGCCAACCGGACTTGGGACCTTGTGCCGTCCGTCTCTGCTTGCAATGTGGTGACGGCAAGTGGATTTGGACGATCAAACGTCGGGCTGATGGTACTCTGGAGCGCTATAAGGCGCGTTGGGTTCTTCGGGGCTGCTCTCAGCGACCTGGCCTAGATTATGATGAGACTTTCAGTCCCGTGGTGAAGCGCTCACATGCGCCTGCCTCTCGGCTCTCTCTCGCTCTTGGCCTGTGCACCAGCTCGATGTCAAGAATACATTTCTTCATGGCACTGGCCGAGAGTCTCTGCGGTCGGCCGGCAGGATTTGTGGACTCCAGTTGTCCGGATTTGGTTTGCGGTTGAACAAGTCTCTCTATGGTTTGAAGCAGGCTCCTCGGGCATGGTGCTCTCGGTTTGCCACCTTCTTGCCAAGTCAGATACTTCGTTGTTCATATATCACCATGCTGATGGGGTTGCCTACCTCCTCTCGTTGATGACATTGTTACGATGCCTCTAGTCCACGGTACTTCACGGATTATCTCCTCCTTCAACAGAAATTGCCATGAAGGATGCGGGCAAGCTTCACCACTTCTTGGGCGTGAGTTGAGCCCGTCGGTGGTCTTCTCCTTCACCGGCGTCCTTCACCACGTGTCGGTATGCCTGGATATCTGGAGCGTCGGATGATGATTGCAAGCCTTGCTCCACTCCTGTTGACACTCAAGCGGGCTTCAGCTACTACGGGTGATCCATGGTGATCCTCGCTTATAGGAGTCTTCTTTGGAGCCTTACAAGATTACCTCACTTTCACCGGATCTCACCTCTGACTGTCGTGAGATCGCCTCCATATGCATGATCCACGAGTCACACCTTGCTGCTGCTGGGCGCCTTCTTCGCTACGTCCGAGGCACTGTTGACTACGGCTTGGTCCTCCACCGGTCTCCGTCTGCTGAGCTGGTAGTCTACACTGACGCTGACTGGGCGGGGTGCCCAGACACGCGCCGCTCTACCTCAGGTTATGCCGTCTTCCTCGGCAACCCGATCTCCTCGTCCTAGCGACGGCGGTTGTCTCTCGCCGAGTCGAGGCGAGTACGGGATTGCTAACGGCGTGGTGGCGTCTGGCTCCGACAACTCTTGGTGACTTCACAGCTCACCAAACACGCTTCGTCTCTGCGACAACGTCAGCGCCGTGTACCTCTCCACCAACCCGGTTCAGCATCAGCGGACGAAGCATGTGGAGATTGACTTGCATTTCGTTCGTGACCGGGTGGCTATCGGCGATGTTCGGGTTCTCCATGTACCGACCACCTCCCATTTTGCTGACATCTTCACCAAGGGTCTTCCCACCTCGACCTTCTCGGAGTTTCAGTCCAGCCTCAACGTAGCCAGTGGCTAGTTGTGGCTACGGGGGGCCTTGTGTGTGAGTTTCTTTCTTTGTTGGCCAGTCTTGTACACCGCTGCTCCGGTAGTCCAGACTGCGGGGGGTGTTAGTGTATATATGTGTGAGTGGCCCATATGGCCTGTGTACAGCCCATAGAGGCCCATGTATAGCTAACTCTATATACCCACCCTTCTAGGGTTGGAGGAATAGACAGGAAATTATTCCCCAAACAATTTCACATGTTGGGAGCGGACGTGGCATGCCACATCTGATTTGAGGGACTAGATTGGACCGAAATTAATAGTTCAGGGACCAAATTGATCTTTTTGATAGTTCAGGGACTAGTACCATTAGGTGTTTTTTTTTTGTTGCCATCAATTGGACTGCTAACGTTTCATGCAAACATGTAAGAGTTCAGTAATAAGAGTGCAACAATAACACTCCTGTTTCCAAAATTGTGTTTCAATAACACTTTTTTTCCAGCAGACTTCATGCCCCTCCCATTTCTTTTCCAAGATGGGGTGATGTTTTTTAATCAAACCTTTTAACTTAGTCAATATAAAGATACACAGCTCTCCTGTGTATTCGAGAGAGGAAAAAAACTAGCTCATACCTTACATACTGTAAAGATACTTGGACCAAAGGTGCTCTTGAATTTGGACCACTGTATCAAGTTTCGGCCTAAATTTGGCCTTTTGTTACTCTTAACTTTGCAGCAGCCTCTGAAATCTGAATCAACAGATTACATTTGGTTCCCTTTTCTTTTTATTAACAAAGGAAATGAATTTGTTTGATTATAAGCTCAATTTATTTTCTTCCAAATGCATGCAATTACTCTCCTGTGAAGATTTATAACATTTGATCTCTAGTTTATTGCATCATTATTGAAGGATTCATTTTACATCTCAGGTTTTAGGGAGAACAATTGACCTAAGAAGCCTAATTACTCAGAGAATGAACAAAATATTCCGGGAAAATATTGATTTTCTACTTGAGCACTTTGAAAATGGAGATCTGTGTGGTGTTGTGGTAAGAATTTTTTATTCACATCTACACAGTCTGTAATCCTATTCCGCTTGGTTTTCTTATGCAATCTACATACTGATCTGATAACTTCAATTTTTGGAACCCCCTCGTTTTGTCTTTTCAAATTAGGAACTGCAACAACTATTGGATATTTTGGAGCTTACACACCAATCAATATCAAGATTTCTTGAATTGGATTCTTACTCCCTTATGCTTAGTGAGATGCAGGAGAATCTTTCACTGGTTTCTTATTCAAGTCGCATCTCTTCTCAGGTTTGGGGACCTACAATGTTACTTTCCTTATAAAAAAATGTTACTTCCATGATTCCAATTTTAAGTCACAATACACTGAAGTGTTTTCATCTCGCCACTTCTGGTGGTCATGATCTATAATGTGCTTTTGTATCAGGTGTTGTTTCTTTGGTTGGCATGCAAATTACCGATCAGTGATGTTTTTTCAATTGTTGGATTGTGCAACCAGTGAATGATGTGTATTGTTTGTTGGCAATTACTTACTAAAAGTAACAATTTGATAGCAAATTCTTACTTGCAAATCACATTATGAAGGGCTGTGTTACATTATGAAATGCATGTTTGTGCTTATTCTTGCAAAGTTGGCTCTTTCATCTAATTAAAAATTTATTCTAATATGATACCTTTCTGGTTTCCAGATATGGAGTGAGATGCAGACAGATTTCTTGCCCAATTTCATCTTATGTAATACCACACAGCGGTTTGTTCGATCCACAAAAGGAACTCATCACTCTTCTCAGAGATCAAGTGCTTCTACTGGGAAGCCCTACTTCTATTGTGGGTCATATGTAAGCATTTTTTTAATCAAATCGGCAGGTTGCCATAACAGTTGTCAACTTGTGAATTCAAATTCTTGGTAATGCAACAATCAACAGAACATATGCTGATTAAGCCTTGTACTCAAGAGCATCTATTTCTTGGGTTGATGGATATGCTTAACCACACACGGTATAAATTTGAAACACATGCTTCAAAGTTTAGGAGCTGAATACCATGAATCTCGAAGATATTGTATAAGCATCTTGGACCTTACTATTCCAATTTTACTGAAGATTTCCTATTTGTACCTGCCAACAAGCTATACCTTAATTTGTGCTAATGCGTGTTCTCATTTCCGTTGTAGGATTTGACCATGGCATACCAGGGTCTTGCTGGGTTGTACCGTGACTTTTTTGGAGTCCCTCATATGTTCGCAGTTGTTAAACTGCTTGGTTCCAGATCCTTGCCTGCAATCATCCGTGCTTTACTGGATCATATATCAAGTAAAGTGAGTAGTAAGAAAGCATTTTATTATGTCATGCACCAGAAGAAGACATACCTAGAGATGATCAAATTTATTAAGAAACTATTTTTCTTCCTTGTCAGATTACAGGTATGGTGCCGAAAATAACTGGACTGCAAGAAGCATTGCCGAAATCTATTGGACTTCTTTCCTTTGATGGTGGTATAGCAGGTAATGTTAGCTGGTGGCAATCGTGATTCTAAATCCCATTGTGAATGTCACCTAATGTACTATCATTTATTGCCAACGCTTATTGTACAATCAACCCTATCTATTTTTGTTTATTTTACAAGAGAAATATATGTTTACAGAAGTTCATTTTTTGATCATGTGCTAGTCATGAGCATCTCCCCTTCAGAACAAAAGCTATCTTGGTAGTATATTTACTTTTGTTGGTGTCAATGTGGTGGGCAGTGTTAGGCTATTAGCTACAGTATATGTTCTAATTTAACATTGGGGTATATATTTGGTAAATCCATTTTAGAATTTTTACTGGCCGCAATTTCATTAATTTAGTTTTGTATGGACACTCTCAGCTATCATGTACAGGTTGGGCTCGCATGCATGGTTGATGGTTGTCTAGCCAAATACGTTTAATTTCCAGTGTATTTAGTACATACACCAGCATGCAGTAGTTACATGCCAACAAAATGTCTCTAGTTTAAGTTCTAAGAAGGATGAATTGTGTGCTGCCTTTATTGTAGGTTGCCAGAAAATAATTCATGAAATATTGACATGGGAAGCAAAGTCTGAAGTGAAAACTGAAGTCCTTCATGACCTTAAGGAAATTGGAAGTGCTTTGTATTGGATGAGCATTCTAGACATTGTTTTGGTAAGCATATTGTATGTTCACAGGGTGGGTTTATCAGTTTGTTCAGTTTGTGATCTGGTACTCTGTTTCTTCTGCTGTTATGAAAACTTGAAGGTACTTTAGTAAAGCGGCTGGAAACAGTACCGTTGTAGAGAACTGGCACAATTTTGCAGTACACCTATTGAGAGCAGGCCATAAGCTCCCTTGATCCATGCACAAAAGGGTGTCAAGTGCAAAAGTCAGGATCCACCGAAGTGGGTAGTTTTAAACGTGACGTGTGTAGGACTGTCCAAATGCTGTTTTTATCCCAATCATGGAGATGCTAACAGTTTCTCCTTTTTCCGCGTGTTTGTTTTTCTCAATATATCCTGTATTTATATTTTGTCTTTATCTAGTTCTAGTTAGACGTTTAGGATCCTTTGAATCCTTCACTGAATGTTAGTTTAGTTGGCTACACAAGGAGCAGAAGGTTTCTTTGGAACAAGTTTATGTGGCGCTACCCTCAGTTCCAGAACTGTCGCACTAATGTGGAGGAAACTGCCTACCACCTATTCTTCAACTGCAGCTTCAGTTCAGCCCGCTGGAGCAAGATTGGCCTACAATGGCACTTCAACCTACCATTGTATAGGATGTTCAAGAATGCAAAAGACATGTTCCAAAACCCTTTCTTCATGGAGAATTTTATTATAGCTACTTGGCACATCTGGAAGCTCACTGATTTTTGAAGGGAAACGTCCATCCATAAATTCCTCTGGGTCTCACACTTTGTGGCTGAGGCCAGACTTCAAGCTCACAGAATCAAAGAAAGCAATAGACAATCTTTCCTCAACTGGGTTGATATAATTTAGCTTAGCTTGTTTAGCTCTTTCTTGAAGTTTTTTATTTTTTACCTTGTAGGGTACTTTGGTGCCTCTTTTTATTGCTTTCATGTACAGTTTCTTCTTTACTTTTTTTCACAGTGGGGGCCTCCCCTGCTGCACAGTTTTCAAAAAATATGTTCTTTGTGCATTCTGCACTTTTATGATGCTCGGTGTAAATAGCATAATATATTGCTGACATTGATTTGTGTGTTTTGTATATACTTAAAAAGCTTCAGTCTCAGTCATGAATTTTCACCTTGACTCACATTTTTCTGCCTTTCTCATAATTTTCTCTTTATCTTACTGAATATTGACATGCATATGTTTTTTCTGTCTCTCCATTAGAGACAAATCGACACCACACAGTTCATGCAGTCAGCTCCATGGCTGGGACTGGTTCCAGGAAATGATGGACAAGTGAAGCATGCCTACCCTGATAATACTCCATTCACGACACTTTTAAATGCTGCCACCAATGCTGTCACATCAAGCCCTGCATGCCCAAATCCATCTACGTTTCTTGTGATGTCAAAGCAAGCTGAAGCTGCCAGTAAGTCCATATATAACTTACTAGGTTGTGTTTTCTAGTGATTTGCATGCTGACTGAAATTTTCAGAAAAGTCAATCATTATTTGTGGCTGTTGCCTTCCAGTTTGTGAATGTCACACGAATGACCTCTTAGCTAAATGGCATTGTTTATTTTATTTTGTTCATAGGAAGAACGGTGTTACCTTTGATGAAATCAATTATTCTTAGTTACGCCTTATCAGATTGGATTAAGGTCCAAATGGGCTGGGTTGCAGCCCCAACATGCTGGCCCATACAAGTGACACCTTGAAGTGTTCAAACTTGTGATTTCCATCTCACTGTTGTACCCTGTTATCAGTTTAAATAACAAAAATGTTTCGACAGGTCTACTGTACAAATCGAATCTCAACTCTGGTAGTGTTCTGGAGTATGCTCTTGCTTTCACAAGTGCTGCCCTGGATAGACACTACAGCAAATGGAGTGCAACTCCTAAGACGGGTTTTATTGACATAACCACTTCAAAGGACTTCTATCGCATTTTTAGTGGTCTTCAGTATGTAAGTAAACTCAGGAAGATTTTATTCTACTAAATGTTTTCAGCTACTCAGCACATATCTCATTTAAAAAACTCTTATTTCACATTTATTATTGTCATATGAATATGGATTGATTAATGAACATGATCATCCTATTTTGTTCTCTCGCTTTAAGAACACCAAGGAACCTTTTTCTTCACTTCATGTCTATGGGCTAATTTTATTTTTAAAAATAATACAAATATTTTCTTTAGGAAATCCTTCTCTTAGTGGTTTTCTTTGATTAATTCAAGTTCTGTATTTCTTCAGAAACTAGAACCGTAACATGTACCATTAACAAATATTAGCATCCTGAATCTGTGGTTGACTCTTCTTGTTTGTTATTGGGAAGTATGATACTTGCTAATTGAACACCTGACAGTTAAGGAGCAGGCTACTGGTGGGTGTGTGGGCAAGGGTTTTCAGGAATTTGAATATTGCTATTTGAAGTCTTTGACTTCATCATCAAAAGATTGATTCTTATTCTCCAGTCTTCGTCCATTTAGCGGTTCTTTTTTGGGGCATACTATCATCAAACGATTGATCCTGATGTAGCTTCCACAATACTTCTGCTTTTATATGTTCCTGTGAGTGTTAAACTTTTAGTTCTTCCTCATGTTTATAATTGACAGATTTCCTTTTTCTCCCCTCCAGAGTTACCTAGAAGAGAGCATTAACTATCCTTCAAAGAAGCAAGAAATGCTGGGCGATTCTGTAGCATGGGCTGGTTGTACAATCATGTACTTACTGGGACAACAGCAGCATTTTGAGCTTTTTGATTTCTCCTATCAATTTCTCAATGTGGCAGAAGTAGAAAGTGCAACAATTTCACATTATCAATCATCAGAGAGGACTAAAACTCCAAATCTGTTGCAAGTGAGATCATTTCTTACTGTATTCATTTCGGGAACTTCCATTTTATTGGTTTAAACTTGCTAGCTTTCTGTAGTTAATTAATTTTATTTTTTAGTTATGTTGCATGAGGTCATGACATAGAAATAAGGACATGTGTTAAAATTTTTTTAACAAAAACTACTAGATGTAGGGAGGACATGTTGTTGGATTCATCTCCATTCACAAGGTATTGGAAAGATAACTCATGCATGGATAGTAATCATTTGTCTTTTTCACATCTTCCAAATGCTAGAGCTCACAACTGAAAATTTTGAACGAGTGTGGACCATGCCCTACTGTATGCCTGGAAGGTGTTTCTTAAAAAATGTTTATATACTTCACCCTTTGTTTACCCTTAACACTTCGTGTGTGTGTGTGTGTGTGTTTCGCCTTTCATGGTTTCCTGTGGGTTTCATCTCTAGCCTACCCCAACTTGCTTGGGACAAAAGGCTTTGTTGTTGTTGTTGTTGTATCCTTAGTCCATTGGTGTCCAAAAGCTATATAGTAACAAAGCATATGCCCCATATGTAATCGACTGCCTCTCAAATGTTACTTTATTTGCCATTTTGTATGCCTGTCTGAAATAGGAAACTTATTAAATACTTTATTGCACTTTGATTTGGAAATTCATTGCTCTGCATATGATTTGTGTAAGAAGGGCTATGAGGGCATCCTTGAAGCAATGAGGAAGGCTAGGAGGCTCAATAACCATGTTTTCTCCATGTTGAGGGCGCGCTGCCCCCTTGAGGACAAGGTCGCGTGTGCTATCAAGCCAAGTGGGGCACCTCTTCACCGTATGAAGTTTATGAACACCGTTTCTGCTTTCGAGACGTTGCCTCAAAGAGCCACCTGACCGACTTCCCAGGTGGATTTGTTCTTTCTTGTATGTGAGATGGATATGTTATGTTGTTGTAGGCTAGTTGTAAATTATGTAGTTGCATTCATAAACGGGTGAATGGTGAACCCTGGACTTCAAAGAATGTACTGCTTGTTGTATATCTAAATTAGGGTCAGTGTTGGTCTCAAGAAAAATGATCTACACAAGTTTTACTATCAAATTTCAGATTTTACGTAACTGAACGAAAATGTAGAAATGAAGAGCTGAGGCAGAAGACTCACTGCTAGTTTTTCTTAGATCGACTCACTGCTAGTTCATGGGTATTGTTATGTGCATATTTCTCAAACTGCTCTCCAAATGTATTTGGTGTTTGACAAATCAGATTAGCTTCACAAATTGTGTTATCTGTGGAGGGGTTCTTTTACCCTATCTCATTGACTTGCGTTTTTCTTTCTTAACTACTTACCTACATGTTGTATTAAACCAGTTGATCAAACACATACTGTATCTTGGGTGCAAAAATGTTAGCAGAATAGTGCCATCACTGTCGCACAATGAGAGCGATTTTCTGCACATGACAGATATGGGATGCTCAGGCATGCATTTGACTGATCCAGGTCATGTCAAGATTTCCCTTGCTAACTGCTAGCGAAGTTATGTATCTTCACTTCAGACTATCTAGATTGCCATATAGCCACCAATCCGACGGCCTTTTAGTCCTGTTTCTGTCGTCAGACGAGATTACTGTCCCTGACAAAGTGACAAGTGCTTTGAGACGAGTCAAGCATCAGCATTCAGCGTCTCACCAAACCGTTGAAGTCAGCACGTTTTTCACAACTGTGTTTTCAGTATTTCCATTATTTGACATGAGAGCGCGGATACTATTTCAAGCTTGTTGGTTCAGGTAGACCCACTTCAGTTCCTCACAACTCAACTGCTTCACTCTTGCTCCAGATGTCCTGGGAAAGATCGCACAACTACTACACCCGTTCGTGCCTTCAGATGCATACTTGCATAGTTGCATGCAAACACTCTTAACATATATAAAAACCTTCTCTTACCAATCGTTTAACCACCAAGCAAGAAACACAAAGAAATATACACAGCTGAGCTCCAGAAACGAGCACATCCGAACCAACCAACAAAAACCCTAAGATGTTGAGCTTCCCATCACCAGCCGTTCCACTCACCGTCCTCCTCATCGCCACGCTCCACGTCGCTGCCGTCCACGCGCAGATACCTGCCTCGGCAACGACCGGCGCCGCGGTCGCCGCGACAAACCCACAGTCAGGCAGCGGCGGCGGTGTCGGCGGCGTGGGCGCCGGCGGCCCGGACGCGCCGCTGGAGCTCTACATGCATGACATCCTCGGCGGTTCGAGCCCTACGGCGCGGCCCATCACGGGCTTGCTCGGCAACATCTACAACGGGCAGGTCCCCTTCGCGCGCCCCATCGGCTTCAGCGCGCCACGGAACGGCGTGGCGATCCCCAACGCCAACGGCCAGGTGCCCACGGTGAACGGCAACAACGGCATCCCGCTGGACACCGGCCTGTCCGGCGCCGGGTTCCTGCAGCCCGGGAACGGCGGCGCCGCCGCTGCACCGGCGCAGGTGCAGCTCGGCCCCGACGGGCTCAGCCTCGGGTTCGGCACTATCACCGTCATCGACGACGTGCTCACGAGCGGGCCGGACCTCGGCGCGCCGCCGCTTGGGCGCGCGCAGGGCGTGTACGTGGCGAGCTCCGCCGACGGGTCGTCGCAGATGATGGCGTTCACGGCCATGATGGAGGGCGGCGAGTACGGCGACACCATCAACTTCTTCGGGGTGTACAAGGTGGGCACGCCGCTGTGCCGGCTGTCCATCACCGGCGGCACCGGCAAGTTCAAGGGCGCCTGCGGGTTCGCCGAGGTGCGCCCGCTCATCGCCTCCGGCCAGCACGTCACCGACGGCGCCGAGACGCTGCTGAGGACCACCGTCCATCTCGCTTAAGTAGTTGTGTTCGGACTTTCTTGTCATCGGTGCATGCAGTGTTCGCGTCTCTAAGTATGATGCTGTAAGTCTGTAACTGCAAGTGTGTATTTGTGTCTGCGGGGCGTGCGAATTATGAAAGCGGTAAAAATATTGTGTGGTTACATACAAAAGATCTCACGTAAGCCTGTTTGCAACATGCATGATCCATACCCTGTGTGAATCTCCACCACTCGCCTATCTAGAACCAGTGAACGATTTGCAGCAAATTGCAAATACAGCTACCAGTCCACGTATTTACAGCGAGGAGTTCATTCTTACAGCACGGCAACGAATGCCATCTGAGACGGTACGCTTCCATATCAGATTTCGTCAGATAAAGTAGCAATTTGTGAAACTGCATCCTCAAGGCGAGACAAGTGTGCAGAAAACCTATCCTTCAGCTCTGCAGAATCCGCTTCATCAAAGGCGCCTCGCATAACCTTGAGACCATTCTGTAGTAACAGCATCCCTTCGCAGATTCCATCAGGCACCTTCCTCTTCTTTGCGCTGGCATCCTTCGTGATCTCCACTTTCTCACGCTCACAGGCAACTGGAATTTCAGAATAAGCTTCAACCAGTTTCTTCAGCGATCTCCCCTCTGAAACTAGGAACCGGAATTGCTCTTCAGACCATCTGTCAGTGTGCAAGGCAGCCTCTTTCTGAAGATAAGCCCTCAGCTCCAGCATGAATCCGTTCTCTTCTATGCTTGTCCCTGTGCTTGCATTGTATGAAAGGGCAGCATCTCCAGGAACAAATTTCCAGAGCTGTGTAAAGGATGTGCGGGCAGCAAAGTACCGAAAGGAATCCATTACTAGGTGAATGAGTGCCCAATGCCGTTCCTTCAGCAGGAAATGGTACAGATCCCACATTGCAGAACAAAGTTGGTTAGCATCATCTTCGGTAACGTTCAAGTGACCGAGAATTGCCATGAAGGAAGCCATCGACGGTTTGCATTGAGACAGCGCTGCATTTGAATTATCCGAAGTGGACAAGAACAGAGTGTGCAACTGCAAAGTCAACTTCTCCATCTCACTGAACGTGCAAAGATGCCTTGTGTTTGAGATAATATCCAACATGGAGCTAATGTGCTTGGCGAGGTGATCCTTAACACTATCAGGTGCAGTTCCATACATTTTTATGAGAGAGATGGTGAACTTAAACATAGCGGTGATGCTCTTCTCATCTATGATACTATCATCCTTTATCTCACTGTGAAAAGAAGGTACAGATGTAAAAGAAAGCCATCATCATGACTGAAAAATACTTCCAGTAAGAGAAAGGACTTACCAACGCTGCAACGCAGAGGCTAGAGCATGTACAGGCAATCCTATAACACCGCAGCTAGAAGGTGGAGCATTGATTGATGGATGATTCTTGGAGTAGCTTTCCAGATAACCAGCAAAAGAGCTAAACATTTTCTTCACAGCAAGCTCCTTTATACCAGCAGATAATGAATCGAAAGGAAAACCTTCCATCAGCAATGCTAAGTGTAAGATTGAGGACTTGGAAGAGTTTTCATCATTCAGCACACATGTATATACTTGATCAACAGTTGCAGAAGATGCATAGCTCAAGATTATGCACAATGAACGTGCAACCTTCCGCAAAGTACTGAGAGGCACAAGAACTTCCTGTGGTGATGCCACAACTTTTAACAGGACGAATAATTGACTAACTATATTAATTGAAGTCTCAGTTTCAGCATAACGCATGAAGAAACACCATAGTTCTGTAATAATTTCCAAGCAAAGGAAATGAGGATGGAAAAGATTTTCAAGTAAGAAAGCTTCCAGCTCATTCCAAGCTGCACTCGAGGCAACAGCAGAAATCATAAAAGTCTTCAAGGCTTGTATGAGAGAAGTATACACAGGTTGCCAAACTACTGCAGGAGAATGGTCTGCACCATACAAGGCAGGGATTTTGAAGCCAAGGACGTATGAGTAGATGTCTTCTGAAGTTAAGATATTAAGAAGAGTTTGTAGCTTTTTAGATAATTCAATTACCACCACTTCTGTCAACCACGAGGAAGCATTGAGAAGGTGCAAAAACACAACTAAATCAGCAGGTAAAAGTGCTCTATTTCTATGATCAACATCTGAATCCGTAGAGAAAATGCAATCCAATGAATCCAATGAAGATCTTTCAAAAAAT
The DNA here is from genome assembly GCA_022644695.1 of Cenchrus purpureus. Lineage (NCBI taxonomy): Eukaryota > Viridiplantae > Streptophyta > Magnoliopsida > Poales > Poaceae > Cenchrus > Cenchrus purpureus. The sequence goes on along the minus strand of CP053458.1, from coordinate 26,693,442 downwards.
GAATCCAATGAAGTCATGTGATCTGAACTATTAGCTTCTTCGTTTTCAAAAAAATAACGTGCAATCTGACATTTAGAATCTGGTGTTACTTCAGATGACTTCATAAGTGTATCTAGCAAAACAAATAAAGTTGGCTCCAACAACTCAACAAGTGCCTCATTTGCTGCTTTCAATTGTGGCTTCTTGCTGAATAAAATGCTTGTGGATGTGATCACTAGTGCACACCTGATTATATTCCTGTGTATACTCATTGCTTCAGATGGATATGCTGAACAAATCCTTACAGTATTTATCAGGAAAAACTTGATTGGTAGGAATGCCCTTCTGGCTTCAGAGGTACCTATGGCTTCTGGTAATGGTGTGCACCATGTTTCGGCAGCAACTCTCAGAGACTCAATGGGCAGAGAGAGAAGGATTAGGATGATTTCTCTGACATTTATTTTTTCTTCAATCATTCCTTTACCACTTTGCAGTAAGGAGACTACACCCTTCCATGATACATTCAGCAAAGTCACCTGGCTTCCACCACTGGATGCTGCATAGGTTCCCAATTTACACAAAGTCTGAATAGTGGATGATGTCATCCTGGTCACATCACTAGCAATACCTTGTTCGATGTGTTTCACAGTAGTCTCTTCATCCGGTATGCTCGTTTTGCAGTTTTCTGCTTTTGCAGCCTCAGAGTATGCCCGACACAGCTTGGTTGTTTCATCTAGAAAAACAGGTGCAGCCCTAGTGATCTCCGGTGCAGCTCCATGAATTTTCTGTGACCATATATCCGTCAGAGAGATTATACAATGACATCATTTCTGCAACATTAACATGGCAAGAGTTTGAAAAGAACACCCACTATATATGATCAGAGTATGCTGATAAGATATATCAAGACTAAGGATTAGGAAGTTCATTTCAATGATGAATTTCCAATATGGGCATCATATGAATGGTAACAACTTTAACTCTAATAAGCAGTGCACTACTTTAGGAAATGGGAGAATATCTATGAAAAGGTAACACAAATAAAAACCTAATATAATACAAGATTAGGTAAATTATGGCTGAAATAAACACATATATGCCAGTACTTCTGCTAAAGAACTGATTAGTAAAAGAGTAAAAAGAATTCTTCTCGGTAATTTGATCTTTGACTTATACTTCATATATTGCCATTTTGCCATTTCACCAAGTTAATTCTACCACAGTGCAAGATAAAAGTTTACCTTTTTGTCAATTATTGAGCTTTCCGTCAGACTTAGCAACTCTAAAATAAAATCACCGGTAGTGTGCACCATATCTACAGTGATGCATTTTGCTGCGGAAGGAAGAAGCTTGATCGAGATATTTAAGGTCATTGAAATTATCTGGAACCAAGAAGTTGAGTTTCTGTTAGATTCCTCATGAGAAGGATACCGGAAATGGATAAAGGATGCAGTGGCACTATGTAGTAACATGAAGCATAAAACAAAATGGACAAGTTAGTGTAGAAATGTGCCAATTTATAGTACTACTATACACTTAGCTTCAATTTTTCACTTATACACTTATTTGCCTTACAAAGATTCTGTCCACAAGTTATGTTTGTCTTACAAAGATTCTGTCCGCAAGTTACGTTGTAATTAAATTCATGTCAACTGTATAACCCACGGTGATAGCTACAAAGAAACTTGGCATGTGCTAATTGAAAGGTTCTACCATCCACTATCTTTATAGTGATTTCTTCTGGAACTCTGGAGGTAAAGTGGAATCACAAATAATACATAAGTATTGGTATAAGATTCCAGTTTATATCATAAACATGTATGAATGTATGGTCTGCTTTAGGCTACAAGCTTACAGAAGCAGGCAGAGGAAAGGGATAGCAGATGATACATCAATATATATTGTGATAATCCATCCAAATTAACACAAACAATTTAAGCAATGTCAAATGCAGTTCCATATTTCAAATGACCTCTGGGAGAATTCTGGAGTGTTGGACCTCTTCAGATTCCTCAATAGATTCAACAGACCACAGGAGATGCTTTCCGCACCAGGAGCTGGCCTAGTATAGATATACGAGCAATCAAATTTGGTTTCGTTGGTTGGGCAAGATTGCAGATAGCCACAGCAGTTAGAAAACACCTTCCAAGGTCCCTAACAAACTCCACTTAAAAATGTAAGAACTACCTTTGCAATAAGGGCAAGAAATTGCCCCAGACAGTCAGCCGTATCTATACATGAGCATTTCAGAGCAACCTGCAAAATTGAGTTGTGTAGCACGCAGTGCGATGCACCTGAGCACCTGGAATCATCCCAAGATATCTAAAATGTTGTAAAGGTAATACAGAGAAACACAGTAACAGCAAACACTCAGAGCATCAACTAGGACTGACTGACTCAGCAGCAGCTTCTAGGGTGGTGAGACTTGCCATCCAATCTCTATTTGCAAATAGTAAAGGCTAAAGAATTAAATAAAATAATAATGAGGGGGGCAAGGATACAGTAAGACTGTCGAGTATTAGGCTCAGATCATTTGGAGAGTACTCAAAGGAACTCTCGAGTTGGTTAATAAGGGCAATTCTATTCTCCAGCACCTGTTAAAAATCGATATAAAGTTAGCATGCTGCAACTGACTTCATTGCACGAATATCATATTAAGCCTCATGCTAACATGTAATCGCTGTTTCAGAAGAAAAATGCAATGTCTGAACTCTGAAAGCAAATGGAAATGAACAGAACAGCTTATCATAGCTAGCATCAAAACAACCAGACACGAGACCTCCAATGCAAATGGGGAGTGTACCAATGAGCTCGGAAAACACTACTCCCATCCACCCACCCACACAAAACGCGTCTGCTAGCGTCAATTGATTGGCAGTCCACATTAATTCCAAGTTTCACGGGCGCGCGGGCACCGCCGCGAATTCATGGCGGCCTGGACCAAATCAAACCCTAGGGGGAGGGGAATGAGCGGGACGGAACGGACGAAGCGGAACCGCGAAACCGGGCGCCTCCACGAGAAGCGAGGGGGGTGATGTCGTACCTCGGAGGATTTGATCGCCCCTAGGAGGGACTCCAGGTCGCGACGCCTCCCCTCCGGCACGCCGCCGCCGCCGCCGCCGTCGACCTCCATCGCTTGCTCACCCTCGCTCGGCGCGTGGCTGGTTTTGCCGTTTCCCGCCTCTTCCGTTAGGCGCCCGCGCTCCAACTATTGGACTGAGTATTTCTTAGTTTGGGCTTGGCTATTTACTTCAACACAAAGTTTGGGCTTTGCAGCGGTTGCGGCGGACGGAGCTGTATAATGGGCCTTACAATCTATAGTCCGTTCGGCCCAGTCCTAAAGAAGTCTTCAGCTTTGAACGTCTGTCTCGTGCTCAAAGCTTTGAATTGCTCAGAAATATGCATTGTGATACCACTCTACGAGATCGACGCTTTGTTCACGAAAGCCATTGTCAGAAAGCCACGCGAACTTTGTGGAGAGGAGGAACGTGTGGAGACCTAGCTACAGATACAAATGTACGCTCTCTTAATTACCACTGTGAATTAGCATTGTTGCCACTCTCTTAATTACATTAACATAATTGTTACTAAGCTTATTCAACTTTTGTAACAATGTTTTTTTACGTCCAAGTGTACAGCAGCAGATGTCAAGGGTTGCCATGTATAGTAAACTTTAAGAGCCTGCAAGTAGATCTCTGATCATGATATGGTCGGCATAAATCTAGTGAAAAAAACAGAATAATGTCAGAGCGCCATGTGTACTACAGGCTGCAGCACGATATATGACCCTCTCCTAACAAGAAAATGGAAAAAAAAAAAGAGTAGGTCAACGATCCATGAAAAATTAGCAAGATCCGGTTGTTCATTGTTAAACCGCGGATAATTACTGTACAAAATCGACCTTCGAGTATCACGCTCTGCCATCGTGCAAGGTCATACAATACGTACCCGATGCACATACTATTATACGAGGAAGTGCACAAGATTTACCATTGACACCAACAAAAAAAAAAGATTTACCATTGACCGATCAATTGTATCAAACTAATTACCCGAACAATCGAACGATTAATAATCATTAAACAATGTTGCAGTTAATGCCACTCCGCTATCAACGCTGCTCCGAACAGCGGGCCTCTGCAATCTGCACACATAAAAAGCTGATTGATCTACATCGGTATTCCCGTTGAATTCCAGAAACTTCAGAGCACGGCTGTAGGCCATTCACACTTTCACAGGGTGTGTAGTTCATCACACGTCTGCATTTGTACAGACTGCATCCTTCGTCTTCCTCAGTTCCTCATCTCAAATCGATCATCCATTGCTACAGTACGATTCATCATGCAACTAAGCGTGGCTAACTCCATCATCCAACTGGTGAGAACTGAGAAGCATCGCAATTCCCTTCCTCTGATCTTACCTGAGCCTTCTTCCAGTCATCACATGTTTGAAATGCACTTGGTCAGCATAAGTTGTTTCTGATCTTTGGCTTTTCACCGGATTATATTCACGCATAGCCTTTTCTGATGCTGTTCGTTCTTCCTGATTCGCGTGCAGCTGTCCAAATCTGCAGCGAAAGGCGGCGGTGCTTGGTCGCGCCGGGCAGTTGGCGGAGCGAAGGGAGAGGACAAGGCCGCGGCGAACGCGCTGCCGCCGCTGCAGCTCCTCGCCGTCCTCGCCGTGATAGCTTGGACCCTGTTCCTCTACTTGCAATTCTCCGTGCTCAGCGCCGCCGTGGAGGTGGTGGAGGCGAGCAATGGCGCCGACCCGTGCCGGGGCCGGTACGTCTACGTGCACGACCTGCCGTCGCGTTTCAACGCCGACATCATCCGCGACTGCAGCAAGACTGAGGACCACTGGGGCGACATGTGCGGGTTCGTCAGCAACGCCGGTCTCGGCCGGCCGCTCGCCGACCGCGCCAATGGCGTCATCACCGGCGAGGCCGGGTGGTACGGCACGCACCAGTTCGCGCTCGATTTCATCTTCCACAACCGGATGAAGCAGTACGAGTGCCTCACCAACCACTCCGCCGTGGCCAGCGCCGTGTTCGTGCCGTTCTACGCCGGCTTCGATTTCGCCCGCTACCACTGGGGCTACGACAACGCCACCAGGGACGCCGCGTCCGTGGACCTGGCGGAGTGGCTCATGGCGCGTCCCCAGTGGCGGCGCTTGGGTGGGCGCGACCATTTCCTCGTCGCCGGCCGGACGGCCTGGGACTTCCGGAGGAGCAGCAACGTCGACCCGGACTGGGGCAACGACCTCCTCACCATGCCGGCCGGCCGGAACATGTCGGTGCTCGTGCTCGAGTCCACATTCCTGCACAGCAGCGACTACTCCGTGCCGTACCCTACCTACTTCCACCCCAGGTCCGACGCCGACGTGCTCCGGTGGCAGGAACGGGTGCGCGACCAGCGCCGGGAGTGGCTCATGGCGTTCGTCGGCGCGCCGCGGCCGGACGTCCGAATGGACATCCGGATCCGGGATCACGTCATCCAGCAGTGCAAGGCGAGCAGCGCGTGCGCCCTGCTGGCGTGCGCGCGCGCCCCCGGCAGCCCCCAGTGCCACGCCCCCGGCGACATCATGCGCCTGTTCCAGAAGACCGTCTTCTGCCTGCAGCCGCCCGGCGACACCTGCACGCGGAGGTCGGCGTTCGACTCCATGGTGGCTGGGTGCATCCCGGTGTTCTTCCACACGGCGTCGGCGTATAAGCAGTACCGATGGCACCTCCCCATGGACCACCTCAAGTACTCGGTGTATATCCCGGACGCCGACGTCCGGCGGCGCAACGTAAGCATCGAGGCCGTGCTCCGGGCGATCCCGCCGGACACGGTGGAGAGGATGCGGGAGGAGGTGATCAAGCTCATACCGAGGATTTTGTACGCCGACCCCAGGTCGAGGCTGGAGACCACCAAGGACGCGTTCGACGTCGCCGTCGAGGGGGTCCTCGACACAGTGGCGCGGATCAAGAAAGGTGAGTACGTGGACAGTGGCCGGCCGGTCAGCGAGGACCCGCCGTACCTGTACGTCTCGACGGAGTCGAGGTTCCGGCCTAAATCCGCCGTTTCCAGAATAATGATGAGGCTGGATTTGTTGACATCGCTAACGCTGCCGCTGTTAAAAAAAATGGGGAAATGCTGGATTTTGAACCACTTCTCGAAATTTGGCTGTAGACAAAATGTATTCTTTTTTGACGAATCAGTTCACTAGATTAACGTTTTACTAGTTTTACACATTAATTGGGTGAGTACAATATTTCATATTTTCTTTATATTATTGTTTGTTACGGTACCCGAATGGATTTATAAGTTTGCGGGTAGTTTTCTTTTTTATCCTTCCTACCTTTTTTTATCCTTCTTATACTAAAAAATCAATAAATTTACACACTATTTTTTATAAATGTGCGGGCAATTGTCATTATTTTTTGGTACTTTGTTAGATGCTTCCTAATACTTCTTTGTATTTCACCGTTAGATTTTGATTTCAAGCCTCTAAAATTCATATTATATCGTACATTGGGTTCAAGTGATCAATTTTCAGTCCCAAATTGAGCACTCGAGTTCATGAAATGTTTCCTTATTCAACGAACTAGGAGTGTGTCTACAGCTAGTGCAAACGCCGTGTTTTCAAAAATTAATAACCAGTTAGATTACACCATTCTCATTTAGGGATTTCATATTCATATTCCCAAAAATACCACAAAATCGAAAAATTATTAAATTCATAGTTTAAATAGCTTTATACAGCTCATTAGTATTTTCGTTATTGTTGTTTCCTTGGCACATACCAAATACCCAAATTATTAATCTTGTTCGAGTTATTCGTCGGAGCTCGAATCCAACCTTCAGCCAGGTTTAACTAAAATCGAGTGAGGAGCATCTTCAAATCACTCAAGTGGGGAATAGCTGTTTTCCAATCTATGAATTGCAAATGCATCTCTCTTGGTTTTAGCATCTGGTGCCGGGGGGATTAGGGGAAGTGCGGGTTTTGAACCGGCGCGAGGATTTTTTTTTAACCAGACTCGTAAAATTCGCTCCTGTGAGAATTCGAACTCGGATCTATTAGATGCTACTCATGTGCTCTATTAGGCTAAAGGTCCATTCACTGTGAAAAACAGAGATCAGAAAGGATGTTTTCATTCTTTTTTTAGGTCAATGGAGGAGAGCGTCCCCCACCTAAAAAATTCACTAGGCTTCTTGCAAGCCAAAAGCTTGGGGTACATAGGCTTTCAGATTTTTTTTCTCTAAAAACATCGAGAAGGAGCAAATTAGTGAAAGCAGTGAGAAGGAACAAATTATTAGATAAGGTTTTACATTCCTATAAAATGTGCATCTGGCTACAGTATTCTTAACGTCCATACTGAATGGTTAGTTATCTCCCTTTTATTCCTTTTTTTTCTTTTTAAGTTGGGATTTTTTTTATTTCCCTTTGAAAACCTTCAATCCAAACATAGTGCAAACGTCTGAACTATGAAAGCAAATGGAAATGAACAGAACGGTTCATCCTAGCTAGCATCACAACAAACACGATCACATGAGACCTTCAATACGAAAAGGGGAGCTTACCAAAGATCTCGGAAAATACTACTCCCGTCCACTGACACAAAACGTGTCTACTAGGGTACTCCCTCTGTCCCGACCCGCCGGGATGTCCAGTTTCCGGAGCGGTAGAGCTCGATTCGGCCGCACGGAGCCTCGATTTGCCGCCGAGATGGGCGGGATGCCGCGATTGCAACCTGCTGGCTGAAGCGCCGAAGAAGACGCTGAGGATGCACTTGCCAACAATATAATATGGTGGTGGTGCCATTGACCTTGGGGCATGGGGGCTAGAGTCGTGGGCTCGTGGCGGCCCAACGGCGGACAAACTCCGCGGCTAGGACCTTCTCCGGTACGGTCTCCTCCGCGCACAAATCCAACAAGCTCTGCCTCTCGCCAACATCCAGTCATGGCTCTGACTGTTCATCCACCCTTGCATCCAATTGCAGCCACAACCATCCATTCGCTCCCCAATACAGGCCTCATTCAGACACTTCTTCTTGCTTGCCTACTTGATTCTGCTGCTAGATTAATGTTACACTACTTTGCCTTTGGTAGATCAATGCTTCGATATAATCACTTAAGCTGCACCTTCTGATTCATGACATTAGAGCTACTATTTATTCATGCCCATGATATAATACCAACTTCTTATCAGCAGACAAAAAGTTTCATTTCAATTAAACAGATCTCTAACCAGATCATAATCGGTTTGTAGTGTTGTTGTTCCCTGTAGCTGTAGTACAGCTTAATTTCTCAAGGAAGTTTATGTACGAGTGCTAACAATGTGGCTTTATTTCTATGTCCGGACTCCTCTACTTAGCCTGAATGCACTGACAACTCTATGATTCAACATAGCTTACAATAGCCATATGATATCCTTTGACAACTCTAAGTTCCTTACCATTTTTTACTGAAAGTGGGCAATCTGTTAACTACATGGTTGAGTGCAATCATACATAGGTTGCACTGATCTGTCGAAGGTATGTTGTTACTTTCATATATTGAGTAATTGGTGCCTACCTGAACTTGCTGCTTCTGTTGTATAGCTGGCACAGTTGTTTCTTTAACATGAAATCCTATGTGAATTCTTGGTCATCCAGTTATTTTTACATATTTGAAATGCACCGTGAGCACCTGAACTTGCAGCGTTGTGTCAAATAGGTCCATGAACTTAGAAACCAGACATCTGGCCCCTCGAACTTGCGAACCCGTTCACCCCAGGTCCAACCCGGTTTTGCATGGCTTGCATGGCGGTTTTGCATGAGCAATGTAGCGATGTTGACGTCAACGATTGCATCAACACTCCTTAATTTACGAAATTGATATCTTTTATTCGACTCCAAATATTGCAAATAATATATTAATTTTGATCGTCTCGACGAGCTCTTTGCAATGGTGTACTCCGTTTTGTTATTTGAGATAGTTTTATTTAGTGTAAAATTAAATATTTTTATAAAATAAGTGATATATTATTCTATAAAACAACGTACCCAGCCGTAAGGCGGAACCAAGAACAAACAGGCATCTTTGCACACGATTACGCGGGCTTCCACGAGATCCCGAATAATGCATGGCATGATTAGCCGAGACAGACGCACTTTCTCCAACGCTAGCTCCTCCCTCAGCGGCAAGCTCTCGAGGAGCCTTTCCTCGCAACCGTGATGCTGTCCAGCCAGATCAGTGCCCATGCATGCATGCTTCCACTCCTGTAGTACCCAAGAAAAAAGGACGGGCGCACCAATGGTAACCCTAGCCAAGGCTCGTGTTTCTTCTTTTCTTTCTTTTTGAAGCTACGCATTGGCCGTTTCGAGTTTTCGTATCTCGGTTGCTTGATCCGTAATTTTTTTAGACCACACCGTTGCACGTTTTTCATTAAAACAATGCCCATCAGGTACGTCGTTTTATAGAAATATTTAATTTTATATGGAATAAAATTATCTCAAATAACAAAACGGAGTACACCATTGCAAAGAGCTCATCGAGACGACCAAAATTGATATATTATTTGCTATATTTGGAGCTCCGAATAAAACTATATCAATTTTGCAAATTAAGGAGTGTTGATGTCATCGACGTCAAGATCGCATCTGATGCTCATGCAAAACCTCCATGCAAAACTAGGCTGGACCTGGGGTGAACGGGTTCGCAAGTTCGAGGGGCTAGATGTCTAGTTTCTAAGTTCATGGACCTATTTGACACAGCGCTGCAAGTTCAGGTACCCACCGTGCATTTCACTCTATTTGAAATGTTCTATTTCCCCCTGTCCTGAAACCATTTCCTGAAACTTTTATTTTTACCCTTGAATGATAGATCCATGGTAACATTGTGTATTTCCATTGCAGTTAGATTCAGTGGGGTTAGGGCAGAGCATCCCCTCCCAGAATTGAAGAACATAGTGATAAATTGTCCGCATGGTGTTTTGAAGTTTTGGTGATTGCTATCTGATGCAATTTGGAGGATGTTGAAGCATCATATACATGTGTTTGATGAACTAGGAACCTGATCTTTCATCATCTTTCAATATCTAATTATGTTCCTACCTAAAGGTTGGCTTTCATATCAAGTGTTTGACATACCTACTTTTGTTGTGATGAACTACACATGCTGCATGTCAACATCTGGAGGGTTAACTGCAAGCTTCACTCTTTGGTGCAGTCATTGCATTTACTCCCTCTGAAGCGCATCTCCCTGGTTCCGTGGCTGATGTCACCACACCCTTGATCCTTTCGGAACAACTATTAATTCCAGGTCCATGATATTTTATTTTTATTATGAATATAAGCATGTATAAGGAGTTCTTTATCTTCGATATAGTTGGGTTCAAGATTACCAAGAGATACACGCTGGCTAACTCATATCAGGCACACTGGCCACATCAGGCAAAGCGCGGCAACAACCGCGCCAAGTTTCTAGTTCGTTCGGAATTCCAGTTGTGACCGCCGAGATTTGGATGATGCAAATGGCTCTCAATTTTATTATTTGATGTGCGTGTGTTGCAAACGATCATAGCGAACACCCTGTGATGAGTCCGGTCCAGCACACCTCTCAGGAAAGCCCAAATCGCTTCAAAAGACTAGTCCAATAAGGGAAGGTGGCTCTCCCTTTTAAGGTGGCTTGGTCCTCCCAAACTAAGTAAGGTGGGATAATTTGGACGTGCACGGCTTCGCCGCCTACACTGTCGTGCGCCTACACTGTTCTGCGTCTAGCCCATGGACCGCCTACACCATCGTTGTCTGCGCACTGCTCTGCTGGCTAATCCGTACTCCTGTTGGACACAACTGCCGCCTACATTGTCGTGCGCCTGGCCAAACACCGTCGTGTGCCTACACTGCGCCGCCCATGGGCCGCCGCTTACACCGTGCGGTGCCTACACGGTTCTGCACCTGGCTAATCCGTACTCCTGTTGGACACGACTGCCGCCTACACTGTTGTGTGCCTGGCCAAACACCGTCGTGCGCCTACACTGTTCTGCGCCTAGCCCATGGGCCGCCTACACCGTCGTGTGACGCATCGTTTCTGCGCTGGCCAAACACCGTGCTGCGCTTACATCGCGCGCTTAGCCCATGGGCCGCCTACACCGTCGTGTGTCTGCGCTGTTCTGCGCCTGGCTAATCCGTACTCCTATTGGACACGACTACCGCCTACAATGTTGTGCGCCAGACCAAACCGTGCTCCACGGCCGCCTCTGTGCGCTGACCAATCGTGCCCTGGGATGTCCTCATCATCCCCCCTTCTTAACAAGGGCCCAGCTCTGATACCAAATGATGAGTCCGGCCCAGCACACCTCTCAGGAAAGGCCTAATCGCCCCAAAAGACTAGTCCAATAAGGGAAGTGTGACTCTCCCTTTTAAGGTGGCTTGGTCCTCCCAAGCTAATCAAGGTGGGATAATTCGGACGAGCACGACTTCACTGCCTACATTGTTGTGAACCTGGCCAAATCGTGCCCTGGCCAAATCAGGCTTCCCCCTTCCCGATCAAAATCCCTATCGCTGTGGATCTCGCCAGGCAACCCACATGACTCCCCGGTGATTCCCGCATTGACCTCACCATAGATGCCAACCCCCCATGCGATTCATCACCGCCCGAGGGAGGATCCTGCGTCGAGCTCGTCGCGCAACCCGCCATTTCGTCAGCATCGATGGGGAAGCAGAAGGCGGCGACCCGTGCGATGATTCGTCTGCGTCGATCTCGCTGGCGACGCCACCACCGGCTCCTTGCGATCCATCACCGCTGGAGGAAGGGTCGCACGAAGCGGCGCGTTTGCCTCCCTACTAGATCAAGAAAGAGCCTAAGTTGTGCATCAGAAGAGATGAGGCATCCACGAGTGCTTCGAAACAAGGTGACACGGTGCATTTTTCAGTAGCACTCGTAAGAAATTTTTTTATAGGAGGGACCCCACCGGCCACCACCACCGTCCCGTCATCAAGTCAGTCGCATTTTTTGCGTAAAAGTCATAGCGTTACGCAGTTCTGAGTGGTTCTAATCCGTGACCTCTTCCTTGCGCGAAGCCTCCTCTACCAGTACACCACACACTCATATGTGTCTATATGCAGTTTTGGTTCTAGTCATATTATACTACACCGAGTGTAAATCGGTTTTTTGAGGTACTAAACGGATTCAAATTAAAACTTGTCAACTACAAAGTTTCTTATCTTTCTGAGATCTACAACTTTCATGTTGGGAGTTTTTCCATTTGAGGCCATTTACGAAATTTGAATTTCAAATTTGAGAGATTCAAATTTGAATTTCATTGACAATATGATTTCAAATAAAAAAGTGTAAACTATAAAGTTTCATAACTTCTCAGGATCTACAACTTTCATGTTGAGAGTTTCTCCATTTGAGATCGTTTGAAAAATTCGAATTTTTCAAGTGACTGTGTGCATTTGTGCTGGCGGGCGACATAAGCCACCCGCCAGCACAAATAGGATCATTTGTGCTGGCGGGTGGTTTATGTGTCGCCGCCACTAGACCTTCTGGCGGGTGTAGAGCCGATGCCCCTTTGCACCATAGTGCTGGCGGGTGCCAATTACACCCGCCAGCACGCTAATTTCTATGTGCCAGTATAAATCGTTTTTGGCCTAGTGTGCTGAGGTTAGATTTTTCACACACCCTCCTGTTGACGGCTGTTAAGTACCACTTTTAGGCCGTCAACTCCTACATAAAATAAATAAAAAGTGAGCATCAACACTAGGATAGGGGTTTATACTGACAATTTCCACAAGTGTTGTTGTTTCCATCTTTTGTTGCATGTTTCATTAAAATGCACATGCAATGATAGAGTTGAGAGCAAGCAAACCAATGGCATGAATATGGCATCATCATAAACAATCTCAAATGCCAAATTGGATTGCACCACTACGATGAGCTCGTCGAGACGATCAAAATGGATATATCATTTGCATACTTCGGAGCCCAGATGGAAGAGATATGCACAAGACATCATGTGGGCCCGGTGGGACCCACACCAGACCACGTGGCGACGTGCTACCACGCAGGAGCCCATGTGTCCATGACACCTCATAGATCCAAGGAAACACACCTTTAACCAATCGGGGCCGATGCGTGGATCCAAGGCCCACTTCCCACGTGAACTAAAAACACCGCATACACCCCCATACCCACCTTGGGACCCACCTAGTAGTCACCCAGACAAAGGCGGCGCAAACGGAACCGACTTGGGTTCGGCCGACCCCTAGGGTCGCCCGACCCAAGGTGAGGCGATTCGTCCCTATCTTCCACGTGTCGTCTCCCCATTGGATCCTAAGGGCATTCCCGGTGTGCTTGGGGTGTTCTCGCGTGTTGACTCGGGCCTATAAATAGAAGGAGAGGGGGTAAGAATAGGGACACACCATCTCACCCAAGGATGAGAGCTTCCCTTCAAAGGAGAGGTCTCTCCTTGGTAGATTAGAGAATAGGAGAGTGATAGAGAGATTTGTATCTCTATGGATGTTTGTTCTTCAATTAGAGTAAAGTGAGTATTTTCGCATTTTCTATTTAGATAAAAGTGTTATTCATACTTGAGTGATATGTTCTTGTGTTCTTCGCCTGTTCATCATTTAGAGGCGCGTGTTCTTCGTGAACACGCCCCCTTGTTGACGGATAAAACACGTATCCACCTACGATCCGCAAGCGTACGGACCTACACCTTTTTCACCACCCCTAGGTTCTTATCAATCTGCGAGCAAGGGGATTACAAGCGTTTGATCTAGCACTTTTCTGAACTAACTTAACCAAACCCTAATCTACGGTTAATCTAGAGAACTACTACGCTACACTAGAGAGGATGATTAAACTCACAAGATATATAAAAGACACTTGCCCAAGGGTCTACGATACTTGAACATGCAACCGCTTAAGATATGAAAAACCGATCTAATCTATCGGGGGTTGTGACCACGGTTTCGCCCTTTCCTCCCCGTCTTGTCACTACGTGGAGGTATTCGTGACTAGACCTATGATGGACACGGCGTGTTGAATGGTTCCAAGGAGCATTGAGATCTATACTCCCTACACATGGTAGTTAACCTTAAACAATAAAGCATCTTCAACACTAGATGATAGATAGAAAACCATACAAAGTAGCGATTACATCTCAAGATCGATTACAACCCATGGACAAATGAGAAGATTACCCGATCAAGGTGCATAGCACCGTTGATCATAGTGATGCTTCCGACGGTGTCTTCCTTCTCCTCCGGGGGTGTCTTGGCAGGGCCTCGACGTCCTCCACCACTTGTGGTTGCTTCCTCCGAGTAGAGCGATCCTTCTTGCGAATGATCTCCCTCCTCTTCTCCCTCTCTAGCTTGTGGACGGCCTCTCGGGCGAATGGCTCTCTCCTCTGCGAATGCGGCGCGCCACGTATTTAGGGTTGCGTCATCTTGAGGCTCAAAGAAATGGGGGAGAACGGACCCGAGGATGGGCAGCCGGCTGGCCGACGGCCCAGCCCACTGCCCGGTTCGGTCCCCGCCCATGGGTCCCTCTTGTCATTTTGCACTTTGCCCCTCCAATTGCACCATTTTGATGATGTCATCCTCACGTCCAAGATGGAGGGTCTTCTCGCATGAAGTTCGGTCTTTACGCTTCAATCCTGGGATGTTCCTTTGTAACACTTTGGTCCTTGCCACCTTTGGGAGTGATTTCATCATGCTCTCAAACACGAGCAGGACTCCTCAAATGCTCCTTTGAACTTGTTGTGACTCCGTCCTTCGTCCATGTTTTCTGAAAAACATAACACTTCCAAATGCACATACAAAGATGAACTTGTTATATCATTAGTGTGCCTAGTGGTGAGTTAGTCTCATAATCAAATCCAAACCAAAGTGTAATGAACATGTTTGGTGCAAAATACCGTCAACATCTCCCCACTCTTAGATCTTGCTCGTCCTCGAGCAAGTACTCATCAAGAACTTTTGTCCAAGGTGTTGAAATCGTGCTCGCTAATTCTTTCTTCACAAGTTAGTCAATCCTTTATCTTTAATATAATAAACATAAAGCAATGATCATCATACATAAACATGGGCGTTTAGAATTTTTACCAAATCGAGATTTACCCCACAACTCATACCTTTCACTCGAGGTCCTCAATTCCAGCCATGCTTACTTCTTTGCTTCCATTGGAGGGTTTTCATGATTTTTTTTCAAAAATAAAATTCCTGCAACAAGTATTAGACAAAAACCTTTCTCCAAGTTCTCACATGTCGCTCATATGAAGTGGCTATCCTAATCAATTCATAAGCTCTCACCTCCCATAAGTCTCTCATATATTATGTAAAGTGGAGCTATAGGTATGGCTAGTGCAATCAACACAATTATTGTCAAGCTAAGAACTTCCTCTAGTGGTTGTTTACCTTTCAAAGCCAATGATCATGAGAATTAAACCATAATGTGGGGATGTCAAGGATAAGAAGATATAGAATGGTGGACATGTGCAAGGGCAAAAGAAAATAAGACTATGAGGCACCGATAACGTCCTCATTGTCGGATTGCACATGGTTGGAAAAAGAATGGAAGTTTCGTCTCTTAACAACAACGCGGCATCCTTCCTTACACTTTATTTATCCTTCACTTGATTCATACCTCTTCATATCTTTCTTGCCTTTCCTCTTTCTTTCTTTCTTCTCTTTTCTTTTCTCCCCTTTTTTTCTTTTCTTTTCTTACACATATATTTTTTCTTTACTTCTCTCTCTTTTGACATCTTTACCTCTCTTTCAAAACTCTTTACTCATCTCTTCTTGCATAAACACAATCTGAATTTAAAATAAAAACCATGCTAGAGACGAGACGAGACTTCGAACATAGGTTGTGTTCAAGGAATATAATGTACAAAAAAGATATTATGGTTTGGGTATTGTCAGAGGTTTAGATCTGAGCAGTCCACAGGGGGGTCAACCCCGGTGGTTTATTTGTTCGGCGGGGAGATCGGGAGCTAAGAAAGCGATGGTTATGCTAGCGTAGCACGGAAATCACGGCGAGACACAAGGGACAAAGCGATTTTATCTTGGTTGGTCTCCGGTAAAACCCTACATCTAGTTCTTCGGTTTGTATTGCTGGCGTGGCGAGATTACATGGCGACCTGTGGTGTCGATGTGGAGGTGGTCTGTCCCCAGGAGGGCGCCCTTGCCCGCCTTATATTGGGCAAGGACAAGGTCGGTGGATCGGAGTCCAAGTCGGTTACAATAGGGAAACCTATCTCTAGTCAGTTACAATATGGAAGGCTTATCTGAGCTGCCTTAATTCGTCTTGACTGCCTTGGTTTGCACGCCAAGTTGTCTTCACGTCTTCAAGCCCACATGTCAGGTCGGACAGGCCTACTGACAGGTCGGCGGGTCTTCTGGTGGGCCGGACCCACTTGTCGGGGGCGGTGAGTCTGATGGTGGGGACCCGAGGTACCCATGTCTCCTGGCCCCGGCGATGTGTGGCGACCTTGAGAGGTCATGGCGAAGTCTTGAAGCCATCGGCAGTCGAATAAGCGTGCACATCGGTCCAAAAAAAATAGATCGACAGCAACCCGACCTGTTTGAAGTCTTGCCGAGCAGGCGAGGTTGGTGGCGACCTATAGGAAGCAGACTTCCAATAGATCGAAGCGATGATGAAAAATTCGAGGCGTCAAGGGCGCACTCGTGAAATAGTATCCGAGCATCGTGGCGGGCGGGATGACCGGTATGATGATCCACAAAAGAAAGAGAAGAAGAAATAGGTCGAGTAACGACTCGATGAGAAACAAGTTTCCCAACGTCGATGCAGCCGAAGAAAACAAGAGGCGTCGAGAGGCGCTCTCGTGAAGTAATCCCAGAGCATTGAAGCGAGGAGCATGGTTGGTTTGATGCTCAAAAAAGAAAAAGCGAGTCATGGTCTTGATCGAGCGAAGTGTAGAGGCACCCGGATCTCGAGCATAGCTGCAAGGATTACAGCGATCGACCTCATGGAGGCCTTGTAGGTGTGCCGACCTCGAAGAGGCCTCAAATCAACAAGGCACAGTATCCGAGGATACCCAGCAAGATCTTGAAACGTGTATCACATGAAGAGGTCGTCAATAATGTCGTAGCTGAAGTTGTGATGTCCGGAGCCGTCAATGATGAAGTTATGATAATAAGTTGATCTTTTGAACGAATGGAGTGTAGAGACACCCAGATATCCTGCATGGCTGCAAAGAGTTTGGCAGAGCCACCCGAGGCATGCCGACCTCAAGAAGGTCTCAAGTCAGCAGCGCGCAAGCACCCAGAGATGCTTGGCAGGGCCATTAGGTGCGCACCCCACAGGGAGGCCTTCATTCCCGACGTAAATCCTGAGGAGGTCTTCTGAGCTGGCGAAGGCGACGTCGGAGCCACAGGGAGGTCTAGAGACCTGACGAGAGCGATGACGGGGCCGGAGGAAGGTCTAGCAACCTGACGAGGGTGATGACGGAAGGCGGAGGAAGGTCTAGCGACCTGACAAAGGCGACGACGGAAGCCGGAGGAAGGTCTACCGACCTGACGAAGATGACGACGGAAGTCGGAGGGAGGTCTAACGACCTGACGAAGACGACAATGTAGCCGCAGCGAGGTCCAACGACCTGACGATGACAACAACGAAGCGCGTGGTGCGGCGACACGAAGAAAGTGACAGCAGCGGGGAGGCTGGCGACGACACGGCGGCGAAGGAGCCGTAGGAGGTCTAGCGACGGCGAGGCGATAGCGGGCGGAGGAAGGTCTGGCGACCTGACGAAGATGACGACGAAGACACCAGGAGGTCCGCTTACCTGAAGCAGGCGACGACAGAGCCGCAAGGAGGTCCACCGACCTCAATCTGACGACGACGGAGCCACCCAAGGTAGGTTCGCCAGCGGCGGCGAGTTGGAGAGGTCTAGGGACGACTAAGGCGATGCGGAGTAAAGAGCTGGTCCTGTAAAATAAAATAAACACCCGGTCGATGTATCAATCTGTCGAATATAAATATGATGAAAACTTAGCCTGAGCTAAACAAGCAGAAGTCGAGTAATGCTAGCTGGAGCTGAGCATTCTTGTGCTATGTTTTTGTTTGAAAAAAGGTATTCCCCTTATCGTGCAGTGCAGCATTATTGAATTCAAAAGCTACGAATGCAAAGTGTTTCACCCTCTACAATGCTCGTGAGGAGCCTTAGATGTAGCCGGCCTTGCGGGAGGAGTGCAGGACTCGGGGTTTTGCAACCACACAACATCGAATCTTCATAACGAGTGTCAAACAGTTAAAGGAAGAACACACAAAAATTAATTTGGTCCCTCAGGTCTGGCGACCCTTAGATTGGCATGGCCAAGCCCCCGAGCATGTCGAGGGGAGGGGAACATAGCACAAGATAAAAATTGGATCCCTCAGGTCTGACGACCTATGTGTTGGCATTGCCAAGCCCCAGCATGTTGAGGGTGAGGGATCGGCAGAGCAGACAAAACATGTAGAGCAGGTCTACGAATTAAATTGAAACCGTAAAAATATTTAATTGTAAATAGAACTTAGCTTGCGTGTAGCTGAAGTATTAATTCGTTACCGAATGCATGACAAGGCTAGCAATAAAAGATAAACACAAGGACATGATCATTGCTTGAAATTAAAACTTCCAAGGGAGAAGGATCCTAGTCCAACTCATTATGCTAACCGCACTTATGGTGGAGCGAATATTAAATTAGCTCTAATTTTAGCATCAAACTTAGCACAACCGAAACAAAGTTCTAGATCAAAGTATGATGTGGGTACTTTTAAAGGTAAAAACTCCACTAAGCACCACGGTAAACGTTTCAAACCAAGCGCTCATGTTTATATATCAAAAATTAAAGACAAACATACAAGTAAAGAGAGAAAAGCATTGCAAGAGACAAAAATTTAAAGGACACTTTTTATTTGATTTTCTTGACTCGAACACTAAATTTAAGACACTTTAGACTTGAAAAAATTAAAAAGCACACCTAAAACTTTAACTAAAACTTTAAGACTCTCAAACTCTCACAAAATCTAAACCAAACCGAACTAAACTTACTAAAGCAAAAGGATCTAGCTAGCTAGCTCTCCCCCACGCTAAAACCATACGATGTCCTCGTCGTATCTTAAAAAAAACCTAAGGGGGGAAACCCTACTTCCTAGTGGAACTTTCCACAGCTCTTGCACCACTTGTTCTTCATGTTGCCCACCATACCAAACAACTTCCGTACGTTCCGATTGAGGAATTTATAGTCATCCTCGACCACTCGTTCCAAGTCCTCCATACGTTGCCTCATCGCCTCCATAGCCTGGAAACATTCATCGACCGATGCGTAGAGATCCAAGATGGAGTGACGGCAAGCCGCACAACACAACGGATGCATCCCGAAAGGGTCGACATCGTCAGGGTCGTCGCCGTTGTCGCCTCCGCCGCCGTCGTCGGGATCTCCGCCTCCGTTAGGACCTTCGGGAGTCTTCTCTTTAGGCACCTCTTCCCAATGGAAGAGGTCGTTGTCGTCCCTCCGGCGCCCGCGAACTCGGGCTGCGGTCATCAGTAGTCACTCCCGTAATCTTTTGGCGACACCTCCTTGTAGTCTTTCCTCTTCATGCCTCGGATGCGCTCTGATCTACGGACGAGAGTAGAGATCCTCTCCTCCTTGACGTGGGGGCGAGATGCGATTGGCCCGGTCGGGACACGCCCTCCGCAACGGATGCGGGCGGTCCTCTTGATCTCCATTGATGGCTTGAGCTCGCATCGCCCGCCTCCTCGGCTTCAATGGCTTCTCGGCGCCTAGCTTGATCTCCACGCTCCTTGGGGGCGTCATGGCTCTTTGGGTGCAAAGGATGCGACGGTGGGATGGATTCCCGAGCTCCCATCTCGTCCCTTTAAATAGTCCGGGAAGGAATGCCCTAGAACCCATCTTTTCCTTTTCTTGACTTCCCTAAAATTTTCTGACCAAACAAGGAAGTCGAAGACGCGCATTCCTGAGAAAACCGGGGGCGAACCGCCACCCAGGCCCCCTGGGCCGATCCGACCGGGCCGGCCGGCCTGCCTTTTTCGGGCGGTTCGGTCCGGTTTTTCAGCGCTATTTTTCAGTTGCTAGCCCATGTGAAAAAGTTGGCCTGATAAAACTTCGCGAGAAACTCTAGAAAAATAAAAGAAGAGCTATTTACAAAATGCTCACCTTGTTTTACGTCCTAGGCTTGACGTTCGGGCTCATCCTCCATGATGAAAACATCAATATGGTGAAGGGGCACAACGTCGGGTTCGTAATAAACCTTAAGCCGCTGACCATTCACCATGAATTGATCACCTTTCATATCCATGATGGTTACTGCTCCATTGGAGAGCACCGAATGAACAATGTAAGGTCCGTCCCACTTGCTTTGCAATTTCCCCTTTCCGAAGGTTTTAAACCTCGAATTGTAGAGGAGGACCTTATCTCCTTCCTTAAACTCCTTTTTTAATCTTTTGTCATACCACCTTTTGATTCTCTCTTTGTATATGCTTGCATTTTCATAAGCTTTTAACCTCATCTCCTCTAGCTCGCTTATCTGGATTCTCCGTTTTACCACCGCGGCATCTAGATCGAGGTTCATCTCTTTAATCGTCCAATAGGCTTTATGTTCTAACTCAACCGGGAGGTGACAAGCTTTGCCATAAACAAATTGATAAGGGGTCATACCTATCGGTGTCTTGAACACCGTTCGATATGCCCACAAAGCTCCATCCAACTTCTTTGACCAATCCTTGCCTCCCTTCTCTATAGTTTTGTTAAGGATGCTCTTTAATTGCCTATTTGATGTTTCCGCTTGTCCGTTGGTTTGTGGATGATAAGCCGTAGAGACTCTATGTTCAATCCCTAACTTGGACAAGCACTTCTTAAAGTTCTTCCCGGTGAAGTGAGTTCCTCCATCGCTTATCAAAATTCTCAGAGTACCGAAGCGAGGGAAGATCACACTTTGATCATTGCAATGGATTCCTCCGTGGAAGCTTTACGACATGGCATGGCCTCTACCCACTTGGACACATAATCAACCATGACTAGGATGTGCTCAAATCCATGTGAGTTTCTGAAGGGCCCCATGAAGTCTATTCCCCAAACATCGAATAAATCGATTTGCAGGTTATATTTCAAGGGCATGGCATTCCTTTGAGAAATATTTTCGGTTCTTTGGCATTCGGGGCATGATGCAACATATCTTTTAGTATCTTCATGCATTTCGGGCCAAAAGAATCCGCTGGACCACACTTTTGCTTGTGTCCGAAGATGGCTATAGTGTCCACCGTACTCCGCCGAGTGACACTTTCTCAAAATCTCTTGCCTCTGTTCTCCTGGTAAACATCTTCTCATAACTCCATCATTCCCAAGCTTGAAGAGATAAGGTGAATCCCAAAAATATTTTCGGCTTTTGGAGACTATCCTCCTTTGAGTGTTCTTATCTAAGTGATCAAGAGGCATTCTCCGAATTGCTCGAATGATATCGATCATCCAAGTATCCTTGTCGAGTATTCGGTAGAGGTGGTCATCTCTCATCTTATCCTCTATGGGCTCTTTGTCATCTTGTCCACTGTTCATCCTAGACAAGTGATCGCCACAACATTCTCCACCCCCTTTTTATCACGAATTTCAACATCGAACTCTTGGAGAAGAAGGATCCAACGAATCAATCTTGGTTTAGCATCCTTCTTAGCCAAAAGATACTTGATGGCCGCGTGATCAGTGTAAACAATGACCTTCAAGTTCACGATGTAAGATCTGAATTTTTCAAAGGCAAACACCACCGCTAGCAACTCCTTTTTTGTAGTGGCATAATTTAGTTGTGCCTCACTAAGAGTTTTGCTAGCGTAGTACACGGCATGAACTCGGCCTTCCTTTCTTTGACCTAAAACCGCCCCTACGGCGTAGTCACTTGCATCGCACATGATCTCAAAAGGTTGACTCCAATCCGGAGGCTGAATGATGGGAGCACTCACCAAAGCATTTTTCAAGGTCCGGAATGCCGCTAAGCACTTCTCGTCAAAGTCAAAAGCCACATCCTTTTGAAGGAGTTGTGTTAAAGGCTTAGTGATCTTTGAGAAGTCCTTAATAAATCTTCTATAGAATCTAGCATGGCCTAGGAAGCTCCTCAAGGATTTAACATCCGTTGGAGGTGGGAGTTGCTCAACCGTCTTCACTTTAGCTTTGTCCACTTCAGTACCTCTCTTGGATATAACATGTCCGAGAACTATGCCTTGCTTCACCATGAAGTGGCACTTTTCCCAATTCAACACCAAGTCTACCTCCGCACACCTCGTGAGAACCTTATCTAAGTTTGCCAAGCAATCCACGAATGTTTTCCCATAAACGAAAAAATCATCCATGAACACCTCGACAATTTCTTCGATGAATTCCGAGAACACTGCCATCATGCAACGTTGAAAAGAGGCTGGAGCGTTGCATAAACCGAAGGCCATCCTTCTATATGCAAATGTTCCATAAGGGCAAGTAAACGTTGTCTTGTGTTGATCATCCGGGTGAATGGGAATTTGCATAAACCCCGAGTACCCATCGAGAAAGCAAAAATAAGCGTGGTTTGCTAATCTCTCGAGCATCTCGTCGATGAACGGTAGGGGGAAGTGATCTTTCTTCGTTGCTTTGTTTAGCTTTCGATAATCGATACACATCTGCCATCCGGTCACGGTTCTTTGCGGTATTAATTCGTTCTTCTCATTCTTCACCACGGTTAAACCTCCTTTCTTGACACACAATGTCGGGCTCACCCATTCGCTATCGCGGCAGGGTAGATGATTCCGGCATCAAGTAACTTGATTACCTCCTTCTTCACTACCTCTCGCATGGCATGAGTTAGCCTCCTTTGATGGTCCACTACAAGCTTACATTGGTCTTCCATAGGTATACGATGAGTGCAAAAGGCTGGACTAAGTCCTTTGAGATCATTGATTGAATATCCAATCACCTTCCTATGCTTTTTCAATAAATTCAGCAACTTCTCATTTTCTTCGGGACTCAACTCGTCGCTCACGATGACTGGATAAGTCTTGTCTGGGCCCAAAAATTCATACTTTAATCCTTTGGGCAAAGGTTTGAGATCCACCTCGGGCACTTGTGACTCTTCGGGTTTAGTGTCTCCTATATCTTCGAATTTTTCTTCCTCCATGCTTCCATCTTGTGGTTCTAATCCCTTTTTTGCCTCCTCTAGTTCCTCGTCTTGTTGATCATTACATTGATTCTCCATCGCTCTTTGCAGCGGGTCTCTAAGGGTTTCAACAAAACAAAGACTACCTACCTCCTCTACTTCTTCGTCTTCGGGAGGAAAAGGTGAAGGATGATTAGAAACGCGAAGAAAATTATATGTGTATTTTTTCCATTAAGATTTATTGTTACTTTGCCTTCTCCGGCATCCAACACGGCATCAACCAACTTAAGAAAAGGCCTACCTAGGATTATGTGATCATGATTACTATGGTAAGCATCTATAACAAAGAAATCGGTTGGTATGCACTTTCCAGAGATGATTACATTAATGTTGCAAGTAATACCTAGAGGTCTAATAGTTCTACCATCTCCCATAATTAACTTTGTTGAAGTTGGAGCTAAGTCTAGGTTGTGGTCTTGAACTTTATCGTAAATTTTGGAGGATAGGACACTTACTTGGGCTCCGATGTCGCATAAAGCTTTGCATTGAATTCCGTTGATCTCGCAACTCAAGTGTGGTGTCATCTTCTCCTCTTGGTCGGATCCTATGGCATAAATTTCAACGAGGTGAGCATATGGCGATGCTTTGGGCTTGATTCCCATGATTCTTTTCACCTCGGCTATGTGATCCGGATCCACTTCGTCATCACTAAAGAGCTTTTGAAAGATCTCACCGGTGGTTTCAAGATCGTACGCCTTTTCCGCTTGCTTTTCCGGTGGGAAGTCCGCTTCCAATGCTCTCGCCATCCCCTTTTGGTTAGGGAACGGTCTTCTCTTGTCGAATACTTCTCCGTAGTCGATTGGAACCCAATCCATATGCTCGAACTCCCTTAATGGCTTCGCGCTTGACATACTCCTTTTGTTTGTTTCATTTGACTTGGCGAAGTCAACGCTTGGGGTAGTTCTTGTCTTGATGTGTACTCCTTCAAGCTTTTCCGGGATTGGCTCCTCTTTCTTGTCTTGGTCCTTGTTCAATCAACACATTAAATCTATTCCAAGCTTGGTCTATCCCTTCCTCTTCTCCTTGCGTGAAGGTGATCACTTGCCTCCTTAGATGTTGAACCTTGCTTATCGGAAAAAACTTCTCGCAAAATTTCTTCGTCAACTTGTTCCAATTGCCTTCAACTTCAAAGGACGCAAACGAGTACCACGTCTTTGCTTCGCCGGCAAGTGAGTAGGGAAAGAGGTTCCACTTGAACCATTCATCGGGAACTCCTTCTTGACGCACCGTGTTGCATAGCGCCGTGAAATGTCTTATGTGTCTATATGGGTTCTCTATGTCCATCCCTGCAAATGGGGTTGCCGCCGCCATCTCGATGATCCTAGCTTTGATTTCATACTTGGTCGCTTCGAGCTTTGAATCCGACTCTTGTACCTTTATGTCTTCACATCGAGGACTCCGGTTCTTCCACGGGGTGGTTGACGAACGCCATCTAGACAACAAAATAAAAACAAAAACAAAACAAAGTGGTTTTCTAGGTAATAGGGGGTAAGATGTTAGCAATAAACGATAAACAAAATCTAAAACAAAATTAGATGCAAAACCAAACGATGTAAACTGGCTTGCTCCCCGGCAACGGCGCCAGAAAAAGGGGCTTGTTGACGGATAAAACACGTATCCACCTACGATCCATAGCGTGCGGACCTACACCTTTTCACCACGGGATTCCCTAGGTTCTTATCAATCCGCGGGGATTACAAGCGTTTGATCTAGCACTACGAACTAACTTAACCAAACCCTAATCTACAGTTAATCTAGAGAACTACTACGCTACACTAGAGAGGATGATTAAACTCACAAGATATATAAAAGACACTTGCCCAAGGGTCTACGATACTTGAACATGCAACCGCTTAAGATATGAAAAACCGATCTAATCTATCGGGGGTTGTGACCACGGTTTCGCCCTTTCCTCCCCGTCTTGTCACTACGCGGAGGTCTGTGTCACTACGCGGAGGTATTCGTGACTAGACCTATGATGGACACGGCGTATTGAATGGTTCCAAGGGAGCATTGAGATCTATACTCCATACACGGCATGATAGCTAACCTTAAACAATAAAGCATCTTCAACACTAGATGATAGATAGAAAACCATACAAAGTAGCGATTACATCTCAAGATCGATTACAACCCATGGACAAATGAGAAGATTACCCCATCAAGGTGCTAGACATAGCACCGTTGATCATGGTGACGCTTCCGACGGTGTCTTCCTTCTCCTTCGGGGGTGTCTTGGCAGGGCCTCGACGTCCTCCACCACTTGTGGTTGCTTCCTCCGAGTAGAGCGATCCTTTTTGCGAATGATCTCCCTCCTCTTCTCCCTCTCTAGCTTGTGGACGGCCTCTCGGGCGAATGGCTCTCTCCTCTGCGAATGGCGGCGCCTCCACGTATTTAGGGTTGCGTCATCTTCAGGCTCAAGAAATGGGGGGCCGAACGGACCCGGGGATGGGCCAGGCCGGCCCGGCCGGCCCCGAGCCCACCGGCCCGGTTCGGTCACCCCTTCGCGCACGTGGGTCCTCTTGTCATTTTGCACTTTGCCCCCTCCAATTGCACCATTTTGATGATGTCATCCTCACGTCCAAGATGGAGGGTCTTCTCGCATGAAGTTCGGTCTTTTACGCTTCAATCCTCGGGGATGTTCCTTTGTAACACTTCGGTCCTTGCCACCTTTGGGAGTGATTTCATCATGCTCTCAAACACGAACGGGACTCCTCAAATGCTCCTTTGAACTTGTTGTGACTCCGTCCTTTACGTCCATGTTTTCTTGCAAAAACATAACACTTCCAAATGCACATACAAAGATGAACTTGTTATATCATTAGTGTGCCTAGTGGCGGGTTAGTCTCATAATCAAATCCAAACCAAAGTGTAATGAACATGTTTGGTGTACCAAAATACACCGTCAACACCCCTCGATCTTGTTGATTAGGTGCACAAGTTTGTATCCTGTTTGTATGATTAGTCAATTAGAATAAAGTGGATATGATTGCATGCTCTATTAGAATAAAGTGTGTTCGTGATTCATTTCTAATAGTTTATGCTAGGTTGCATGAGTAGCCTTTTTCCTCTGCTAGTGCGTAGATCCTGGGTGTATGCGTTCGTCTACTGCAAGTCGTTCGTATACGTTGGAAGCATAGTACGGGACCGAGTGCTCTCTCGTAAGCCTTTAGTATAAGCTAGTAGTACCTATAGTGAGTGAGACCAGTACTCTTCCGTGGTCGTAGTTCTATTAGTACAAAGTGCCATAGTCCGTTGGCTACGGCAGTAACCACGGCGTGGACGTTGTGACACGCTACCGGTTATCATTCGTTCGGCTTATCCCAAGGTTAGGTAGAGGCAGTCTAGGAGGTGGTGACATCCCTTCTGGCCCTAGTTGATCCTCCACGGCTGGATATAGTTAGACCTCCGTTCCACATAGATCCGCGTACCAGAGTCGCCTGTTAAGTCAGGGCTATCGGTACCCTAAGCCAAGTTCTATCTAGAGATCGACCTTTAATCTCATCTATAGTGCTATCTTTAGGAATCCTCTCTATCCTTGCATTTTATTTGGGTGTGTCCTTGGACCGACTAGTACGAAGTTAGTGCACACACGTTCCCTTAGATTCGATACCCTTGGAATACTCTGAGGTGAAAGCTACAACGGTATCTGTGCGCTTGTAGATTTATTTCGTGTGTCGCTAAAATACCCAACACCTCCCACCCAGGTTATTTATTTTGTGTGTTTTTTTGCGAGGGAACTCCCTATGAGGCAAACTAGTTTGAGGGCTTCAGATATGGGACGGATAAAACTTCATTCGAAACTTCTAGCAACACAAATTTCAACTTAATTCAGACCGTATTGAATTAACTAGAAGGCTAGATCACTGCTGATCCATATTATCATTGTTGTTGTCTACTTTGATGTAGTTTTTATTTTAGTTGGCAAATCCGATCCAGAACATACTTTGTGATATTAAAAATAAATTTCTACCCCATTAGCAATCCATTCAGCTTTTTGGGTATGAAACTATGAATTGGCATGGGGGTTTCCACTGTAAATAGCAAAATTATTATTATTTAGCATCGATGTAGCCTCAATCCTAATACTTCAATGAGCTCATAAAAAATTTTCCACTCCCTTTAATATCAAGTTTTTTTGGTTTTTAAATTTTCAAGCCTGTAGATGTAGAAAGTTTACTATGTATCATTCCAAAATCTTCTTGTATCATGTAGTAGGCATGCAAGTGGGTATTCAATAGTGTTTTTTGGGTCAGCTGATTAATTATGATAGCATGCCACTCTAGTTCATTTCCTCCCCAAAATTAATTACGTGGAATGCCATCCTAGTTCATTTTATCAATTTTTTGGGTTGACCCAATGACCAATTATAATCCCAACTTGCATCCCTACAGTTCAAAGCCCCTCTCCCCTAAGGCCCTAATTCTCGATCAAAGATTGAGGCAAATGCATCGGATACATGTTTTTTTACAATGTATCAGACTATCGAATAAGTTTTAAAGATAACAGTTCAACGTTTCTTGAAAATATAATGCAATTTTTTATAACTACAAAGTTTTATAGCTAGGAGGGCAAAGTCAGTAATGCTACAGTATGATGTTCCTAGTTTTAGAGTGCAAAGTTTATAATGCTATACCATATTTTTTTAAATTCTAGAGTGTAAAGTTAATAATGTGGTAGTATAAAGTTTATAATTCTAGAGGGCAAAGTTAATAATGTTACAGTATAAAGTTTCTATTCTAGAGCGCAAGGTATTGTAAGTTAGAACTACAAAGCTTTTAGCTTTTTTTTAGGACCCAAGAGTGTAATTTGTTTAAGTGCCCTAGCAGTATGATTTCTTATTCAAAGTGTAAAGTTTCAAAATAATAAAGTAACAAAGTTTTCATGCCTAGTAGTGTAAAACTTGAAATGCGAGACTGTAGTAAGTTTTTCTAATTTACAGTTTACACTGTTTTATATCCATATGCGCATGCCAGTATAAAGTTTTCAATATCCCATCCACAAATATTTTGTTTTTTTCACTTTCCAAGCAGCATGTACAAAAGGTTTTTCACTTGTTACACATTCTTGCTAGCCTGTAAAGCTAACCACTTGCTTGTTCACTCTTGAGTTGATTTCTTGCTTTATCATCCTCCAAGCTTCTTCGCTACTGATGACAATGTTATCTCCATACAAATTCTAATAACCTCATTGTAGATTTCCTTGACATCAACACTGACCTAATACTCATAATGAAACATAAACTTCGTTCTTCAATCATACTATATGGATCTAAAAATGTATAACTGTAACATAGCTAGTAGGATTTAATTTATGTATTGATGAAATTATTTGTTAATTTTGTTCTTAGTTCTCATCCAATGGGAGAAACTGTTTTTATTTCATGGCACATGATCTAATATGTTGTTTATGTGTCCAATGGGAGAAGCTATTTTTATTTTCATGGCACATGATCTAATGTGTTGTATATGTGGTTGCATGTCCGGTGGAGATGTACTTAAATAGGGCGAATGATGGTTATCAATTTAGGCTAGATATTTCTGCTAAAAAAAGACTAAGATATTTCATGATGTGCTAAATATAATAGCAAGCCAACTTTAATTATCACTAATTTAGTAACATAATATTTTTTATTTATATTTATTATGGTACAGTTCATGTAAGATTTTAAATATTTTTTCGTTAAATTGATATAAAATTTATGTGATCCAAATGGAGCCTACAATGTAGCGTCATTATGATGTATAATTTTTTGTCGTTATTAGAATACAATTATAAGACCTTATAAATTGTGTTGTGCTTATTTTCTAAAAGTTTTGAGCCAAGGCAAGGGAAGTAGAAATAGTCAACAAAATTAGAAAATGTGAATGGTCAATCCCAAACTGCAAGCAATTTCGGTCATTTGATGGTGGATGGAATTCTGCGTTACGAAGAGGCCACGTGAACAGAAAGGAGTGATGAACATGTACATGTGTATTGCGTTAACGGATTGAGTACCCTATGCCACCTACATGTGAGACCCATGGTCCATGAAGTTATTTCAGCTTGGCATTGGGCAGGGCATCCCTGGACCCTTCCCTACGCTTATCCTGTCGTGTGGTTCTCGTTGTCTGGTTGCCCCTCGACTTCATCCTGTCATCCCCATCCTTTGCCTCAGTCCACGCTCTCTCTTCCACATCTGAGCAGGCAGCGTGAGCATAGGTCGCGGCAGGATGCGATTTGCGAAGTGGTGGTGTAGCGCGACTGCTGCAGTAGGGTCACCCTGCGTGTGTGCGCTCGTGGATGGGGCGTTTTGCTCCTGCGCGGATGGCGCGCAGATAACCAGGCGCGGTAGTGGTGTGTAGTTCGAGCCTTCCGGCTGACCTCCCTCTGCCAGGCCACGGGTGGCGCGGGCCTTCAGAGTCACCTGTGCCGCGGGTGCGGCGGCCAACCACGACGGTGCGCGGAGGTGTGGTCCCATGGCGGCGACGTGCAGTTCAAGCCCCACTGCGAGCCACGGCGTTGCGGCGGTGAGAGCCACCCGTTCCTCTGCCGGCGGTGGCGCATCTGAGGCCCCTCTCCCTCGGCCGGCGGATCGGATAGCGAGGTGTGAGCCCTTTCTTCGGAGTGCAGATTGAATTCGAGAAACTTCGGGGATGTTTTTTGCATTTGCAAAAAGACCGATGCTCGGCCGATCTCAGCTGTTCGCGCCCCTGATCAGATGGCCGTGAAAAATCTAGTGGCGTAGGTAGTCTATCTGGCTTCGGTATTGGCCAGGATTCCTAGGTAAAAGATTCTAGTTTCACGAGCGTGTAGTGTGTACCCAAATCAAACCCTAGGAGGATGGGAAAGGGTGGGACAACGCCACCTTTGGGATAGAGCAGACGACGGGGCTGAAATCTCGTGGCACTCCTATATGGCTTCCGGAAGATGCATAAGCATGCGAACTTCCGGCCCACCACGAGCCCACTAGACTCCTTCTTCTTCCTCCCACCCCGGCGCCTCCCTTCTTCTTGCCTCCTCCACCAACCCGGCGGCTCCCGCCGCCACCGCCTCGCCCGCGATCCACGCCGCGGCGACCCCGCCCTTCCTAACTGGCGTGCCTCGACGCCCCGCCACGGTCACCGGCCACCGGTCCGACCCGGCCGGGCGGCGCGCGGACACCGCCTCGCCTCTGCCGGCGGTGAACCGCCGCCGCGGTCCTCCCTCCCCCACCTCCCCCTTCTAGGTCCGCCGGACATGGAGACCCCGAAACCCGAACCCCGAAACCCTAACCCTAAGGCCGCCACTGACTTGGCCAGCGGCGGCGACCAATCGCCGATCAGCCTCGCCCACCTCCCACCCCTCCCAGAGATTCCCTCCTGGCGGCGGTGGCGGAGGTGGAAGAAGGTCTGGTGGTGAGTCTGAGGGTGTTAAATGAGCTTCTACTGGGTTATAGTTCATTTGGAAACATTCTTCCGGAAGATATATAGGATTTGCCTATCTCGGCACCTCAACTAATGGGCCTTATAATGTAATCCGTTCGGCCCAGTCCTAAAGAAGATCGTGGTGGCGGGCAGCCGGCGAAACAGAACAACGCATTCGAGTTCATCCGCATAGCTTGCACTCTTCTTCCTTATCGCTTCTTTCCCTCGCTCTGATTTCCACGAGGCTGGAGATTCTCGTCCGGCGACCAAATCGGACGGGTTCTTCGCCTCCGGCCTTGCGCGCCGGAGGATGGGGAACCTTTGATTTGGTCGTCGGTGTATATACCTTATACTATTAGGTTTGGTTTGAGTAGGCTAGGTTAGGTCTATCCATGCCGGTGAGGCGTGGATCCTTCTCTGGTGCTGCGTCTCGGCAGCGGCGTCGATGCGGTGAGGGTGGTTCGCCGAGGTTCGGTGACCTCCTTCGTCGTCTTCGCCGGTTTCCCTGCGCCTTCATGGAGGCCACGGCATCGAGTTCTTTGTTGCTTCCTCCTCGGATTCTCAAGTGGCATAGATGTCAAAGGTGATTGGTGTCCGGTGAAGGCGATGAGAGCGTGGTGTGCGTTTTCGATGTTTCAATGGGAGGATTCGACATGCGGCGATGTTTTGTTGGCTTTTCATATCGTCGGTGTTCCAATCCTCCATGGATTTCTTTGATGCCGGGTGTGTTCATGCTCTCGGCAACCTCGTCGCCTTGAAACTGCGACATAGCTGCGGGAGGTCAAAGGAGTTTCCTTCTATCCCTCCCTCGTCTTCGTCGGTGGCTCAATTTCCGTGAATCTCGAGATGGGAGGTTTACTTTACCAACTTGAGACATCGGGTTGGGCTTCAAATCCCACCTTTTCTGGTGGTTTCCTTCCCCTCCGGGGTGCTCAGTTGGTCGGCGTTCTAGGGAAGTCGGCGGTTGAGGCGCCAGCCTGTTCTCCGGTGAGGAGATGGCGTTAGCCATTTTGCTAGGCTTGTGCGTTCAGCGGATAAAATGTATGTCGGAGCTGCCGGTGTACTACTCTTCGTGCCGTTCAAAAACTCTGAAGCTTCTTCGTTGGGAGGAGGGTCGGCTTCAACGAGACTGTTCCGGCCGCCGGTGACGAGGGCAACCGGGAGAAGCTTGCAAGGACTTGAATGTAATTTTCTTTATTTTCCAGGACGTCTTTGTAAGTGTTGGGTTGTAAACCATCAGACATATTTGTGAAATATAGAACCCGGTTTCTCAAAAAAAAACTGACGAGAACGGGCCTCGTGCGTGGTGCTCCAAGCTCAACGTGCTCCTTTTTTTTTAAAAAAAAAATTAGCAACGTCCTTCTTGGTGGCCAGCAAGTTGCTAGCAGAAATATGCATTGTTAATTCAAAAAACAAGAAATATGCATTGTGGCGGATACAGTAATTGAAAGTTTTTTTTACAACAAACATATATTATATTATCACAATAACCATTTTACAAGGAGGACCTCGAAAGAGGACCAAATTACAATGAAGCACATGAGCTGAGGAAGAAGGCCACTCTGTTCAAGGCGTCGGAGACGACGGAGCCGCTAGCGAAGGGTCGTAGGGGCGCCGAGGACGCATACACCCAAGTGGAATGGTCGTGCAAAGCGACGGCTAAAATCGGGCCAGTCGAGCCAATGGAGAAGATGAACACCAGCTACCAAAAGATGTGTTGTAAATCGTTGTCGGAGGTTGAAGATGAGACTCGAACCTAGATCCCAGGGGAGGCGGCAGCGCTGCCCCAACTCCAAGAGGGGAGTTGCCTTGCTGTAGAGAAGAGCCCCAGGACTAGAGGTTGCAGTGATGGGGAGGAAACGGGCGCATGGGTGAAGTCGGGGAAGGCGGCCGGAGAGGGCGGAAGGCGAAAGGCAGGATATTAATTCCCATCTAACAATAAATCATTCTATGGTGATTGATGTTCACCGCAACTCGCAGAACACGGGAGGGAGATGCATGGAGATGAACGAGAAGAGTCATTAGGCTGTGTATATGGCTCAAGAAATCAGGATATAAACCCAACGTGGTATGTATACATGTATAAACTATAAGTATACTTGTTGTCTTGTGAAAATAGTTGGGTATTCTCGGAAATATATGGGCATCTACGTACAAATTCCCGGAACTCCGGTGATTATAGTGCTGATTTGTTTTAAGAGAAAAATTATGTAACTGGCTGATGGTGGTGATGATTTGATGTGAGAGAAAAGTATTGTTAGTTGATAAACTTGCAAGTAGATCTTTGCTCATGACATGATCGGCACAAATCTCCAGTGAGAAAACAGACTAATGTCACTGTGTCAGATCGTCATGTGTACTACAGCACGTATACGACCATCTCCTAATAAGAAAAATGAAAAAAAAAGTTGGTCAACAATCCCTCGATCGAGTAGCACTAGCCACTAGCACGCATGTGTGCACTTAGGCCCAAATTGCCATCGTGCAAGGTCATACTATACTCCCTCTGTCTCAAAATATAACTACGTTTATTTTTTTAAAATTAAATAATCCCAACTTTAACTTTGAATAGAGAAGTAACTATAAAAATAACTAACATAAAAATAACATTAGTAGATTAATCATGAATCTAACTATTATAATATGTTATATTTTCATTTTGAAGTGAATTAGTTTTGTAGCTATTGTTGATCGATCAAAGTTGAGAAGATTTAATTTTTGAAAAATCTAAATATAACTATATTATTTTGAGACGGAGGGAGTACACATGATTTACAATTGACTGACCAACTATATCAAACTAATTACCCGAACAATGGGACGATTAATAATCCTTAAACACATGTTGCAGTTAATGTCACTCCGCCGTCAACGCTGCTCCGAACCGCGGGCTTCTGCCTGCAGTCTGCACACAAGGAAACCAGACTGATCTGCATCAATATTCCCGTAGAATTCCAGGAACTTCAGTGTAGTTCGACACTCGTGTGCATTTGTACAGACTGCATCCTTCGTCATCGTCTCAGTCCCCTCCTCTCGAATTGATCATCTAGTCCAGACTCCAGTATACCGTGCGTGATTTTAGCTACACTTTCAGCATGCAACTGGTGAGAGACATCTCAATTCCCTTCCTCTCTGATCTTGCCTGAGCCTTCTTCCTTTTTGAATTGGCCGTCATACCATGCTTGAAAATGGACTTCATCAGCACGAGTTGTTTCTCTTTGCCTTTTTCCCACGGATTATGTTCACGCGTAGCCTTTTCTGATGCTGTTCGTTCTTCCTGATTCGCCTGCAGCTGTCCAAATCTGCAGCGAAAGGCGGTGGTGTTCGGTTGCGCCGGGCAGTCGGTGGAGCGAAGGGAGTAGACAAGGCAGCGGCGAACGCGCTGCGGCTCCTCGCCATCCTCGCCGTGATAGCTTGGACCCTGTTCGTCTACTTGCAATTCTCCGATCTCAGCGCCGCGGTGGAGGCGAGCCATGGCGCCGATAGCGCCGCGGTGGAGGTGGCGGAGCTAAGCCATGGCGCCGACAGCGCTGACCCGTGCTGGGGCCGGTACATCTACGTGCACGAACTTCCGCCGCGCTTCAACGCCGACATCATCCGCGACTGCCGCAAGACCGAGGACCGCTGGGGCGACATGTGCGGGTTCGTCAGCAACGCCGGCCTCGGCCGGCCGCTCGCCGACCGCGCTGACGGCATCATCACCGGCGAGGCCGGGTGGTACGGCACGCACCAGTTCGCGCTCGACTTCATCTTCCACAACCGGATGAAGCAGTACGAGTGCCTCACCAACAACTCCGCCGTGGCCAGCGCCGTGTTCGTGCCGTTCTATGCTGGCTTCGACTTCGTCCGCTACCATTGGGGCTACGACAACGCCATCAAGGACGCCGCGTCCGTGGACCTGACCAAGTGGCTCATGGCGCGTCCCCAGTGGCGGCGTATGGGTGGGCGCGACCACTTCCTCGTCGCCGGCCGGACGGGGTGGGACTTCTTTAGGAGCGTCAACATCGGCTCCGACTGGGGCAACGACCTCCTCGCCATGCCGGCCGGCCGGAACATGTCGGTGCTCGTGCTCGAGTCCACGTTCAAGCACAGCAGCGATTACTCCGTGCCGTACCCGACCTACTTCCACCCCAGATCCGACGCCGACGTGCTCCGATGGCAGGACAGGGTGCGCGGCCAGCGCCGAGAGTGGCTCATGGCGTTCGTCGGCGCGCCGCGGCCGGACGTTCGAAAGGACATCGGGATCCGATCCCACGTCATCACACAGTGCAAGGCGTCCGCCGCGTGCGCCCTGCTGGCGTGCGCGCCCGCCCCTGGCAGCCCCCAGTGCCACGCCCCCGGCGACATCATGCGGCTGTTCCAGAAGGCGACCTTCTGCCTGCAGCCGCCGGGGGACTCGTGGACGCGGCGGTCGGTGTTCGACGCCATGGTGGCCGGGTGTATCCCGGTGTTCTTCCACACCACGACGGCGTACAAGCAGTACCGGTGGCACCTCCCCAAGGACCACCTCAACTACTCCGTCTACATCCCGGACGTCGACGTCCGGTGGTGGAACGTCAGAATCGAGGACGTGCTCCGAGCGATCCCGCCGGAGACGGTAGAGCGGATGCGGGAGGAGGTGATCAAGCTCATCCCGAGGGTTTTGTACGCCGACCCCAGGTCGAGGCTGGAGACGATCAGGGACGCATTCGACGTCGCCGTCGAGGGGGTCCTCGACACGGTGGCGCGGATCAAGAAAGGTGAGTACGTGGACAGTGGCGGGCCGATCAGCGAGGACCCGCCGAACCTGTACGTCTCGACGGATTCGAAGTTCCGGCCTACTCTAGTTTCCAGAATGATAATGAGGCTTAGACTATGGGTTTTTTGGCTTAAATTTGGTCTTTTGGCTTAAAGTTGGATTCAGCTCAGTTTTCGGTTCAAAATTGAGCACTTGGGGTCACGAAATGTTTTTTTTATATGAAAATCAGTTCACGAGCACTCGTTCACACATTATTGTTTGAATAGCTTCATACAATGCATTAGTATTTCATTATTGTTGTTCCCTTGGCACATCCTAAATACCCGAAGCAGTAATCTAGTCCGAGCTACTCGCCGGAGCTCAAATCAAACCTTGAGCCACGTTCAAACTAAAATCGAGCGACGTGCGGCTTCAAATCACTCAAGTGAGGAATAGTTTTTCCCAGTCCGGGGACTGCAAATGCATCTCTCTCAGTTTTAACATTTGGTGCCGGAGGGGAAAGCACGAGTTTTGAACTGCGTCATGAGGACCAACGTCGGAAAAGTTCGAGACCGATTTGCACAAGGACGGAGTGGCAGGGTCATAACAATTAATACGGAGTATACTACTACATACAATAAGTTTTTTTATGATATGACACCAAATTAATGAAGGAGAGAAGATTACAGGGTCATGGTGATGACCCTAGGTGGGTACAGTTACCAATACTTATGACTCTGCATTGAGAGAAGATCATAGGGTCATAGTGATGACAATGCAAGATTTAAATGTTGCATTCTATCTCTGAATTTGTGCCCATGAACTTGTGCATTAAGAGTGACAGGGTTATCATGCTGAAAAGTTGATGTGGCAGACTTGATAACTATGGTCATGACATTGCCACTGAGATTGGCCTTAGCGACCAGAACCAATCAAAATTCGTATTGTTCTATGTTGTACTTGTTCTTTTACTCTTCTATGCGCGCGTTGCATCGGGATTCAACGAATAAATGAAAAACAGGAGATCATCCCACCTGATTTTTTCATTATTAGGCTTCTTGCAAGCCAAAATCTTGGTGTACTCCATAGGCTTTCAGAGTTTTTCTGGTGAAAGCAGTGAGAAAGGAGCAAACTATTACATAAGGTTTTACATTTCTACGAAATGAGCATCTGACTACAGTATTCCTAACGTCCACTCTGAACGGTTATTTATCTCCCTTTCATCCATTTTGGGATTATTTTGATTTCCCTTTGATATCCTTCAATCCAAACAGGGTTTAAACGTCTGACGAGACCAGTGCTGCAGAAAGCGCCTGATGATTTTGTACACTGAATCTGGTAAATTGTAATTCGATCCCAAATGCTTCTGTAGTCGTCTACTCGTCTTGCACGGTGCATCCTGCACTGCTGCTGTCGCGCTCACGCGTCAGAGCACTCCGTTCTTCTTCTCCCTTCCATTGCTTCAGCAACACGCGCCCCGGCCGGCGAGCGGCGATGCAACGGTCGACCGCGAGCGCCCCGAGGTCACTGAGCAGGCCTGATTAATGCTAAGCCATTATTAACCTTGATCCACGATCCGCTAATGGAAATTTTTAACCCCCGCGTCAACTCCTCAAGCAGCGCGCGTGACTGCCCCAAACCCATGTGCAGTGCAGCCCTCGCGACGCCGACGCGCAGATCTCCTCGCCATTCCTCTCCGTGCTCGGCGGACGCATTCTTTTTTCCCTTGTTTGCCTCGTCTTCGATTGGGGATCCGATGATGCGATGATTCGTTTCGTGGTGGCTCGTGCAGTCTCCGGTCCCTGACGCGCGGTTCCATTCGATTCTGATCTTCTAGACTGGTCTGCACTGCACAGACACTAGCCTTCTCCTGCAAGCAGTGCCATTTCGGCCTTCCCCATGCTTACACTACACTCTGAAGACCTCGACGACACGGCGCAGCAGCAAGCATGGAGAAGACCGGCGCCCACGGCGGCAAGCGGTGGCTGCCGCGTCTGCTCTTGTTCGCCGCCCTTTCGTGGCTCCTCATGATCTACTTCCACGCCGCCGTGTTCCGCTCCTCGCCGGTGACCGCGCCGCACGCGTCCCTTGTCGCGGAGGACGGGCAGCGTTTCCTCCTCCGGCAACAGGAGCAGCTCAAGAAGATCGGCTCAGCAAGCGCCGGCGCGCTCCCGGGCGCGGTGGTGGCGACGGAGCGGCGCCCGCGCGGCGGCGGCGGCGCCGGCGACGACGACGCGGCCTGCCGCGGGCGGTACGTGTACATCCACGACCTCCCGCCGCGGTTTAACGCGGACATCCTCGCCAACTGCGCCCACTGGTACCCGTGGCACAACATGTGCGGGTACCTCGAGAACGGCGGCCTCGGCGAGCCGGTGGACAACGCGGACGGCGTGTTCGCCGACGAGGGCTGGTACGCCACCGACCACTTTGGCCTCGACATCATCTTCCACCGCCGCGTCCAGCAGTACGACTGCCTCACCGACGACTCCTCCCGCGCCGCCGCCGTCTTCGTGCCGTTCTACGCCGGTTTTGACATCGTGCAGCACCTGTGGGGCGTCAACTCCACGGCCAGGGAGAAGGACGCCCTGTCCCTCGACCTCGTGGATTGGCTCACGCGCCGGCCCGAGTGGCGCGCCATGGGCGGCTGCGACCACTTCTTCCTGTCCGGGAGGACGGCGTACGACCACCAGAGGCAGCCGGACAGCGAATCCGAGTGGGGGAGCAAGCTCCTCCACCTCCCGGCCGTGCAGAACATGACGGTGCTCTTCGTCGAGAAGCTCCCGTGGACGGCCTTCGACTTCGCCATACCGTACCCGACCTACTTCCACCCGGCAAAGGACGGCCAGATCCTCGAGTGGCAGCGGCGGATGCGCGCCATGAAACGACAGTGGCTCTTCTCCTTCGCCGGCGGCGCGCGGAACGACCCCTACTCGATCCGGCACCACCTCATCCGGCAGTGCGGGTCGTCGAGCTTCTGCAAGCTGGTCCAGTGCCGGAAGAACGAGCGCAACTGCCTCATCCCGAGCAACTTCATGCGCGTGTTCCAGGGCACGCGCTTCTGCCTGCAGCCGACGGGGGACACGATGACGCGGCGGTCGGCGTTCGACGCCATCATGGCCGGCTGCGTGCCGGTGTTCTTCCACCCGGACTCGGCGCACACGCAGTACAGGTTGCACCTCCCGGAGGCGCACGAGACGTACTCCGTGCTCATCCCGGAGGCCGACGTGCGCGCCGGGAACGTCAGCATCGAGGAGACGCTCCGGAGGATCCCACCGGAGGTGGCGGAGCGGATGACGGAGACCGTGATCGGGCTGATTCCGAGGCTGGTGTACGCGGACCCGAGGTCGAGGCTGGAGACGCTCAGGGACGCCGTGGACGTGACGCTGGAGGCGATCGTCGCCAGGGTCAACAAGCTGAGGGAGGAGATGGGCGGCGGAAGTGCTCAGCAAAGTTAGATCAGAAAATTAACTAGGGATAGATTATCAGCTGATAGAAATGCATTAGCACAATGAGATTTCAGTGTATTTCTGTCACGATCTTCAGAGGCGTCAGGCGTGCTGTCGCATTGACATTTGGCTTTGAATGGCTGAAGCAAATTTTGGATTCTGTAAAAAAGTCACTACAAACACTAGTAGCTGTAGGCACGAACTTACCCCATATCAAAATGAAGACCGGGTACCAAAATTACCTTTCCAGAATGGATTAAGCCCGAATTTCATTACCTTTGACAGCAACGAAATTATAAAGTTTTGTCTAGCAACCTTCCCACCCTCCCAACAGTTATTACAATCCAAAGAACTCTGACCAGATACCAAGGATCTGAATCATGAGCAGGATAACCACAAAATAAACCGCGCTGGGTTCAACACAATCTCTCAGAGAAACACCGGATAAAACTAACAAGTTCAACCAAAGGCCCAAAACGGAACTACAGACTAACAGACTAGGCGCGCAAAGCTTCCGCCAGTTACTGAAGAAGGACCACTCCTGTGTCCTGAGGTCCCGCCGCTTGGTGTTGATGGAAGTGTAGAGCCGCATCTCTCATGGCTTCAGCTCCTGCTTCCAAAGCAAGTTTGTCCTCCCTTGTGAAGATCTGACCAATAAGCAACAAAAGATGAGGCTGTGCAAATAATCTCATTAGGAGATTTAACATATTTCTTTTCAAAACAAATGGCGTCTCTTGTTTTCCAAATGGCCCAGCAGATAGCTGCCAGACCTATGTAATGTATCTTTTTGTGCATCGGCATGAAAAAGTTGGCCCATTCCCAGAATTGATCAAGGGAGGTCGGTCTACAAGGAGCGCCAATGATCATAGCCAGCAAACTCCAAACATATTTTGCCGTAGGACAGAAGTAGCATACAGGATCTCCCTGCCAGTTCCTCTTAAGCATATTGTCTTTAGTTAGGATTGCTCCATATTTGATTTGCCACATGAAGATTTTAATTTTCAGGGGCAAGTTAGCTTTCCAAAGTTTATGATTGGAATCATGTGTCTCATAGAAGAAGAGACTCGAGTATACCGATTTCACAGTAAACTTCCCAGATTTTTCCCACAACCACTTGCTTTCATCTTTCCCTACCGCCAAAGCACAGGGAGTGATTAAGTCTCTTAACTGTCTCAAATGGTTTTGTGCGCTTTCATCCAGCCATCTTCTGAAGTTTAAACACCAACCTCTTTCAGCCAGATAAGCTACACTTTTGTTTTGTTCTCTGCAAATTTCATATAGATCTGGGAATTTATCTTTCAATGATACTAAGACACACCAAGGATCATGCCAGAAGTCTGTGTTCTGGCCATTCCTTATACTCATGATTCTTCCTTTCAAGTAAATGTCCTTTACTTTGATCAAATCATTCCACATAGGGGAATTGTTTGGTCTTTGTCTTAGCTGACTCACACTTCCTGAGATTTTGTATTTCTTTCTAACAATTTCCTGCCAGATTCCTTCTTCTTTTCCAGCTTCCACCACCATTTACAGAGCAGGCTACAATTCATTTTCCTCAAGTCCTTCACTCCTAAACCTCCTTTTTTCTTGGGCTTTGTGATTTTAGTCCACTTTACCAAATGGTATTTTCTTTTTGTGCTTCCTCCTTGCCAAAAGAATCTTTTTCTTATGACATCCATCTTCTTTAGAATAGTTTTTGGCAAGAGGTACATAGACATAGCATATGTAGGAATACTGCTCAATCATGAGTTAATTAGGGTAATTCTTCCCCCAATAGATAGAGCACTTCCTTGCCAACCTTCAAGTCTTTTTGCTAATTTCTCCACTATCCTGACCCAATCTTTCACATGTAATCTTGCACCTGAAACTGGAACTCCCAGATATTTGATTGGCCAAGAACCGATCTGCGATTCAATACATCAGCATACATGATTGCTTTTTGTTCATCATGTGAGATCATGAGGAGCTTACTTTTGTCAAAATTGATTTTCAATCCTGATATATTTTCATACATACAAAGGACTAGTTTCATATTTTGCACTGAATCCATTTCATCTTGCATGCCCAAGATTGTGTCATCAGCATACTGTAACACCGCAATCCCATTATCTACATACTCAGTTGCCAGGCCTTTAACTAGGTCATTTTCCTGGGCCTTGTGAATCATCTTGGCCAAGCCATCTGCTGCTTAATTGAAAAGTAAGGGTGAGAGAGGATCTCCTTGTCTCACCCCTTTTCCTGTCTTAAAGTAGCCTCCTACTATGCCATTCACCTTAACACTTAATGTTCCAGTTGGCACCACTGCTTTTATCCATCTGCACCAAGTTTCACAAAAACCTCTTTGTTGGAGAATTTCAAAGAGGAAATCCCAACTGATTTTATCGTAGGCCTTTTCAAAGTCTAGTTTAATCACTACCCCATCTTTCTTCCTTATCTTTGCATCATGCACAATTTCATGTAAGGTAAGCACCCCGTCCATGATATTTCTCCCTTTTAGGAAAGCTGATTGGCATTTGTTTATTATCCTGCTCATACAATTCTCAAATCTCAACATACCACTCAGTGGTAGTACAGTGGTATTATTGGGTTTTTTCTATTTTTTATTATGGGTAAAATGGTAATTTTCTCAATGTATATTATTTGGAAAAATTTTCCTCTTGCCTCCATTCACCCCGTCACCCGTATACTACCCATACCATTTTGCATTTCCGATAATACCCGTAGACTACCCATACCACCTATGAATACCACCCATACCACACAAAAAAAACCGGTGGTACATGATTAATCTCAACCGTCAGATCCTTACATGTAGATCCTTTTTTATTACCTCTTATTTTGAAGCTTACATTTAGTAGGCAGATTGGCCTATATTGCTGAATTTTAGAGGCATCTTTTATTTTTGGAATAAGAGTAATCACTCCATAATTCAATCTCCCAATATCCAACTCATGCTTACTGAATTCTAACAGCAACCCAAACAGATCATCTTTGATGATATCCCACCCAGATTGAAAGAATTCCACAGGTATATGATCTGAACCTGGTGCTGTATTAGTTTCCATGGAGAACACAACTTCTTTTAATTCTCTCATAGAGAAGGGCTCAGCTAACTTTTCATTCTCTTCTCTTGTTACTCTCTCATTCTGTTCCCAGCAATCAGGATCCAAGTATAGGTTGTCAAAAAAAAATCAGGATCCAAGTTGAAAAATAGGCCTGTCAGAAGGGCCAAACAGCGCTCTCTAGAGTGTAAACAAGAAACATAAAACTATTGGAGAGTAGTAGAAAGATATAAAAAGCATTTTTATACAATGACTCTCCAAATGTTGATTTAGTGAGTGAGCTTTAGAAAGAATCATGGATATGCTCTAATGAGCTATTGGATTACCAATCTGAAGTTGGAACAAGTGATAAGGCTAGGCAAAAATAACCGAGAACCAAACCCAAAGAATCGGAATCAAAATCGAAAGAACCGAAACCGAAAATTTCGGTTGGCTGTTCGGTTCTCAATTCTCAGGAACGAATTAACCGATCAAATTTCTGTACCTAGGCTCGGTTAACCGTAAGAACCGAAAGAATCGAAATTCACAAACAAGCTCAATAAACCTTACAACCTAGGCCTATTACCACAT
Source organism: Cenchrus purpureus (assembly GCA_022644695.1). NCBI lineage: Eukaryota > Viridiplantae > Streptophyta > Magnoliopsida > Poales > Poaceae > Cenchrus > Cenchrus purpureus. The sequence goes on along the minus strand of CP053458.1, from coordinate 26,651,118 downwards.
TAACCCAAGATATAAAAGGGAAATGACACCCCCATAGCTGCATGCCTTCACATTTTTTAAAATGCCCGACATCATGATTTTTTAAAATCTTTTTTCCTATTATTATTATTACTATTGTATAAATCCTCGGTTAGTTTGGTCGGAACTGGAACTGAACCGAAATAACTGAAACCCAATTTTGCTCGGTTCCAAAATGTATGAAGAACCGATGGGTTCCTATTTCTAGAGAACCAAATTTGTGTCAAAAACTGAGAACCGAACCGAAGAAGTGAACGCCCATGCCTAAGTGCACGTGAATTGCTGTAATTTGGACAGTTCTGCCAGATATGGTGGTGTGCACAATTATCTAACCACAACTCGTCAGTTCTGTTCCCATAGCTATCTGTCTCTAATCACGCGTAAGGCATGCGCAATATAAATATTCCTTCGATCGAGACATTAAGGTCAAAGGATTCTAGTACTCCCTCCGTATCGAAATACTTATCGTCGTTGACTTTTTCTTCTAACTTTGACCATTCGTCTTATTAAAAAAATATCACAAATGTGTAAGAGGATACGTCAAGTTTAAAATACCTACAATAATAAAGCATATAGCAAGCAAAGTAAATAATACTTGCACATTTTTTTAATAAGACAATAAGTCAACGACGACAAATATTTTAATACGGAGGGAGTACTTTATTGGTGGCGTAGGAATAATCAACACGCCAAAGGAAAACGTTAATTTCGTTGATGTACCTGCTCCGATTACTAAAGTCTATGGGCGTGTTTGGCAGAGCTCCAGCTCCGAAAAAATAGCTCTAGAGCTGCAGATGCACAGCAGCTCCACCGTGGATCTGAGATCTCGAAAAGTGTTTGGTACAGCTCCAAATTTTCTTCATCCTTATGACATCTGGGTCCCACACGTCAGGAGAATAGAAAATGAAAAAACATCTTCCTCCCGCAGCGTCCAGCGCGGGCGGCGGGTGCGGCCTCGCCGACAGCTGGGCGGGCGCGCCTCTGCAGCGGCAAGGGCGGGCGGAGGGTGCCTCATGAGGCCGGGCGCTCCTCGCTGTCAGGCGGGGGCGGGCGGCGGGCGCCTCGCGGCGGCGCTCCTCGCGGCAGCGAAGCGCTCTCGCCCGGCGGCCGCGGTGCCTCACCGGCGGTCGGGCGGGCGCACATCGCCGGCGTCAGGCTGGCAGCAGCCTCGCCGGGGCACAGACGACCGTCGACCGGAAGAGCGATGGAACGAGAAAAAAATATAACGAACCATTTTTTTCCACTTACCAGTGTCAGTGGTGGATAATTTCTCCCAACTCCACAAGACTTGGAGTTGGTGGAGCACCACATGAGGTACTCCACGAAAACCATGGAGTACCCTTTTTTTAAGCAGATTCCGCGGTGGAGTTGCTGGAGCTGGATATGTTTGGCTGAAAAAACTTGGAGCGGTGTTGGTTTTTCAGATCTGGAGTTGCGTGTAGCTGTGCCAAACTATATATACATGTGTGTCAGCTCCTGGAGACGACACTCAAGTTGGCTGCAAACTTGGGCCATCCCTGGCAAAACATGGACATAATCCCGTTTCTTGTAGCTTGCTTCGTCTTCCTCGCGCTCCTAGTTCTCAGGCTAATCCGGAGCTACACATCATCCCGCACGAAGCCACCATCATCAGCGCTTCGGCTGCCACCAGGACCATGGCAGCTGCCGCTGATCGGCAGCCTGCGTCACCTCCTGCTGTCACGCTTCCGCGACCTGCCTCACCGCGCGCTGCGCGAGATGTCCGGCACCTACGGGCCCCTCATGCTGCTCCGCTTCGGCGCCGTGCCGACGCTGGTGGTGTCCTCCGCCGAGGCTGCCCGGGAGGTGATGCGGACGCACGACCTCGCCTTCTGCAGCCGCTACCTGAGCGCCATGCTGGACATCATCAGCTGCGGCGGCAGGGGCATCCTCTCCTCCCCCTACAACGACCGCTGGCGCAACATCCGCAAGGTGTGCATGCTGGAGCTCTTCAACCAGCGCCGCGTGCTCTCGTTCCGCGCCGTCCGGGAGGAGGAGGTGGCGCGCCTCCTCCGCTCCGTCTCCGACCAGTGTGGTGGTGGTGGTTCTGGCGGCGCCGTCGTCAACCTCAGCGAGGAGATCTGCCGCATGATGAACGACGTCGTGGTGCGCACCGCCATCGGCGACCGGTGCAAGCACCGCGACGAGTTCCTGCACGAGCTCCACGAGTTGGTGCGGCTCGCGGGCGGGTTCAACCTGGCCGACCTGTACCCGTCGTCGTGGCTCGTGCGCCGGTTCAGCATCGCCGCGAGAGACATGCGCAGGTCCCAGAAGAACGTGTACCGCATCATCGAGAGCATCATCCATGAGCGCAAGGTGGCCACGCTTGTGCCGGCGGAGCGGGAGGAAGACGACCTCCTCGGCGTCCTCCTGAGGCTGCAGAGGGAAGGCGGTCTGCAGTTTCCTCTCACCGACGGGATAGTCAGCACCGTCATTTTGGTAAGTTCCATCGATCCATCTCATCACCTTCGCATTATATTTTTTGCTTTACAATTTCACTCACCTTCACCCTCATCATCGTCATCGACATTCATTATTAAGGGTGCGTCATGCTGGCAGACGACTGACACTTTGCTTAAGCATCAGTTATTCTTCCTCCGCGTGTCCGCAAGCTTGCTCCCACTGCTTGACCAAAGGCGATTGTGTTTGAGTATTTCTAATAAATTATTAATTGCAGGATCTTTTTGCTGCCGGGAGTGATACATCATCGACAGTGCTAGTGTGGGCCATGTCAGAGCTTGTCAAGAACCCAGGGGTGCTGCACAAGGTGCAATCCGAGGTGAGGGAGACCTTCAAGGGACAGGAGAAGTTAACCGAAGACGACATGCCCAAGTTAAGCTACCTGCACCTGGTGATCAAGGAGGCATTACGGCTGCATGCGCCGTTGCCATTCCTGCTGCCCCGGCAGTGCCGAGAGGCGTGCCAGGTCATGGGCTACGACGTGCCCAAGGGGACCAAAGTGTTGGTGAACGTCTGGGCAATCGCGAGGGACGACAAGTTTTGGGGTGACGGCGAGGTATTCAGGCCAGAAAGGTTCAACGACATTAGTGTCGATTTTAGGGGCAGTGACTTTGAGTTCACTCCGTTCGGGGCCGGCAGGAGGATCTGCCCTGGCATCATGTTCGGACTGGCCAACATGGAGCTCGTGCTCGCTAGCCTTCTCTATCACTTTGACTGGGAGAAGCCAAAAGACTCTGGAGGAGACCTTGACATGACAGAGGCCTTTGGTATATCCGTGGGAAGGAAGTCCAAGCTCATTCTCAAGGCCAAGCCTCGTGTTAATTAGTTTCATTAGAACAGTCGGCACGCGTTGCACGCCCTACAGTGTATATAAGTAAATAATGGAGACTGTAAATAAAAGCACGAGTACTATACAGTACGATAAAAACACATAAAAGCATGGAATGACAACATATAAATCATCTGCGATCTGCATATCATAAGGACCACATATCATAAAAGCGCATGAGTACAATCTTAAGGCAACAAATTTCAGATTTCTGGTTGTAAATAGACATGATGCATCAATACTTCAATTATTGATTTGTTTACTTATAAACATTTGCCATCATCAAAATTAGCCTAAATCCAGGTTGGATTAGACACTACAAATTCTAATCCAAAGAATAAAATGGTATTTTCTATTACATACGAGTCCTTTTCAACCGGTGGTACAGGGTGGTATTGTGTACCGTAAAAAACCTCAGAAATTAAGTAGTTGTTCTGTGTACTATGATGCATGGACCAAAAATAAATGTGTGTTTTTTCCATTTGTGCATCTGGCCAATGGATCAAAAGTCATTGTGTAGTTGTATGCAATTGTAGTTCCTATCGATTTGGAACCACGTATCTTTTGATTTTTGAGCTTCAATGTAATCGGTTTTGTCGCAAATGTTCACCACCTACTTAGTTCGATTACAAAAACCAACCTCCAGAGTACATTCCTGACACCAGTTCAATATGTTTCCATCAATTTGAACCACAAATGTACTTTTCATCATACTCATTATATGCTTCCAGTATAGTACTGTAAGACCCGATGAAACTGTAAACACATTAAATTGAGATATAGCCAGTGGCGTGGCTCTTCGATATAAATATATCTTCTTTGGGTATCCTGTGTTGATGTATTAATCCAATCGGTTGGTATTTTTTGCAGCCGTTAGTTGTTAGCTTCATTGTTGTTTTAGTCGCTCTGTTGTATTTCTGTTGTTTGATTGAATCTGGTTTCATCTTTTCTTAAAAATTTGTTGTCAAGTGTCCTACGTAATCTGTATTTTTTTAAAAGAACTTGACTAGATTGGCCAATTGTGGCTCTACGGTGAAAATAAGTAAAATCTTGAGTGTCATATAGCTGAGGTCGTTTTTGCAACAAAACAACTTAGGGGGTCTCTAACTTCAAGTGTCATATGAGGTGGTTTTTGTAATTTATTTTATAAGTATTCTAAAGGCATCTTCAGCGAGGATGTAGATGCGCACGCGTGTATGTACGTGTGGTGTGAATGTGGAGTGTGTGGGTTGTGTACGTCCAAATTGTACCCGATAAAAAAACTAATGCATGATTTGATATGGCATTAGCTCATCTTTTGGAGTGAGAATATTAATGAATAAGAAACGAGTTTTCTCCACCTACGACTGCGAGCAAGATTCGAGGTTGAGCCACACGATAAGCCAAAGCTAGGAGTATTGTTGGTAGATGAAAGAACATACCCTCTGACTAACTGTCCAGCGAAGGGGAGTCGAGATTTAGCTCTGGCAGCTATAACACAGAAGCTGTTTGGAAACCATGAAGAAGCGGCATTAGGTGAGTTTAGATGGGGACAGGCTATCTGAAGGTTGTATCCTCAATTAGATAGATGAACATCTATCTCAATGTTATCGCATTCTGAATGTCTATGAAGTGAATTGAGACAAGCTATCGGAATGTTTTTTCGATTAGATGAACATCTATCTGAATGTTATCGCATTCTGAATGTCTATGAAATGAACTGAGACTTTGCTTTGTGTGCTTTCTATTTGATCAATTCATTGTGAACCTGAGACCATCAGTACCTTGTTTATTAAATCTTTGTCGATCATCAGTACCTGATAGTGATACATCTGTGTCACTGTATAGTTGAATTTAGTGGCAAAGGATGCTCTCGGCATGACATACATTTTAGTTGTTGAAGTCACTGTACAATTTTATATATAATTTCAAATGGCTACATAGTTCAAATGCACATTAGATCACAGCACCAATGCATACATTAATGGTGCAGCTGTTGGAACCAGTGAAATGAAACCTCCCACTGAGAGAGTGAGTTTCATTTCTCAAATCAAATCTGCAGAGCTGATGTTGCCATCTTAGAAACCGGGAAATGAAACCCACCATTGAGGTTGGCCTAAGGGGAAGAGCAAGCCTGTTCGGTCAGTTGGTGACTGGTGCTGATTGTTCTGAGAGAAAAGTACTGTTGACTGGTTGTTGATGACTGATTTGTTCTGAGAGAATAGATCACTTTGGTGGTCGATAAAGCTAAACGAACAGGGCAGCATGCTGTCAGCAGCTCCTTCCCCCACTCTTTAGGTTTTGACATTTATGCTAACGAAAGTAAAAAAACAAATATTTTTATTTATAAAATGCTATAACTTTTGATTGATATATTCATTTTCAATTCTATTTGCACCTATTTGTCCTATGCGATGAAACAAGCAAAACTAGAACTCACTTGTTTATGTTTCAAAGGATTTTATTTTAGTAGCAACCTATGAGTAAAAATGTGCTATGAGATTTATTGAGCAAGTTACGACCATATAATACAAAACTTGCTATTAGTATACTAAAGTTTTTACATAAGATGCATACTAATTGTTACCTTGAGAATATAATAAATTTGATATATAATATTTTTTATACAAATGGTACTAACTCCTAAATCGAGTAGCGGACCAAAACAAGACAAGATCAAAACATTTTTAAAAACATGACCGAAAATTGGAGCTAAAAATAAAATGGGAAAAAAACTTGACTGAAAACTGAAAATAAAAAACAAACAAAATAAAAAATAAAAAAACCTGACTCAAAACTGAAAATAAAAAGATATACATATTTAAAATAAGTAAATAATGAAAAAAACTAAAAGAAAAAATGATAACAAAAGCAACAAAAAAAATGAAGCTCAAAGTGGACTCCGAGCCTTGTTTAGATACACTAAAGTTTAGAATCGAACAGTAACCCATCACATCAATCAATCTTTGGACGCTTGAATGGAGTATTAAATATAGATTAAAAATAAAATCTTTTAAGCCTAATTAACTATAATTAAACAATGTTTACCACAAACAAACGAAATATGTTACAGTTCTTCGTAAAAATCGTGGGATCTACATTGCCCAATCTAAACAAGGCCCGCTCTCGAACGAACGAGTAAAGCATAAAGTAGGCTAGACTGATTGCACTCAAAAAAATAATAAAAAAGGTCAGGCCGCCTTGGGTGCATTGACGATACCTGAGCATTTTTGGTCCGACTCGGCCTGGGTCCGGTCCGCGCCGTCGCCCACGGATCTTCGGACGGTGAGCGAGATCTTGAAGTCGCGAAAATTTTTGGCCCGACCCGACCGAAATGTCGCTTTTAGTTATTTTACATTATAAAATGCGCGGTGGCCACCAAGCCCGAGCTACCGAAAACCGAGACGACATGTCCCATGGGACGGTCATGGGCAGGATTTTCTCAACCCGAAAAACCTGGATTTTTTTCGGCCCGGCCCGAACCCGACCCGGCCCGTGGAATGCTCAGGTCTATTGACGGGCCACCAGAAGGCTGCACGTGAGTTGCGCGCGTGACCCGACGCACAATAGCTTTTCCGTACGAAGTCACGAGTTATCTCAATTTAATATTGCTCGGCTAATGATGGCCCAATATTGATCTCTTGGCCCATTGAAGATACAGGCTCAACTAGGCCCGAAATCGATTGGGTTCAGCACCCACAAACAAAACTTAGTCATGACAAAGCGCTCGTATGTATCCATATGTATAAGTTGGTGAGCTGACTGTGTCATGCTAATGATCTCAGGAATCTCACATCAGGAGAAATCTCATGAGTATTACATAAGCACAAGTCTCACATTTACCATCAAATATGTTTCCACACCGTCAAGGCCGGTGAGCCATGTGAAGTCATTCTTTCCCCTGACCAATGACACTGGGACATTTTTTTCCTACAACCAACAAGACCGGAATTATTTGTTCGTGACGGACGAGGCCGAACACTTCATTACGGGATCTGCACGAGGAGACCGGACACCTTTCCTAGAAGCCGACAAGACTCTAGCAATTCACCAGTTTCATTCATTTGTCCTTATCCATATACTCAGAGATAACTCTTATTTACACAGATACGACAATGATGACTCATCCGTATTATTGTAAATTCTCTCGTGGGTCATCAAAACACTAATGCTTAGGGCAGTCCAATGTTCCACGTGGATGGAGTCCATCCCTAATAAATGAGATGACACAAAGAATTGGTGATACTGGCAGATAGTTAATGAAGAAAGAGAAAGAAAACACAAGACCTGGTTTCTTCCTCTAGACTTGACCTCCTCACGCGAATCAAGATGGCAAGACCTAGCAAAATCGCCATTGGGAAGACCTGGCTGGAGTCTTGCGCCGCCGCGGCCCCGCCTACCATTGTAGGAGATGATTTCACTACATTTATTATCTTGGACTTCATACCATTGTAGGAGATGATTTTTAGTGTTTATTTTTGCTGACGTGGTTGTCTTGAACTTTGCACTTAGGTCTACCGTTGGGACTGCTCTTATCTATACCTAAGGCCAGTCTCAATGGGGGTTACATGGACATTAAATAGGCAGCCATGTAAGCACTTTTGATGATGTGACAGTGTATTAATGAAGAGAGAGGTAAAATGAGTTTCATGAGGATGAAACCCTCCCTGCACAGTTACCTAGACAACTTTTGTCTTGCATGCAACCTAGAAAACAACAATAGATGAAACTATGCATTGAGAGGGAGGTGTTTCATTATAGTTTCAAATGTTTTAGATGATGTGTCACTCTAGGTAATCGTGTTCATGGCATCTCCACTGAGACTGGCCTAATAATAAAGAGCCAAAATTTCTTCTCATTTTTTTGGGTCCGGCCTCCCTAACTAGATCCGTGAATGTTAAATACGGTTGGTCTATCTGTTGCCCACCTATTTTTTAAATGCGGAAATGCTTAGGTCCGGGCGTCCGGACGCGTCGGACGGACGCCCGTCGTTCCCAGCGAGAAATAGAAAAAACATCGCGCGCCTCACACTTCTATCGTGAAATAAAAAAAGGAGCCGCAAGCCCCACGCCCCGCACCTCGCGCCGCCGCCGGATCTCCATGCGCCGGCCACCTCCGCCTGAACCGAGCCCCGATCTGTGATCCCCGCTGCTCCACCTTTCCATCCCCTCCGGTTTCGCATCCTCCCATGGTGTGTGCGCGGAGATCGGGCACCCGTTGCCGGCGCCGCTTGTCATGGTCGGGGGCGTTCCTCCGCCCTCCCACGCCGCCATGATGGTGATTCGCGAGCTCCTCGACGACGAGGACCCCCTCTCCGTCGGCTCGCCTCCCTTCGTCCCCGAGCCCGGCACCGGCGCTCCCCTCCATCCCCGAGCTCGGCTCCAGCGAGCGCGCTCCCCTTCGTCCCCGTTCGGGGAGGAGCTGCGCAGGTTGGCACTTCGTCGCGGCGACCTAGCGCGGCGGCCATGGCCCCAACCGGCGACGAGCGCGAGCGGCCGCGCCCCGTCAGCCTCTCCTCCTCCAACCTCCTCCCGGCCTCCATCGGCGGTTGCGCATCCCGTCCCGGCCTCGACCCGCGGGATCGATGTTGCAATCGATCGATGTATATTGGTGTTGCAACAATGTTTTTGGCATTTTGCAATTGGTCGTATTCATGATGCAATCGTTTGTCGTTCATGTTGCAATCGTTGCGAACATGTTGCATCCACGTTCTCGACATGTTGCGAGTGTTCCATGTGAATGTTTCAAAATTAGATCTAAAAGTTTTTGATGTTGCAAATATTAATTTTCGATGTTGAGGATGTTGAGTTTCGATGTCGCAGACATGTGCGACATGTGATGTTTGGTGTTGTGTCAAGAGGGGAGGAGGGAGGAGGACCCCTGATGTTGGATGTTGCAAACATTAATTTTCGATGCTGCGGACGTGAGTTTCGATGTCGTAGACATGTGATGTTGGGTGTTGTGTCGAGTGGAAGAAGAGAGTATTACCCCTGATGTTGGATGTTGTAAACATTAAATTTTAATATTGCGGATGTTGAGTTTCGATGTTGCAGACATTTGATATTGGGTTTGTGTCGAGGAGGAGGAGGAGGAGGAGGAGAGGGCTCCTGATGTTGGATGTTGCACGCAACACGGGTCGCAACATGGGTTGCTTGAGTGTTGTGCCAGGGAGGAGGAGGGAGGAGGCCCCCTAATGTTGTTGCACGCAACATGCTCGCAACATTTGCTCCCTGTATCGCAACATGCTCGCAACATTTGCTCCCTGGACTTTGAATCGGACGGCTAACGGCTGATTCGCTTCCCATCCGACGGTCACGAAGGTGTCCGATGCACTAGTAGTTCCGTTTTCTATACTATAAAGATCGAATAATTTGAAAAACCTTTCTCACCCAATTCGGGCTCGCCTTACCCCTCACGCCGGACCCACCTGTCATCTAATTAGGGGAGTGGATAGGGTGGTAGACCCATAGAATCGCAATTTGGAGATCATTTCTGCCAAAAAGCAAATACTTTTGTCACCTATCTGTTTCCTACCCACATGTCGTACCCGCATCTCCTGCGCTCGCCTATGTCCCTATCTCATACGTGTCCCTGCCTCCCCAGAACAAAATTCGACGCGGCAATGCCGCACCGAGCCTCCAGTGCGACACTGCTCGGATCCTCGTGTCCCGCTGAAACAATCTCCGCTACAGCTCGCACCATCATAAAAGAAAACTGGGTCCTAGATGAAGCCGGCTCCACCAACAAAACAGATCGAGCCGCAGTCGTTCTTCTCGCGACCTCAACCTTCACCTCTCCTGCCCCAAAAGCCCCAGCGCATTACCAGCGGCTCCGCCCCCCTCCAATGAGGACCGAAAGCAAGGCAGATTAAGTTTGCATTGCCATTTTTCAAGCAGAGATTGCCTTTCAGTTGAGTGCATACTCGTTTCAGCCTTTTAGGTAGATTGAAATCGTCATTCAGTTTGCAGTGGTGCAGTCTCATATTTTTAATGCAAAATTGCCATTCAGTTTCACATTCTGCCCACTCCAAGTAGCATTAACTTGCAACTTGATCACTCCATAATCTGCTCTACGGAACAACGGAAATCTGTGGATGGGATGGGGTAAAAATATATTTCTATGTCAAATTTAACAACAAATGTAAAAGAGTGCAAAAAAAACACAAGAAATATTTCGGTGTCAGATAAGGAAGACAAATATTTTCAGTGTCATATAGGGAACTATATATTTTTCTGCTATAAGGAATTCTCCCATGTTAATAAGGTGGCCATTCATACCCATGACAACATCCACCTCAAAATTTTCCATGATAACAAAAGTTAGTTAGCTTGTGCACAAGAACTTATTATAAAAATTAATTATTAATGCTTCAAGCAAAGCAAGGTTATTATGGAATGAGGTTTATTATTGAATAATTTTAATGTACATGATTGAATAAAATAATTGTTTATTATATTCTAGAATATATATTATTATTATTATTATAAAAATTTACAATATATTTTCTTTACTATGTGATTTTAAAACACGTGCGTGTCGCGCGTCTATGCTAGTAAATATAAACATACGTAGCATAGCTAGGAATCCTAATCCAAATACGTCCCTCCAATCTAAGTAGGAATCCTGATCTTATTTTCCAAATACATCCCTCCAATCCGAATAGGTATCCTAATCTAATTTTCCAAGTACATAGGCCTTGAATCAAAACTATATATACATCCAATAAATAAGTGAGCCTTGAATAGGAAAGTTCTGATTGCGTATTGGAGTCTGACCAATATTGATCGAAACGTGAATCTACAGGACTCCGTGAGATATCTAGCATATTGTTACCTCAATCCCACAACACGGCAATGATAATCTCTAAACTATATAATTCTGATTGTGCATGCATGCAGTGCGGCTTTTGCAGCCTCAACTGGCCTCCTCATAAGCATATATTAAGGAAAATAGTCAAATTGCAAAAGAGTCAAAGGACAACCTCGGTTATTGGGTCTGGCGGCTCAGCTCCTCCAAAGCCGGATACTGTTGCTGGACCAAGAAGATTGTGTGGCAGGTGTTTATCTCCCAACCACCTCAGGACTGCATGCAAAAATGACATTAAGTGTTGGCATTGCAAGCTTTGGGGGCATACTCTACAGTCATGTGAGTCTTTCCAGCAGCTGAAACGTTTTATTACTGTTTGTGGTAAAAAAAGTCAACTGTAATTTCTCCCCAACAGTCCCAACCACCTGTGCCTTTCATGCTAATTGGTTCAAAATGGGGAGACCTAGCAATCCTGGGCCTAGCTCTAGTGGGCCGGCGATCATTCATTTCACCCAAGCAAGCGTGCGCACTGTGCCGGGAATTCCAAAAGACATCTCCCCTGGCCCCCTGACCCTTCGTCTACAGAAGCTCTCCGCCCAAACAGCCACTCCCAAAGAATCAAGGAAACCACAGACACTGTAGTTGCGCCGACCAAGAAAATCCCGCCCAGGTAGAAAGTGCCACCCCGGTAGAAGGCACCGTCCGGGAAGCAATGGCCTTCCTGGACATCGACCCCGCGCCGATGATGCTGGCGGGGTTCTCCCGTGTGCTTGTCCAAGGACAAGAGCTAGAATGGCAAATGAAGACCTTGCGATCGTCACCATAGACAACCTCCCTGAGGGGGCAGACCTACCCATTGCTGAGGTGAGAACCATTATCCGGGATTTGATTGAGGGGGAGTACCATCTGAGGGTCCAGGACATACAGAAATCGCCATTTGCTAGAAACCAAGCTTTCGTCAGACTCAGTCGAGCTACAGATAGAGATAGTTTGGTCTTCCATAGCCCTCACCACTTCCATGGATTGAATCTTACATTTGTGAATCACAATAGAGGGCCTAATGCTAGAAGGGTTCTTTTTAATCGAGAATGCTGGCTTATGCTGATTGGTTTCCCTCCTGATTGTCAAAACATGGATGATATTGGTGATGCTATTAAGTCCTTTGGTAGATTGATCTGTTGGCAAAGAGATGACGTGTTGGCTCATGTCATCATCAAAGCTAGAGTCACAGAGCTGCAGGATGTTCCTCATTATCTGATCTACTCGAAGGGATGACTTTGAAGGGTTATCCCTCACTGTGCAGTGTGAGATTATACAACAACAGATGATGGGAGGTCAGCTACAAGATGAGGACATTCCCCCTGGAGGTTTTGATGATTGTGACTTCATTTTCCTAGGATTTGGAAATGAGCAGGTAAACAACAATCAACTAAGGAATCATGGTCCTGCGCAGCATCCACTCTTGCCTGATCTGAATGCTAATCCTCTTGAGGAAGGGAATCAGCAAAACAACATGGAAGTGGAGGAGGAAGAACACCAGCAGATACCTGAAGAAGGACTTGAAGATAACATGGAAATAGAAGTGGAGCAGCAGGTGGATCACCCTGAGGGTGAGGAGCCACAGATGGAATTAAACCTTCAACTCAACCTTTCCCCTCCCCCGGTCTCTTCAAATGAATCTGCAGTTGGCAGGCAATCAGAGGTTAACAGCTCGGGCCAGCAGATGGTTACAACTTCTGATCAGACTTTGGAACAGCAAGCTCTTGGTGCACCCCAGTTACAGGAAGATAACATCAATGTAGAAGGCAACATGGGGATTCAGGAACAGCAGGGAGGACAACATCCTGAGGTAAATATGGAAATTGAAGCCATGATTGTGAATGAAGCTCAAGCTCAGCTGCAGGCTATTCCTTTTCTGGAGCACCTGAATGGACAGCAGCTAGAAAACAACCTGAATGCAGCAGACTTGGAGGTGGTAATCCCTGACCCACAAGAAGGACATCCAGTTATGGCAAATCCAAATCCTGAAGGAGAGGAGCAGGAGATGCATGGGGCAGATCTTTTGAATGGGGCAGACCTGGGACAAGTCAACCCCCAGGAGCAAAATGAGCCTTTCATCTTCCCTGATTTCCTTCCTGCTCTTCAACCTCTGCAGCATCATCAAGTTCAAGAGGGTGGTTACAATTTCAATGTAAACATCAACATGGCACTCAGCAGCTTCGATGTTAATAGAGAGAACAATCCAGCTTGGAATGACCTTATAAAAAGGTGGCACATCCCTGTGAAACCACATGCTGATATGTATCGTCTTTGGACCAAACATTTCTCACCTGTTGGCTGCCCTGACCATGTGGTCCAGATACCTACAGATTGGGCCTCCTTTTTTACCTCCACGCTGCTGTCACCCAACGACTTTGAGTGGGCCAAAGGGTTTTTGGCCTCCCAAGCCTGGAAGTTCATGCTCACTTACACAAGCTCCTCTGCCATGATGTCTTTTGCAATCCCTGCTCAATGCCCACAGGCGCAGGCTGTTTCATGTGCTGCCCTCCAAGAAGTAGCTGACAGTTCTCACTCACAGCCTCAGATGGACAATGGAATTCTAGAGGAGAATAAAGAAGAGCAAGCCACTGATCTAGTCAACAACCTTGAGGTACACACTAAAAAGAAACTCAGAAGTGCCACTCCCCAAGTGGAGACAGAAGCAAGAAGAAGCCCCAGGATCAGAAGCCGCAATGTTGGGTTCAGTTTGTGCAGTGACTGGCATGTGCTGCACTTCCTCCTCCCCTATCTACTAAGATGTTGAAATCAGTTGGGAAAGATCTTTGCAAGATCAATGAGGAGGAGGTATCTGAAGAAGCATTATCAAAGAAGAGCAAGGGGAAGCAAGCCATTGGCCCCAAGAAGCAAGTGAAGTCAACAGCAACCTCCAGGAAGAGCAAGGAGAAGCGGCAGGTGGAGGACCCTTCTGATCATGAGGAAGGCCAGGAGGAAAGCTAGGAAGGACAAGAAGACAACAACTTCTAATTTGGTTGATGTGTTGTTAAACTTATTTGTCTTTTCAGCAGGATCAATGACTCTTAGCCTCATTTTGTTAAGTTCTATCAATGCTAGACTTTGGTTTATCTCTGTTAATGTTTGTGATGGAATGGGTGCTTCAGAATTACTGGCTTCCTTTTCTTTACATGAGGGTTATTATCTTTTTTCATGCATGTCTGTTGTTCAGATACATGCCTGGTATATCTCCCTCTTTCTTTTCAATGAATCAGTCAGTTAATAATAATAAGCGAAGTTGGAGCATTTTAAGTTGGAAAATCCGAGGAATAAATTCGGAAGGCAAATGGGATGCGATGAAAAGCAAGATAAGGGAGGTCAACTGTGATATTGTGTGCCTGCAGGAAACCAAGAGAGAGTCCTGGGATAGTCAATATATTAAAAATTTTATCCCAACATCTTGATGCATTTACCTTCCTTCCTTCTGTGGGAAGATCTGGAGGAAGCTTAATTATTTGGGATAGCACAAAATTTACTGGAGATTTAGAATTTCAGAATGAGTACGCCCAATCTGTCATTTTCACCTGCAAACTCTCAGGCCAAACGTGGATTCTTACAAATATTTATGCACCTTGCACACCTGAAGGGAAAATGACATTTCTGGAATGGTTCAAAAACATATCAATGCCTGATGATTTGCCCTGGCTAATTGTGGGGGATTTTAATCTTATTAGATCACCTGAGAACAGAAATAAACCGGGAGGAAATGTGCAGGAAATGCTTACTTTCAATGAAGCCATTAGCAGCTTAATGCTTGTGGAACTACCTCTTAAAGGGTGTAAATATACATGGACTAACAAACAGCAGAGCCCTCTTCTGGAAAGATTGGATTGGTTCTTCACCTCTAATGCATGGACTACTTTGCACCCAAACTCTTTTGCAACTGGCCTTGCTAGAGACACTTCGGACCATGTTCCATGTGTTATCACTGCCTCCACTGATATTCCTAGATCACAAACTTTTAGGTTTGAAAATTACTGGCTAGAACATGAGAATTTCATGGTTATCATGCAACAGGCTTGGGATAGTGCCACTATGTTCCCTGACAGTGCTAAGAGAATCAATGCTAAGTTCAAAAATCTGAGGAAAGCTTTGAAGATTTGGAAATCACAACTACCTAACTTGGCCTCAACCATCCAAAACTCCAAAGACCTGATTCAGTTCCTGGATATTGTTGAGGAAAGTAGATATTTAACCCTCCATGAGTGGAACTTCCGAAGTATTATCTCCATACAGCTTCAAAGGCTCCTGCAGCAGCAAAGAATATACTGGAAACAAAGAGGGAAAATAAACTGGGTTAAGCTTGGGGATGAATGCACCAAATTCTTCCATGCCAATGCCTCCATCGATAATCAAGGAATTACATCACCTATTTGGTGAACAATTTGGGTCAGGAACTATACTCACATGAGGACAAAGCAGAACTTTTATGGCGGCTTTCAAGGAAAGAATGAGGACCTCTGAATTCTCCCATATGTACTTTGATCTCAGCCTCATCATCCCGATGCAACTGGAGGGCCTAGAGCTACCTTTCTCCAAAGATGACATTGACAAAATTGTTGCAAACCTTCCTAATGACAAATCACCAGGACCTGATGGGTTTAATGGAGAATTTATGAAGAAGTGCTGGCCCCACATTGCAGAGGATTTCTACAAATTATGCTCTGACTTCTTTGAGGGAAAAATTTGCCTCCAAAGTATTAATTCTTCTTACATTACATTGATCCCCAAGAATGATCACCCAGTCTCTTCTGCTGATTTTAGACCAATCTCCCTGCTCAACTCATCCATTAAGCCGATCACCAAGATTCTTGCAGAAAGGCTCCAAAAAGTAATCCTGAGGCTAATTCATAGGAATCAATATGGGTTTATTAGAACAAGATCTATTCATGACTGCCTGGCCTGGGCATTTGAGTACCTACATCTTTGCAAAATGTCCAAAAAGGAGCTTGTGATTCTCAAGCTGGATTTTGAAAAAGCATTTGACAAAATTGAACATCAAGCAATACTAGACATACTTAAGCATAAAGGTTTTGGGGATAGATGGATTGGTTGGATCAAAAATATCCTGAGCTCTGGAACCTCCTCAGTCCTTTTAAATGGTGTGCCTGGGAAAGTCTTTCACTGCAGGAGAGGTCTAAGACAAGGGGATCCACTATCCCCTCTCCTTTTTGTACTTGCTGATCTGCTCCAAACGGTTATTAATGATGCCAAAGCAAATAATCTCCTCAGTTTACCACTGCCTGATAGAGTTGGTACTGATTTTCCTATTGTGCAATATGCGGATGATACACTGCTGGTGTTGGAAGCCTGCCCTAGACAACTGCAAAATTTGAAGGAATTGTTGCACACCTTCTCAAGCTCCACATGACTCAAGGTGAACTACAATAAATCAATCATGGTCCCCTTGAACCTTGAGGAGAACAAACTACTGAACTTGCCGATGGTTTTGGATGTCAAACTGGGGTCTTGCCTTTTACCTACCTGGGGTTACCCCTTGGCACTTCCAAACCTCACATTCAAGATTTCATGCCCCTGATCCAGAGAGTGCAGAGGAGGCTCACATGTACTTCCTCAATGTTATCCCAAGGAGGCAAACTTGAGATGGTAAACACAGTATTTTCCTCATCAGCTATATTCTACACTGGGACTATTAAACTACACAAGGGGGTAATAAAGCAGCTAGATAAATACAGAAAGCACTATCTTTGGAAAGGATCTGATCTTAATTCAAAAAAGCCCTCCAAAGTTGCATGGCCAATAGTCTGCTTGCCTATAAAATAGGGAGGTTTGGGTGTGGTAGACCTGAGTCTCCACAATGATGCAATGCTTCTTAAATTCTTGCACAAGTTCTTTAGTAAGGCTGACATTCCCTGGGTACAACTAATCTGGGAAAACTACTATGCTAATGGAAAGCTGCCTGGCCAAAACACGAGAGGGTCCTTTTGGTGGAGAGACATTGTCAAGACTCTGGATAAGTTCAAAAACATGACTTCAGTTTATGTTGGAGATGGCTCAACTATCATTTTTTGGGAAGATCACTGGAATGGAAGAAGCCTTGCACAGGAGTTTCCTGAGCTCCATTCCTTTGCAAGGAACAAAGGTATCACCTATCAGTGAGCCATCAATAATTTGGAGCTCATTCAGAATTTCAATCTCCCTCTATCCACCCAGGCACATCAACAATTTTTGGAATTACAACAGATCATCTCAAGCAGGCCCCAAACTACTGAACCAGATCTCTGGATATACTCTTGGAAGAATTCACTGTTTTCCACCTCCAAGGCATATGAAGCTCTGGTTGGTCACAGAAGCGTACATCCAGCTTTCCTATGGATTTGGAGCTCCAAGTGCCAAATGAAACATAAAGTCTTTTTCTGGCTACTCTTGAAGGACCGCCTAAGCACCAGGGAATCTGTCACACACCTCTTTTTCAGATGTTCCTTTGCCAAGGCTTGTTGGAACTCAATTGGAGTGTCATACATATCCACAAGATCGTTGTTTCAGATTTTAAGATTGATCAAGCTGAATTTGGGAGTGCCTTTCTTTATGGAAGTCATCATTCTTATGTGCCTAAGCATTTGGCACATCAGGAATCAGTGGATGTTTGAAGGAGTTCATCCGACTGTTCAAGACTGCAGAAGAAATTTTATTTCTGAATTCTCCTTGGTGCTCCTTCGTGCTAAACAGCAGCATCTTCAGACAATGACTAGCTGGGTGGAGGCTCTTGCATGAGCTGCGATGTTCTGCTCTCTTTTACCCTGTTTCTTGTTCCTTTTATCCTTTTCCTTTTTTCGACCCTTTGTTTATCTTTGCTTCCATCTGTTGGTAACTGTTCTTTTCCATAATTAATAAATTTCAGTAGGGGCTTTGCCCCTCCTGTTTCGTCAAAAAAAATATTAAGGAAAATACTCCAGGCTACCTGAAAATTGAAAAGGGATCACACATTTGTTAATTGCTACGCAGAGCAGCCCAAGCCAGACGGAGCAATAATTATTCGTCTTTCAACGGCATAAACCAGCCGTAGACTCTGCGTGTAGCGAAATTGACACCAAAGCTTTCTTGCCGGTAGTGGAAGATCAGAGAGCGGCACATTCATCGAGTAGCAAGGAACAAGCAATCCGGTCTTTTAGTGCATATATGGCTCATAGTTTTTCTTTTCTTTCCACACGCGCGTGGGCTCACGAGTCACAACGTTCATGATTTATAGGTGTCAGAGTTGGAGCCAAATCTTTTTCACGTCACGAACTGGTACCATGCTGTTTACAGGGCGATGTTGATATGTCATGATAACCGAAGGTCACATCTTCGATGTTGTGCCCTAATATAGGTACATACATGAGTTTGAGCCCATGGGATTGAATGAAGACAATACAAAAGATGTATCTACTGGCCATGTACATGGATGCAAACATGCCTGGGCTATAAGTCGACAAGCAAGCAAAAGGAACGAGATCAACCATTCCTGCTAGATCAGATGCATCTACAACACAGACTCTTGGGTTTATACGTGATAAGACAGCTACTCGATACGAAGTCGATCGGACTCCAAGACGTACAAGCAATATAGTCCGAGATTCTCCAATATATCTATCTATCTATACTATAAGGAGCGAAGACAATTGAAAACTTTTCTCACCCAATTCGGGTCCGCCTTACCCCTCACGCCGGACCCACCCGTCAAGTTGCATGATGACAAAAAAAGGTGGAACGACCATAAAAATCGCAATTTGGAGAGCGCTTCTGCCAAAAAGATAATTATTTTCTCACCCGACGTCGTCTTACCCACCCAACCCATACCCATGTAGGGCCCCAACACAGGCCCTCGTGGCTTCGCCTTCGCCACGACTGCTCTGCGCGCCGCCGCAGCCCCTGCTGCTCGGAGCTGTCATTGGAACCGCTCGATTACTCGGCCGACGTCGCCGCCTCGCGGCCACCAGCTTGCGATGCCCAGCTCCACCGCCTGCCGTGCGCTAGCCAGCGAGCCGCTTGTAGCAGCCGTCGTGCGCCGCCAGCAAGCTGTGGCTAGCGGGCCACACAAATACCCCCCTCGTGCGTCGGCCCTACCAGCTGTGCCGCGGGACCTCCTCCCTGGCCACCTGCGACAATACAGCTACGACGACCTCGGCAAGGCTGGGGGCTTGCAGCCTGCGGGGGCGGGGAAGAAGGACGGGAAGGGTGGCTCTCGCTAGAGGAGCTGAGCGCCCGCCTCGGGAGGCTGCGTGAGATGGACAAGGAGGAGCGGGAGAGGGCGCCTCTGGCTGTCTTGGGCATAAGAAAGCTGTGGGAGGCGCTGGCGACGCAAGTGCTCCAGGTCAATGATCATAAGAAGGCTAGCGGTGGTAATGATAGATTTCGCAGTTGCTCTACTCACTTCTCCCTGTTATTTGGTTGCTGCTAATGCCGCAGCTGTGTTCGATTTGTGCTGGCAGCTCCGAGTATGGCAGCTTTGATGGGTTTTGTCGAGCGGACGGACAGACAGTGCAGGGCAAGCCTCAAGAGGAACTGGTGGAGAGGGTGAGTAGTGATCAAACATTAGGTGAATGGTGATTCTCTTTTTTTCCTGTTTAGGGGATATGTGATTTTGTTGGTTGCAGTATTTCCTTCCGACCACACGCCATCGGTGAGAAGATGAAGCTGGAGCTGAAGAGGGTAAGCGACGAGTTCAAAATGTTGGAGAATGATTGTGGTTCTGCAAGAGTTCAAGGTGTATATCTACGAGCTTTTGATTCTAAAGGGTCAATCAGATAACAATGGTCAATAGTGTGATCACTGTTCTATCGAAAGAATCAGGTCTCACCTCGGATATCAAGCGCCAAATATTGGAACTCTGAAGTTAAGTTTGTCCCTTTATGCTGCTAACTGCCTATATTTGTGTGCTTCGAAGTTGTAACATATATTTCTGTTTGCATTCGAAGTCTAGAAATTGTGACACTTTCTTAGTAGCTAGGTGGGGGCTGACTAACACGCTTCGACGATATGAAAGGCTTTTGTGAAATAAAGATACTCCCTCTAATTCCAAATGAGGTTGTTTAGGGCAACGGTCTCCAATATAGTACTTTGATTGGTAGTTTTTGTAAAACCAAACTAAAGATAGAGAGAGTTATGCTATGAACGTATTTTTTTCCATGATGAATCTATTAACGCCAAGTCGTCAATAATTGGTGGTTGACCATTTGCATATTCTTTTTACAATGTATAATTGATTCCTTCTGATGCACATGTATAGTGATGCACATGTGAACTAAATGTTCAGAGTTCACACAAGTTCTGAGATGCACTCAAATGTTAATAATTTATTGCTTAGTGATGCACATGTGAACTAAATGTTAAATTTGATCTTGATGTTGAACTATCATGTAAACAAAAATTGAGTGGACGATGTCACACAGGACGGATAACTTAAGTGGTGTCTCCCTGTTTTTTTTCTTCGGTTACAGCATATGCCAACCAAGCACAAAGCGATATATCATTTTCTTGTATCATCGAAATCATAGTGAAGCATCACATTCACCTACCATTCCATTTTAGCAATTAAACACGTGATGTTCAATATTTTTAGAAAGCTAGATGTCAAATAAAATTATTGCAATATAGGTTTGGTTTTTATAAATATATTTTTCTTGTTGTTTCTTTAGACACGTGCGTGCTGCACGTGCATTTTACTAGTTGGAATAAAGGATGCGGCCATTATACAGTTTCCAAGTCGTGTTTCAGGTGGTCATACAACAAGGTGTATGTCCCGTTGCAAGCCACGGCACGTTTACTAGTATGGAATAATGAGCCATGCATCCAAACTTTATATTTTTCTTTGAAAGTGTATAGTTATACATCGATATATTTCGTGGTTGAATCTGTCAACTTTTTTTATATATGCAATAGACAGTTGTAGCAAAATAATTCTAAAGCACAACCAAATGTATTTATTTAATTGTGTGAATAACAGTAGGATCCACACCATGATGTGTCTTACTAAGGAGACCATGGCTTAGCGACTAGACACAGAGGCTTCTTCAACCGCACCACCAATCCACTCAGCTCGTCCATGTCGACCGTCGATGGTCCACCGGCTGGCAGCTCCCAGTCAAAGTGGTACAGTAGGCTCGCCAGTACTAGCTCAGCGTTTGCCATGCCATAGCCAACCCCAGGGCACCTTCTCCGCCCGCCACCGAATGGCAAGAACGTGAAGTCGTGCCCCGCCGCTGCATAATGATCTGCCACCGCGGCCCCGTCGTCCCTGAACCACCGCTCTGGCACGAACTCCTCAGCACGCTCCCACGTGGTGGGGTCCTGTACGATCGCTCCGATATCGATGAGGACGCGGGTGCCTGCTGGGACATGGTAGCCGAGCAGCTCCGTGTCCTCGACCGCCTCCCGCCTCATGAGTGGCGCCGGCGTGTGCAGACGGAGCGTCTCCTTGAGCACCGACTTGAGGTGGCGCAACATACCGAGACGATCCTCGGTAACTTGGTTCTCACCCCCCACATGGATGGCCATGCGTATCTCCTCTTGGAGCTTGTGCATATCGTCCGGATGGTTGATGAGCTCCGCCATTGCCCATTCTAGAAGTGAGCTGGTTGTGTCCGAGCCGGCTGTGAACATGTCCTGCACCGTACACATACATGGCACTATAGTCAATCCTTTGAGCAAACTAAATAACAAAATCAACATGTACAATAAAATTGGTACACACACACACTCAAACATACATGGCAGATTTTTTATATGCGTAATCAAAGAATTTTATGGTTATATAAAGTACCGTTTACGGTTGCGGTTCAGGTAGAACGAGAAAGTCTGAACTGGTGCTTCTTACTATGGTTGGTGGCTACTTACGGTTGCGGGATTTATTAAGTGACATCGTCGGAGGGAGGTGGCACCCAGCTCCCCACCCCTCGCCGGATCTGCGACGATGTGGGCTCGAGTGGATGACTCCACCCCGCTCGGCACGCCGCTACCCGGCCAGCCACCTCTTCTGTCGTAGCTGCACCTCCACCTTCCCTGAGTCGTGGGGTATCTCCACCTCCCCGCGCACATCCCGTTCCCGTAGGCGCCGCGGTACGGCCAACCAGTGGCGGATGGAGCTCCTGGCGATGGGGTGGCTTCGCCCTGCGCCCCACAGCCACATCGTCCACGGCAGCTTCTTCCCCGGTGACGGCGGCGCGTCCCTTCTCTCTCCCACAAGTGGCGACGGCGTCCATGCCTTCCCTGGTATGGGAGGGAACGAGCTGAGCTGACCGCTGGACAGAGCTACGATAGGGTAACAGAAAGCTAAAACGACATTTTCTTTCCGGACATCGATCGAATCCTAGAACGACTTTTTCTTCCGGACAGAGGGAGTACACCAACGATTCACCCCCAACAGTCTTACTTTTGTGCCTGATGCCTCACGAAGGATCTGATGATGCTTGCAATTTTCTAATTTTCTGAATGTTTATTTTGGTGAGGTTAGTTAGACGTGGAATAATTAGTAACTCTCCTAGGTAATTAGCCTAAAATTTCCATGTAGTGCCAGTCGTGATAATTGAAAGAGGCTGGTTACCTCGCGAACCTCAAAAGTTGGAGCAAAGTGATATAAGCAGAGATATATTCCAATTGCCGTATTTTATTTTTGCAATTCCAATGATATATTTTTAATGCTTATGTTAGCAAAAGATATCCATATCATATCTTTCTATGGTAATTTAATCATGACATTTGACACATTGTGCTAAATGGATGACACCATTATGGTAAATGCTTATCATTTGTCTAGTGTATTCTACATAGCATTATCGTAAATATCTTTGCACCCATGCAAACTATTACTGTTGAAGGGTTAATTTTATTCTGTTAATTGGAAGATGCAAGCTAGTTTGTGCTGAAGGGATGACACAATTATGGTAAATGCATACCATTTCTCTAGTATATTCTACACGACATTAGTGGAAATATATTTTTGCATCCATACAAATCATTACAGTTAAGGGGTTAGTTTCATTTTGTTAAATGGAAGATGCACGCTAGTTTGTTCAGTCTAATTGTCTCATTACTGATCAATCTTGAGTCAGCTTATTCACACCTGTTAGTGTTAAAACATCATATTATTTTATGATTGTTCATAATTTTTATGATTTCAGGCAATGACACTTCTTGACAGCAGCTGGTTATATATATATATATATATATATATATATATATATATATATATATATATATATATATATATATATATATATATATATATATATATATATATATATATATATATATATATATATATATATATATATATATATATGTATGTATGTATGTATAATGTATATTTATAATACACCTGAGTGCATTTTCTATAGAGAATGCACCCACCCTGGTTGCAACTAGTTTTTGCCCAGTTGCAACTGGGCTGACTCTAGTTGCAATTGGTTCGAATCAGGTTGCAACTAGGTCAGGTCTAGGTGCAATTGGTTCATGTTCATTTGCAACTGGATTTATTGCAATTAGTTCCGTCAAGTTGCAATCGGTACGATGTTATAGTTGTAATTGATATATTCCCGCGGTTGCAATTGGTAGAGCATGCACACATTTGGTATATAAATGCATGTTGTTCACTAACTAGGCTTGCAACTGTTACAACCTAGTTGCAACTAGTAGCAATTTGGGTAAAAAAAACTAGGTTCTAAGTGGTTGCAACAAGCGCTAACTACGCTACAACCAAGTTGCAATTGTGTTATACTCATGGTTGCAACTCGTAGTACAGTTAAGTTGCAATTAGATACTTGCAAAAAAAGTTCATGGAATATAATCTTCATAGATCTTATTTTGTTAAGCACATTTTTTCCAACAACCTGATGTGAACGGATCTAAAATCGGAGGTACGGTTTAGGAGATATTGTATTTTTTCGATTCGAAACAAAAAAGATTCTCTGCATGCACGTCGACGACATCGTTGTAAAAACCAGGAAGGCGGTCGACCTGGTGAACGATTTGCGATCTGCATTCGGCTGCCTTCGGGCGAACGGGGTGAAGTTAACCCCCGGAAAATGTGTCTTCGGGGTGCCGTGTGGCATGCTCTTAGGTTTAATCGTCTCTCAGCGAGGTATTGAGCCCAACCCTTAGAAAGTCTCGGCCCTCGAACGAATGGGACCGATCCGAGACCTAAAGGAGGTACAGAGGGTTTTAGGCTGCCTAGCGGCTCTGATCCGCTTCATCTCACGCCTTGGGGAGAAGGGTTTGCCCTTGTACCGACTCCTGAAGAAACACGAGCGTTTTTCCTGGACAGCCGAGGCCCAGGAAGCTTTCGACAAGCTTAAGGCGACACTCACCAACGCTCCAATCCTGACGCCACCACAGGATGGCGAGCCCCTCTACCTCTACGTAGCTGCAACAACCCAAGTGGTCAGTGCGGTCATCATCGTAGAGAGAACGGAGGAGGGTCATGCTCTGCCTGTCCAGAGGCCGGTGTACTACATCAGCGAGGTGTTGTCTGAGACCAAGATGCGATATCCGCAGATCCAGAAGCTGCTCTACGCGGTAGTGCTCGCACGGCGCAAACTGCGGCACTACTTCGAGGCCCATTCTGTCACCGTGGTCACGTCTTTCCCCCTGGGAGAGATAGTTCACAACCAGGACGCCTCGAGTAGAATAGCTAAGTGGTCAGTGGAATTCATGGGTGAAACTCTCGAAGGCGATCAAATCGCAGTCTTGGCAGATTTCGTCGCTGAGTGGACCGATACACCGCTGCCCCCGCCCCAGTTCCAGGTCGAATGCTGGACCATGTACTTCAACAGGTCGGTGATGAAACGGAGGCAGCGCGGCCCGCTCGCTCTCACCCTCGAGGAACACATGCGCTACGTGGTACGCTTGCACTTCCCCGTGTCCAACAACATGGCGGAATACGAGACCTTTCTTAGTGGCCTAATAATTACATAAAAAATTTAGTAGTGAAAATCTTTATTTATTAGGAAAGATCAATGGTTTAAAGGCCGTCATCAACTTTAATGGTGAAGTCTAGTTTCAATGACAATGTTGTATTTATTATTATTATTATTATTTACTTTTACACTTTATATTAAGGTGTAGAAATGTGAATTTGGATATATATGAAATAGAGACATTTTAGAAAAGAAAATGTTAAAAACCATTATGTTAGAATTGTGGCACCATTACGGGATATCAACGCAGATAGGCCAGCTCACATACATTTGATGGACATATAACGAAATCAGAGGGCTTTAGATGAACATGGACTGTTTCCACATTCACGAAGTTAGGTAGGAGAGACCATATACAAATAAATGGAAAGAAATTTTATCTCTTTATTATTAGATATAGATATCGATATGAATATTAATAATGAAAAAAATTTATAGTATACACTTATTTTGTGATATAAATATTAATGTTATTTATTATAAAATACATTTAATTTAAAAAATGGTTTGTTTCAAACTTGAAACCGATTTTTGTAGGGACATACTGGGAGCAGTTACGTACCAGAATGATGGCCTTGATGGTTACCATGTCATACAGGATTTCTCCCGTCTCTGCTTCCTCCTTCACATCCAGCAGCACGCTCACTAAACTGCGGCGACTGTCGTCGTTGTCGTCTCCCTCTTGCCAACCTCCACGGCGGCGCTTGCGGTGGTCTGCGATGGCCCGCTCCAGTAAGCCATCCAGCGCCTCAAACGTTCGTGTCACCTTGGCATCCACGCCCTTCAGCGAGTCCAGCCACCACAGCCACGGCACGAGCTCGCCGAGCGTGCCCCAGGCCATCAGCTCCCCGAAGTCGGCCAACAACTTCCTAAGAACCTCCCCTTCTCCATGGAGCTCATCATAGCTAGAGTCGTTGCCAAACGTGGTCCGCAAGCTGACAACGCTAGAGTAGGTGACGAGGAGATGGCTCAGGTTCACGGCGGCATCACGACCGGCACTAGCACCGCGGACGCGGTCGAGCAGGGCGGCTGTCTCCTGCTCCCGAACGCGTCGGAAGGAGAGCACGCATCGCTGGCTGAGAAGGTGGAGTACGCAGACACGGCGCGACTGGCGCCAGTGCTCGCCATAGGGTGCGAATGCCATATCACGGCCGTAGAGAAGGCACTCGACCATCCGTCCGCGCGGGCGGCTCGCGAAGGCCAGGTCGCGGGTCTTCATGGCCTCCTGCGCCGCGGCCGCCGAGGAGACGACCACGGTGGGCACGCGGCCCAGGTGCAGGAGCATGACCGGCCTGTGCGTTCCGGCCATCGCTCGGAACTTCCGGTGGGGTTGCGACCCAAGAAGCAGCGGCAGGTGGCCAAGGAGAGGAAAGCCTGGCGGCGACGGTGGCAAGCTCCTCCGGCCATCGCCGCGGGACCGAGAAGGTTTTGTGGCAGTGAAGAAGAAGATCACGAGGGAGAGAAGGACAATGGGCAGCAGTGCAAGAAACGGCCACTCGTCCATGATTGCAGAGTTGCTGCATAAACTGTCTGCTCCCCTATTTATTTCGGTTTGTGCTAACAAAATCGATTTACCGTGGCAGGCGTCCCGCTCGCCACGTTTAATATGTTATTAACCGTGACGGGTATTTTCGGACGCCCGCCATGATAAATAGATTAACCGAGGCAGGCATATTATTCAGCCCGTCAGGGAAAATCAAAGACCCAAACAGCCCAATCTCAACCCGATAAGTCACTCCACATATATAAGGCAGCTAAGGGTTTCGATTTCTCAGTCCATCCTCTCCTCTCTCTCTCTCACCCGTGTCCCTCGACACCCGATAAGAGGCGCGGCCAGCGGTTGAATCGGGTGGCCAGATTCGGCGCGTGCGCCTTTGGCCTCTCGGCGCGCGAGCGGGCCGGCGGACCGCGCGCCCGCCCGCCTTCGCCCTCTCCGGCTCGGCCGCTCTCTCCGCGGGCGCGAGCGAGTGGCGGAACCACCGTGCCGCGCCGCCCGCCATCTCCGGCGCGGCAGCCAGCGAAGCGCCGGAATCGCGCCCGCCTCCGCCGCGTCGGCGAACGGGCGGCCGGATCCGGCGCCACGCCGCTCTTGGCCCTCTCCGGCGGGCGCGCGAGCGAAGCGAAGCGCGCCCTCCGCCTCTCTCGGCGGCGGGGCTGGATCCACCGCGGATCCGTCAGCATCAACCACCTCCTCCACGGAACCAGCTGCTGCACCCTCCTTCTCCACAGCTCCGGCGGCGGTGCACTCCTCCACGGGTCCAGCGGTGCATGGCTACCTGAGCGACGGATCTGGATCTAGGGTTTGTAGTGGGCTCGCCGGCGGGCTTCGTAACGGGCTCATTGGCAGGTTTCAGGCTTTTTTTGTTTTTCTAGATTGATTAACCGCAACGGGCAAAGTGACGCCCGCCACCGTTATGTTGGATTTACCATGACCTTACCATGGTGGCGGGCGCCTTTGCCCGCCGCGGTTAACGTAAAAACCGCCGCTAAAAAAAATGTTGTAGTAGTGTGGGTAGGGGTGTCAGGCCAGGTTTCCTGTCACCCGCACCGTAGTGCGTCCTTAAAACTCACCTCTTATGCAAAGATGATACACAAATTTTTTAAGTATTCAAGAAACAAATTAAAAGTCAAGTTAGATCGTATCAATTGCCACTTCATTTTGTTTCAATATCTCTATCTTGATTATTAACCTATTTTCCCAAAACAAAAATATCTCTGTAGTGAGTAGGTGATGCTTTGATGCCAATAAAGTTGGTGCTCGGGTAGTTTGAGGCATGCTCCAGCATATTTTGATCACTTGCTGAAGGACTCCGTTTGCTTAGGCCTTGTTTAGTTTCCTTCCCAACTCTCAAATTCAAACTATGCAAAAAGAAGAGTTCTCTATCAAATCAAACTTGTGGTACATGCATGGAGTACTAAATGTAGATTAAATCGAAAATAAATTGCACAGTATAGTTGTACTTTGCGAGACGAGCATTTTGAGTCTAATTAGTTAATGACTGGACAATAATTATCAAATACAAACGAAATGCTACAGTATGCTACAATAATTGGTGGCAATCAGCTCAATGTCGTTTTCTTGCGGACCATGTGGGTGATGGGAAAAAAAATTCTATGCGCACCGCGCGCACAGGTGCGCGCCCCCTCGTGGCAGATCGCGATTGGTTGGGACTTGGGACGGACGCGGGTCGCGCGTGATGCTCGGCTCGGCTCGCTAGATCGAAGCGGACGTCCGATTACCTCCTGGTTCGGCTTGCGCAGGAAGCGAAGGGACACGGTAGCCGCCGGCCTCGTCATGGCATCCCGCCCGTAGGGTTCCGAGCTGACGTCGATTCATCTCCCTGGGGCGGCGTGGCAACGTGATGCCGGATGGGCGGCGCGGCAAGGACACGGTTGGAAGGGCAGGGCGGCAAAGTACTACCCTAGATGATGGAAAAAATATGCTAAGAGTAGATTTTATATTGAAACAAAATAAGGATAAGAGGAGGGTGATTTGAATGCACAGAGAACACTCGTAATGAGTAAAGGTCAAATTTGGTTACAATTTGACCAAAGTCAACATTTGAAGTTTCAAATTCGAAAAAATGTGTGCAAAATATGAGATTTGGGGTTTTGGTCATTCATAACTTAGTGGGAGTGCTTTGGGAGTTAAATTTAATCCATAAATACCTCAATTAAATCTTCAAAGTTGATGACTAGATGTTACTATTCACAATCTGAAAATTCAAAATTCAGAAAGTAGTATGAAACAACATCAGTTAGCTGTTTTGAAAATTATTTATGAGCAACTTTGCATCTAAACTTTGGCTCCATAGTAGCAAAATGGGATCTATGAACATTGGTGAGCCTGTACACTCAATTGTTGAGCTAGGTGTTGAAGTTAAGTAATTTTAAGAGACTCCAAAAATTGATTTCAGCCTCTTTTTCTTCCTGCGCGAGCAGATACAGATCGTTCCTGTCACTGGCTCGCTCCCGCTCTAGACCGTGACCGCTCCAATTGAGCCGAGCCGAGCAGCACGCGAGGGAGAGGAGCGGGAGCCGCGCGAGACCCACGGGCGTCCGAACCAACCGCGACACGCCACGAGGGGGTGAGCACGGAGAGCCCTGCGCGCGCGGGGCGCACAGAATTGTTTCCCGGGTGATGGCGTCCTAATCTCGTTTTTTGCGTGCCCATTTTTTTTATACTCCACGAGGGAGCGCGTCGCAGTCAACGTTGCGTGAGCCAGGCCGAATTAAGATGAGAGCATATATGTCGATTTTGTAAGTAGGCAAACATTGTATATTTACATTTGATGGCCGATTAGTATTTCAGCTAACTTGAATAGGACATCCCATACAAAATAATTTTATATCTCATATTTTATGGAGTTAAGTAATTTTAATTTTGAATATATCTTCACAAAATAATAACGACATTTGTATTTCCAATAGAAAGTTCCTAACATTCTTATTTATATTATATATTTTTAGTTAAAGTTAAAATCGTTAACTTTTTTCTAGGTACACCATCAGTGTGAAAGAATATACAGGATCTGTAGTTCTGTTATTTCTGAATCTGGTTCATTTTTATAAAGTGTTAATTTGAGAGTGGATTTAGTAGCATATGATGAAGCTTGGCCTGTGGCGTGAGAAAGGTCTTCTTCGGTTCCTCCGTGCGGGTATCGTTCTTAATCCAGGCACGGCCCCGACCTCCATGTTGGCAGTGTGCGGGCAAATATGGCTTGGCGGCATCCCCGACGCGGCTGGCTTTTGACTCAGGCAGAAACCATCATATATTCGTACATTGCGCGCGTATCGCCGTACCTGACGCATGATTAAAAATACCGAAAAATACCGCTCGGTTACTGCGGTAACCGACCTTACCGCGCCGGAACGGTAGCGGTTCCGGCCGGTTGGTAACCGCCCCATTCAAAATTTTGAATTTGATTTTTTTAAAAAATCTAAAAATTTCTAAAAATAAATCAAGTTGTCACGAATTTAATGGTGTCAAAATTTTTTAAATATTTGTTCGTTTAGTATACTTTGCGGGCATTGGTTGAACTTCTAATGCCCGCAATAAATACTAGATGCACTAATATTTGAAAATTTTTGACACCATTAGATTCTGCGCACTTTGAAATATTTTTAGGAATTTTTCTTATATTTTCCAATTTTTTAATTCAAATTCGAAAACACATCAAATTCTTCACTGCGCCGATTTTTTTGTCTCAGAGACCGGTAACCGGTCAAACCGGAGCGGTTTACCGCTCAAACCGTTCGGTAAACCACTCCGAACCGCCTGCACGGGGGGTTTGGTTTGGAAATTTGAATTTGAGTGGTTTTTTCGGTAACCACTCCGGTAAACCGTTACCGGAGTCCGGCGGTATCACAGTGCCCGTGTTTGGTTGGGAGGAGAAAAATTTTCTCCTCCCTTTGACCACTAATTAAGGGTATTAAACAAAGTCAGTTTTTAAAACTACCTCCACAGCCCTATGTAAAATCGCGAGACGAATCTAATAAGATATTTGACTGCATGATTAGAGGATGGTTACTACAGCATTACTATAGCAAATCATAGATTAATTATGCTCATTAGATTCGTCGCACAAAGTTGCACTCATCTGTGAAAAGATTTTGCAAATAGACTTCATTTAGTACTTCATCCTTAGGAGACACTTTTTTGCCTCCTGTACCAAACACGGGCTCTATCGGTCGGTAAAAGGAAAAACTGACCCGACGCGACGCGGGTGGCGTCCTTGGCGAGTCCGGCATGACTGGCGCTGGTGGCGTGGTGAGTCCAGCACGGGTATCCTCGTCGCAGTGGCACGCGGTGTGCAGCGTCCCATCGCGTGGGGCATGGGCGTGACCGGTCCTATCACAGGCAGTCGCGAGCGTGCCGTCTCTTTGCGTCCGCAGGGTGCTATTCGCGAAACTAGCGTTGTAGAGAGCCGCGTTGTACCTGCCCTAAACACGAATGGCTCCGGCTCAGACCGAGGAGTACCTATATGGAGGAGCGCTGCCCAAACGTGGTCTTACTAGAGTTTGGTATTTGCAGTTCTAAACAGAGGTTCTTACTCCCTCCGATTCCTTATTAGAAGTCGTTTTGGACAAAGTTTGAGTCAAACATTAAGAATATAAATCATGAATAACTTTTAAGTCGTTGTGTTTGAAAATGTGAAAATCATATAAATAGATTTGTCTTAAAAATTACTTTCATAAGAATATACATATATAACTTTCCAATAAATATTTTTATAGAAAAGAGTCAAAGTGGCTTTGGTGACCGTGTCGCTGTCCTAAACGACTTCTAATATGAAACCGGAGGGAGTAGGTGTGTAGCTGGGCTCAGAGGGGCCGTAGACAAATTATTTTTATTGGTAGTTATGATCAAATACAGTACGCAAAATTTATAGCTTAGATCTCTTAGGTCAAGGCTAAAATAGTGTGAGTAGGATATGAGTAGTGTCTAACTTAAGTCAGGGACACTTGAACGCGTTTAATCACAATCACAACCTATCGTAGGCCTGACTTGAACTTAAGTGAGAAGAAGAGGAACCATTTCCAACTGCTACAGTACGAATACGAGACGAGCCAGCAGACGGACCATCGGAGACGTCAGGATGACGCCCGTCTGGAGCCTTATGATTACTACTTTACTAGCTTTTTTGTTGGAAAATTAGCGTTAAGCCCTTGTTTAGTTCCCTCCCAAATGCACTGTACAAAAAGAAAATTTTCGTCACATCAAACTTGCGGTAAATGCATGGAGTACTAAATATAGACGAAATCAAAAAACCAATTACACAGTTTAGTTGCACTTTCCGAGACGAACGTTTTGAGTCTAATTAGTGAATGATTAGGCAATAATTACCAAATACAAAAGAAATAACACAGTACTGCTTCCCCTCCTCCTCTTCTATATAAATAAATCGCCACCACAGGAGAGAAGAGCACAACAACAAACAGAGCATAGCAGAGCAGAGCTCAACGAACTCCCTCAAAGCAGAGGATCAAGCTCCGGCGTGCAAAAGCATCACAAAGTCAACTCAAGCAATGGCCACCAAGATCTACATCGTGTAAGCAACCAGCCTGCAATTCGATATCATATGCTGCTCCGACCAGCGGCGAAGCCAGAAATGGCACCCGGGGGGGGGGCTGCCGCTGCTTCCTCCTCCTCCAACCGAGCACTTCTTCCATTTCATCTTCTCCATGTACAGTACAGTTCGAATTCAGTCTATGCTTATTGAGCGCTATGCCTATGCACCATCCACGACCTGCAGGTACTACTCGACATATGACCACGTGGCGGCACTAGCGGAGGAGATCAAGAAGGGCGCGGACGCCGTCGCCGAAGTGGAGGCCACGGTGTGGCGCGTGTCCGAGACGCTCCCATCGGAAGTCCTGGGCAAGATGGGCGCAGCGCCGGGGCGGGAGGACCACCCGGTGATCACCCCGGGTGACCTCGCGGACGCCGACGGCGTGCTGCTAGGGTTTCCCACGCGGTTCGGCATGATGGCGGCGCAGATGAAGTCCTTCCTGGATGCCACAGGCAAGCTGTGGCAGACGCAGGCGCTTGCGGGGAAGCCTGCGGGGGTGTTCCTCTCTACGGGCACGCAGGGCGGCGGGCAGGAGACCAACGCTCTCACCGCTGTCACGCAGCTCGTGCACCATGGCATGCTCTTTGTGCCTATAGGGTATACCTTTGGCGCTGGCATGTTTGGCGTTGACGAGGTCAGGGGTGGCAGCCCCTATGGCGCGGGAACCTTTGCTGGCGCTGATGGTAGTAGGATGCCATCTAAGACGGAGCTCGCTGTGGCTAGACACCAGGGCACCTACTTCGCTGGTGTTGCCAAGAAGCTCAAGGCCGGAGCTGCGGCACTCGCCGCCAAAGCCCCAGCGTCAGCCTGATAATATATCCATTTCACCATGCCTACTCAGGCTGTCTTTATTTAATATAAATAATTCCCTACTTTATTACTTAATGTTTATTTTTGTTGTATTTGCGACTGTATCTTACTTTATTTGTGCCTAAATAAATATAGTACATATGCACATTCTTGCTTGCTCCATCTCCAACGGTTTTGCATATTTTGTTTGGCAAAATTGAAAGTTTTGCCAAGACTCAAATGAATATGGCAAAGGTAAAAGAGTCAATCTCCATTGGTTTTGCATTATTCTCTTGGCAAAAAAGGAAATTGTGGACCCAGAGATTTCTTCCCGTCCTTCTTCGCCGTGATGCCAAGCGCAGACGAGGCTTGCATATATGCGAGTCCTTCCCAGATATTTGCCAAGTTAACAAAAATGCTAAACCCATTTGTCAAACCGTTGGATAGGAGTTTTTTAGATTTTTTTTTGCAAAAACAAGAATGCAAAGCTTATTGGGAGTTGCTAGCACTCGGACGTCCGATCCGGGCGCCTAGCCTCGTACAGTGTCTCCAGTTAAAACTTTAATACATGATAAAAAAAATCCCACACTGCCCCATGTTTATCTGCATGCAAACACAGTCCCCTGCTCTCGTTTCACAAACACGGTCTTAACCTCTCCCTGGCTTCTCCTTGCAGCGATGTCGGCATCTATAGGCCAACGAGATTGGTGTCATGCCGGCGAGGGGACTCGCGCCTAAGGGCACGTACAACGCAACATTTTCCCCCGTCTATGATGTGAAATTTGCACAAAGCCCCCGCGTCGTCCTACAGACGGGGTCTCCGTCGTCTGGCGAGACGACGCCCCCCTCCCGTTGCCCGAGGCGGAGGAGACGCGCCCAGCAGCGTTGTGCTGTGGCGTCTTCTCCAGGCGACGGCCTGCTGGATCCCGCGCGGGGAGAGCTCACGCCAAGCGGGAATCGCGATGAGACTTTATGCGGGGGAGCTCGCTTGCCGGCAGGAGGGGCTCGGCGCAGAGGAGGCCGCTCGGGGGAGCTACGACGCGTCGCTGGGAAGCTTTGGATGCTGCTCAGCAAGGGTACAGCAGCGGCGGGAGCCCGCTCGCCTTCGCGCCGCCGTCACTCCAAGGCCGAGGTGGCAGAGCCAACCTCCGCGGCTGCCGTCGAGGCTCCGCTCGCCTGCACTCCCGCCGTCGCGCCATTCTTCAACTGCTCCGCCTGCTAGCCACCACACCACGCGCACGACACCTCCCCTCCAGCTGGGCGCAGCAACGACAACTCGACGAGGCAAGGACGACAGGCACCAAGAGGCAGCGGAGCTCCCCCAGCGCGAGGCCACCGCTCCCGGCGCTGGAGCTCGCCAACCGCGTGCGCCGACGGTGGTGTGAGCCTCACGCCGCCAGTCCCGGCGCCGGAGCTCGAAGGTGCCGTGGTGGATTTGTTTTTGATACTCACCTCGGCGGCTTGAAAAGGAGAGAGACGAGGCAATAAGGTTCCGCCCCTTGCTCGGTTGCTCCTGTCCAACCACTTTTGGAGACCGAAATAAACAGAGAGAAACAGAGGAGTTCCAAAGAACATAGAGCCACGATATTTTGGATAGCTATTTTCTACATTTAAAGTCTTGCACTTTTACGATACATCACTTGTGAAAGAATGCAATATCAGCAAAGTCGTTTAGACATGTTAGAATGACATGAAATAGTCACACAATGGTATATAAAATAAATTTATAGTTGATCTTAGCAACATGCAAACCATTAAACAACAAAGTCCTTTAAACAAGTTAGAATGATATGAAATAGCCACACAATAGTATACACAAATACATTTGTAATTGATCTTGAGCTATACGCAAAACCATTAAATAGCTTATAGACGGCTTCTCTGTCTGTGGGTTGTATGAGTTGTCTGTACATTTGTCTGTATGCTACAATCGAGGTTCTACAGACGATCAGCCGTCTGTGGGTTGTACATGCCCTAAGCTCAAGTCGCACAACCGTTGGAGAGCAACATGGTGGCTTGGAGGATCTGCATTCACTCTTTTGATTTTATGTATTTGATGACTCATCACTGCCGGATTTTCAATTTGAATTTGCCAATAATTGACTCCGACACACAACCGGCAGTGAAGCTAAGCATCACCACCGGTTTAGGCGACAAACCGGCAGTGATGATTTGGCCACCTATCACTGCCGGTTTGAGCCACGAACCGGCAATGATAGGACACCTTCACCGACAGCTTGTGTTACAAACCGGTAGTGATAAACTGACACCACAAAAAGGCTGCACAGTCCCTTCCTCCCTTCCATCGTCCCGAGCACAGTGGAGCGCGTTTGGGCCTCTCACTCCATTGTTGGGGTCGGTGCTCACCGTGAAGCTACCCCTTAGTTTTTGAACAATCGCCTGATATTTTTCCTTTAAGGTTGGTCACAAGCATTCACTCTTTTGATTTTATTGCTTAATTAACGTTGTTTGGATATCTACATTGCTTGATTGTCATGCTAGTTCTTTCTCCATTCTAGAGAGAAATTTTCGGCTGAACTTTGAGCAAGGCTGCCAAGCAATTTGAGGGGAATCCATCTTCCACAAGGTTGGTGAGTGTACGCATCTAGGTCTTTGCGCACCTTTGGTAAGGGTGTGTTTCGGTGATAAATGACAACCGTATACTTGTGACTAACCTTTGTTTTGTAGCGGATTTAATCTTGGGTTATTGTCATGAGATATAAGTGAAATGATACCCCTCAATTTGAAATTATGGATGATCAATGGACGAATGCTACAAGGCTAAGGATATTGTTAGTTCCAAGTGTCACAAGGAGACGAATGACACTTGGATTTACTAGTTTGTAGTGTTTGACCGTACTATTAAGAGGGGTTCACACATTAATAGCTTGACCTTGACCATGCCAAATGCTATGCTATATTCATGCACTATCAAGCTCCCTGGATATTAAACAGCTCAAAGTACTCATGAAATTACAATGGAAGCAAAAGAATTGAAGAAAAACTCAAAGGCGATTGAATTGGATGAGTTAAACTGCAAAGGGTAGCGTCAGATGAACCGACACCACCCCAAATCCTAGATTCGTCGGATGATTATAGCGGCAGGCAAAGAGAAAAAGCATCACCGGATGAACCGACGGTGCGGCATTGGTTTATCCGATGACCTAGGGTTTCGCAATAGTAAGGTTTGGAGTCAATTGTCTTCAGCACCGGATGAACCGGCGGCGGTCGGAGTAGAGGTTCATCCGACGCGTGCATATAAATCATACAGAGACACACTGAGGGATTTGCTTCAGCACCGGATGAAACGACGCTATACAGGATACTCAGCGGTTCATCCGACGCCTATGTTTAAATCATACAGAGACGCACTAAGTGATAGGGCTTCAGCACTGGATAAACCGACGTAGCATCGGTGCATGCGTCGGATGATTCGGTACAACGGCCAGGTTCAACGGCTATATTTCTTGTCCAGAGTGACCGGATGAACCAACGCTATGGCCAGGGGGAACCGTTGGTTCTTCCGACGGTGCTACTTTCTGCAGCACTTTTCTAACAGTTAGCCTCCCTTGCTTAGCCTATATAAGTGAACCCCTACGTCTCTTGAGCTGCCTTTGCCACTCTGAAGAACTACAGCAGCCAAGGAGAGAAGGAGCTAGTGCTTTGTTCATTTGGAATTCATCTTCCTCTTCCAAGGGGGATTCTTTCTTGGTGATGAAGGGTTTCAAGGTGCTTTCTATGGCTAGCTGAGTGCATTGGTCAAGTGAAAGTGTGTGAGTTTATTACTCTTGGAGATTGACAGCTCCTAGACAGTCTTGGTGTTTGGAGGTTCTTGGTGAGCTCTTGGAGATTGTGGAGCCCCGGGAAATGCTTGGTGTACATGGATTGAGACCCACCATTCCGGAGATGGAGAACAGGTACTCTTAGTGAGCACTCAAGTCTAAGTGGCTTGAGGGGGAGCAAAACTCTTTGTGAGTGCTCCAACGTGGACTAGGGAGAAGCGTCAACTTCTCGATACCACGGCAAAAAATTTGGTTGTCTCTAGTCCTCTTGCTCTACCTCCGTGCACTTAATTTCAGCATTTACTTTCGCTTTTAAGTTCCTTTGTCCTAGTTTCTCTTGTGTGCTTTGCTCTTGACTAAGGTGCTTTTCTCTTGTTAGTGTGCAACTTGTTAAGGAATTTTGTTGTTAGTGTGCTTAGTTGGTAGAAAGAATCCTTTTAGGATGGGCAACACTAGTGAAAAGGCTTGTTCTTTGTACTAAAAACTTGAAAAAGGCCCATATTCACCCCCTCTATAGGCCATCGTCGATCCTACAGTGAGTATACATGATCAACCCATTTGATGAATTCCAAGCAAATTACATGGTTTGGTCATGGTGATTGTTGCTATGTGATGGCTATGTGATGATACAATTAGTTCTTGTTTGGAGTAGAGTATATTGTTTTACCATTGTGATGAGCAAATTAGTCCATGTGTCATCCACCAACACATTATTTGGAGGTACATTGTTGTTTCCATGCATGATCAAGTCTCTAATTTTTAGTGGAATAATAATTATGTATTTGATTAATTAGTGAACAATAATTAATTTTTATGGGCCTACGATTTTTAGTTTATAATGACAAGGCTACCAATTTCTGTATGCCTAAAAAGGGTTGGTTAATTAAGAATGGATTGAATAAATTTTACTTTCATCCATGATTTAATTATTGTTCACTTGTATTTAATTTCTCTGTATTTACTGTCTTGATAGTACTATGTGCAGATATGGATGATCGAGAGTGGATGAATCTGTCCCGAATGGACAAGCGGTACTTCAAAGGCGTCTGCAACTTTATCAGAGTTGCCAAAGCTAATGTTGGGGATGGGAAATCGGTCTTCTGTCCATGCAAAGATTGCAAGAAGCAAAGGAGATGGACTCAGATTGAGTCTATCTAAATGCACTTGCTTACCAGGGGTTTCATGCCAAACTTAGTTTGTAGAGGATTTTTACATAGGTTCTGCCTCACTAAAAACCTCACCTCCGCAAGGAGCTCCCCTGGTGAGGAAAAGAGTATAGACCTTGAAAAAAGTAAAGAAAAAAATTAACTATGCTACCTCTACTTATATGTTTTACGGGGGTTGCTTACAGATAGAACTTTTTGAGACTATCTAAGTTCCATGTGTAAGTACTTACCTTTCCTTCCTCATCAATCAAATGGAAAGAGCCGGCTTTGGATGCTTCTTAGGCGACAAATGGACCTTCCTATTTTTGTTGCAGTATCCCTGGTCCTAGTGAGTTTGGTTTTTTCTCAACACCCAGTCACCATCTTTGATGTCTCTCTTGACGACTTGCTTGTCTCTCTATTTCTTTGTTTCTTGCTGGTATTTTGCTATATTATCTATTGCTTGTAGCCTTGTTTCTTCTATTGTTTCTTTGGAGTAATCTTCATGTTCCGCTAGATGATGCTTGGCAACATGGAGGCTCTCATGCTTTATCTCTTCTGGTAACATGGCTTCCTCACCATACAGGAGCTTGAATGGTGTGTACCCTGTTGTTCTCAAGATATTAGTGTTGTGGGACCAGATCACCTTCGGCAACTCTTCTACCCATTTCCTTTTTTCAATTTGAACAAGGTTTTTTATATGGCTGAAAATATTATTCTGTGCTCTTTCAACTGCTCCATTGCATTGTGGATGGTATACTGAAGCGAAGGCTAGCTTGGTGCCAATGCTGGCACAGAATTCTTTAAACTTTTCAGAGTCAAATTGCTTGCCATTGTCCACTTTGAGGGTCCTTGGAACCCCAAATCTGGATATTATGTTCTGCAAGAAGAACTTTCTG
The DNA here is from genome assembly GCA_022644695.1 of Cenchrus purpureus. Lineage (NCBI taxonomy): Eukaryota > Viridiplantae > Streptophyta > Magnoliopsida > Poales > Poaceae > Cenchrus > Cenchrus purpureus. The sequence continues at coordinate 26,612,356 of CP053458.1, read as the reverse complement.
ATTGTTTCTGAGGTTATGGCAGATAGTGGTTTGGCTTCTATCCATTTGGTGAAATACTCTATGGCAACCACCACGAACTTATTCCCCCTTATGAAGGTGGAAAGGGTCCTAAAAGGTCCATCCCCCATCTTTGCAGTGGCCATTCGGTGGTATTATCTGTGTTGTTGCCAAAGGTTTAGTTTGGGTTGCTGCGTTGCTCTGGCAGGCTATGCACTTTTGAACTATTTCCTATGCATTTCTTATATGGGTGGGCCTATAAAAACTTTGTCTGATTGCCTTAGCTGATAATGCCCTAGCCCCAATGTGTGATCCACACATTTCAGAGTGTATTTCTTGGAGTAGCTCTTTGCAATCTTCCTGAGATATACATTTCAGGAGTGGTTGAACTTAGACCTGAGCATTTAACGGGTTGGGTCAGGTTCGGGCCGGGTCAAAAAAACCCCGGTTATTTCGGGTCAAGAGAATCCTGCCCATGACCGTCCCACTGGGCGCATCGGGCCTCAATTTTCGGGTCGGGCTCGGGCCGGGCCCGGGCTTGGGCGGGGTGCCTGTTCATTTTATAGTGTAAAATAGCTAAAAATAGCATTTCGAGCCGGGCTCGGGCCAAGATTTTTTCGCGGGCTGCAAGATCTGTGCCCACGCCCACCCAGGAAGGTCCGTGGGCAGGCCAGGTTCGGGCCGGGCCAGCGTGACGGGCCGGGTCGGGCTAAAAATGCTCAGGTATAGTTGCACTACCCCTTTCTTGTATAGTTGGTTGTATATCAGTATGTAGTTTCTTGTTCGTGCTTCCATTCTTGTAAGGTCTTTGTTATCATATATTATTTCATCTGAAGGAATGGACTAGTATTATTACAAGGATTCCAAAATGTATTTATTTGATATTTTACGACATTTCTATGATTTGATATGAATTTCTAAAGCTCGTGCACAATAATTCAACAACACAACATTCATAAGAGCGGGAAACGAAACACCATTTTCTCTCTCTCCTCATTAATGTTGCGGTTATCCAGGCGCCCTACGCCCCTCCTCCTCCTCCCGCGACGGGAGAACAACCGCCTCGCTCCGCTGCTTCCCTTCTCCGCCGCACTCCACCGCTCCCATTCTCCGCCACCGCGCCATGCCCCTCCCCCGCTCCTGTACTCACTTCTCCCCGTCGCGCCTAGATCCAACTGCAGGGCCGCGCCGACGGCCGCGGAATTGCCGTCCGGCCGGTCCTATCCCCGCCGCGTGCATGGGAGGAGTTAGACAGGAGGGTGTCGACAACAGCTGGATCCCGCCGACCCATGGATCTTCACGGTGTCGGGAGGAGGGGAGCGGGACAGGCAGAGATCAGGGGACATGAGCGGGGGAGGCGGCACGGGCGTGGATGGCCTCGGCGTCCTGCACCTGAAGCTCCTCCGGTGGCGCATCCTCCCGTTCTTGAGGCGGCAGCGGTGGCCCGTGACGGTGTTCACGAGGGGCTCGAGCTCCGGGACGCACTCGTCGACACCGCGCCCCTCTACTCCGCCCGCCGCGCTCCCCTCCTCCGCCCGTGACCCGCCGCGCTCCCGTGCTCCGCCCGCCGCCCGCCCCCCGTGGTGCTCGCCTCCACCGCTGTCGGCCCGCCGTGCTCCCCTCCACCGTCGCCGGCCCATCGCGCTCCCTTCCCTTGTCCTGTGCGGCGTGTGACGGCAAAGAGAAAGAGGAGGGAGAAGAAAGAGAAAAAGGGAGGAGAGAGAATAATTAAATGTTAAGAACTTTAATGCTGACTACTTTTAGTCACCCTCCAAACAAGGGGTGACTAAAAAACTTTTAGTCTACTAATTTTAGTCACGGGACTAAAAATGAATCCAAACACCCTCTAAAGGTCACCCACCAATAAATACAGATCAATCCCCTCCCAGATCGATCACGCCATCTTCTCCGCCGCCGAGACAACGCTGCCTGCCACGCGTGTCTCCACACCTCGCCGTCAGTTGCCTCGTCACCTCCACACCGTGGTACGTTGCGTCATCTTCTCCACGCCACCCTCCATCGGCTGGCCACCATGCGCACGTCCACCGGCCACGCCGCCCTCCATCGGCTGGCAACCGCGCGCACGTTCACCGGCCACTCCGTCCTCCACTGGCCGACCACTACGCGCACGTCCACAAGCCACCACCGACGTCGATTCTCCACCAGTTGGCCGCCCCTCGTCCATCGGACACCACCAGCCACTAGTGGCGCGCGTCCATCGGCCACCACCGCCATCGTCGCCCCTCCACCGGCCGTCCACCGACGTCACCCCTCCACAGGCCGTTTAGAAAATTTTGGTTAGAAATATGCATTCTTATATATATATACATATTTATATAGTATTTATATAGTTACAAAATTTTGTAACCAAAATATGTTAAAAAATTTTGGTAGGGAAATGTGATATAAAATTTTGTTAGAGAAATGGGTTAGAAAATTTGGTTATAAAAATGTATATGGTTAGAGAAATGTGTTAGAAAAATTTGTTAGAGAAATATATATATATATATATATATATATATATATATTGTTAGAAAGTTTTGTTAGGGAAATGTGTTAGAAAATTTTGTTAGAGAAATGGATTAGAAAATTTGGTCATAAAAATGTATATTGTTAGAAATTTTTGTTAGAGAAGTGTGTCAAAAAGTTTTGTTAGAGATATATATTGTTAGAAAATTTTGTTAGGGAAATGTAGTAGAAAATTTGGTTATAAAAATGTATATTGTTAGAAAATTTAGTTAGAGAAATGTGTTAGAAAATTTTGTTAGAGAAATGTATATTGCTAGAAAGTTTTGTTAGGGAAATATGTTAGAAAATTTTGTTAGAGACATGTATATTGTTAGAAAATTTTGTAAGAGAAATGTGTTAGAAATCTTGGTTATAAAAATGTATATTGTCTTAAAAAGTATTTTAATTCTATTCATAGATTGTCCTAGTTTTGTTCCTAATTTTGTTGCCTAATTCTGATACATTGATTTTAGTCAAGAGAGATGGCTGGACAACTCCCTCCTCCAGAAGCCTTGGACCGCTAGGTGAGGCGTATGAATTTCTTTGTACTGTTGATGTGGCAGGCACATCCCAATGATTCAAGCATAGTAAGCAATTCTATGTCTTGAATAAAATTAAATGTTTAAATATCCTTGTCAAATTATTCTTATGATATTTTTTATTATAGTGAGAATATCTCTATGTATCGTAGGTAATTGAACCAACTAATTGGCTTAAACAGACACTTCAGTATTTTGATGTTGAGGTAGTGGATGTGAGAGTTGAGATCATAAATACACCAGTTTTTAACCTCATGTTTAGGCAATTCCAATGCCAAATTGCATTTTCCATCCCCACAAAGATAGGTGAAGGGACTGTAGAAGTCTTAGAGGGTCTGTAACTGTAACTCAAACTGTAAAGGCATGCATAAATAAGCTTGAGACTATTGGGTACATCATATCTACACTTTGTTGGGTGCTGATACAAGCTATAAATACGAATTCCCGTCATGATGTTACAAGCTTTTATGCTGCCTTCGCGAAAAACAACCAAGATGCACTGGTGGAGACCCAGGCTTTTGTCTCGGTTGGGAAGGGGATTTTATCTCTCTCCTGCCCAACTGGCACTATAACGGAGAGACAAATAACCCCCCCCCTTGTCCCGGGTGGACCAACCTGGACAAAAGTCCCTTTAGTCTAGGTTGGTATTACCAACCGAGACAAAAGGGGGTGGCTGACGGCGCTCCACTAGCGCCGTGAGCACCCCTTTGTTCGTGATTGGTGATACCAACCGAGAATAAGGGGGGGGGCTACACCATCCCAGCGAGCCCCCTTTTATTCTCTGTTCGTATTACTAACCAAGAATAAAGGGGTCCCCGTGAGTTTTTTTTGTTTCCAATTTCAATTACACTATTAATGCTTATATTTCAATTGTTGTCTCACTTATTTATAAGTAGTAGTGGTTGAATATACATGAATTATACATATGTATAAGTTTACACACGTGCATATATAAGCCTTAGTCCGGATATAGTAGACATGTATATAAGCCTTAGTCCATATATAGTAGACATGTATAAGCACTACTACTTACACACCGAGACAAGAACTACCCCCAGCGTTGACTTCGCAAAGTCAAATGAAACAAATAAAAGGAGTATGTCAAGCGCGAAGCCATTAAGGGAGTTCGAGCAAATGGATTGGGTTCCAATTGATTATGGAGAGGTATTCGACAAGAGAAGACCATACCCTAACCAAAAGGGGATGGCAAGAGCATTGGAAGTGGACTTCCCACCGAAAAAGCAAGCGGAAAATCTATATGATCTTGAAACCACCGGTGAGATCTTTCAAAAGCTCTTTAGTGATGATGAAGTGGATCCGGATCACATAGCCGAGGTGAAAAGAATCATGGGAATCAAGCTCGAAGCATTGCCATACGCTCGCCTCGCCGAAGTTTATGCAATAGGATCCGATCAAGAGGAGAAGACGACCCCACACTTGAGTTGCAAGATTAATGGAATTCAATGCAAAGCTTTATGCGACATCGGAGCTCAAGTAAGTGTCCTATCCTCCAAGATTTATGATAAAGTTCAAGACCATAACCTAGACTTAGTCCCAACTTCAACAAAATTAATTATGGGGGATGGTAGAACTATTAAACCTCTAGGTATTGCTTGCAACATTAATGTAATCATCTTTGAAAAGTGCATACCAACCGACTTTTTATTACAGATGCCTATTATGATAATCATGATCACATAATCTTAGGTAGGCCTTTCCTTAAGTTGGTTGATGCCGTTTTATATGCCGGAGAAGGCAAAGTAACTATAAGTCTCAATGGAGATAAGTACACGTATGATTTTCTTCCCGCTTCTAGTTTTGCTTCACCCTTTCCTTCCAAGGATGAAGAAGAAGAGGAGGTAGGTAGCCTTTGTTTTGTTGAAACTCTTACAGACCCGCTGCAAAGAGCGATAGAAAACCAATCCAATGTTCAACAAGATGAGGAAATACAATGGCAAGCGCGGATGAGGCTTGCATTTATGCAAGTCCTTCCCAGGTATTTGCCAAGTTAACAAAAATACCAAGCCCATTTGCCAAACTGTTGGATAGGAGTTTTTTAGACTTTTTTTTTTGCAAAAAAAGAATGCAAAGCCCATTTGCAAAACCGTTGTAAATGCTCTTAGGTAAACAAGGTTTGACTTCAAAGAGTAATTAGTTTTAACTTTTGGAGAATGAAGAATTCAATAGTACATAAGAACTTCACCTCCTTTGAACCATCTTTGTGGGGGTATGGCAGACGGATTTTTGGGAAGGGAATTCGATGACTTGGTGTCATATTGTATTTTCATCTAGGTTCTACAGGAAAACCAAAAAGAAAAGGGAGAAGTGGTAAACCTAAAGTTAAAAAAGAAAGGTATTTTTGGAATAGTAATGTTTTCAAGGGTCCCAAAGAAAATTGTGGACGTGACCACTGCACCTCTCCACGATTGGCCAACTCCTTTAGCAGGAGGCTAAACCGATTCACCGACAAGATCTTGCGGAAGGTACCATCGCTGTTGCTGCTTCAGCAGACTTTGGTGGCACAACCAAAGTTGCCGCACAGCAGCAATGGATCGCTGTACAACCACTCTCACGCATCCAAGTTTCTAAGTGGGGAGAGGTGCTAGTGATGCAGTGCATGGGATTCATCAACCGGCAGAGAAGGCCTTCCACGACAGCAACAGACGCCTACAACAACAGCATCTCGTCGATCACCATAATCCTTCGCATGTTGAGGCAATGCGAGAGCTCTTTCCAGACCCATAGGAGAGCGGTCTGATTGCTAGTGATGTCTAGGTAGCATGTTTAGCGAGTAATAGCAACTGATCCCCTTGCTAGGGAGGGCATAGCTGATTGTATAACAATATCCCCTAGTGTGCCATTCGTGGCGTGTCATTGTAAGTTTTACTATTTCTCGTCTTAATACTAAAGATATACAAACCTTTTGGATACTCGAGAAAAAAATTTGACTTAACTTTATAAAAAAATGTCTAGATTTTATAGCTTCTAGAAACTGGGAGACGAGATTGTTCATTCTGTCCCAAAAATCAGTGTGGAGGGAAGGATCTTCTTTCGCATGCCAAGGCTCTAAATGGCAGATTTAGTGAAACGCTAATGGGGTATTAACCTAACCTATGACATAAGGGAAATAGAAGAAGGGATCATTTGAAATTCAAACAAAATGAGGGTGGCTTTGAAAGAAAAATTCAGAGATCTCTATGAGATAAACAATGAACAATACACATCTGTAGCAGAAATGGCACAAAGAAGCTGGAGGTTAACTTTCAGAAGATGGTTAGATGAGACTGCCCAAATCCAACTAAGGCATCTTAGAGACGTCCTAATGACCTGTGCCTTAGGGCAGCAAAAAGACAAACCAATTTGGGCATGGGAAAAACACAAAGCTTTCTCAGTCAAATCAATGTATGCACATTTATGTAGGGGGGATCCTGGGGGTCCTAACAAAAGAATTTGGAAAGCAAAAATCCCTCTAAAGATCAAAGTATTCATGCGGCTTTTGAATCAAAATGCAATTCTAACAAATGACAATTTGCTCAAAAGGAACTGGCAAGGAGATCAACATTGTAAATTCTGTAGTAAAGATGAGAACATAATTCATCTTTTCTTTGATTGTTCCCTGGCTAGATATGTATGGAGTCTAACAGCCTGGGTGATCAGGGCTGACTGTAGACCAACCAATATAGAATAGTATTGGGTTTGGTGTGAGAAGTTTATGCCAAGAAACTCAAGTTTGCATATGGTCGGCATGGCAGCGATTTGCTGGGCAATCTGGCAAGCGCATAATAATGTTTGCTTTGAAAAGAAAAAGATTAGATCTCCTACTGAGATCATTTGGTCAGCTTCATCTTTTCTCAAATACTGGGCAGGACTTCAAAAGGGAGAGGGAAAGACTATGTTGGAGGCTGGAGCTGAAGCCTTAAAGAACGCGGTGCTGCTTCATCATCCCCAAGAGCAAGATCATGGAGAGCCGAGAACTGGGACGGTACTGCTGCAGTAGATGCGATGCCGAAGAAGGAATGAAAAAGAAGAGCCCAAGCATGGTCAAGAAGAAGTGAAGCTACTCTGCAATAGAAGCTACTTCTGAAGACAACCCTTTTCGTTTTGGTGGCTGCTGTTTGTTCAGTGGAAACTCCTATCTAAAACTCTGTCTGTCGTTGTTTCGCTGGTAGTTTGTGCGGGAAGGACAGCCTTGTGTGCTCGTCCTCTCCTGTGCGTGCAACTCTGTTCCTGTTTTCCGTTGTCGTTTAGGGAGTTTCGTCTTTGTTTCTTAAATGTCATGACTCTGTAATTTCGTTGCTTCGGTAATGAAATTCGGGCGCAACCCTTAGTGGCAAAAAAAAAACAAAATGAGGGTGATGTATCAGCAGACAATTTCTATCCTTAATTTTTTTTGAACCGAGGTTGCCCCCATTTCCATTACCAAGACAACGGAAATTACATGGTCTTGCAGACGCATCTGCATCACAGACAAAGTACGGAGACAAAACGAAACTGTTTCCCCACGCTCACCCCTTAACCTGATTCAAGCTAAGAAGAAGCGATACAGACCAAGCATAGTTATTGCAGTTTACAACTTCTTAAGACATCCAAAAGTTTAAGTCCAGGCTGCCTTCATGAGTAGCCCGTGTCCAGATGAGTTGATCAGGTGCGCCTATGCCCCGCCAGCTCCCGGCTCCCTCTCCCTGCCTTGATCATCTTCTGTCTCCAGCAGGAGCCTACGCCCCTCGCCTTGCTCCGCCAGCATGATGTCAGCCCCCTCCACCAGTTGTTCCTGCACTTCTGCCTTGTATATACATGCCCAATATTTCATTAGTGCACATGCAAGTACCACTATCTCAGCAGGGTGTTTGATTGTTTTCTTGTCAAAGCATGATTTATTTCTTGTCAACCAAATCGCTCTGCATATTGCTGATAAGCCCAGAGCATATATGTGTTCTCCTCCCGGGAGATGTTTTTTAACCCAGGTCCAGTACTGATCAACAGATGTGGGAATCTCCTGGACTCCCATACTTTTAGCCACTATGGCCCACACACATTTTGCTGTAAAGCATTTGAACAACAAGTGTGAACTATCTTCAATCTCCTCATGCAACTGACATGAGGGATCACCAGTCCACTTTCTCTTAATCATGGTGTCCTTTGTTTGTATAGCTTCATTTTCAATTAACCATAGGAAGATCTTTATCTTAAAGGGTATTTTGGCTTTCCAGATCCTGGTGAATGACTTCCCAAAATCATTTACTGTCAGCTGATCATACATAGCCTTGACAGTGAATTTCCCATTGTTTCCACCCCCCCATTTCACAATATCTTCTTCATCAGTTATTAGGTATGTCAACACCTTTTCTCTAAGCTCCTCCCACTGCTGATTTATAATCCCAGGCAGCCATCGTCTGAACCCAATTTTCCCATTTTTTTCTATAAACTCCTTTACTGTTATATCTTTCTCAGTGTAGAGCTAGAAAAGAAGGGGGTATTGACAACACAGAGGAGTCCCCCCATGGGGTCTGTCCACAGCATGGCTACAGCCCCATTTCTAATCTGCACCACTCTCTTACTTAGATAAAGGCTTTTGACTTTCAGTAGATCTGCCCAAACAGGCGAATCTCCAAGTTTGTGCTTCACACTTACTACAGTATCTTTCCTCATATATTTGGCTTTGATTATATCCTGCCAAAGACCATTTTCAGTGTCTAACTTCCACCACCATTTGCATAGCAAGCTTAGGTTCATCTTCTCAATGTCTTTTATGCCCAGACCCCCTTTTTTCTTGCTTTTACATATCACTTGCCACCTGACCAAGTGATATTTTCTTTTTTGGCATCCTCCTTGCCAAAAGAATGTTCTCCTTTGTTTATCCAGTTCTTTGGTAATCGTTTTGGGGAAAAGGTACATAGACATGTGATATATGAATGTACTAGATAGGCTGGAGTTAATCATGATTGTCCTCCCAGCTATGGACATAGTCCCACCTTTCCAGATTTCTAGCTTTTTCCTATTTTTTGATATTTGATGGGAAAACTTCATGTTTGGCAGTTAAAAATTTCTGCATATTGTATTTCCAATTCATCACAACCATTGATTATGAGAACTTCACTCTTGGCAAAATTGATTTTCAAGCCAGCCATTTGTTCATACATGAATAATAGTAGCTTCATGTTTCTAGCTCCTGCCATGTCATTTTTAAGGCATATAGTAGTGTCATCAGCATATTGTAGGATAGCTACACCCTTTGGGATCAAGTTGGCTGCCAGTCCAGTAAACAGTCCATTTGCCTGAGCCTGTTTTACCATTTTAGTCAGACAGTCAGCCACAAAATTGAACAGTATGGGAGATAAAGGGTCTCCTTGTCTGACCCCTTTATGACTCAGGAAATATAGACCCAAGTGGTCATTGATCTTCACACACACAGTCCCCCCAGTCAGCATCTGGTTTACTCATCCACACCATTTTTCAGTGAAGCCTCTCAACTTGAGGCATTCTAGCAAGAATTTCCAGCTTACTTTGTCATAAGCTTTTTCAAAATCAAGTTTTAGTATGACCCTAGTTTCCTTTCTCCTTTTGGTTTCATGCATAACTTCATGTAACACCATAACTCCATTCATTATATTCCTCTCCTTGATGAAAGCTATTTGTTCAGCACAAATCAGTCTTCCAGCTATGGGGGTTAGTCTAATGGTTAACACATTAGTGATCCATTTGTAAAGGTAGTTCAGCAAACAAATGGGTCTGAATTGTTGTATTTTATCAGTATCTACCACTTTTGGCAGTAAGGTGATTACAGCATAGTTAATTCTACTCACATCCAATCTACCCCTATACAGGTCATCAAAGAGTTCCATGATGTCATACTTTATGATTTCCCAACAAGCCTAATAAAACTCCACAGGTATTTTATCAGGTCCTGCAGCCTTGTTGTGTTCCATTTGAAATAAAGCATGTTTTATTTCACTTTCAGAAAAAGGTTTGCAAAGTGATTCATTTTCATTGTCAGAAACCTTTTCCTCCACCCCCCAAAGTTCTGAATTTAAGGGGATATTGTCGTATGTGGAAGGGCCAAAACGCTCTTTATAGAAATTAGTTGCCAGAGAAACTAAGTTCTCATCCCCTTCCACCAGTCCACCCTCTCCCTGTAGTGAGAAAATGGTGTTTTTTCTTTTTGTCCCATTTGCAATTCTGTGGAAAAATTCAGTGTTATTGTCCCCTTTCAAGAGCCATTCCTCATGGGATCTTTTATACCAATATAATTCCTCTTCCTCCAGCAGCCTCATATTTTCACACTGCAGTTCAGATTTTCTCATATATTGTGCTGCATTCAGAGTATTTTCTTCTTCCATATGTCCTAACTCCCACAACTCCTCTTGTATTTCTTGTTTTTTCTTTCTTGTTTCTCCTTGTAAGTTAAATCCCCATCCTTTAAAGTATTTTTTGAATTTCTTTAGCTTGCTTTGTATCCTGTCAAATGCTGATTCAGCATAGCAGGGTTTATTCCAAATATCAGCCACTTTTTGAAGGAAGTCTGGGTGATTCACCCAAGACAGCTCAAATCTAAAACTCAGGTGTTTGAGTTTTATAGTGTTATCAGTGGATATAATGAGAGGGTTATGATCAGAAACCTCTCTGGGTTTTCTCCTGATTGTTACTCTAGGGAAGATATCTTCCCATCCCTTGCTCATAAGGAACCTATCCAATCTCTCCAAAGTAGGAGGTTGTTGATTATTAGACCATGTAAACTTCCCATCCATCATATCAATGTCAATTAATTCATAAGCATCAATGATAGTATTGAACACCCCAGAAAACATTTTTAAAGTGGTTTCTTATTCTTTTCAGAGGGGTACCTAATTATGTTAAAATCCCCACATATCAAATAAGGCTCTTTATTTCTACTGCAGAAGTGTGCTAATTCTGCCAGGAATTTATCTTTCCTGTCATCTTGAGCAGCCCCATACTCATTAATGAGGTTCCTATTGACACTCTCTAGCGTCGCACCAGGTTTATATCCCCGGCAACGGCGCCAGAAAGCTTGTTGGTATATTATACGATCACAGATAAATCCGCAAGCGCACGGATACCGATGTAGCTTTCACCCGAGAGTATTCCAAGGTATCGATTTCCGTGGGGAACGAGAAGTACTCTAGTTCTAAGCTGATTCGTCTGGGGGAAAGTGCGGATAAAAGGATGACGATGAAGAGAAGAGAGATGAACGATAGGAGGGTAGAGAGGGTACTTGATACGGGAACTTCGGTTCTCTCAACTAATCAAGCGATTAGGATATTACTTGCACTTGTCTTGATCGGGGGATGCACACTCCGACTACGGAAAGGGATGAGAAGGGAGCCGTTATGTACACCACTCTTACGATGCCTACAGGATTAGCTGAAGGGCCGGAACGGCGAACCAGAGAGGGGGGAGTGAATGTGAGCCGATAAAAATTCTACTCAAGAATTAGACTTAGCTCCTTTGCCACCAACGAGAGCGAGACTATGAGAATCAGTCGGGCTCTCGATCTTGGCTGTCATACCACGGTCCAACTCAGCCGACTTGAGCTTCGAGAACAGCTCGTTCACCGTCAAGGTGTCATACTTCTCGAACTCAACAATAGCCTCAAACTTCCCGTCCCATACGGTACGATCCAACGAGTGCAAGAGCTTCACGGCTCTATCATGATCATCGTATGGGAGCACGTCCACATTGGCTCTCATGTTGTTCTAACGCAAGTAAACCGCTGGAAAAGGGCATCGACGGACTCGCCGGGGAGATGAGTGAAGTTCTCGTACACTCTCCGGTAAGTCGCGTACATCCGAGCCTGAACTGAACTGAGCATTCCGATGAGCATCCTTCAAGCGCTCCCAAATCCTACAAGCTAAGTCCTCTGTCTGAACCCGATCGAATTCGGTGACCGACGAGCAGCGAAACAAGTAGTCGACAGCCTTGTTGTTGGCTTTGAACATATCCCTTGATCCTGGAGCAAGGAAGTTCATCAGATGAACATAAGCTGTGTTCACCGTGACATCCCAAAGGATCGACCCTTTTCCGCGGAGGAACGCTGCCATCCGCCTCGCCACATCTCGGTAATTCTTCCCATCGAAGTGCGGAGGACCCGAACCCCGTTCCTGGTATGCCATCTTTGGATCTTAGACTGGTAAGAGTCAATGAAGACCCAAACCGGCTCTGATACCACTTGAAGGACCGAACGGGCTAGAAGAGAGGGGAGTGAATGGGAGCCGATAAAAATTCTACTCAAGAATTCGGCCTACGAACCCAAAATCACTCGGACACCTCCGCAAACTTCTCTTGCCAAATCTACGAGCCGGAGTGCTCGGACCTAGGAGCAAGATCCAACCAACAGCGACTCAAGGCACACAGCGGAAAACAACTCGAAACACCTGCTGGCAACCAAAAAACCGGTCAGGTTTCAAACCAGGGACCGACCTTCCGGACTTAGCCTCTACGGGAAACTGGTCCGGTTTGGCAAACCGGTCGAGCCGGTTTTGTCCAGAAATCCCCAAAAGACCTTCGAGACCCAACCTGGCCAAAACACCTCAAGAACCCTTCAACCCTTGAACAAGAAAAGCCATAGCATGAACGAAACTCTCCTGCTCAGAACTCCTCTCGACAGCCTGGGGGCCAAACCGGTCGACCGGTTTGGGAAATCGGTCGACCGGTTTTGTCCAGCAATGGGGAAGAACTCACCACGGAAAACCCAAACTTCACCTCGATCGATCTCCCAATCTGCTTCCACGGATTCAAGTGAGACTTTGGGGATAGCTAGGGTACCTCGTGGGCTACCTTTGGCTTGAAGCTCGGTCCCAAAACCTACCCAATCAAGAGGAATCAAGTCAACCCTCAAGAACACCTTCCCAAGAACTCCACAAAACCACCAAATCGAAGCCGTTTCGGAGGGTTTGTTGGAGCAAGATCACCAAGCAAAGAGGCACAAGGTCCTCATACGTGACATCCAACAAGAATCCCTCAAAGAAATGCTCCCAAATCTTCTCCACGGAAATTCCAAGAAAAGGCTCCGAAAATCACCAAAAGGAAAAACGGAAGAACACAATCAAGCCTTGAGGAACCCAGAATCATCTATACATACCAAAGAGGTTCATACAAGGTCTAGCTTGCCGCCCGATCATCCTTCCCTCTCACAAGATCTCACCATGAAGCTCTCAAGCTAGTCCTAAGAAAATCCTAAGGAAAATAGGAAGAGAAAATAGGAAAGCAAATGAGCTAGGGTTCCGAGAGATGGCTGCCATCCTCTCACCACTTGGGTTATATGGAGGCAACCGAAAGACGAAAATACTCCTAAAGCCTAAACTAGGATACACGCCCACCAAGGGCACTTTGGGAATTTGTCTTTGTAACACCATCGGACGGATCGCGACTTCGCTTAGCCTTGACGCAAGCCTTGCGATCCCGACACGTGTCCTCCACCTCGAAGCTTCCGGCGCCCTGCGACCCCAAACCGGTCAGACCGGTTTCCCAAACCGCCAGACCGGTTTTGGCTTAACCCACGCCGGTCTTGACCTCGGTTTTTGTGGCTCAGGGTAACCGTAACGTGGTTTTCGGTGAACCACCGCAAACCCCGCGAACTTGATGTAGCCTCCGCCAATCACCACTCATGACTCGGCTCCCACGAAGTCCCGGCTCGACCTTGGTTTTGAGGCTCAACCAAGAAACCGTCCCACGACTTCATCTTGCCGTTCTTGCCACCATGTGGCTCGCACTTGACCTCACTGGCCACCGGGTCCCTCGAACCAAGCCTACTTGTCTTCTCCACACCGAGGCCTCACCCAACCGCGACCTTTCGCGCTTGTTCTTCACCGCACGCACGGTCAAGCGCAACCTGCACCTGCAATACTTAGCCAAGAATCAGTCCACACAACATTGTCAATCACTCATCACACCAGGAAGCGACCATCCACCGGTCCTCGAACCACACATGGTCCTCAATCTCCCCCTTGATGAGTGCATTGACAACACACACATTTGGTAACCAAAGAGAAAAAGAAAAGAAAAGAAGCGACTAAAAGAAAGCTCAAACAAGCGATCGAAAGCCAGACAAAGGCAAAGAGCAAGATCACTTGAAAAAGGAAAGACTCGGTCCCCTTAGGCAAGGGCAACGGCTCGACACAACCGAGTCAAAAACAAGCTCAAGCAAAGAGCACAAACCACCAAAGCAATCACGAGCTCCCCCTGCACATATGCATACTCCCCCTGGACATGTGCCAACCCTAGGCACAAACCGGTCAGACTGGTTTCCAAAACCGGTCAGGCCGGTTCCACCAAACCGGTCAGGCCGGTTTAACTCAGCAGAAACACCCCCAAAAGCCAAAAATGCAAAAGAAATGCACAAGCTCCCCCTTGACTGTTGGGATAGATTCTATGGATGCAATGCAACTTTTCTCAGCTGTTCTTTCTCCCCCTTGTTGCCAATGCATGAATCAAGGCTCAAATTTTGAAAAGATGCAACTAGAGCTTCTCAAATAGACAAAATTCAACAAAGAATGCTACACATGTCCAAATGAGCAAGTTAGATACTCTATAGCTTCGTAATGACATCAACTTCATGATCACCAAGTTTCACAACCATTGGACGAAGCTAAGATAGAATTGAGCAATTTTGCGAAAAATCTCCCTCTCCTGAGCAAAGTCCTAAACATGAGCAAAACATGTCAAAATGGCAAAGCCACACAAACTTCATGCTAGGACAACCATTCTAAGCATAAGACCATCATAAACACCCACAAGCACTGATGGGGACGTGGGTGCCCGATCTTCCGTCAGGTGAAAGATAACTCGTTTAGGGCGGATGTGACGCACCGATCCGCCTTGATCCAAAGACACGGACCCCTCGCAATCTTAGCACCACGATTGCCTCGGTTATCAACCGTGTCACAATCCGGGTTGACCTCGCCATGAAGGCTAATCCCTGCCTGCAAAACGAAGAACACAAGCAAGAACTCGAAAGAAGCAGCTCTCAAAATAGTGACTCTGCAGATGAATGATTAACACACGAAAGTTGGGGTTTCACAAACCGATAACGGCGATCTGCTCGACGACGAGAAAACTCTAAGCAAAACCCGCCTCTAAACCGGTGGCGGCTACTGAGTTTATGGAGAGGGAGGGTCGTCCTAGGGTTGTGGGAGACCAAGAGGGGGCGCCCACGACTTGGGCCAAGGGCCCGACTCGATACACGGCCAAGTTGGCCCAAAATAGGTGGCGCAGCAACTTGTCGTGGTCACACAGCATGATCCATGCGACTTCTGGAGCTAGGACCAGAACCAAATCGACGGTGTCGTCGTTCTCTTTTCAACGAGTACTTATACGCCTCGTTTCGACGTCGTATGATGGAGTTATCGCCGAAACCGTGTGTAAGTGTAGGCTGAATCCGAGATGGACGTGGCAGCTGAGTCGGAGACGAAGTCCAACATGGGAAAGGTCGTGGCGTATGTGTGTTCAGCATGGTGATGTCCTCATCAAGCACCTCATGTCATGTCAAAGCATACCGAGCCACGCCCGGTCTTCGGCCTCGGTTTTGTGGCTCAGCCGAGTAACCCGGTGGTTTTTTGGTGAACCACCGCAAACCCCGCGAACTTGATGTAGCCTCCGCCAATCACCACTCATGACTCGGCTCCCACGAAGTCCCGGCTCGACCTTGGTTTTGAGGCTCAACCAAGAAACCGTCCACGACTTCATCTTGCTGTTCTTGCCACCATGCGGCCCGCACTTGACCTCACTGCCACACGGGTCCCTCGAACCAAGCCTACTTGTCTTCTCCACACCTGGAGGCCTCACCGGCAACGACCTTTCGCGCTTGTTCTTCACCTGCACCTGCACCAGTCAAGCCGCAACCTGCACCTGCAATACTTAGCCAAGAATCAGTCCACACAACGTTGTCAATCACTCATCACACCAGGAAGCGACCATCCAGCGGTCCTCGAACCACACATGGTCCTCACTAGCCACTCTCACGTGGTGGAATACAGAGGCTGGACGGGGCTATCACTACCCGCCGGCTACCACAAGCAGTCCGTGGGGCTAGGTGTATTTCAAGGTAACCTCAAGTCTAGGCACCGCGCCTACACTATCGATCACTACTTCACTCAGCGCTCAAGCAAAGCAATCACTCAGAGCAAGATAAACTTACTATGAAATGAATGAGAAATGATAAGACAAAGACAAGAAATAAATAATGCTTAATTAATTAGAGAGGACCAGAGTTACCGAACAAGACCCGGATGTAGCTACTAGAAGAGGAGCTGCATCCGCCGAGGCGCGAGCTAGAGGAGGGGCCGACACTCCGGCTCCTCCCGGAAACTCTCACCTCAACTCTCTCCCTATTTTCTAACTATAATAGTGGCAGTGCTTCGCTTCTTCAAAGCTCTTCTCTTGTGTGTTTTGAAGTGAGGAGAGGGGTCTCTATTTATAGGGGAGGAAACTTGGAGAAGTGGAGGACCTCCCCCTCATTCCAGGGGCCAAACCGACTCTCCCAGGGGCGGCTCACGCAGGAACAGTGTGGGGCACGCCTCCCCAAGTCGGTGGAGCAGAGAACCGGGCGAAAACCGGATCCTAGGTGGGTGAACCGGAGCCGAACCGTGTGCTGGGTCGCTGAATCAGCGCAAAAGACAGGGAATACGGGCGGCTTGGGCGCGAGCTGCAGCCGGTGAACCGACCACAGTGCCTTTGCTCAGCGCGCGTGTCCGATCGCCGCGGCCGCGCATGTTCACAGCGTCTGCGCGTCAGGCCGGGCGGGCGTGGACGGGGTGGCCGCCAGCCCGCGCGTGATGCGTGGCTCGGCTGTCCCCCCTCCCGCGCGCGCAGATGCACCTACTGGGCGTTGACCTGGCGGGTGGCTCGGCCAATGGCGGCCCGCCACGTGGCCCCGCCTGGAGCTCTCAGCGGTACATTATGCAGTGCGGGTCTTGACATCACAATGACGTCAGCATCCCATGATTTATTGTTCCTTTAATATCTTTTGCATCCGAACTCCGATGTAGATAAATAAAATATCCATTTTGATCATCTCGACGAGCCCGTCGCAATGGTGTAGTCCAAACTGGCATTTGATGTTTTTTGTGATAATGTCATATTTTATTCTATAATTGCTCATTTGCACCTGCAACCAAATATACACCAAAGCTTGTGGAATTTGTTAGATTATAACCCTATAGCTATGGTGCACACTTTCATGGAGTGACTTTTATGTGAAGTTGACAGTCAAAAATAGGGACTTAACGACCGTCAACAAGCTCCCCCACACTTAGCCCTTTGCTCATCCTCGAGTAAAGGTTAAGGACTAGGGTGGAAAACATGAATCCAAAATGATATGATGCAAGCATGTAAGATATTCCAAGACATACCTGTACTTGTGACTCTTTGGGGTGTCTACCATGTCATCTTGGATGGTGGAAGAATGGAACGACTGGATTTGAATCACCTCAACTCCTTCTGTAAAGTAACTTGGGGTTTTTTTTCAAAACTTAGCCTTACTTGACTCCTCAAATGATGCTCTTGGATCGCTTAGTGTGTATGATTCCTCACCAAGGCATTAAACTCACCTTTCTTCAACCTACTTCTAATGATGGCTATATGTGGAGCTCAAGGTAGGGTTGAAGATATAAGGCATACTTGTATCACATAATATTGCAAAGTCAAAAACCGGATCCAAGAAGAAAACTCGTCATACAATCTGATCACGATGTGCAAGTGTGTGGAAAGGGGATGATATGGTAATATGTACTCCTTGTTGTATGATCTTTCTCCCTTTGAACTTTATTTTGAGAGCATGGCTATATTTTTTTCTTTTTTTTCTTCTTTTTTTTACATCATGCTTGAGAAGAGTTTCTCTTTAGCATGTGTCTTATCGCTTTTTTTTTCTTTATAGCCCATGTCTCTTTTGAAGGAAAAACTAGGGGGAGAGATTCATAAACTGACTGGAGTATATATTTTTTTGTGGATGGATGGATGTTGCCAACTTCCAGTGTAGAAGTTTAGCATATGAAGGTGGAGTGTACGTGATCTTGATCATGAAAGCATGAAAAGCTTCTAGCAAGGGTCACAACAATTTGACAAAGCTCAATGTAATAACAAGCAACATAAGCATGAGGTTTTCTAATGTAAATAACATGTGGCTTTGGTAGGAATATATCATCACTGAGGAGCTTGTAAGGCTATAAAACATCCCAAGCACTTTGTCAGATAGAGTAAGGTTCATCGCATCGTACCATATCTCATCAATCAACCATTTAGATGAACATGTTTTCCTAATGATATTTGTTCACAAGCAACAGATGTATGTGCTAGGAATAAAGAACATGCAAGCCAATCAAATGAAAACATGTAAAGCAATGGAGCATCAAGATTCATTGAGTTTAATTTAGCGATTATTTTATGAAAGGAATTATAACTCACGAATCATGGAATTAGGGGGACAGGATTGTTCAAACTATGTTGTTCCTTTGAATGTCGGGAGAAGTTGACTCTCGGTACCTCCCCCACACTATCTTTTGCTGCATCTTCTCCTGCACACTCTTAGACAAAGATGAGATACATGGATTTGGCTAGTACAAATTGTACTAACCAAATCAAAGTGAAGTTTTATTTTATTTATCCTTTGACTGATGGTGAACATCGGGCAACCTCCCGGAAGGGCTTTGTTTAAAGTCAAAAGCAGGACATACCTAGCTAGGCAAGATGCATGAGCTAACATCATCTCTAAACCAAGATAAGATTTTGGGATGAGAGGAACTTTACTCGGGATGCTCACATACCTCCCCCACACTTGAAGTTTGCATTGCTAAGCAAAAAAAACTCAAGTGTGTGGAGATCAAGCTTCCTTTTGTAAACGTTCTTTCACCAAAAACTTTCCAAAGTGTTGTAGTTGATGTCGCTCACATGTTCTTAGGCATCATCTATCCATCGTTCTTCTTGGTCTCCGCCTGAAAGGTTAGTAACCAAAAGTACCCGAAGGACACTCTTATCCTAGGAACATGCTCTTGCTTTTATTTGGAAGGGGAAATAAATCTACGCTAATCCAGGCTATCTCCTGGTAGTGCTTTGTTTACGGTCATAAGCTCGACCATGGGAACCTTCTCCCTGCAGCTATCATTGGTGATGTGATTCCCGTCTCACCAACAATTGTTGATGCATCAATGAAGCTTCAGCTGCAAGGTTAGTGCAACAGTGCATACACGAAATCTGCAATGCTTATGGTAAACATATGCATCTACAACCGTCCTTCTAAACTTTTTACAGGAGAGGACCATAAGGCGGTTGTAGTCACGATGTGTGTGTGCCTTGGGCGTGACTACGGAGAGACATGATGCAAGCATGGTTCCTGAGGTAAATCAAGAATAAAGCTGCCATGCTTGTCGATGAGATCCTTTCCTTCAGACCCCAGAGTCAGCGCCTTATAGATTTCCATGGCCCATGAATTCTCCATCTCAAGAGATGCATCATGGAAACTCGATGTCGAATCTCGACCAAGGTCGAAAACAACATGATACGGGCCAGTGGGAAGAGGCTCAAATTCGATCAAAGGTGATGATGATCGTTCGTCTTCACAAAGGTGAAGCGGGTCTTCCGAGTCATACTCCTGAGAAGTAGAGAATTCTACAAGCTCAGCGAGAACGGGCTCGGACGAGACGAACGGAGATACATGCATCATCTCCTCGAACGGGTTTTGCTTGGGAAGCGGCATCACCATAGAATTTTCTGAAAACAAGGGAGTGGTGATCGAAACGACTTCCCTAAGCTTTTTATCTAGGCTTCCTCGAGATGCATTGAGAAGTTTTTCTATATGGGAGCCTAGGAGGAGATCAAGATCGAGGACATCGAAGATGTGAAGTCTAGATTAACCTTAATCTTGTCTACTAGGAGTGGCACAGCACATGCAACCCCCCGACACTCAAGAATGTGTCTGGAGAGACAACTCTTGAGGAGCTTGTCGGATAGTCTTAGCGTCACATTGCCCAATAAAGTGTACGCTAAATGCCATGGCATAATATGAACCTCCATGACGGGGTTAAGATGGGCTTCTATGGTAATCCCATTTATGGAACAAGGAAGGATCGTAGAAGGTGAACAAATCCAAAGTGCTTCGGAAAAGTGTTCCACTCACGACCACTTCTTTTCCATGGCATCCATGATAGATGTTTTGGTTGGAGGATCAGGAGGCAAAGGAGGGACCGTAGGCCTAGGGGAAGATTCTGTCAAAAGATTTCTAGCTGGCTGGATTTGGACAGAAGCGGACATAACTTGCTCTATGGGGTCGGCTTCGGGTTCGGGTTCTACACGGGTGTTGATAGCTCGTGAGAGTTGTACGGGCACGTACTCCTTACCAACCTTTAGCTCCAACTCTTGGTCCCTTGGTACTTTTTCCAAGATTTTCATGATAGGCCTCCCGATGATGATATTATGTAAAAGGTTCTCGGGGAGGTCAAAAACGTGAAAATCTAGGTATAGAGTAGGATTGGCTATACGGACGGGAGCGGCTCTTAGAATCCCACGACAATCTAAAGATTGTGTAGAGGTGACATGAAGTCGTTTCTGAGATGAAGATAAGGGATCCTCGGATAGCTGAGTTTGTACTAGGGAAGATGATATGATATTGATCCCCAGACCAGGATCGTATCCAAAACTACCATCCATGCCTATCACCATACAATTTATTGTTCTAAGTCTAGTAGGCAAACGGATGACTTCGGCAGATGATTCTGTCTCTTCAAGCCATTCTCGGCTCATGATGGCAGATAGATTTTCTATGTATTGTTCTTGCCATTGGGATTCCTCGAGATCTGGTGGGTGGTCCCTTTGATCTTTGGGAGGCAAATGTCTTCCCACAAGGGGTTGATTTGCGGCATTCCCAAAGTCATGGAAAAGCTCATCATAGAAATTGAAAGGGAACTCACATGGGGAATCGCACGAGTCCGAGAAAGGTTTAGGGATTGGCTCAGAGATTGTGTTAGAGATATGTGCTGTGGTGAAGGTAGGTGTGTGCGAAGGTGTCGCATCTTTTGGCTCAGGGATCTCTATGGAGGGTTCTTCCGGTTGCATTTCTGGTGGTTCTTCGGGGAATTCATCGTAAATTCCGGTGTAAGGGGTGTTTGCTAGAATTTTTTCTAAGATCACCCTTCCCTCATTCAAGGTTAAATCTACAAAAGAACCTCCTGATGAAGAGTCTAGGAACTTAGCGGATTCAGCATTGAGGCCAATCTGAACTGCTGGAGACATGTGGGTTCTGGAATCCCTAAATCGGGTCCTGAAGCTAAGATATTGGTAAATCGGGCCCAGGCAGTTCCTAAGGCTCACCCTCCTTTTGTTTAAAAAGGATGATTTCACAACGAAGATCACTAATCCGTGCTAGCGAAAAGAAGGTGCGACAAAATTTTTCCCTCAAAACTTCCCATTTGCCTTCTACGCTTCGGACGTTGAGGTTGTACCATTGCTTCGCTCTTCCCGTTAATGAAAATGGGAAGAGTATCCACTTCAACGTTTCTTGTGCCATACCCTCTATTGTGATGCATGAGCAAAGTTGCTCGAATTCTCTCAAATGAGTGTATGGGTTCTCCTCTTTGGTCCCAGCAAAGGATTGCTCTCTGGCCATGTCTATGAAACCAGGACGTAGCTCATAGCCACTAGTATGGATAGGGTGTGATGAAGATGGGGGCTCCAAATTTTCGCCCTTTGGAGCCGAAAATTGTGCAAGGGTAGGAGAGGAATTCATTGTGGTAGGTGGATGATACGTAGACGAACTTGGTTCGGAACTAGAATAGCTACCATTCCCCGGCAACGGCGCCAGAAAGCTTGTTGACATTCTCTAGCGTCGCACCAGGTTTATATCCCCGACAACGGCGCCAGAAAGCTTGTTGGTATATTATACGATCACAGATAAATCCGCAAGTGCACGGATACCGATGTAGCTTTCACCCGGGAGTATTCCAAGGTATCGATTTCCACGGGGAACGAGAAGTACTCTAGTCCTAAGCTGATTCGTCTGGGGAAAGTGCGGATAAAAGGATGACGACGAAGAGAAGAGAGATGAACAATAGGAGGGTAGAGAGGGTACTTGATACGGGAACTTCGATTCTCTCAACTAATCAAGCGATTAGGATATTACTTGCACTTGTCTTGATCGAGGGATGCACACTCCGGCTACGGAAAGGGATGAGAAGGGAGCCGTTACGTACACCACTCTTACGATGCCTACTGGACTAGCCACTCTCACGTGGTGGAATACAGAGGCCGGACGGGGCTGTCACTACCCGCCGGCTACCACAAGCAGTCCGTGGGGCTAGGTGTATTTCAAGGTAACCTCAAGTCTAGGCACCACGCCTACACTATCGATCACTACTTCACTCGGCGCTCAAGCAAAGCAATCACTCAGAGCAAGATAAACTTACTATGAAATGAACAAGAAACGATAAGACAAAGACAAGAAATAAATAATGCTTAATTAATTAGAGAGGACCAGTTAGAACAAGACCGGATGTAGCTACTAGAAGAGACTGCATCATGAGAAGCTTGAGCTAGAGGAGGGCCGACACTGGCTCCTCCCGGAAACTCTCACCTCAACTCTCTCCCTATTTTCTAACTATAATAGTGGCAGCGCTTCGCTTCTTCAAAGCTCTTCTCTTGTGTGTTTTGAAGTGAGGAGAGGGGTCTCTATTTATAGGGGAGGAAACTTGGAGAAGTGGAGGACCTCCCCCTCATTCCAGGGGCCAAACCGACTCTCCCAGGGGCGGCTCGCACAGGAAAAGTGCGGGGCACACCTCCCCAAGTCGGTGGAGCAAAGAACCGGGCGAAAACCAGATCCTAGGTGGGTGAACCGGAGCCGAATCTTTGGGTCGCTGAATCGGCGCAAAGAGGAATACGGGCGGCAGGCGCGGCGGGCTGAACCGACCTAGCGCACTACTCATGAGCGCCGCGTGTCCGGTCTGAGCCGCGGCCCGCGCGTGTTCCCACGCGTGCGCGCGTCAGGCGGCCGGGCGAGCCGTGGGACGGGGTGGCCGCCAGCCCGCGCGTGACGCGTGGCTCTGTCCCCCTCCCGCCGAGATGCACTGCTGGCGTTGACCTGGCGGGTGGCTCGGCCAATGGCGGCCTGCCACGTGGCCCACCTGGAGCTCTCTCGCGTCATTGTGCGGTCTTTGGGTCACGGCCACGATGACGTCAGCATCCCATGATTTATTGTTCCTTTAATATCTTTTGCATCCGAACTCCGATGTAGATAAATAAAATATCCGTTTCGATCGTCTCGACGAGCCCGTCGCAATGGATTAGTCCAAACTGGCATTTGATGTTTTTTGTGATAATGTCATATTTTATTCTATAATTGCTCATTTGCACCTGCAATCAAATATACACCAAAGCTTGTGGAATTTGTTAGATTATAACCCTATAGCTATGGTGCACACTTTCATGGAGTGACTTTTATGTGAAGTTGACGGTCAAAAATAGGGACTTAACGACCGTCAATAGTTCCATTTCCTCCTTTGCTCCTTGTCCCAAAGACAAAGTTCAAGCATAAACTCCCCTTCAACAAAAGAGCCTACATCATAATTGTTGAGGCAAACCCCCATCAGGAGCCCCCCTGACTTGCCATTGGAGGGTAGCCATTTCCACAAGTATGATTGGTTAGGGTCAAGCTTTCTGATTGTTTTGTCTTCTATGCTTTTCTGCATAGTTTCTTGTAAGCACACAAAACTAAATTTGTGTTCTATGATAAGATTTCTAAGAAAGGATGAGACACCTTTTTTCTTGATGCCTCTGCAATTCCAAGAAAGGCCTATCATTTAATACCTTTTGGTTTTCTACCTCTTTTTGGGATGACAGGAGAGGCAAGGTTTCCTTGCTCCCTTCCTTTCTTCCCTTCTTGGAGGAAGGATTTTCCTTTCTATCCTTAATTCAAATGTAGCATCTAGGAATTCTGTAATAAGCTCTCATCTTAAATTTGGAATTGTTATTGTTAAGGAGAAATATATTCGTGGAGGAATTTACAGCTTTTGGACTACCACACAAAGATATTTTATGGAGGAATTTACACCTATTCGCTTGAACTTATTAGTCTGGATTATCAGCCATGGTATAATATTTTTCTTTCACAACAAATCAACCAGTAGAGATCAATGGGATTTTCCCAACGTGATTAGCATAGTATTCTATTATTTACATGTATTTGTTTCCTATCATGATGAGAATCCACATGAACCGGTCCGATGTCCACATCTAGTGTAGGTACACAGGTCCTAGTTCTTATATATATAATCCACCACGTGTCGGAGTTTTATATCCAGCAACCTCCATAGGGGGTATCCGTCGGAGAGTAGATAGTGGGGATCGCCAGACCTGGAACTCGAAGGTATGCGCGGGGACACAAGATTTATCTGAGTTCTGCAGTGCAGTAGTGGCACCCCTACGTCTGTTTGGAGTAGAATTGCGCCCTGCGCCTGAGTGTTGTTCCCCGGAGGGATTGTTGATGTCCTCCGAGGTACCCGACCCTCCTTTATATAGTCCAGGGGGCGGGTTCCTAGTCGGTTACAAGGTAGGAGTCCTAGTAGGATTACACGGTATGAGTCCTAGTAGGATTACAGGGGAATTCTAAGAGGAGTCCGCCTTCCTCCTTCCTGTGTGTACCCGGTGTATGCCCGACAAGCCCCCGAGCACTTTGTAGTCGAGAGTAGTAGTTTGAGTAGTCTTGAAGCGTCCTCGAGTACTGCTTGGAGAAGTATTCAATAGTACTTGAACTGCCACGAGGCTGGAAGGTGGTCCAGCTCATCCGTCTTGAAGTCGAGATTATATGGAAGTGCGGTTGCAAAATCGCACTCCATATGGAGTAGCCCCCGAGCCTTAGGTTGAGTCAAAGAATCAGGCTGAGGGTCAATCTTGAATCTGAATCTTCCGTCTTGAAAAAATCGACTGATGGGTGTAGCCTAGTAGCCCCCGAGCCTTGGAACGATTGAAGAATCAATCCAAGGGTCTTGATGTTCTTGAAGTCATCATTCGAGTACCCTTGTAGCGTTCAACCCCCGAGCTCGTCGCCAGGTGAGCCGTAGGAGCCACGTCGAGTAGTTATTGGTGCTGAGCCCCCGAGCCAGAGAGCTAGCGGAGACTACTTGAGTTGTCGTCGAGTGGTGCGTAGCCCCCGAGTTTGGGAACTAGCCGCGTCGGTAGAGGTACGCGGAGCGTCCTGGGAAGTCGTCACCGAAGCTTGACCTGAAAGTAGAGATGCGTACATTATGTAGCATTTTTGTAGAAATTGAATCTATTAATGACAAATACGAATATAAATCTAAATGTCATGTGTCATGCTCTTGTTGTGGTTAGTCGCCGAGTAGTTAGCCTGATGCAGTTAAGCACACGGTCTCTGTTAGGTCCCTGTTTAGCCATAGCCAGTTATGGGCGTGAAGGCATGACAGGAGAGCCGAGGCTTTGCACAGATTGAGGCATGTGCTATTAAAGCGAGACCATTAAGAGGTAGACAACGGTAGTCGACATGGCGACAAGAGAGAGCGCGATTGCTCGTTGTTCCACATGGCGGAGAGCAAGATTGCGCAGTGCCTCCTCAGGGTGTAGCCGTTGTGCGCCTCCAGCACTCAGTACACGAAACGTCGTGGCAAGAGCCTCCTAATTTGGTGCACCAAGCCTGTGGCAGTCGGTCAACATCCCCAAGGAATAATTGGCACGGTGTAGCCCTGCTGGCAGGTAGCCGTCGAGAGGCGTACACGAAGTAGTCTTTGACGTTGGCTCCTGTATGTGGAAAACAAGCCAAAGAAAAAATAATTATTGAAATAAGTGACTTAGCTTAATTCGCG
Source organism: Cenchrus purpureus (assembly GCA_022644695.1). Classification (NCBI taxonomy): domain Eukaryota; kingdom Viridiplantae; phylum Streptophyta; class Magnoliopsida; order Poales; family Poaceae; genus Cenchrus; species Cenchrus purpureus. The sequence goes on along the minus strand of CP053458.1, from coordinate 26,586,501 downwards.
GACGAGCGTCGATGAAGTCGTGGCGGTCGGTGATGAAGCCGCGACGATTGTTGCTAAAATCAATTAGTCGGAGGTGGATTTGTCTCGTTGTTGATGGCGTAGAAGTCCTCCTTGACTAGTAGTCGAGGGGAGTTGAAGTAGTCGTACACCCGAACGCTGTAGTCGTCGTACGTTGGTGTATTCGAGCTGCGTGAACCCTGGCAATTTGGCTGCGTTGCTGATGTGCATGTGGCAAAGTGCCAATGCAATGATGGTGATCTTCACGTGCAGCACGCAGCAAGGCACCAAATTGTTCCTTGACCACACGAAAACAAAGGCAGTAGTAGTTTGATGCTCTGCTTGGATTTTTTCTAGATGCGTGCGCTGCTGCTGTAGACTTGTAGCCGCTGCTTGATGGGCCTTCAGTGCTTCTGGATTTTGGTGTACAGCAGCACAGAGCCTCGATTCTGATATGGGAAAAGAATTTTTTATCTTTGCAAATCAGGTCAGCAACGCGACGGACAGTTTTTCCTGATCTTGACTTGGTGCAGCAGGATAGGTTTTGCAGATGGAAACCTGTGATCAAGTACTTGCGCCAGCTTTGGTCTTCGAGTATGAATCGACTTCTGACTCGAGGCCGCGGAAGGTGCTGAGTTGCATGTCGCCGAGTAAATAATTCGAACTTGATTCCGCCTAGAACTTGGATTCGGAGAGTCGGTGAGTTGCTGATTGGAGCCGTCGCGGTAGATTGATCTTTCTCATGAGGTCCTTCGAATTCACCCGATGATCGTGACGATCGCCCCACGGTGGGCGCCAATGTCGGAGTTTTATATCCGGCAACCTCCATAGGGGGTACCCGTCGGAGAGTAGATAGTGGGGATCGCCAGACCTGGAACTCGAAGGTATGCGTGGCGACACAAGATTTATACAGGTTCGGGTAGCCAGAGTAGCGTACCCTACGTCCTGTTTGGAGTAGAATTGCGCCCTGCGCCTGAGTGTTGTTCCCTGGAGGGATTGTTGATGTCCTCCTAGGTACCCGACCCTCCTTTATATAGTCCAGGGGGCGGGTTCCTAGTCGGTTACAAGGTAGGAGTCCTAGTAGGATTACACGGTATGAGTCCTAGTAGGATTACAGGGGAATTCTAAGAGGAGTCCGCCTTCCTCCTTCCTTGCAGGTACCCGGGGTGTATGCCCGACAAGCCCCCGAGCACTTTGTAGTCGAGAGTAGTAGTTCGAGTAGTCTTGAAGCCTCTTCGAGTAGTTCTTGAGCGTCCTTGAGTACTGCTTGGAGAAGTCTTCAATAGTACTTGAACATCCACGAGGCTGGAAGGAGGTCCAGCTCATCTGTCTTGAAGTCGAGATTATATGGAAGTGCGGTTGCAAAATTGCACTCCATATGGAGTAGCCCCCGAGCCTTAGGTTGAGTCGAAGAATCAGGCTGAGGGTCAATCTTGAATCTGAATCTTCCGTCTTGAAAAAATCGACTGATGGGTGTAGCCTAGTAGCCCCCGAGCCTTGGAACGATTGAAGAATCAATCCAAGGGTCTTGGTGTTCGGAAGTCATCATCCGAGTACTCTTGTAGCGTTCAGCCCCCGAGCTCGTCGCCAGGTGAGCCGTAGGAGCCACGTTGAGTAGTTATTGGTGCTGAGCCCCCGAGCTAGAGAGCTAGCAGAGACTACTTGAGTTATCGTCGAGTTGTGATTTGGTGCGTAGCCCCCGAGTTTGGGAACTAGCCGCGCCGGTAGAGGTACGCAGAGCGTCCTGGGAAGTCGTCACCGAAGCTTGACCTGAAAGTAGAGATGCATACATTATGTAGCATTTTTGTAGAAATTGAATCTACTAATGACAAATACAAATATGAATATAAATGTAAATGTCATGTGTCATGCTCTTGTTGTGGTTAGTCGCCGAGTAGTTAGCCTGATGCAGTTAAGCACACGGTCTCTGTTAGGTCCCTGTTTAGCCATAGCCAGTTATGGGCGTGAAGGCATGACAGGAGAGCCGAGGCTTTGCACAGATTGAGGCATGTGCTATTGAAGCGAGACCATTAAGAGGTAGACAACGGTAGTCGACATGGCGACAAGAGAGAGCGCGATTGCTCGTTGTTCCGCATGGCAGAGAGCAAGATTGTGCAGTGCCTCCTCAGGGTGTAGCCGTTGTGCGCCTCCAGCACTCAGTACACGAAACGTCATGGCAAGAGCCTCCTAATTTGGTGCACCAAGCCTGTGGCAGTCGGTCAACATCCCCAAGGAATAATTGGCACGGTGTAGCCCTGCTGGCAGGTAGCCGTCGAGAGGCGTACACGAAGTAGTCTTTGACGTTGGCTCCTGTATGTGGAAAACAAGCCAAAGAAAAAATAATTATTGAAATAAGTGACTTAGCTTAATTCGCAGACGAGCGTCGACGAAGTCGTGGTGGTCGGTGATGAAGCCGCGACGGTTGTTGCTAAAATCAACTAGTCGGAGGTGGATTCGACTCGTTGTTGATGGCGTAGAAGTCGTCCTCGACTAGTAGTCGAGGGGAGTTGAAGTAGTCGTACACCCGAACGCTGTAGTCGTCGTACGTTGGTGTAGTCGAGCTGCGTGAACCCTGGCAATTTGGCTGCGTTGCTGATGTGCATGTGGCAAAGTGCCAATGCAATGATGGTGATCTTCACGTGCAGCACGCAGCAAGGCACCAAATTGTTCCTTGACCACACGAAAACAAAGGCAGTAGTAGTTTGATGCTCTGCTTGGATTTTTTCTGGATGCGTGCGCTGCTGCTGTAGACTTGTAGCCGCTGCTTGATGGGCCTTCAGTGCTTCTAGATTTTGGTGTACAGCAGCATAGAGCCTCGATTCCGATATGGGAAAAGAATTTTTTATCTTTGCAAATCAGGTCAGCAACGCGACGGACAGTTTTTCCTGATCTTGACTTGGTGCAGCAGGTTAGCTTTTGTAGATGGAAACCTGTGATCAAGTACTTGCGCCAGCTTTGGTCTTCGAGTATGAATCGACTTCTGACTCGAGGCCGCGGAAGGTGCTGAGTTGCATGTCGCCGAGTAAATAATTCGAACTTGATTCCGCCTGGAACTTGGATTCGGAGAGTCGGCGAGTTGCTGATTGGAGCCGTCGCAGTAGATTGATTTTTCTCGTGAGGTCCTTCGAATTCACCCGATGATCGTGATGATCACCCCACGGTGGGCGCCAATGTCGAGTTTTATATCCGGCAACCTCCATAGGGGGTACCCGTCAGAGAGTAGATAGTGGGGATCGCCTGACCTGGAACTCGAAGGTATGCGCGGGGACACAAGATTATATTCGGGTAGCTGCAGTAGCGTACCCTACGTCCTGTTTAGAGTAGAATTGCACCCTGCGCTTGAGTGTTGTTCCCCGGAGGGATTGTTGATGTCCTCCTAGGTACCCGACCCTCCTTTATATAGTCCAGGGGGCGGGTTCCTAGTCGGTTACAAGGTAGGAGTCCTAGTAGGATTACACGGTATGAGTCCTAGTAGGATTAAAGGGGAATTCTAAGAGGAGTCCGCCTTCCTCCTTCCTTGCAGGTACCCAGCTCAATAAGAACGTCGAAGCCTATGTGGATGACGTGGTCATCAAGACCAGAAACTCTGACACGCTCATCGCCGATCTTGAAGAGACCTTCGCATCCCTGCGAGAGTACCAGTGGAAGCTCAACCCCAACAAGTGCGTCTTTGGCGTACCTTCGGGGAAACTACTCGGCTTTATCATCAGCCATCGTGGCATCGAAGCCAATCCCGAGAAGATCTTCGCCATCACCAATATGAAAGCTCCAACCTGCATCAAGGATGTCCAAAAGCTGACCGGGTGCATGGCGGCCCTGAACAGATTCATCTCGAAGCTCGGAGAATGGGGACTACCCTTCTTCAAGCTACTCAAGCACCAAGAGAAGTTTGTGTGAACCGCAGAGGCTGATCAAGCTCTGACACAGCTTAAAGACTTCCTGTCGAAGCCACCGGTCCTCACGGCTCCTCGCAAAAGGTGCAACACTCGCTCTAACTCGCGACTACTCATGTGGTCGATCGCCATCGTCACATCGAGCGCGGGAAGAAGGCCACGCCTACTCAGTCTAGCGACCAGTCTACTTCGTCAGCGAGGTCCTGTCCGAGTCCAAGGCACGGTACCAACCGGTTCAGAAGCTACTCTATGCAGTACTCATCACCTCGCGGAAGCTACGACACTACTTCCAGGAGTACTCGATCACCATCGTCACCGACTACCCGCTCGGTGACATTCTCCATAATCAAGATGCTACTGGAAGAATTTCCAAATGGGCGGTCGAACTGGGTGCCCTCAACATCGACTTCAAGCCACGCACCGCTATCAAGTCTCAAGCACTAGTCGACTTCATGGCAGAGTGGCGGGAGAATCAGCTACCAACTCCTACAGAGCGACCAGAGCACTGGGTGATGTACTTCGACGGCTCACTCAAGCTCGAAGGCGTGGGTGCAGGAGTACTCCTGATTTCTCCAAAGGGCGAACAACTCAAGTACGTCCTGCAGATCTTCTGGAAAGTCTCAAACAACGAAGCCGAGTATGAAGCCCTACTGCATGGGCTCCGCCTCGCAATCTCACTGGGCATCAAGCGACTGCTAGTCTACGGCGACTCCTCAGTGGTCATCAACCAAGTCAACAAGTCTTGGGATCGCAACAAGGAGAACATGGATGCATACTGTCTTGAAGTTCGCAAGCTCGAGAACAAATTCTATGGTCTCGAGTTTCACCACGTCGTCCGTGACAACAACGTTGCAGCGGACGTCCTGTCGAAGCTTGGCTCTACTCGTGCACAAGTACCCGTCAGAGTCTTCGTCCACGAGCTTCACGCGCCATCCATCCCGGAGCCGGCGCCAACGACCACTGACCCTGTGCCACCACAGCCCGGTCAGGAGGTCATGATGATCGATGTGGACTGGAGACAACCCTTCATCGACTACATCCGCGAGTAGGAGGTCCCCTCCGACAAGAACAAGGCCGAACAACTCGTCTGCCGAGCCAAGACCTACCTTCTAGTCAGAGACAAGCTCTACAGGCACTTCTGGAGTACTCATGAAGTGCATACCTCGGGATGAAGGCAAAGACATCTTGGAGGAGATCCACAAGGGCGTCTGCGGCAACCATGCGTCTTCTCGCACGCTGGTGAGCAAAGCCTTCCGACGAGCCTTCTACTGGCCCACAGCCCTAGCCGATGCTGAAGAACTCGTCAGAAGGTGCCAAGGATGTCAATTCTTCACCAAGCAGCAGCACGTCCAGGCCTACAAGCTAGTCACCATACCACCGACCTGGCCCTTTGCCTGCTGGGGGCTCGACATGATTGGGCCTCGCCAAGCTGCGCGGAGAAGGATTCAGAGTCTTGGTGGCCATCGACAAGTTCACTAAGTGGATCGAAGTCAAGCCGGTTACTTGCCCAAAGGCCGACAGAGTACTCGACTTCTTGGATGAAATCGTGCATCACTACGGGCTACCCCATCACATCATCACAGACTTGGGTTCCAACTTCAACAACCATCAGTTCTGGGAGTATTGCGAGAATAGCGGGATTGATGTCCGATACATCTCAGTCGCCCACCCGCGCGCCAACGGCTAAGTGGAGCGCGCCAATGGGATGGTACTCAACGCTCTCAAGAAGCGATTGCACGACGCAGCTAACACTAAAGGAGGCAAGTGGATCAAGGAACTACCAATGCACTGGGGCTGACTCAACCTACCAAGCCAACAGGGCAGTCGCCCTACTTCCTAGTCTACGGCTCCGAAGCTATTATACCCGCCGACGTGATGTGGGAATCCCTGGCAGTAGAACAATATGACGAAGGCATCTCAGAAGATAGTCGACGGGTTGATTTCGACAGCCTTGAAGAAGCCCGCTGCGCTGCCCTCGTCCAGTCAGCAAGGTACCCAGAGGGTATCCGATGCTATCATGATCGCAACGTCAAGTAACGCTCCTTTAACGTCGGCGATCTAGTCCTCCGTCGCATCCAAAACACGGACGGACTACACAAGCTCAGCTCGCCATGGGAAGGCCCCTTCTTAGTCTCTAAGGTAACCGGACCAGGCTCATATCGCCTCCAAACACTTGAAGGCGACGACATCAGTAACTCGTGGAACGTCGACCAGCTGTGTCACTTCTACGCGTAGTCGCTCGACTACTCATCTACGGGTCCAGCCTATACGGCTACTTACGGACTCTTCGCTGTAAGCGGTCTCTCGGTCCTAGCACAAGTCTCCGGACTACTCTTATCCAAGATCCAGCGTCAATGGCTATTAACGGATCCTAGGCCGCACAGAGCAGAAGGACTCTGGCGGTGGTCTATGGACCATGTACTCTCTAGATCCAGCCTATACGGCTACTAACGGATCTCTAGCTGTAAGCGGCTCAAGGGCCCTAGCAATCATTTAGCCGTAGGTAGCCTACGGGTCCTGGCGACTACACATTTGTAACGGCCCTGACCATCCAGGTGTACTCCTTCATCAGTAATAAAACTTGATTCTACTCAACTTGTTTACTATGCCTTCTAACTAGGCAGATCCTACTGAGTACTACTACTCACCACTTCTCCCACGGCTTGGTACTTCACACACTTCGCTGCAAGTGGCGGCAATGAGTACTCATTACTAATACAAGCAGTGGACAAATTTCATTTGATATTTCAAACAAGTATCTGACTACTCTGTTTGTCTTACATCAACTACTCTAAGCTACCTCTACAGGTACATCTATTGGAGATTAAGCTTCTCCGCCACTTGCTCCGCAATGGGCGCCATCTCCTCCAGGAGGGTCTTGTACTGCTCATCTGATGCAGTTCGCTGCAAGACCGCCAGCCACCACATCCACCGGCGCCTTTGGGAAGTACGACTTCATGTAAGCCAGCACCTGGTTCGGGATGGACTTTGCCAGATGCTTGACGTACGTCGCCAAGCGCCCGGGGGCTTCCTTCAGCCTGTCTACCAATGGGGCTATCTTGGGCCCGCCCGGATGTGGCACCAACAGCCTCGCGATGGGCAGCGTGGCTTCTTCGAGTTCTTTCAGCTGGCCTCGAAGCTTCTCGCAGTCTTCGTTCAGCTTCTGCAGAGATTTATAACAGTTCACAAGGTCACGATCTGAGGCTTCACGGAGCTCCATGTGTTTGATACACTCATGGCGCAACTGGGCGTACTCGTACTCAAGTACCTCTCTCTTGTCGGTCTCGCGGTACACGATGTTCTTGAGGTCCGTTTCAGACGCCTTCAGCTGGTCAACCTTTGCCTCAAGATCTACAGATAACTCGTTGCAAGGTCAGACTACTCACACGTACTACAATAAGTACTCGGTGGCTTCGGCGGAAGACATACCTTTGTTCTTCTGGTGCAACGACTTGTTCTTCCGGATCAAGTCGTCCCTCTTCGCCTGCATCTCTTGTACCTCGTTGTGGTACTGGGTGAAGGCGCCATCAAGCTTGGACTGGAGCAATGCTGCATGTTTCTTCAACTTGTCCAGCTCCTTCTCCAAGCCTTCGGCGCGGAGAATTGTGTCGCTGTATCCCTTCAGAAGTTCAGACTTCTGGCGGGACCTCTCCACCACGTCCTGCGCAAGACAGAACGTTCAATGAGTAATCAGTACTCATCAAGGCAAGACTACTTAGGGTACTCGCAACGTACCTTGACCCATTGCTCTGTGCGGCACCATGACTCCATGCTCAGAGACACGACGGCCGGGTCAACCAGATTGTCCTCCAGCAACTCAAGACCTCCGCGGCTTGAAGATCTCGTCTCTGGCATGGGCGCCGAGCGAAGCGGCGCAGCTTCTTCTATAATCGCCTCGCGGACGACGACGTCAGTACTCGCCTCGGGGTACGGATCAACTGGCACTTTCGCGCTCGGCTCGGGGGCTACCGTAGTTCCCGATCCGGGGGCTGTTGTTGCCGCCGCCTCAACAACTGTCTCTGTGGCCACCGTCTCCACCGTAGCCGTCTCAATGGCTACGGCCTCAGGGATCGCAGATCCCTCGGGTTGTGCTCCTGCCAGGATCAATTCAACAAGTCGAGTATCGGCTACGACTACTCTTCATAATAACTACTCACGGTGTTAGGAGGTGTACCTTCAACCAAGATAGCTTCTTCAAGCATCGGCTCCACCGCGGCATCGGCTTGTGGTGGTGGCGTGGGTTCTCGCACCTCCGCCGAGCGGTCTTCTCCATCGTCGGAGTGCTAGTCTCCCCCATCCCACGACAAGTCCGTGGATTTCCTACACCATGAAGTATCCAATCAACAACACGAGCTTAACGACTACGTGACTACTCAAGAGTTTAGAGAAATTACAGAGTTGACCGCACCACGGTCACGGTCGGAGCGCCTAGTATCCTGGCGATATCAACTATGCCAGCCTCGCTTGCGGCTCCGGCCTCGACAGGAGTCTCCTCTGGCTGCTCCACAGCTACAGCCGCAGCCGGAGGAGGGCCCTGTCCTTCTTCAACCGACGCCTGCGGCTCCACGGCGCCGGTCTGCTGCTGTGCCTCTTCTGGCACGGCATCTTCAGTGGCTGGAGGCGGGCTGATGTTTCTCTCAGTTGTCGCCCCCACAGTTTCCCAGACATCGTCCTCACCCTGGTCAGCGAGGTCCGAGGAGGGGATGTCCTGCAACAATACAAGTCAAACAGTCAGCAACAGACTACTCATTGGCAGTACTCGACTACTCTATAATATTAAAGTAAGATGGTTGGAAGCACATCTCGACCTAGTAAAGTATCTCCATGATGAAGACTTTCTGGGCAGGTAGCTCATCTTCATCGATGACTTTATGTGTGATGTAGTTATTGAGAAGTAGGACATTAGTTTGATGACCGTCTTCATGTACTCTAGACTGATAGCACTGATCACAGTTGGAAGGAACACTATCAACTTGACGTGGTAGCCATGTAAACTTTAGTTGGCCTTTGTGTGGTCTACCATGGAGACCAGACTCTTGATGTAGGACAGTGACCTTTTGCAAGCTTGTTAAGACACGTGGGATGGTGACACTTTCACGTGTACCACGCCATGCTGTAGTCTAAACATTAAAGTTGCTCTTATGAATTGCTGTTGTTGCATCACGGTAAAAGCCGCCAGCTTGGGTGTTTAAATCTAGGTGTAAAATTCTGGGGTGTCACATCGAATGTGTCATATCAAATGTCACATGAGTGGTGCATGGGATGTTTGGTTACCAATAGAAGAACAAATTAGAGATTTTGTCAGTAAACTACAAGATGAATTCATTAATCCTAATTAATATATCATTAACACATGTTTACTGTAGCACTACATTGTCTAATCACAAACTAATTAGGATTAAAAATTTTGTCTCGCAAAATAGTCTCAATATGTGTATTTAGTTTCGTAAAAGGAGCATGTTGATCATATTCGACAAGTTTTATATGTTCTTAGTGAGGAAAAATTATTTGCTAACCTTGAGAAGTGCACATTTTGTAAAGAGCAGGTTGTGTTTCTTGATTTTGTTGTTTTAGCTAAAGGAATTCAGGTTGATGAATCAAAGGTGAAAGCAATAAAGGATTGGCCAAACCCTGAAAATGTAAGCCAGGTGAGAAGTTTTCATGGTCTTGCTGGTTTTTAATGGAGATTTGTGAGAGATTTCAGCACCATAGCTGCTCCATTAAATGAGTTAACAAAGAAAGGTGTTGCCTTCCAATGGGGTGAGCCACAAGAGAAAGCTTTCCAAGAATTGAAGAATAGGTTTTCCGAAGCCCCCTTGCTTGTGTTGCCAGATTTTGCTGAAACCTTTGAGGTTGAATGTGATGCAAATGGGATTAGGATTGGAGGTGTCCTCATGCAAATTAAGTGGACAGCCCGTTGCATATTTCAGTGAGAAGTTTTTTTTTGAGGGCATATTTCAGTGAGAAGTTGGGAGGATCACAACTGAACTATTCAGTGTATGACAAGGAGTTGTATGCTTTGGTAAGAGCACTTGAGACTTGACAGCATTACTTATGGCCAAAAGAATTTGTTATTTATTCAGATCATGAGGCCTTGAAGTATTTAAAGGGCCAAGCAAAACTGAACCGTAGACATTCCAAATGGGTTGAATTCATTGAAACTTTTCCATATGTTGTGAAACACAGGAAAGGTAAAGAAAATGTTGTTGCTGATGCTTTGTCATGTAAGAATATTTTGCTAAATCAACTTGAAATAAAAGTACCAGGACTTGAAAACATAAAAGAGTTGTACCCTACTGATCATGATTTTTCAGAACCTTATGCAAAATGCACTACTGGAAAAGGATGGGAAAAATATCATATACATGATGGATTTTTGTTTACAGCTAACAAATTATGTGTTCCACATTGCTCTGTTAGACTCTTGTTCCTGCAAGAAACACATACAGGAGGACTGATGGGTCACTTTGGATGGAGAAAGACATATGACATGCTAGCTGATCATTTCTATTGGCCAAAGATGAGAAGGGACGTTCAACAACTTGTGCAAAGATGTGCCACCTGTCACAAAGCTAAGTCAAAACTGAACCCTCATGGTTTATATACTCCCTTGCATGTTCCAAGTGCTCCTTGGGAAGACATTAGCATGGACTTTGTTTTGAGTTTACCAAGGACCAAGATGGGAAGGGATTGAATTTTTGTTATTGTTGATAGATTCTCCAAAATGGCACATTTTATACCATGTCATAAAAGCGATGATGCTTCCCACATAGCCACTCTATTTTTCAGGGAAATTGTGAGATTACATGGCATGTCCAAGACGATTGTTTCAGACCATGACACCAAGTTTTTGAGTTACTTTTGGAAGAAATTGTGGGAAAAGCTCGGTACAAGGCTGTTGTTTTCCACCTGTCGGTGTTGAGATTAGTCCCGACACTAACTAGTGAAACACGCTGCGATCAGTCTCTCGATGGCTGGTGCTAAGCAATGCAAGGACATGGGTTTATCCTAGTTGCCACGGGCCGTCGTCCAGAGTTGCGGCGTGTGCCTTTGTATTGCGATGCACCGGAGTGCCTGTAGAGGGGGGCTACAAGCGTGGCGGGAGAGGAGGAAAGACCCCCAGGTCCCTGCTAAGTGATTGAGGCAAAGTGCCAATATCGGTGGGAATGCCGGTGCGGGTGCGAGTAAGCGTGTTGGCCTATATCCCCGCGGCTGGGCGACCACCTCCTCCTTTTATAGGCCAAGGGGAGGTGGCTTACAAGCGTGCCGCACAGTCTTTTGTGCAGTGTTGCGGTACCATCGAGCGATACTTGCGATTTGATAGTGTCCTGGCGAATCTCGGTTCTTGTATGCTCTGCGGCGGCTCATGTGCTTGTCCGGAGGCGGCTTCGAGGGTGGTCCTGCAGGTGCTCGCGTCTGGTTGTCGTCCGTACCACGATTCGAGGGTTTTGGCTGACGGGAGAGCTTGGACCGCACAGCGGCTAGCGTGGCGGCGTCCCGTCAGATCAGGTCCCCATAGTGCCGGGGATGGCGGCACAGGGCCGGGGATGGCCGCACAGGGTTGGAGGCGACGGAAGAGACGTACTCCGGTCACCCTGCGTCATGACGTCGTCCTGGGCGCGCGTCAGATTGGCGGCCGTCTTCTCGAGGGGTGCGACATGGAGGAAGGACAGGAGCGGGTGGCACAGCACTTGGGAATGACCCTGGCCTCTCGCGCACGAGCGAACAGTGTCCGTATAGTGCCCGGGAAGGTGGCACAGGGGGAGGTATGGCCGCACTGTGTCGGGGTCGGAGTCCTGGGCGGTGTCAGAGAATCGGCGTGGAGGGGATCCGACCCTTGACCATGGTGCCCTTGATGTGATGGGGCATTTAATGCTTTGGTCGGGAGGAGTGGTTGAAACACCTTAAGCCCCACGATGGGAGCCTCGAGCGAGGCGGAGACCCACTCGATGGACGCTGATCCTCGAGCGAGGTGGAGATCCGCTCGAGGGGTGTCGGGCCCTCGAGCGTGAGGCGGAGGTTTGCCCGCGGAATGCCCGACCCTCGAGTGAAGCGGAAGTTCGCTCGAGGGCGGTTGATGCGTGCATTTGGCGGGCCGTGCAGGCCGTTGGGCCGTAGCAGGCAATGGGCTTTGTTTATGCCTTGGCCGGGGTTAGGAAGGTATTTTCGTTTATTATTTTCGAAAATGGGTGATTTCTCCCATAGTTAGGGGACACCTTATGGCCGTCCCCGACAGTAGCCCCTGAGCCTTTATGGGAATAGTTAGACTTTGTCGAGGGCTTTCTTCCGGGATGTGCGTATCGCTCGGGCGGCGGAAGCGCACCATGGGTGTAGCCCCCGAGCCTTGGAGGAGCGCGTGCGCTCGTGCAAGGTTTTTACACTGAGCTGCCAGTCCGTAGAGCGTTTGTTTCAGCCGCCCTCGGTGGTGTTTCAGCCGGCCTCGGCGATCTTACGCGTGCGGAGCGGCGTTGAGCATGTCTGGGACGAATCCTAGAGGGTTCGCTCACTGCCTCCGAGGGGGGATGTGGCTTCTTTCAGACGCATCCGGAAGGTGTAGCCGTGCGACGAGCCCCCGAGCCCTGGCCCATGTGGGGTGATCGGGGCGAACTCTCCGACTTATTCGTGCGTCCCTCGCCTCCCTTCCGCCGGAAGGAGGGGTGAGGCGGTCCATGCTTCCCATCAAACGGGCGAGTCACGGACGCCTCGTTGAGCTGCTAACGGGTAATTCAAGTGGACGTCCGTGCCCCGTTCGATAAGGGTCGGCTCGTGGTCCGGGGACACGTCCATGGGAGCACTTTATGTGGGTGTGCTAGGCAGGGCTCGGTCCCGTTCGATGGGGACCGAGGGCGCGGAAGCTCTCCCTCGATGGGATCCCTCGACTAGCTGTCCCCGTTTGGCCTTGAATACGAACTATGGGGCGCCCCCAAACTCTCGAGTTTAGGGATCGGCTCGATCACGCACACCCTGGTCGTCCCTGACTCTGTCGATCTGAAACGCCTGTTCGAACCTTCCGCAGGCCAGGACTCGGATTCCTGATCAGTAAGGGCCTTGCGGGGCGCGCTCGCGCGACCCCGTCTTTGGTCAACCTGTGGCGCTCATCACACCCCCATTGTGTCGAGCTTCGAACCACCGGCCAGTCGTGCCTCGTTAGGAGGCGCATCTGTGGTGCCCATGGGACCCCTTACGGGCTGAGCTTCGAACCACTGATCAGTAAGAATTTCGGGGCGAGGCGCCAGGCGCTCCCAAACCGCGCTTTCGAGGGCCATCTCGAGCAAGCACGTTCGAAGCCGCCCCTGACCCCTCGAGCCGTCCGTCAGGGGCTCGTCGCGGGGTCAGGCCTCTATCCCCTGTTCGTTGGGACTTCCTTCTCTTGGAAGGATTCCCTTGTCCCTTCAATTTCGGTCGTGGACTTGGGTCAGCCACGCGTGTGGGGTCGTGGCCCATGTGGCATCGGTTCGCGTTTTCATCGCGCCATAATGATGGCGTCTGCGCGTGCGCGCGGCGATTTCGGGACAGTGGGGCCCGGGCGACGTCCATCGCATTAACTGCGACCGCGCATCCCGGCCCCCGTCCGTTCGATCCACCCACCCCTTTCATTATAAAAAAGAACGGGTGGAGAGGAGGAGTTTTTACCTTAGCTATTCGCATTTCTCCTTCCTCTCGCCTCCCGAGCTCGCGTTTTCTCGCAGTCTCCGCCTTTGCGTTCCTCCTCCACTCCACTTTCGCCATGGTTGAGTATCTGGAGGTCGGGCCGTGGGGTCGCTCTAACGTGGATGTGCATCTCCTTGAGCCGGGCGGGCAATCAACACGTATTGGCTCGTAGCCGCCGCGCGTGGATCACGCCCGCCGGCGCGTGATATCGTGAGCCGCAGCCTACGTGAGGCATGTGGTGAGCCTCGTTCGCTTACATGAGCGGGGATTCAATGCTCCCGCCGGCCGTTTATGTGGGGGCTATGCTACCACTACGGCGTGAGCTGTACAACTTCTCCCCCAATGCCATCTCGCAGGCGGCGACCTTTGTGGGCATCTGTGAAGGCTTCCTGGGCGTCCCCGTATCATGGGACTTGTGGCTCCACCTGTTCCGGGGCGAGCTCTTCACACAAGCGGCCGACGGCAAGGGTCGGCGCCGACCCGTCCGCGCCGGCGGACTCACGATTGCACTGCGGGGGAAGGGGGTCGGCGTATACCCGCCCTGCACCATGACGAGCAACAATGCGGAGTGAGATAGGTGGTGGTTCTACCTTCGCAATGACGGCGACAGCCTTCCGCCCTACTCCGGCAAGGTTCTGGACCACCGCCCGTTCCAATGGGGACCGGGGGTGTCGGACCCCACGCGGAGGGCGAAGCTAGTGCCCTTCACGAAGGTGTCAAGACTTTGACGACGCTGGGCTGACCAGGCGGCCGCCCGCGATGCCACCCGGGTGGTGCCCCTCATGGAGAGGGTGCTCCCCATTTACGGGATGGCGGATGGCGCAGACCCCGACGCTCTGGCGCGGTCGTGGCTACTGGCCGAGGCCCTTGCCCCGGTATACGCGGCTCAAAGGGCGAGGCGCGAAGTGGACACCAGGAAGATGGTGTGCGACCCCGACGAGGTGTTGTGGTCACCCCGGATGCGGCCCGACGACGGAGCCATTGATTTGGTAAGAAATCTCTGTCGATTCTGTTAACTTCAAGATCGATTTTGACTTCGACGGCTAATTTTCGGCGTTTGCGGCAGTGGCAGCCGGAGATGGAGACGAGCGCCTATGGCTCGGATCCCCCCATGCCCAACTCACACGCCACCAACCGTGAGAAACAGCGGGAGGTGAAGGCGAGGGCGGACGCCGACAAGGCGAAGAAGAAGAGGCGCGAGGAGCGTCGCCAGGCGCACAGCCTGGAATGGGTGCGGCGGGAGAAGGAGGGTCTCCCCCTCCCGCCGACCCCGGAGGATACAAGCAGCGGCAGCGACGGCAGCGTCGCCTGGGCCGAGCTGGAGGAGGATGAAGAGGAGGAAGTGCCCTTGGCCTCGGGGGCCAAGGGCAATGAGGCAACTCGGCCCAGGTTGCCGTCGCCGGGCCCGCGCTGCGTCGGCCTCGAGGCGGGCGCGACATCACCGAGGCGAGTGTGCCGTGGGTACGCGCGGGGGCTTTGTCACCACGCAGGCTTCGAGGAAGCGCAAGCGTCAGGTGTCATCCTGATGGTAAGTGTCGTATCGTGTTTATCTTGTCTGATTTTATTCGGTCGAGGCCCTGATTTCCCCTTTTCCTTTCTCCCGGCCAGCGGCCCGTCCACCGAGCTAGCGCCGACCAAGGCACTGAGGTTGGAGGCGCGCGACACGGTCCGCACGACGCGCCCTCGCTCGGCGAGGACGTCGCGGCCGGCGGCGGTGGCGGCGCCGTCCTCTCAGTTGGTGGCGCCGCGAGACGTCCTGCGAGGGGAGGAGCGGGCCCATGTGGCCGCGATGAGGATAGGAGGTGGTTCGAGGGGCGGAACCCCTCAAACGAGTGGTGCGAGAGAGATTCCGCCCGCGGCGGATGTGACCGTCCCGCGGGACGGGACCCTGGTGGAAGATGACGGACTGCGGGGGGAGGCCTCGCTCGAGCACGCGTCCGGAGCGCCATCGCAGGGGGTCGGCCCGCAGGGAGCCAGCGCGTCATCGTCACGTGCACGCGACTACGATGAGTTCCCCGGTGATTGGTGTACTGGGCTGGACCACCCCTATGTCCCCTGGGACACCGTGGAGCGCTCGCACGCAGAGTTTCTCAACTGGAGGGAATTCGTCGAGGCGGGATCTCATGTGCAGGACCTGCTTAGCGAGGCCGCGAAGTTTCACAAAGAGGTAGCGGCGCCACTGTTCTGGGTTCGTGCACTAATCCCGTGGCCCCGCTCCCCCTTTGTTCTCCTTTTTCCCTTTCCTGGCTATGTCTTGTCTGAGACTTTCCTTGTTTTGTTTGTTTTTTTGCAGCGGTTGTGGGGCGATGCGGGGGACAAAAATTCCTTCCTCGCCAGGCTCCACACCCTCTACGAGGGGCGTGCCGGGAGAACGAGCACCTGGGGTTGGCGATAGAGTGTCTCCGCGACGAGATGCTCGAGACGAAGGCAAGCCTCGAGTTGAAGAGTGGCGAGCTACACCGCGTGGTGGAGGACCGCGACGCTGTCGTATGGACATCCCTGGGCCCACTACTCTGGTGGGTACCAGGACCGACTACTCGGTGGGCCCCTAGAACTACTCAACTTGGGCAACACGGCACCTGCTGGCGTGGGGCGCAAGGACTACAGAGGGATAGTACTCGGTTAGGAAGCCACACATGTCCGGATCCATGTAAAGGACTCCTAGCCGTACCCGACTAGTACTCTCCCTCAAACCGACTTGTAACCCCGCCTCCTGACTATATAAGGCGAGGCAGGGACCCCTATCTCATCATCCGCATCATCTTGTAAACACACCCAATCAATCCAGAGCTACGCAGCATATAGGACGTAGGGTATTACGCACCTCACGGCCCGAACCTGTCTAAATTGTGTGCCACGTGTCTCTCCTTTGAGTTACCGATCTCGGCGAGGCCACATTCATCTACCTCGGGTACTCCCCTTGGTAGGTTGCCGGTCTAAAACACCGATAGCTAAGCGCGCTGTAGTAGGGATCTCGCCGAAGATCACATGGCGAAGCCGATCGTCATCAAGCCAACCGTCGCCTTCAACCGCGGCGACACCTTCGTCTTCGGCTCCTGGGTCTGCACCGCTGACGGCGCTAGATCATTCCAGTGCTACCTCACCATGACCCCGGACCCGAGAGGGCTCGTGATGCTTCCCGAAGTCACCACGGGCCCACTCATCGAAAAATTCGGTGAAATTTCGCTCTACAACAAAGTCGCCGATTTCGAGCTCGGATCCGCCTCCAACTCGAACTCGACGTCACCCTGGATCGCCTCATACGAGCCGCCCCGAGCCATCGTGTGAAGCGGCCCCTCCACGAGCACTTCCCATATGGTCTCTGCAATGCTAGCAGGGCCCACACGGAAGCTCTCGCTGCACGCCAGGCCGGCAAGGAGATCGCCTCCGAGTACTCCTCGGACTCCAACACCGCAACCGGCTACTACTCGGACTCCTCCTACGAGTTCGACTTCGGATCGGACCCAATTGAGTCTGAGTCCGAGCTCAACATGACCACCGCTTGGTCATTACATCTACTCCCGCCGGGAGATTTGTTCATCGGCACGACCGCAAGCTCGGACTGACGACGACAACTCACGCCGGCGTCGCCTACCTCGATTCACTCCTTCCATAGGAGGGGACCCGCTCTAAACGACGAGCACACCCCACCGAGGTGGCGACTATTGACTCGATCTCGACTCCCGACCGTGAAGTCTTCATGACGGCCACAGATGTTGGGACTTTGGAGAACCGACCCGACCGGTACCTTGACGACATCTCAGAGGATGAGTTGTCTGCCAACGCACCTCCGAACGAGACCACTGAAGACAAGAACACTTGGCATGACCGCAACAGGAAGCGGAACGATCGACGCAGACATCTCCGGGAAACTCTCTATTCGGAACCTCAATGAGGCCCTGGAGCAAGTTGCCAACCGGGTACACTCTACTCCTGAGCAGTGCCTCATGTATATCACCACGATAGCACGGCAGGCCCAGGGGATCCGCGTCGGTGAAGTCATCACCAAACTCACTGAAGACGCCTACTTCATGCGGGTCGACAACAGGGTTACTCAAGTACCCCCGTAGGAACTCACGACGCTAAACAACGAAGCCACTAGCCGCACTGGCGAGCGGGACGACAACCGTGTCCGTGGTGAACAATGACCAAATCTTAACCGCTCTAGGGCCTCGTGGGAGGACCCTCACGGCGGCATCGGCCTGTGGTGGCACCAGAGGTAGTCGCGCGGCGGGCGGCGGTGGCGGCGGCGGAGCTCATCCCATGACGCCGGCGAGAAGAGGCGGTGGCGGTGGCGATCGCGCCGAGGCCACGCGACTAGCCACGCCAGCAGCACGCGTGGCGGCTACGACGCCCGCCACAAGATCGACGAGATCCGCCGCAAGAAGGCTATCAAGCAAGCGGCGATGTGACGCTTCCCGCCTACTCCGCAAGACTTCGCAACCGCTTCTTCCCGAGAAATTCAAACCTCTGGATCTCCAAGCATGACGCAAGCAAGACCAGTGGCTCGGTGCTATGCCTTGGCCATCGAAAATGCCGGTGGCAACAACGACGAAGTGCCTCTTCTTCCCTTCGCCGGATCAAGCCCCACTCACGTGGCTCGAGTCACTGAAAAGAACTCGATCGACAAGTGGGACCAGCTGCGGCTTCACCAAAGAACTTCGCGGGCGCCATGGGGTGCTGGGTACTGCATGGACGCGCGATGGTCAAGCAGGAACAAGGCGAGACGCTTTGCCAGTACATGCGGCGCTTCTTCAACAAGCGCGCGACCGTAGTCGACGTCACCGACAAAGAAGTCATCGACCTCTTCCAAGATGGACTCTATCACCGTCGCACCTTCGAAGACTTGGTCGCCGCCCGAGCTCCATCACCAAGTTCAAAGACATGATCACGTCATGGGCCGACGAAGAGGACAAGGCAAACGCCATGTACGACTCCATTCGCGGCAAGAACAAGAGCAACACGAGCGGCAACAACAACAACAAAGATCAAGGGGGTCGCCACAATACCAACTACTCGAGCTCCAACCGCAAGCGCAAGGACAACACATCAAGGCTATACAGCGCAAAGGACAACTCAAAAAAAGACCTCAGGCGGCTTCAAAGACTTGCTCAAAGAGAAGTGCCCGTGGCATCTGGATGGTAATCACACCACCGAGCAGTGCTACCAGCTCCGGCGAGCACTCAAGGATACTCCCGACCCACGGCCTCCTCACGACAAAAGGGCAAGAAAAAGTCGGCGAGGGCAACGGCGACTTCCAGAACTGACAAGGCGGTGAATGTCCTCTTCGACGGACTACCCACGAGCGGTCTCAGAAGGCCACCCGACGAGAAGTCTTGAACATCGAACCAGCGGTGCCGACACCTCTAAGGTGGTCGGAGGTACCCATCACCTTCTCCCGCACGGATCAATGGACAAGCTTCTCCGAACCAGACGCTTTCCCACTGCCCCGAAACCCGTAGTCGCGGGCTCCGGACTCAACAAGGTCCTCATCGACGGCGGAGCAGACTCAACGTCCTCTTCACCAAGACCTTGAAGAAGATGAAGCTCGACATCACCGACATGCTCACCAAGAGCGCCACCCTTCTACGGATTGTCCCTGGTAGCGTGGCTATTCCACTGGGCCTGGTCCCGCCGATTACCTTCGGGAGACAAGGGAGAACTACCGCACCGAGTACATCAAGTTCGAGGTTGCGGACTTCAAACCTCCTACCATGCCATCCTCGCAGACCAGCTATCGCCAAGTTCATGGCGGTACCACACTAGACCTACTTGGTACTCAAGATGCCAAGTCCTCGCCGGAGTACTCACACCGCAAGGGGACTTGAAGATTTCGTCGATTGCGACACAAGCCGTGGGAACTCGCACCAACCAAGTACCCAATGCAATGATGGAGATCTTTGCTGCGTCCAAGAAGCTCGCCCCAACCGAACTCGAGATTCCTGAGAAGATCGACACCGCAAACATGCCTCAGCCATCAGAGGAGGTCCAAGTGAAGGCCATCGACCTTGGGACGGGCGACAGCAGCAAGACCACCATGATCGGGGCGGGTCTTGACCCGAAATAGGAAGACGCGCTCGTCAGCTTCCTCCGGGCTAACCGAGACATCTTCGCATGGAAGCCAGCGGACATGCCAGGGGTGCCCAGGAGGCTGATCGAGCACTCACTCAACGTCGACCCTAAAGCTACCCCCAAACGACAACACCTTCACCGTTTCACCGACGACCGATGGGATGCCATCAAGAAGGAACTCGCCAAACTACTCGCGGCGGGCTTCATCCGTGAAGTTTTCCATCCTGAGTGGCTCGCCAACCCCATCCTCGTCCGCAAGAAGAATACCAACGAGTGGAGGATGTGCGTCGACTACACCGACCTCAACAAGCACTGCCCCAAAGACCCCTTCGGGTTGCCGCGGATTGATCAAGTCATCGACTCCACGGCGCGACTGCTCGCTTCCTCGATTGCTACTCCGGGTACCACCGCATCGCTATCAAGGAAGAAGACCAGAGAAGACCGCGTTCATCACCCCCGCTCGCGCCATCGCTACACGACAATGTCGTCGGGTTGAAGAACGCCGGCGCCACCTACCAACGAGCTATCCAGCTCGCTCAAGAGGCAGCTCAACAAGAACGTCGAAGCCTACGTGGATGACGTGGTCGTCAAGACCAGAAACTCCGATACACTCATCGCCGATCTTGAAGAGACTTTCGCATCCCTGCGAGAGTACCAATGGAAGCTCAATCCCAACAAGTGCGTCTTCGGCGTACCATCTGGGAAACTACTCGGCTTCATCATCAGCCATCGCGGCATCGAAGCCAACCTCGAGAAGATCTCCACCATCACCAACATGAAAGCTCCAACCTGCATCAAGCTGACCGGCATGGCGGCCCTGAACAGATTTATCTCGAAGCTTGGAGAATGGGGACTACCCTTCTTCAAATTACTCAAGCATCAGGAGAAGTTCGCATAGACCGCGGAGGCTGATCAAGATCTGGCGCAGCTCAAAGACTTCCTATCTAAGCCACTGGTCCTCACGGCTCCTCGCAAAAAGGAGCAGCATCGCTCTACCTCGCGACTACTCATGTGGTCGATGCCGCCATCGCGTCGGCGGCGGTGAAGAAGGCCACGCCTACCCGGTCCAGACCGATCTTCACGTCGAGGTTCTCGAGTCCAAGGCACGGTACCGGCCGGTCCGAAGCTACTCTACGCAGTGCTCATCACCTCGTGGAAGCTACGACACTACTTCCAGGAGTACTCGATTGTTGCTATCACCGACTAACCGCTCGGTGACATACTCCGCAACCGTGATGCTACCGAAGAATCTCCAAGTGGGCGATCAACTCGGCGCCCTCAACATCGACTTCAAGAGACGATCGCCATCAAGTCCTGTGCACTAGTTGACTTCATGGCGAGTGGCGGAGAATCAGCTACCAACTCCAACCGAGCGCCGTAACACCGGGTGATGTACTTGACGGCTCACTCAAGCTCGAAGGGTGCAGGGTACTACCGATCTCCAAAGGGCTTAACAACTCAAGCACGCCCCTGCAGATCTTCTAGAAGGTCTCAAACAACGAAGCCGAGTACGAAGCCCTACTTCACGGGCTCCGCCTCGCAATCTCTTTGGGCATCAAGCGGCTACTAGTCTACGGCGACCAGTGGGTCATCAACCAAGTCAACAAGTCTTGGGATCGCAACAAGGAGAACATGGACGCCACTATCGTAAAGTCCGCAAGCTCGAGAACAAGTTCTACGGTCTCGAGTTCCACCACGTCCGCGACAACAATGTTGCCGCGACGTCTGTCAAGCTTGGTTCTACTCGCGCAAGTACCGCCGGAGTCTTCGCCCACGAGCTTCACGCCATCCATCCTTAACGTCCATCGACCGCGCCATTACAACCCGCCGAGGTCATGATGATTGACGTGGACTGGAGACAACCCTTCATCGACTACATCCGCGAGCAGAAGGTTTCCATCCGACAAAAACTTGGCCGAACAACTCGTCCGCCGAGCCAAGGCCTACGTACTAGTCGGAGACAAGCTCTACGAGGTGCCACTTCGGAGTACTCATGAAGTGCATACCTCGAGAAGAAGGCAAGGATATCTTGGAGGAGATCCACAAAGGCGTCGCGGCAACCACGCCTTCTCGAACGCCGGTGAGCAAGGCTTTCCGACGAGCTTTCATCGCCCACGCCCGGCCGACGCTAAGAACTCGCCGAAAGTGCCAAGGATGTCAATTCTTCGCCAAGCAAGAACACGTCCCGCCTACAAGCTAGTCACCATACCACCAACTCGCCCTTTGCCCGCGGGGCTCGACATGATTGGGCCTCGCCAACTCGCGCAGAGGATTCAACAGAGTCTTGGTGGCCATCGACAAGTTCACCAAGTGGATCAAGTCAAGCGGTCACCACCGCCCAAAGGCCGACAGTACTCGACTTCTTGATGAACTCGTGCATCGCTACGGGCTGCCCCATCGCATCATCACAGACTTGGGTTCCAACTTCAACAACCATCGGCCTGGGAGTACCGCGAGAACAATGGGATCGACGTCCCCAGACGTCCCGCCCATCCCCGCCGCTAACGGCCAAGTTGAGCGCCAACGGATGGTACTCGACGCCTCAAGAAGCGATTGCACGACGCAGCTAACACCAAAGGAGGCAAGTGGATCAAGGAACTACCCAACGCACTGGGGCTTCATACTCAGCCTACCAAGTCGACGGGCAGTCGCCTACTTCCCGGTCTACGGCCCGGTTATTCCCACCGCCGACGTGATGTGGGAATCCCTGGCAGTAGAGCAATACGACGAAGGCATCTCAGAAGACAGCAGACGGGTTGACATCGACGGTCTCGAAGAAGCCCGCTGCGCCGCCCTCGTCCAATCAGCAAGGTACCTCGAGGGTATCCGACGCTACCATGATCGCAACGTCAAGGCGCTCCTTCAGCGTCGGCGATCTAGTCCTCCGTCGTATCCGAACGGATGGACTACACAAGCTCAGCTCACCATGGGAAGGTCCCTTCTCAATCTCCAAGGTGACCGGACCAGGCTCCTACCGCCTCCAAACACTTGAAGGCGACAACATCAACAACTCGTGGGCGTCGACCAAGCGTATCGCTTCTGCGTAGTCACTCGACTACTCTGGTCCAGTCTACACGACTACTCACGGACTCCTCGCTGTAAGCGGCCTTTCGGTCCTGGCACTAGTCTCCGGACTACTCTTCTCCAAGATCCAGCGTCAACGGCTACTAACGGATCTTGGGCTGCTCAGAGCACTGAGGACTCTAGCGGCGGTCTACATGACCACGTACTCCTGATCCAGCCTATCGGCTACTAACGGATCTCCGGCTATGTAAGCGGCTAAGGGCCCTAGCACCACTTAGCCATAGGCGGCCTCCAGGTCTGGCGACTACACTTGTAAACGGCCCCGGCCATCCAGGTGTACTATTTCATCAGTAATAAAGTTCGATTCTACTTAACTTGTTTCCTGTGTCTCCTGCTTAGGCAGACTCCACCAAGTACTACTACTCACGACTTCTCCACAGTTTGGTACTCTGCACACTTCGTTGCAAGTGGCGGCTACGAGTACTTATTTCACAGATATATCGTGGACAACTTTCATTGATAACCCAAACAAGTTACTAACAACTTTGTTTGTTTTATAACTACTACTCTAAGCTACTCCTACATGTACTCCTACTGAAGGTTGAGCTTTTCCGTCACTTGTTCAGCAATGGGTGCCATGTCCTCCGAGGGTCTGTCTTGATCATCGATGCAGTTGTCAAGTCCACCGGCGACTACGTTCACTGGAGCCTTGGGGAAATATGACTTCATGTATGCCAAGACTTGGTTCCGGATCGACTTCGCCAAGTGCTTGACATACGTGCCACGCCCGGGGCTTCCTTCAACCATCCACCGGTGGAGCAATCTTCGGCCCGCCCGGGTGTGGCACCAGCACCCTTGCAATGGGTAGTGCGGCTTCCTCAAGTTCCTTCAGCCCGCACTTCTCGCAATCGTTGAGCTTCTTGCAGATTTATAGCAATTGACAAGGTCACGATGCGAGGCTTCACGAAGCTCCATGTGCTTGATACACTTATGGCGCAAGGCGTACTCATACTCAAGTACCTCTTTCGGTCTCACGGTACACGATGTTCTTCAAGTCCGTCTCACGCCTTGATTGTTCGACCCTTTCCTCAAGCTGCAGACAACTCATCACCGTCAGATTACACCAAGGTACCCTAATAAGTACTCAAAGGCTTTGGCGGGAAGTATACCTTTATTCTTCGGTGCGACTTGTTTTTCGAATCAAGTCATCCTCTTCGCCTGCATCTCTTGCACTTCATTATATTGGGCGAAGGCGCGTCAAGCTTGGATTGGAGCAGCAGAATGTTTCTTCGACTTATCAAGCTCCTTTTCCAAGGCCTCGGCACAAAGGACTGTGTCACCATATCCCTTCAGCAGCTCGGACTTCTCAGGATCTTTAAATAATATCTGCAGACACGATCAAGCGGGTACTTTGTATTTCGTCGTACAAGACTACTCGAGGTACTACTAGCGTACCTTGACCCACTGCGGGTATGCCGCCATGACTCCATGTTCGAGCAACAACGGCGGATCGACAAGATTGTCTTCCGGCGCTCAAGACCCCGCGGCTCAAGATGCCTCCTCGCCATAAGCCGACGGATCGGCGCGGCTTCCTCTATGATGGGCGGCGGCGACTAAATGCATGCTCGTCCGTGGGCGGATCGTCGCCACGCACTCACGACTCGCCGTCTCGCCGCCATCGGTCCTGTGGACTCCGACTCCCACGAGTGGCCTCCATGGCCACGGCTTCGAGAATCGAGGTTCCCTCGGCTTGTTCTCCTAGCACAATGAGTACACCAATCGCGGTGCTACGACTACTATGCATGATGACTACCGGTGGTGACACACATACCTTAACCAAGGTGGCTTCCTTCAACGTCGAATCCACAACGACTTGATTTGTGGCGGCGGCGTGGGTTCCTCCTCGCAACGGCCTCTCCGTCGGTGTCTTGGTCTCCCACCGTCCCATGACAGTCCGTGATTTCTGCATCATGAAGTAATCAAGTCGTCAATACAAGTCTATCGTCTACGACTACTTGGCAGTTCATAAGCACTTACATGTGGACGCACGGTCACGGTCGGAGCACCTAGTATCTTGGCAATATCAACTATGGACCTCGGCGCTCCGGCCTCAACGACGCCTCCTCGGTTGCTCCACAGTGCGGTGGAGGTTTCGTCCTTCTTCAACCGATGGTTGTGGCTCAGCCTTGCGGTCTCTGCCGTCGCGGCCGACTTCTTCGGTTAATGGCGGTGATACTCCTCTCACCGCCCCACTGTCCAGGACCCCTCGTCGCCTCGGGTCTATGGGGTCCGGGAGGATATCCTGCAAAATTACAAGACAACTCATCACTACGACTACTTATCAGTGTTTGACTACTCTAGTCGCGGTGTTTACCTCTTGGTTGGTTGTCTCGAGACCTTCAGCTTCTTGGCGCATTTCCGACCACGTTGCGAGGCCTCCTCGGCATCGGCAGTTAGCCTCGAGACTCGGCCTCTCGATGACTAGGGGTCGCATCCCGGCTCTGAACACAGGCCGGAACCTTTCTGCAGTGTTTCTTCATCTTCATCGTCATCGCCAGGACTCGATGACAGATTATCACGCCTTCACCGACTTCGCGGCGTTCCTTCTTCTTGCCCTTCTCCTCGGTTGCTCCACAAGTCGCGGAGGAAGTCGGACGAGGCGTATTTCGCCACGCGTCATCCTACAATATGTAGCACATATGAGTACGACTACTTCAAGCAAATCAATACTCGGGGGCTTATGTCACGACTCTTGACCTGATTTGGCGGCGGCGTGAGTACTCACCGGGCATGGTGTATGCAGGGCATGTCCTTGAAGATCTTGCCCGGCCTTTCGACGATGACGTGGTCCTCGAGTTGAAGCCGTGCAACAGCAGGACGTATCCTGCTGCCGTGTCTTGGTACCCGAGAGTGTCTCGTGCCATCGCTGCACCCTCCTCTTCATGATGAAGGCCACATGTTCGGCCTCGGCTTCTCGCAAAGCCTTGATCTTCTTGACAACTCGGGTAGCTGAATACCCTCTGCATGGTGGGCTCGTGTTCCACCACGGCTTGTGCCGGTTGACACCCGCCTCGGCAGCTCAAGATGGTGGTTGCGATGTAGAACCACTTGGCCTTCCGATCCTGATTGGAGTCTATCAACTTGTGCAGCGTCTTGGTCGTGGCGGTCTTCACGCATCCGGATACCGTGGGTGGATCTAAGTCTCTGCCGGGCGGCGGTGGGCGAAGGCGGATTCAGATCTAATCGAGGAATACTGCTAGGGTTAAAACCTAAGGACTCCTCGGTTATTGTTATAACTGGCTCGGTTCGGGGTTGAGTAGACTGGCCAGACGGGTGACCTAGCGGCGGCGGTGACTCTTCAACTTGATGCTCTCCATCTCGTGGACTACTTGATTGACCTCCGGGACACAACCAGATACAAGACCCACTCAGACACATTCTGATCAAGATGACCCTTTAATTCGAGAGGAAGTACTGACTCAAGGCTCGGGGCTCCGTGCCACGTGTCCTTCGGTTTTTCTGGATTTTTCAAGATAAGATTGGCGGAACTCAGATTGACCTCGGCTTGAATCTGCGATTCGACCTAAGGCTCGGGGCTACATTTCCATATGGAATCTCGAATCGCATTTTCCATATGGTCTCTTCATCAAGACATCGCGAGTGTTATTGAAGACCTTCGAGAGAAGCACTCGGGGCGCTTGGGGACTAGAAGACTTCAAGACTACTCAAAGATCAGGTGGAGTACCTTCCTCGGGATGGTTCAAGCACTTTTGAGGACTTTCGAGGACTTGTGGAACTCGGGGACCAGGACTACTCGCCAAGGCCATCAAGACTACTCGAAGACATCCCTGACTACAAACTACAGGAGCTTGTGTCGATGTACATCCACTGGGTGACCTGGTGGGTACGGGACCACTCAGTGGGCCTCGAACTACTCAACTTGGGCAACACAGGCCGTGGCGCGCAGGACTAGGATAGGACTCGGTTAGGAAGCCACATGTCCGGATCCATGTAATCAGACTGAAATTCAGTACTCGACTCAGTACTCTCAACTAACTGCGTGTCCTCCGGACTATATAAGGCGGCGGGGACCCTATCTCATCATCGCATCATCTTGTAAACACACCCAATCAATCTACGCTATACACCTAAGGCGTAGGGTATTCATTCCTCGAATAAATGTCTTTATGTACCTGTGTCTCTCCTTCATCGACGATACGATTCATCTACCTCGGTACTCCTTGGTAGGTTGCCGGTCTAAAACAGCAGGAAGACTTCGACTACTCAAAGACCAAGGAGAGCCGAGCGAGGGATGCAGCGCGCTCGAGGCGAGCAGGGAACTCGGGGCGGCGAAGGGACCCGAAGGCCATCGACTGAGGAGCATCACCTTGTCGGCCACAAAGTACTGGGGGCGCCGGTAGCGCCACTGGGCCTCGGCTGCGACGGGGCCCGGCTTACTCGAAGGGCCCTGGGAAAGCTCGGGAGGTGAGCAACACAGCCCTGAGAAGGCGTGGGCGCGATGGTAGAGGGCCATCTCGAGGCGTCTGGCGTGAGCCACAGTCTCGGCTCTGCTGAGGCGTACTCGGGCTCAGCGCTGAGTAAAAGCTCCCCTTCAAACCGACTGTCCAGCTCTCGGCTATATGGCTGCAGGCGGGGACCCCTATCTCTTCAGGCGCATCATCTTGAGACAATCAGGCTCGAGCTCGTGAAGGCGCCACGGGCGTGGTGTGATCGCGCTCAGCCCGGCGCCTCGAATCTCCATCTCCGGTGGGCCCAGGCCGTGGGCCTTGAAGAGAGAATCTTGGGCGACCGACCCTAGTCCTCGACTTAGTTCTGCCCATTGCGCTCTTCGTGCGATGTCTTTGTTAGAAATTTCGAATGAATGTGAATCGTTTGTACGAACAATACATTATGCCGTTCATAAGTCTATTTATGAGTTTTATCTTGTATTTTATCATGTTTTCCTCGGGCCTTTCGGGGGAATTTCGACCAAGAAGTTGGCGCTCACAAGCCAACTTAGCCATAGGGTAGCGAGGGGGATGCTTATTCTCTCGGAGGCGTCGGCGGTCCCGCAGCCCGATCGTCCCTGAGCTTAGTTAGCTCGCGCTCGGCCTCTGTTCCCCTAGATGCTTGAAGCGTAACATTTTAACATTCTTTTGAAAGAACGTGTTTTTGTGAAAAAGGGTCGGGACACTCCGGGGGGAACCCCCGTCGTAGCCCCCGAGGGGGACTTGGTTTCTGTTGAGACCCCGGTCGAGGGTAAAACCGAGTCGCCCTTTTTATTTAAGATTTTGAATGCTGGATATACAAAAGAAACTTGGAAGTGTAAGGGTAGAAGCGACGTAGCTGTTGTATGTTCCAAGCGTTGGTGATGACTTCGCCCTTCTCGTTTGCCGGCTTATGCGTCTTGGGGCTTGAGCACCTCGACGATGACGTAGGGCCCTTCCCATGGCGGCGACAGCTTGTGTCGGCCCCGGTTGTCTTGTTGTAGCCTCAACACTAAGTCACCCTCGTTGAAGTCTCGACGGTGTATCTTTTGGGCTTGATATCGCCGGAGTGACTGCTGGTATCTTGCCGAATGCACCATTGCCACATCACGAGCCTCGTCTGCTTGGTCCAGTGAATCTTCACGAGCCCACTGATTCAGGCTTTCCTGGTAGGCCCTGAGCCTAGGGGATCCGTATTCCAGGTCTGTGGGGAGGACGGCCTCCGCGCCATAGACGAGGAAGAACAGCGTAAACCCTGTAGCCCTGCTCGGAGTGGTTCTGAGGCTCCAAATGATCAATGGCAACTCTTGAACCCATTTCCGGCCAAACTTGCTAAGTTTGTCGAAGATCCTGGGCTTGAGGCCTTGTAAAATCATACCGTTGGCACGCTCCACCTGGCCGTTGGTCTGTGGGTGTGCAACGGCTGCCCAATCCACGCGGATGTGGTAATCGTCGCAGAACTCCAGGAACTTCTTACCGGTAAACTGAGTACCGTTGTCGGTGATGATGGAGTTTGGCACCCCGAACCTGTGGACAATGTCGGTAAAGAACGATACGGCCTGTTCGGATCTGAGGTTGGTAATGGGGCGTGCCTCGATCCACTTTGAAAATTTGTCGATTGCGACTAACAGATGTGTGTAGCCCCCAGGCGCCTTTCGCAGGGGCCTGACGATGTTCAATCCCCACACGGCGAATGGCCACGTAATCGGTATGGTTTGGAGGGCGTGAGCCGGAAGATGCGTCTTGCGGGCATAGAATTGGCATCCTTCGCAGGTGCGCACGACCTCGTTGGCGTCGGCGACCGCCGTGGGCCAGTAGAAGCCTTGGCGGAACGTGTTGCCCATGAGGGTGCGCGGCGTGCTGTGTGACGGCCGCATATGCTCGCGTGGATGTCCCGGATCAACTCACGGCCTTCGGGGATAGGGATGCATTGTTGTAGAACTCCCGACGTACCGCGGTTGTACAGTTTACCGCTAATCATGGTGAATGATTTGGCCTTTCTGGTGATGCGCCTCGCTTCGGTTCGGTCCGAGGGCAGCTCCCCTCGATCGATCCAGGCGAGGTACTTGCTTCGCCAATCCTCCACGGGAAGGGCCTTGTCGATCTCCATAGCCTCGGCTTCGTCAACCCCGTACCCCTCAAGTAGGGAGAGTACAAATTCCTCGTTCGAGGGGTCCTCATCCATGGGTTCCGCACCCGCATGCCTCGAGGGAGCCCCCGGGGGTTCCTCTGGATTCGGGGGGGCTTTGCTGAGGTCGACGGAAGTCTTGGCGAGGTCGCGGGCAAAGATGTTCGGAGGGACAGTGATCCGCCCTGACGTGATCTTCGCCAGCTCGTCCGCCTCCTCGTTGTACTTGCGCGGGATGTGGTTGAGCTCGATGCCATAGAATTTGTCTTCGAGTGCGCGCACGGCGTTGCAGTATGCCTCCATCTTCTCGTTGTGGCAGCTCGCGTTCTTCATGACTTGGTCGATCACCAACTGCGAATCCCCCCTGACGTCGAGGCGCTTGACGCCAGTTTCGATGGCGATTCGGAGGCCGCAGAGGAGGGCCTCGTACTCTGCCATGTTATTTGACACGGGGAAGTGCAAGCGTACCACGTACCTCATGTGTTCTCGAGGCGAAATGAAGCGAGGACCGGCGCCCGCCGGTTTTCATCACCGACCCGTCAGTAGAGGTCCACACTCGGCTGGATCGCAATGGGGCGATTGAGTGTCGGTCCACTCGGCGACGAAATCTGCCAAAATCTGAGACTTGATTGCCTTGCACGGCACATAAGTGAGGGTTTCGCCCATGAGCTCCACGGACCACTTCGCGATTCTACCCGAGGCGTCCGGGTTGCGGACTATCTCCCCTAGCGGGAATGACGAGACCACAGTGACCGGATGGGACTCGAAGTAGTGCCGCAACTTGCGTCGTGCGAGCACCACCGTGTAGAGCAGCTTCTAGATCTGTGGATACTGCACCTTGGTTTCGGACAGGACCTCACTGATGTAGTATACCGGTCTCTGGACTGGTAGGGCATGGCCTTCCTCTATTCTCTCCACAACGATAACCGCGCTAACCACCTGGGTGGTTGCCGTGACGTAGAGATACAGAGGTTCACCATCTCGAGGCGGCGTGAGAATCGGTGCACGCGCAAGCGTCACTTTCAGTTTGTCGAGGGCTTCCTGGGCCTCGATGGTCCAGGAAAAGCATTCGTGCTTCTTCAAGAGTCGGTAGAGGGAAGCCCTTCTCGGCCGAGATAGCGGCGAGATGGCCGCCGGGCAGCCAACAACACCTTCCCCTTTAGGTCCCGTATTGGCCCCATCCGATCGAGGGCAGAAACTTTTTCAGGGTTGGGCTCGATGCCCTGCTGGGAGACGATGAAGCCCAACAACATGCCGCGCGGCACCCCGAAGACGCACTTTTCGGGGTTCAGTTTGACCCCATTCGTCCATGAGCGATTCGAATATCACGCAGCGCCAAATCGTTGACGGGTTGTCGCCTTCACGGTTTTGACGACTATGTCATCTCGTATGCCTCCACGGTTCGCCCGATGTGATCCCCGAAAACGTGTTGCATACATCACTGGTATGTAGCCCCGGCGTTTCAAAGACCAAACGGCATCGTTACGTAGCAAAACATGCCGAATGGTGTGATGAAAGAAGTCGTGAGTTGGTCGGACTCCTTCATCTTTATTTGGTGGTAACCCGAATAGGCATCAAGGAAACATAGGAGCTCGCACCCCACAGTAGAATCTACAATTTGATCGATTCGTGGCAAAGGAAAGGGAACCTTAGGGCATGCTTTATTTAACCCGGTGTAATCTCCACACATCCGCCACTTCCCATTCTTCTTCTTAACTAATACGGGATTAGCTAGCCACGTGGGATGGAACACCTCCTTGATGAATCCGGCCTCCAGGAGCCTCCGCAGCTCCACTCCAATCGCCCAGTGCCTTTCTTTGTCAAAGCATCGCAGCGGTGCCAGCCTACGAGTGAGGTAGGATGTCAAGGGAGTGCTCGGCGACCTCCCTCGGAATGCCCGGCATGTCCGAGGGGCTCCACGTGAAGATATCTGCATTGGCGCGGAGAAAGTCGACGAGCACCACTTCCTATTTCGGGTCGAGGGTAGAACTGACCCTCAACACCTTGCCCTCGGGGGCAGCAGGGTCGAGGGGCACCTCCTTGGTCTGCTCGGCAGCCTCGAAACTGCCCGCGTGCTTGGTGGGGGAGTCGAGGCCCTCGTTGGCCAGCTTCTCCATGTTCGCAACGAGCGATTAGTCTAGTACGAGCGCCTCGGTGTGCTCGACGCACTCGATGTCGCAGTCGAACGCGTGCTCGATTGACGAGCCCACCGTGATTACGCCCTTTGGCCCTGGCATCTTCATCTTGAGGTACGTGTAGTTCGGGACCGCCATGAACTTGGCGTAGCACGGACGCCCGAGAATGGCATGGTACGCGCCCCGAAACCCCACCACCTCGAAGGTGAGGGTCTCCTTGCGGAAGTTGTCCGCGTGCGAACAGAGGCAGGTCGATGCCGAGGGGCTGAACGCGCTTGCCCGGTGCGACACCATGGAACGGCGTCGTGCTGGGCCGCAGCTGATCCAGACCAATCCCCATCAGTCACAGAGTGTGGGCGTACAAGATGTTGAGGTTGTTGCCGCTGTCCATCAGCACCTTGGAGAATCGCGAGTTGCCGATGACGGGGTCGACGACCAACGGGTATTGGCCCGGATTGGGGATGCGGTTCGGGTGGTCTTCACGGCTAAAGGTGATGGCCTCCTCCGACCAATCGAGGAAGGAAGGAGGGGCCCTTTCGTGGCGAGGACTTCGTGCCGCTCGTTCTTGCGCTGGCTAGTGGACATGTCCACTGTTGGTCCCCCGAAAATGAGGAAGACGTTTTCCACGGCGGGGAAACCGCCAGCGCCCCCGTCACCCCCATCCTTCTTGGCCTCATCCTCCTTCACGGCGACGCGGCTGTAGTATTTTTTGAGCATGTCGCATTGCTCGAGGGTGTGGTTGACTGGGGTCTTGTGGTACGGGCATGGCTTTTTCAGCATGTCATCAAACACGCCGGGGCCTCGAGGAGGGCCTCGAGGACCCTTACATGCAGGGTCGACCGCGAGGGCCTCGTCATCGTCCTCGGCGTGCCCCTGCGTGCGCGCGTCGTCGGGGCTTCTTGCCCTTCTTGCCCCGCTTCTGCTTCTTCGCGGGATCCTTGGTCCTGCTGCCCTCCGCGGGCGCGTCGTCCACGCTTGCCTTTCTTGCCGTCGAAGATCGCCCCCAGCCTCTTCTCCAGAGATGAAGCTGGTGGCGATGTCGAATAGCTCGTTGGAGTCGACCGGCGGGCTCCTCTCGAGCTCGTGCACAAGGTCCCGGCAGGTCGTGCCCTCGAGGAAGGCATGCACAATCTCGGACTGGGCGACGCTTGGAAGCTCGGTGCAGCACTTGAGAAGCCGTATGAAGTCGGAGGACTCACCGGGTTCGAGTGCACCCTCGCAGGTCCCGAGGAATTCGGGCGCGCGTCGTGCCACAAAATTTCCTGACGTCGGACAGTCGTCCCGGTAGTGGATTTGACTAGCCGGCAGATGCTCCAGCCATGTCCGGGCAGAACCCGCGAGGTGTAGCGGCAGGTTGCGAATGATCACCGCGTCGTTGGTGGCGCCACCAGCAAGCCAGGCGGCAGTCGTTGAGCCATACCCAAGGGTTCGTCTCCCCCGTATACTTGGTGATGGTCGTGGGGCGGCCAGCTGGGGATGTTCGTCGTGCGGATCTCCCGGCTGAACACGCGGGTCCCCGGGGGTTCCGGTGTCGGAGAGCGATCCTCCCGGCTGTCGTAGCGACCACCACGTCGAGGGTGGTAGCCTGCTGCCGTTCGTGCCTCCGCGTCGCCTCTCCTCTTGGCATTCAGGACGTTGCGAGCATCCCCGTCCCTAACCGGCGTCCTGCCCTGGTTCGCTGGCTGTCCCGCCGCGCCCCCGGGGGTGTGGACCGACGCCTCCTGGTCCGGTGTGCCACCGCCACCCCGCATGCTGGACTGGTTGCGCATGCGGGACGCGGAGCTCTCAGCTTGTCGCATGGCTGCTTGCTCGATGAGGGCCTGCGCCTCGCGGCGCAGGTTGCGTGCCTCTGGTGTCGATGGCTCGGGCATGGCCCGAAGCAGTGTTGCTGCCGCAATGAGCTTTTGGCTGGCTCGGGGTGGCGTGTGCGGGTCGTCGACGTTGAAGTCGGCGTTGATGCGCTCGCGGGCTTGCCTCCCCGCTTCTCGAGCGCGTTCGCCGCACGCCGAGGCTTCCCCCGTGATGGTGGCGCGTAAGAGCCGCACCTGTCGGTATTCCTCTGCGAGCTTAGCCTCGAGCTCGCGTGCCTGAGCTAGCTGCGCAGCGATGTCTGCGTTGCCCGCTGGGGGGCTAGTGGCGGGTTTGGCTCAGGGTCTTGGGTTACGTCCCCGTCGCTCGCTCCATCCACTCCATCGGCGTGTTCGTTGATGGCAACAACGAAGCACTCTCGTGCAGGATCGTAGCTCCCTTCGCTAGAGTCGTCGGAGCAGCCGAACCAGCAGTCTGCGGTGTCGAGAAACCGCCGGAACATCACCGGGTCCGGTGTGCCGGAAAAGTCCCACTCCGCGTACTCGTGCGAGGTTGCCGGTGGCAGCTCGTGGCCGAGCCGTGGTACGACTCGTCGTTGGTGGTGGCGATGAGGTTCCGGATTGACAGCAGGTGGTGGCCCGGGAGGTCTTCATACGCGCCACGTCGGTGCTGACAGACGAAGCGTACGTCGCGGCGGAGTTGCGCATCCCATGGGGGAACTGCGGCCCCGCGGCCGCATGTTCTCCTACAGGAAATGCCGCTGTATCAGTCGGCAGCGGTGCGTCCCTCCGTGCTGCGGCGCGCGCTGCCCGGCGCCGCTCCATGCGCGCCTGGTGCGAGCGCTGACCTGAGCACCTGCGGCGAAGGGACGTCGAGGCGGCCGCTGCCGTCGGTCTTGATGTCGGGCGTGCCGTGGCGGGCATCGGGCCTGGCCCGGTCGACCGCCACGGGTGGAGCTCATCCCGGTTGGTGAGGCTCATGTGGTAGCCGTTCCCCATGGCCTGAAAGTTCAGGCTCCCGAACCTAATTTCGAATCCGGCTGGGAAGGGGTCGGAGCTGCCCATGGTGTACCTTTGGGACGTCATCTCGGTGCGAATCACCATCGAGACTGCTGGTGAGTTGTCGATCGATCCAGTGCCGAACCCCTACAGCGCGCCAAGCCCGCCGGTGTTGAGCTTAGTCCCGACACTAACTAGTGAAACACACTGCGATCAGTCTCTCGATGGCTGGTGCTAAGCAATGCAAGGACACGGGTTTATCACGGTTCGGCCACGGGCGTCGTCCGGCGGAGTTCTGGCGTGTGCGTTGTATTGCGATGCAAAAGTGCTGTGGGGGCTACAAGCGTGGCGGGAGAGGAGGAAAGACCCCCAGGTCCCTGCTAAGTGATTGAGGCAAAGTGCCAATATCGGTGGGAATCTTGGTGAGGGTGCAGTGGCGTGTTGGCCTATATCCCCGCGGCTGGGCGACCACCTCCTCCTTTTATAGGTCAAGGGGAGGTGGCTTACAAGCGTGCCGCACGGTCTTTTGTCTGCGATGTTGCGGTACCATCGCTCGGTTCTTGTATGCTCTGCGGCGGCTCATGTGCTTGTCGGAGGCGGCTTGAGGGTGGTCCTGCGGTGCCGCGTCTGGTTGTCGTCCGTACCACGATTCGAGGTTTTGGCCGACGGGAGAGCTTGGACCGCACAGCGACTGGCGTGGCAGCATCCCGTCAGATTAGGTCCCCACGGTCGGGATGGCGGCACGGGGCGAGATGGTCGCCAGGTTGGGCGACGGAAGAGGCGTGCTCGGTCACCTGCGTCACGACGCCGTCTCGGGCGCCACGCGATCGGATCGGCGTACACCCGAGGCGTTGCGTCTCTTCTCGAGGGGTGCGACGTGGAGGAAGGACGGGAGCGGGTGGCACGCAGGAATGACCGCCTCCGCACGGGCGAGCGATGTCCGTATGGTGCCCGGGAAGGTGGCACAGGGGGAGGTATGGCCGCCGCGGGCGGAGTGAGAATCGGCGTGGAGGGGATCCGACCCTTGACCATGGTGCCCTTGATGTGACAGGGCATTTAATGCTTTGGTGGGGGGAGTGGTTGAAACGCCTTAAGCCCCACAGTGGGAGCCTCGAGCGAGGCGGAGACCCACTCGAGGGATGCTGATCCTCAAGCGAGGCGGAGATCCGCTCGAGGGGTGTCGGGCCCTCGAGCGAGGCTGAGGTTTGCCCGCGGAATGCCCAACCCTCGAGCGAAGCGGAAGTTCGCTCGAGGCGGCCGTGCATTTAGCGTCGCAGGCGTTGGGCGTAGCAAGCAATGGGCTTTGTTTATGCCTTGGCCGGGGTTAGGAAGGTGTTTTCGTTTATTATTTTCGAAAATGGGTGATTTCTCCCATAGTTAGGGGACCCCTTATGGCCGTCCCCGACACCACCATTCGCCACCCTCAAACGGATGGGCAAACTGAAGTTGTGGATAGAACACTTTCTATGCTGCTATGAGCCTTGATAAAGAAGAACTTGAAGGAGTGGGAAGAGTGCTTGCCACATATAAATTTGCTTACAGCAGGGCAGTACTCTACAACTAATATGTGTCCATTTGAAGTTGTATATGGTTTGCTCCGATTGATTTGTTGCCTCTACCATTGCAGGAGTTAACATGGAAGCCTCCAAGCGTGCGTCCTATGTCAAGAAGATTCATGGAAAGACTAAAGAAGCAATTGAGAAGAGGTCCAAGCATTATGCTGCATGGGCCAACAAACATTGCAAGAAGGTGACATTTGAGCCTAGAGATCTAGTTTGGGTGCATCTTCGCAAAGACTGCTTTCCATAGAAGAGCAAAGCCAAGTTGATGCCACAAGGAGATGGTCTATTCATAGTGTTGTTCAAGATCAATGATAATGTGTAAAAATTGAACTCCCTGAAGAATGTGGTGTTAGCACGACCTTCAATGTTGCTGACCTAGCACCATTCTTTGGACTAGAAGATTCAGAATTGAGGTCGATTCCTTTTCAAGAGGAGGAGGGTGATGAGGACATCTCAGTCTCACATGGTTCCTCAAGTGCCAACCATTCACAATCCAACATAAAAGATACAAATCAAGGGCCATTTACAAGAAGTTGTGCCAAGAAACTACAAGAGCAGGTTAATTCCTTCCTTTGTGACTTTAATTTTAGCACTTCTAAGAATGTTATACTACCTAAGTCTTCTATTCTGGTTGTACTTAGGAATAGACATGAAGAGGAGGAAGAATTAAACCATGAAGAACGGCCTGGTGCCAGCAGGACGAATGAGCAAGAACAGACCAATTGCTTCTGTAGAACAGTGCAAAACGGACTAGTTGAAGAAACAATCATAACTTTTGATCCCCAAAACCTATGATGGTGAATGATCACATTTTGGAAAGCTTATCAAGTCTTGTTTCCAATAAACCAATTTCAAGTAATTAGGAGTTTCCAGTGGCGAGATATATGCAGATTAGCGAACACTGCTCCATCAGATTATTGGTACAACTTCTTGTGCAAAACTGTACCAACCTACAATATTTCGTGGTGCATGTTGCACATGGTGTGAAAGCTTACGGAGTCTACTTTCACACCCAACAAACTGATCGTCATTTGGAGTTTCCAAGGTGGAGTTATTGCCAAATTACTAAAGACTACTCCAGAAGACCAACAGCCTCGTGCCCCCACTTTAGGAGTCATTCCAAGGAGGATCTTTCACATGCTCTTTTCATTTCCATCTCGAGTTCAGACCTATCTAGGAGGGTTGTTGATAGTATAAATACCCCTAGCCTTATTGTAATATAATCATAATACAAACCCTTTTGTTCAGCTGTGTGCTAACAAACACCATAGAGAGATCTCTACCCTTTTGCTCTTGTGTTTCCCTTTGCGGAGATTACAGAAGCGTCAGCACCCAATCCGTGCTCCTGGTCCATTGATTCCAGGTTGCGTAGGTTGGCTTCTTTGAGAGTGTGATTAGGCGAATCCTTGGTTCAGGATTGGGTGTCGTATGTCGTGAAGATCGAAACCAAGCCTCATCACTCTACCTGAAAAAGGCTATAGCGGGCTATAAGGGCAGCCATAGCCGACTATTTAAAACTATGGTTCTAAATTATAAAATGTTTGACTTTATTAACGTTAAGTTTGACTACTCATCTTACTTAAAAAAATCGTAAACATTGTCAAATTTAAGTCATACTTGAATAACTTTTACCACTAAAGCAAGCTACAACATAAGATATAATATTTTGAATAGTTTTTTGAATAAGATAAGTTGTCAAACTTATTGACAAAAAAAGCAAACGCCTTATAATTTGGAATGGGAGGGAGTATATAGACTATTAAACAAATAAATTGTTAGAAATATAGGCATTTTTCGGCGTATTTTAATTCCGTAATTCAACACGAAATTCATGATGCATAGGAGCGAAAACGTGATAGCAAAACATGTGCTCGTGTTCATGATTAACACACAAGAAAACATGAACAACACAAATATTCAAATGAGTTTCAGGATGTACCCAGGGGCGGGACCGTTGCCGGAGGCACCGGGTGCGCCGTTACCAGCTGGATTAACCATGTTAATCGTGGGCTGGCCTGATTCGATGTAGTCGTACGAGTTGACGCAGTGAAGACGTTGGTGCAGTGCTGAAAGGTCGTCGGGACGTAGTCGATCGCAGCAACCGAATGAGGATCGTTGAGCAGTCGCGCATGTGTTGCGCTTCCCAAAAACCTGATTGCCTCACTATCCCGAGCAGGATCTCTAGCGATGCACCCTATGGAAACACATGCACTAGGATCAACAGAAGCAATTAGCATTTAGTGCATTAACCTTGCATGCACCTTATGGTTTGCAACGTACATGTACCAAATGACTCCAGGGCTGCCAACGTTAATATATTTGCATTTAGGCTGCCTCCTTATTACTTCAGTTACATGCACACCATAAATAGTATGAATTTACATTCTGCATGCTACCACAAATACACTTCACTCTTAGCATTAAGAGGACCTTTGGAATTTATTGATTAATTGTATTTTATCAAAGAATAAAACCTTTGAATAAATCCAACATAAATAACATAGAACCATTCCCATCTTAGCTAGGCAACGGCGTTGATAATCGCCATTTTACGAAGGAGGGAAGCTGCACAGTCCTGCACAACCTTCCACGCCTCGCGGACATGTCGCTCTTCCGTAAGCGTGCTCCCGACGGCGCACCTGAGCATGTAGATGCCAGCCACATTAGCGGAGCTCATGTACGGCCCGGACGCAGTCGCGTTCACCTCCTCGAGGAGCCTCCGGTTGAGGTCGTTGGCCGCCTTGGGGCCGCCCACCTCCTTGGGCGCCCGGAGCCTGAAGCACACGAGTGCCAAGTGCCTCACTGCCGTCACCTCGAAGCGTGGGTCGGCCTTCACCATGTTCTCGAACGACGCGGCCATGCCGACATGGGCGCGGATGTGGTCGCGCAGGCCCTCCACGCCATAGCAGCGGAGCACGAGCCACAGCTTCAGCGCGCGGAACCGGCGGGTCAGCGTCACAGACCAGTCCTTGTAGTCCACGACGTCGTGCCCCTCCGTGGCTGCGTCTTTGAGGATGTACTCCTGCTCCGTGCCGAGCGCCGCGACGAGCAGCGATGGCTTCTTCACCCACAGAGCGCAGCAGTCGTTGTTGGTCAGGAGCCACTTGTGCGCATTCATGCTGAATGAGTCCACCGCGTCGGCGCCGTCGACCAGGTGCCGGAACTCCGGGCAGACGAGCGCCGCGCCCGCGTAGGCCGCGTCCACGTGGACCCAGACACCGCCGTGCGTCGCCGCGACGGCGCAGAGCTCTCGGACCGGGTCAACGGCCGTCGTCTGGGTGGTTCCGACCGTCGCGCACAGGAAGAGCGGGACCAGCCCGGCGTCCACGTCGGCTTGCATGGCGGCCTGCAGCTCGGTTGGCGAGAGCGCGAACATGTCGTCACGGTACGTGGGGATCTCGCGGCAGTTGTCGCGGGGGATGCCGGCTATGTGTGCTGCCTTGCGGAAGGCGAAGTGTGTCTGGTCGGAACAGTACACGACGAGGTCTCCGATCCTCCGGCTTCCGATGGCCGCGAGCTTCCGGTCCCTCGCGGCGACAAGGGCGCAGAGGATGGCCTCGCACGAGGTGCCGAGAACTGTGCCTCCGCCGCCGCCGCAGAACAGTAGGCTCTCCGGCAAGTGGAGCGCCTTGCCGAGCCAGTCCACGACGACCATCTCGAGCTCCGTGGCGGCCGGCGAGGCGGCCCACGAGAATGGAACGACGTTGATGCCGGCGGTGAGGGCCTCGCCGAGGGCACCGACGGTGCTGCTGGACGCCGGGAAGTGCGCCAAGTGGCGGGCGCTCTGCCAGTGCGTCATGCCAGGCAGCATAAGGTCACGGACATCCCGCAGCGCGGCACCGAGCGCGTCGGGCTCCGGACGCGACGGCGGGTTCGCGGGGAGCTGGTGACGCAGGAATCCAGGTTTGACGCTGGGGTGCACAGGGTAGTCGTCCATGCGGGCGTAGTAGTCGGCGATGAAGTCGATGACCTGGTGGCCCTGCCGTCGGAACTCGTTGGAGTCGAGCAAGCAGCAGGAGTTCTTCTGAGGCGGCGGCACATTTCCTGTTCCCTCTGGGAGTGGGAGGAAGGCACCATCGTTGACGTGGAAGTGCTGCGATGGTGGTGGTGCCATTACAAGTAACCCTACTAGCTTTTATTCCTTGTAGCGAGACTCTGGGAAGAAGATGTGGCAAATATAATATCGGGACTGCTGGTGAATGAAAATAAGAATACCCTTCATATAGCTAGTATTTATATGCAGGGGGCTGGCAGGCTTGCAGATAGGGGTGGGCGTTCGGTCATTTCGGTTCGGTCTATTCGGTATTTGGGAATTTCGGGTTTTGGAAAAGTGAGAACCGAAGTTTTAAAAAAAATAATAGGAACCGAACCCGAATAGACTGATTATTTCGGTTCGGTCTATTCGGTCTACCGAATTACCCAAACTTTCATAGGTATCCTTATCACCTCTCAAAACTCTATGGTAGAAATTCAAATTCCCAGCTCATTTCGAGTCTATGGATTTAAGGACTACTCGACTAAAGCAAGTAATTAACAAGTTCATGAAAAAATTCAAAAAATAGTTTAAAACACAAAGTTTTAACATCATAGTTTTAATCAAAATACACAACTATACTGAATTTCGGGTTATTCGGTCTATTCGGGTTATAGACCATAAGAACCGAAACCGAACCCGAACTCCGAATTATAAATTTATCTGGACCGAACCCGAATCTCGAAACCCGAATAGACCGACAATTCGGGTTATTTGGGTTCGGTTCGGTTCGATTTTCGGGTTTCGGGTTCAAATTGCCCACCCCTACTTGCAGACGAGGGCAAGTGCTGAGTCGGCATGATTTGGTAGCTGGCTGTGCAGCTGGCGCTACAGTAATTGAGAGAGGATAAGGCCTTGTTTAGATCTGTCACATCCGTTTTCATAAAGGGGTACGCCCCGATCAGATCCGAGCCGTAGGCTCCGGATCGGACGGCAGAGAGAGATCGCGACGCGCTGAGTCGCCGGCGGCAAGCGGAGGGCGGCGGCGGCATTGCCGGCGATGGCCGGAGTTGCGGACCCGGCGCTACGCTGCACGAGAGAGAGAGAGAGAGAGCACCAGAAGGCGGCAGAGCTCACCACGAGCACAAAGGCGGGGTCGGCGGCGGATGGAGCGCGGAGACATTTCACGCCGCTGGCGTGGCTAGGGTTTCGCGGCGGCTGCGGCAGTCGGCGGCGGGAGCTAGGGCTAACGAGGCAAGGCGATGCAGCGCGGTGGTTAATAAAGGGTCGAGGCCTTCTTGGCGTGCGGGGCAAGTCGAGGCGGCGTGGCTGGACTCGACTTCGAGTCCGAGCCGGAGACGACGCGGCGGGCGGGATAACAGGTGGGACCCACCGGTTAGCGACACAAGGCGAAGGCCGAAAGGGTCGCGGGTGCCTTCGACGTTGGCGGGGGCGGCAATGGGCCGGGTGAGCGTATGCTCAACTAAACCAAAAGATCAAGGGGCCAAGCGATTGGGCTTGTAGTCCAATGGTAGGACGGTCCAGTGAGACGCTACACACCAAGGTTCAAATCCTGGTGCTTGCACCTTTTCCTGGATTTTCCAGGATTTACCGACGTTATGCGTTAAGTGGTAAGCGACGTTCCCGTTGACGACAAGGCGCCATTGGTGACTTCGGGAATCTCCAAATCTGTCGGTGCTCGGTCCTTCGGAGGTGTTCATAGGGGTAGGGTTTGCGTACGTGTATTCATAGGGGTGAGTGTGCGTGCGTGTTGTGAGCGTCTGCGTTGTACTGTGTAATTCTAAAAAAAAGATCAAGGGGCCAAAACAGACTTTCTTATTTAAAACAACAAATGACTTCAAAATCAAATTTGTATTCAAACAAATTAATACAAATTCGAATTTGAATTCAACAATACAAAAGAATGCAGCAGCATGAATGCAACAATAAAATCCTAAGTTCATTATTTAATTTGGGAAAAACATTTTAGCATTTAAATAAATTCAACAAGGCTCTAGAAAATCCTTAAAACCATAATTAAATTCAAATAAATTCTAGAAATTTTTATAAATTGCAAAAGTTGAATTTTAGGGTGTTACAAGATCCCACCCAAAATCAAACATAAAACACTATTTTCTGTCACATCCAATCTAGCGACACATGCTTGGAACAATTAATGTAGATAAAAAATATAACTAATTGCACAGTTTGGTCCAAATGGACGAGACGAATCTTTTAAGCCTAAATAGTCCATGATTTGACAATAATTGCCAAATAAAAACGAAAGTGTTACAATATCCATTCCCACTCCTCAAAGGGATCTAAACAAGGCTTTAAAAAAAAGGTAAAAGGCTAGATCAGCAGGAGCAGCCGTTTTGCAGCAGACAAGTAATGTTTACGAGAATGTACAGTATGGAATATTTACGAGAACACGCACTAAGAAATACTTTGTGACTTTGCCATAACAAATATTTACAATAATCCGTGTTAAGAAATATTTACCAGAATGTACACTAATAATATTTACAAGAATTTGAAACTAAAAATATATACGAGACTTTGCATTATCAAATATTTCTGAGAAATCTACATTAACAAATGTATTTTATGATATTTCGCACAAATATATTTACGAGATTTTGCATCATCACATATTTACGATTGAGAATCAAAATTAACAAATGTATTTATGAGATTTTGCACTAATATATTTACAAGATTTTTGCATTAGCAAATTGAAGAGAATCAACGTTGTGAAATATTTACGAGATTTTGCACAAATAATATTTACAAGAATTATACTAAGAAATATCTATGATAATTACTTACTAGACTAAAATATAATGGTTTTCTAGAATTTACTGGAATAGAATTATAAACCATGCGAACAGTAAAATGATGAGAATGATTACATGTACAGGTAGGAAATAATCAAATGAAATCCTAATCCTAACGGATGGCCGTGGCCTCGTGCACACATCATCATGCGCCTCGCCGCCTACGAGCCGGCTGAGACGTCCATAACTCCATATGGTGCTACCACCGCCGGTGCTGTTGGCCTTGACGAAGGCCACGCCGGGTCGTCGGTGCAGTCCTTGGCCACGTCCCTGATGCCGGTGACGCACACGAGCTTCCCGGCCAGTGGCAGGTACAGCGCTAGGACCCTCGCTCCATCGTCCATCGAACGGGATCAACCAGGCGGGGCATGGTATATATTTTCGTGGTCAGTAAAATGAACAACACGGCGCTTAGCAATGTTTGTTTATGGGAAGGGATTTAGAGGAAATATTTTGGAAGACTAATTATTGCCTGCTAATAATCGGTAAATCTATATGCAGATCAACGGAGACGATCGTGCGTTTGTGTAGGTAGCAGGGCTGGTGCTCACGTACTGTAAGAAGCAGGACTGGTTTTGTTTTAGCGCATGACCGAGACGTTGCCACATCTCCTTTCGTTTTCTCGTGCTTCACGCCGTTCTTTTTTTTTATTGCCTCATGCTCCACGCACTTTGTTTCCTAATCAGACGCTATCATCAACATGATTAGTGGTAGTGATTGGTTAATAAATGCAAAGACCCATTGAGAGTTACTTCATAAAATATTATAC
Organism: Cenchrus purpureus; assembly: GCA_022644695.1. Classification (NCBI taxonomy): domain Eukaryota; kingdom Viridiplantae; phylum Streptophyta; class Magnoliopsida; order Poales; family Poaceae; genus Cenchrus; species Cenchrus purpureus. The sequence goes on along the minus strand of CP053458.1, from coordinate 26,543,166 downwards.
TCAATAAAACTCCAAATATTCAATCAAGTATAATATCTGAAATCTATAATATACTCACTATTCAGGTAACCCTTGAAAATTATTCTCAACATAAAACATGGAGAACGGACAAGATAGAATTATCTATGCTACCAAGAACTCACTCTAATAAATAATTACATGTTCTTTTCTCAAGATACACCATGTGATCATTATGAAGATTTGTTTATACTCGGATAAGAAACTTCAGTTCAAATAGCTTGCCACTTTGGTTTAAATAAATAGTGATACTCATTATCCGGGTATTTCAACTTTACATAATATGCTCATATCCTTATCGTCGAGAGATGATATCATGGTAAATTTTCCTTAAAATCATTGTATTTTCTTAATTCCCGCAGCAACGTGCGGGTGAGGTTCCCCTAGTATGTTGTATTTGAGGACAAATTTTAAATGCTAGAATGCACTATATTCATGCAATGCGTTTAGCTAGGTGCCGGTCATGCGCATGCAGCTGCGCACTGGACTAATGCCACATGCAAGGCAAACATCAGGCTCAGCCAGGTGCGCGGATACTGCTGCTGTTATAGATGGCCATTTGGCCCGCAGCACGACAGCCCGCTCGAAGGCACACAATTTTGGCCCGACCTAAGCACGGCACGACCCGCTAGCCACCGTGCCCGGGCTGGCCCGGCCCGCTAACCATGCCCGGACACAGGCCGCCACCACGGCACGTCGGGTAGCACGGCACAGCCCGCGAACTATTGTGTGGCCCGCATAACATCCACCCCATACATAAACTTCTCAAACCCTAACTTCAATCCTGCCCTCCTCTCTCACGGTCACGGACGCAGCCGCCACCTCCTACTGCTCGTGAGTCCGCGACCCCGCCCGCTCGTTCCTCGCCCCCGATGCTGCCCTCTCTCCGTCGGCGCAGGCGCGCAGCCCCGCCGCACCTCTCCGCCAGCGCAGCGCCCACCGCTCCTCTCCCCCGGCGCCGCCCCCACCGCTCCTCTCCGTCGGCGCAGCGCCCGCCGCTCCTCTCCCCTGGCGCCGCCCCCGCCGCTCCTCTCCGCCGGCACCGCCGCGCTAGCTTCTCCCCTCCGGCGCGGCTCTGTCGACGAATCCTCCCCACGCGGATCTGGCACGCCGCCATGCCGGAGGCACCGACGCGGATCAGCGGCTCCCTGCGACCCTGCCTTTCCCGTCTCCCTTCCTCAGTTCCTCCCCGCGCGGCGTGCTAAGGGCAGCACGGGCCCGACCTTCTTCCCGTGCCAACCGGGCTGACCCGGCACGAAATGGGCCCGCCGGCCACGAGCTTCCGGATCGTGTCCAGGCGTCTCGTCAGACCAGAGCCGGTCACGAGCTCGCGGGTCGACGAGGGAGAGCCGCATCAGACCATGCACTTGACGCCGTGGGATCTCCGTATGATGACGGTGGACTACATCCAGGAGGGGCTGCTCCTGCCCAAGCCCCCGGCACCGGCAGGAGTGGCTGCACCACTCGCGGACGGCCTCGTTTCCTCCTTGGCGCACGCGCTGGCCCGCTTCTACCCGCTGGCCGGCCGCCTCGCCGTCGAGGACGCCACTCCGGGAATCGTCGTCTCGCTTCGCTGCAACGGCGAAGGCGCCGAGTTCGTCCACGCCGAGGCGCCGGAGGTCACCGTCGCCGAGCTCACTGGTCACGGTTACTACACCCCCAGCTCACTGGTCCGGTCGCTCTTCCCGTTCAACGGGATGCTGGGCACGGACGCCGCCCTGGACGGCGACTCCTTCCCCGTGCTAGCGGCGCAGGTCACCGAGCTCGCCGACGGCGTCTTCGTGGCCATGTCGCTCAACCACACCGTCGCCGACGGCACCACGTTCTGGCACCTGTTCAACACCTGGTCCGAGATCAGCCGTCGGATGATGACTATGAGCGACGGCGGCTGCTGCGAGCTTTCACTTTCCACGCCACGGCCAGTACTGGACAGGTGGTTCCTCGAGACCTGCCCGGTGCCCATACCTCTACCCTTCAGCAAGCTCGAGGACATCGTCCGGCGGCCCGCGTACCCGCCGGTGCGGGAGTGCTTCTTCCACTTCTCTGCGGAGAGCGTCAGGAACCTCAAGGCGAAGGCGAACGCCGAGATGGCCGGCATGGCGACGCCGACGGCCATCGTGCTGTCGTCGCTGCAGTCCGTGCTTGCGCACCTGTGGCGAGCATCGTGTCGTGCCCGGGAGCTGCCGTCGGACCGGGAGACCACGCTCACGCTCTTGGTAGGATGCCGGCCACGCGTGAACGGGATCCCACAAGAGTACATGGGCAACTCCGTGACGACCGGCGACGCCACGTCGACCGTCGGCGAGCTGCTGAGCAAGGGGCTGGGCTGGGCTGCGCGGCTCCTGAACCGCGTCGTGGCGGCGTTCGACGAGGCGAGCGTGAGGGACGACCTCGCGTCGTGGCCGCGGGACCCCAAGTTCACGTACGTGCAGGACGACCCCGCCAGCATCGTCGCCGGGAACTCGCCGCGGTTCGACGTCTACGGCAACGACTTCGGTTGGGGCCGCCCGGTGGCCGTCCGCAGTGGCGCCGCGAACAAATTGGACGGGATGGTGAACGTGTACGAGGGCTGCGGCGGCGGGGGCAGCATGGCGCTGGAGGTGTGCCTGGCGCCCAAGGCGCTCGCCAGGCTCGTCGCCGACAAGGAGTTCATGGAGGCGGTGAGCGCCGACGAGGCGTGAAGGTGTGTCCGAAGTCCGCCTGTGCCTGTGCTGAGAGACCCCAGCCGCACTCCAGCCGCACTCCTTCTTGAACCCCTACCTCATATATATATATATGAGAGTTGAAACACAAAAAACTCACTCCAACCGGACGAGGGGGTCTCATTTTCCCCCACGAACTCTCACTTGTGGGAGTCCCTCACCTCAACTCTCATCCAGCCATAGACCAACCGCCGGCACTCCCGCGCCACCACGGAAGCTTCCTCGCCCCGTCCATGAGCATGGGGGCCAGCGGCGACCCGCTCCGCGGCTGCGCCCATGGCAGCCGGCGGTTGCTCCCGTATCCACGCCGCTGGTGACCGGGCGGCGAGCTCGGCCGCGCCATGGAGGCGGCGCCTCGCCTCGCCGGCCAGTGGCCGAGCGGCGACGCTCCCCACCCCGCCGCCCGCCTGGTCCGGCGGCCTCCACCTCCAAACCGTCGATAGAGGCCGGGCGTGGGAGGAAGCGAGTTACACAGAGATCGATCCGGGTCAATGCTTGAACTCGTGCTCCGCCGCCGCCACTACCGTCGCATCCATGGAAGCTAGCGGCGGCTCCCCGCCTCCGCGTCGCGTCCCCTCACACCCATGGAAGCCCTCGAGTGCGGGCACAGCGGCCCCTCGCGCCGGCAATGCATGTCGCGGTCGTCGCCTCGCCCAGCGCGATGGTGACCAGCAGCGCCCGATCTCACTCGATTGGATAGAGTTGGTTGCTATGTCCAAATAAAAAATAGATTAATGAGAGTTGAGGGTTGAAGATAAGGCACCGGTTGGAGTTCACCAACACATTGAACTCCTATTATGGATGAGAGGCCTCCTAAATGGGAGAGTAGGGGCTGAAAAATAGGAGTCCGGTTGGAGTTGCCCTAACAAATTGTGAATCTAGGACGCCTCCTCCCCGCACCACGCGACACCCCCCCTCCCCGCACGATGCCCACGCCAGGCGCGGTCCGCGCACACAATTCAGCTCGCCCCGCCCCGAGCCCACCTCTCCTCGTGACGTCGTGGACCCACACAACAACCCCGCCACGCGACATGCCCCTCGCCCCTTGTGCGGCGCCCTTGACCGCGCCCGCAGGCCACACACAGAAGACATAACAGTGTTGTGGAAAAATGGAAACGCTGTTGAAATAACATCGAAAGAACTAAATGAAACAACTGGAACCATGATTTTGAAAACAACTAAAAAAGTGCTTGTTGCAACAACCCAAAAAAATGTTTGCTACAACCCAAAACCACCATTTGAAACATCCCATTAAAATCCATGAAAACAACTGAAAAAGGTCAAATGTTACAACCCAAAACCACCCGTCGAAACAATCCCATAGTAATCCAACAGTGTCACCTTACCCCACACTGAAATTGTATTTCCATGCCCTTTAGTGTGTAGCGCGCGAAAACGAGATTGACAACGCAAAACGACCATAACTTCTTACCCTGATGGACGATTGGGTCTTTTTTTTGTTGCAAAGATAATGACAACACAAACACCCTGGGAAGCGAATTTGGTTGACATTCTTAGATTTTTATAAAAAATAAATACCATGGAGGTTTTCCAGCCTAAGCCCTTGAAGTGCCCAAACGTGTGAATTTCTCTTCTGCTATCGCGTCTCCTCCATATTTTCGGACACCTAGAGGTAGGGTTAGGCAGGACCACAAGCATTTTCAGATCACGATAAGTCCCAGGCTTTCGATTTTTCAACGATGTCACCTTACCCACCCTGAAATTGTATTTCCATGCATTTTAGTGTGTAGCGCGCGAAAACGAGACTGACCACGTAAAACGGTCGTAACTTCTTACCCTGATGGCCGATTGGGTCCTCTTTTTGTTGCAAAGATAATGACAACACAAACACCCTGGGAAGCGAATTTCAACAAGTTGACATTCCTATATTTTATAAGAAATAAATACCATGGAGGTTTTCCAGCCTAAGCCCTTGAAGTGCCCAAACATGTGAATTTCTCTTCTGCTATCGCGTCTCCTCCATATTTTCGGACACCTAGAGGTAGGGTTAGGCAGGACCACAAGCATTTTCAGATCGCGATAAGTCCCAGGCTTTCGATTTTTCCAACGTGTCACCTTACCCCACCCTGAAATTGTATTTTCGTGCCTTTTAGTGTGTAGCGCGCGAAAACGAGACCCACGCGATGGCCGATTGGGTCCTCTTTTTTTGTTGCAAAGATAATGACAACACAAACACCCTGGGAAGCGAATTTCAACAAGTTGACATTCCTAGATTTTTATAAGAAATAAATACCATGGAGGTTTTCCAGCCTAAGCCCTTAAAGTGCCCAAACATGTGAATTTCTCTTCTGCTATCGCGTCTCCTCCATATTTTCGGACACCTAGAGGTAGGGTTAGGCAGGACCACAAGCATTTTCAGATCGCGATAAGTCCTAGGCTTTCGATTTTTCCAACATGTCACCTTACCCCACCCTGAAATTGTATTTTCGTGCCTTTTAGTGTGTAGCGCGAAAACGAGACTGACCACGTAAAACGGTCGTAACTTCTTACCTTAATGGCCGATTGGGTCCTCTTTTTTTGTTGCAAAGATAATGACAACACAAACACCCTGGGAAGCGAATTTCAACAAGTTGACATTCCTAGATTTTTATAAGAAATAAATACCATGGAGGTTTTCCAGCCTAAGCCCTTGAAGTGCCCAAACATGTGAATTTCTCTTCTGCTATCGCGTCTCCTCCATATTTTCGGACACCTAGAGGTAGGGTTAGGCAGGACCACAAGCATTTTTAGATCGCGATAAGTCCCAGGCTTTCGATTTTTCCAACGTGTCACCTTACCCTACCCTGAAATTGTATTTCCGAGCCTTTTAGTGTGTAGCGCGCGAAAACGAGACTGACCACGTAAAACGGCCATAACTTCTTACCCTGATGGACGATTGGGTCCTCTTTTTTTTGTTGCAAAGGTAATGACAACACAAACACCCTGGGAAGCGAATTTCAACAAGTTGATGTTCCTAGATTTTTATAAAAAATAAATACCATGGAGGCTTTCCAGTCTAAGCCCTTGAAGTGCCCAAACGTGTGAATTTCTCTTCTATTGTCGCGTCTCCTCCATATTTTTGGACACCTAGAGGTAGGGTTAGGCAGGACCACAAGCATTTTCAAATCGCGATAAGTCCCAGGCTTTCGATTTTTCCAAAGGTGTCGCCTTACCCCACCCTGAAACTGTATTTCCAAGCCTTTTAGTGTGTGGTCTTGAGCAGATGGCCATAAGCGCCATAACTTCTTACCCTGATGGCCGATTGGGTCCTGTTTTTTTTGTCGCAAAGATAATGACAACACAAACACCCTGGGAAGCAAATTTCAACAAGTTGGTGTTCCTAGATTTTTATAAAAAATAAATACCATGGAGGCTTTCCGGTCTAAGCCCTTGAAGTGCCCAAACATGAGAATTTCTCTTCTATTGTCGCATCTCCTCTATATTTTTGGACACCTAGAGGTAGTATTAGGCAGGACCACAAGTATTTTCAAATCGTGATAAGTCCCAGGCTTTCAATTTTTCCAATGGTGTCGCCTTACCCTACCTTGAAATTGTATTTCCATGCCTTTTAGTGTGTAGGGCGCGAAAACGAGACTGGCTTTACGGCCATAACTTCTTACCCTGATGGCCGATTGGGTCCTTTTTTTTGTTGCAAAGATAGAGACATCACAAACACCCCGGGAAACGAATTTCAACAAGTTGACATTTCTAGATTTTTATCAGAAATAAATACCACGGAGGTTTTCCAGCCTAAGCCCTTGAAGTGCCCAAACAAAGGACCTAGTCCCACGCGCCGGAGGGCGCAGCACAAAAGACGGAGCCGAGAAAGTGACCGGGAAGGGTGGGCGTGACGAGGACGACGGTGCCTGGTACGAACGACCAGTCGAGGCGAACGACCAGTCGAGGCGGAGATGGAAAACGACTCGGGGTAAGGTGGAAAAAGATATAGAGCCACGTTACCGCCGTAGTTGACCGCGGCAAGGAACCTCATGGTGATGTTGTGCTTCCTCTCGTACGTCTGCTCGATCTCCTGATATCCCATGGCGTGCAGCCTCGTCCTCGCCTCCTCTAAAATATGTGAAATGTCCGCAATTACGTCGTACTGCAAACGACATTATTAGTATTTGTTATTATACTAATTTCTAAATTTTCCAAACTAGATAAACTATTTTCTAGACTTCCTAAACTAAATAAACTAATTTTCTAAACTAGATAAAGTAATTATCTAAATTTTATAAACCAAATAAACAAATTTTCTAAGTTTTCTAAATCAAATAAAGTAATTTAAAATATTTTCTAAACTTTCTAAACTAAAAAAACTAGTTTCTAAATTTTCTAAACTAAAAGCTAATTTGTAAACTTTCTAAACTAAATAAACTAATTTCTAAATTTTCTTAACTAGAAAACTAATTTGTAAACTTTCTAAACTAAATAAACTAATCTCTAAATTTTCTAAACAAAATAAACTAATTTCTAAATTTTCTAAACTAAAAAATAATTTCTAAATTTTCTAAACTAAAAAAAACTAATTGTAAATTTTCTAAACTAAATAAACTAATTTCTAAATTTTCTAAACTAAATAAACTAATTTCTAAATTTCCTAAACTAAAAAACTATTTTCTAAATTATCTAAGCTAATTAAACTAATTCTAAACTAAATAAATTACTTAAACTAATTAAAAACAAAAGAACTAACGTGAGGGAGGGAGGAGGGTCGGAGGTGGGAGGGTGGGGCAGCGGCCGCATCGCCATTATATTAGCGGGCGGCCGCCACACCATCGATTGAGACCTACCGCCGTGGCCCACGGCGGTCACAAAGCCAACCTCCATGGCCCACATAGTAGGTGCTCGCGGGCCCAGAGCCAAGCCACGCGGCCACCCGACCGTTGACGGTAGGCCTCTCTAGCCGCCGTAGGCCTACCGCCGTGGCCCAGGGCGGTTGGCCTCTCCAGCCGCCATAGGCCATAGCGGTTAGCACGAACCGTCGTGAACCACGACGTTTGTCGTATAGTTTGATAAATTCCAAAACGATCATATAATTTTACAAAATCAGAAAAAAATATAAAAAAATTCCCTATTTTTTTAGGATTAACTGCACCTTTATTGATTAACAAGAGGGATCAAGTTACACACTCACATCGTGAGTTAAGAACACACATGCCTACCTAATGACTTATAAATGGAACTTCTAGCTATAACATGCGCATCACTATTTGAATCACGATGCTCATGCACAAACTCGACCCTGGTAAAGTCGTTTCGCCGAGCTTTCACCTCCTGGATGATCTGGCCATAGATTCCCATACCTTCACCAGCAATGCTCTTGACGACCGATGCACGATCCGTCGCCAATCGTAACTTCTGCAGCATGAGGTCCGCTGCTAGAGCGAGGCCTTCCCTGCATGTCATGGCTTCCACGGTCTCTGGATCAAAACTTCCGTCCAGGACAAGAGCAGACGCACCTAGGAAGCATCCCTCCCCATCCCTGGCTATTGCTGCCGCCGAGCAGATTCTGAATTCTTTGAGAGAGCTGCGTCCACATTCACCTTTGTCATGTCACTCGGTGATGGAATCCACCGAGGTCTGGTAGCCGGGCGAACTCTCTGCCTGTTCTGTTCTCTCACCAGTTTCTTGATCGTTCCCAGCTCAGAGATAAATCTCTCCACAAAACAGTTCGTAGACAAAGGGCTCTGGAACTTGTTTTCATGGATCGCTTGTCTTCTCGCATAAGAAATGGCCCATAAACTCACTACCACCCGTGTGACCTGCTCCTGTGGTAGCGTCTGCATGATCACCGAGATCCATCCTCTTGCGTCATTATGTTGGGTCTCACAAATGACCTCTGTAATCTCATCATCCTCCAACGCCCAAACAGATTTTGCCATGTTACAATCCAATAGTGAATGCTTCCAAGAATCAGGTAGCCCGCAGATTGAACAATTGCTATTGATGGCCATATTTCTGTGATGGCGTACATCTCCGGTGGGAATGGACTGTTTAGCAAGTCTCCACAAAAACTCGTAGCTTGATGGCACCTGCACGCTCCATAGTTGACACCACTCCTTTTCCTCAGCTCTTATGTCCAACTTCCCCATGAATGCTCGATCCAAATCCGATTGACTTTCTCTATTGTGTACCAACATGCGATACGAGCGTCTTGAAAATCGCCGGTCTTCTCATAACTCCAGGCCCAGAAATCATCCTGGTTCCGAGTACACAAAGGTATACTCTCAATGACCTTCCTGTCAATAGAGATAAAATGCTCCTCAACCGGTCACGCCTCGGGTTCCGTTGTATGGTCGATGAGTTCGAAACCCTATGGCGGATGATCGCGGGTGCAAGACAATGGCTTCATGATCCCCTTCCTCGGCAGCCAATTTTGGTTCCAAATATTAGTGGTTGCTCCTGACCCAATCCGACGTATGATGCCTTGCGTGAGTACATCTTTGCCATCCACGATTGCCCGCCATACACGTGAAGGCGACGAGCCAACCGTGGCGTCCAAGAACGAGTCATCGGGGAAGTAGACTGATTTAAGCACACGCGCGCTCAAGGACTCTGGTTCCTGTAGAATCCGCCAAGCCTGACGCGCGAGTAGAGCCAAATTGAATAGTTCGATATCTCTGAACCCCAATCCTCCCATATACTTTGGCCTCGTCATTTGATCCCATGCAACCCAGCATGTACGTCGCTTACCATCCTTGCTACCCCACCAAAAGTTGCGTAGCAATCCATCAATGTGTTGACACAGTCCCCTTGGTAATCTGAAGCATGACATGGAGTAAGTAGGGACGCTGTGCAGCTTTAATAAGAACTTCTTTACCTCCAGAGGATAGGCAAAGCTCGAGCCAACCCTGGACCTTCTGCCACACTCTATCTTTCAAATACTTGAATGCGCCATTGGAAGAATTTCCAACATCTGTGGGCATGCCTAGGTACTTTTCACTCAAAGCCTCATTGTGCACATCAAGAATCTGCTTGATCTCATCACGTATGGCCTCTCCACATCCTTTTGAGAAGTGGATAGAAGACTTGGCCGTATTCACCAGCTGCCCTGAAGCCTGACAATACTCATGTAGGATATCCTTCACTTGATCTGCACTTTCCCTATTAGCCTTGAAGAACAGCAGGCTGTCATCAGCGAACAAGAGGTGATCACATCGAGCCGACGCCACCGTTATACCACTAAGATTAGATGACTGAATCCTTGACTTTAAGAGGTACGAAAGGCCCTCCGCTGCTAACAAGAATAAGTAGGGAGAGATAGGATCGCCTTGCCGGATACCCCGTGATGGCCTGAAGCTTTCCAAACGATCTCCATTAAATAAAACAGAGAAAGAAACCGTAGTTACCAATCTCATGATAATGTCAACCCACTGACGGTGGAAGCCCAGTTTTAGCATAATCTTGCGCAAATATTCCCACTCCACTCGGTCATAAGCCTTCTTCATGTCTAACTTTAAAGCACAAAATCTTTGATCACCGCCCCTCTTCTTTTTCATGAAGTGCATGCACTCGTAGGCCGTGATTACATTATCAGTTATCAATCACCTGGGAACAAAAGCGGACTGCTCCTCTGAAATAATCTCTGGCAAGATCTCCCTCAATCTGTTGGCTATCACCTTAGATGCAATTTTGTAGAGTACATTAGACAGACTGATCGGCCTAAACTGGCCCAACTCCTCAGCCTTCTCCACCTTGGGGATCAACACGATACATGTATTGTTAATGATAGAAGGGTCATCTTCTCCCCGTAGCATTCTCAATACAACCGAAGTCACCTCGTCGCCGCACAACTCCCAGTGACGTTGGAAAAAATGGGCAGGGAAGCCATCGGGCCCCGGTGCTTTGGTTGGAAACATCTGAAACAATGCACACTTTACCTCTTCATTAGTGAACGGAGATAACAGCTCACTATTCATCTCCGTAGTTACCTTTTCGGGCACTGTGTCTGGCACTTGCTCCATATTCGTCGTCCCCTCCGAGCAATACAGGTGCTTGTAAAAATCAGTGATCATGCCTCGCATCTCCTGCTCATCCTGTGTAGTCTGCCCGTCCGTTTTCTTTAATTTCGAGATCTTGTTTCGCTTTCGTCGCTGGCTCACCCTCATGTGGAAAAATTTTGTATTTTTGTCGCCCTCGGTCAACCACATGATACGTGAGCGCTGACGCCACATTACCTCCTCGCGGTGGCTCAACTCTACAATCCTATCCGCAATTTTAATTTCAGCATGAGATGGCCCCGATCGGTTCAGCACCGACCGTAACTCCTCCAGTTTTTTGTTCAGCTCTATCAACTCCTTGCGGACATTGCCGAAAGTCTGCCCTCCCCATACACTTAGGTGTCCAGAAACATACACAAGTTTATCCAGAACTCCGGACAGATCGCCTTTCTGCATTGAGCCATGTGTGTGCCATCTTTGCTTGGAAATCTGCATGTTCTTCCCACATCAGCTCATACTTAAAATGTTTCTTCTTTCGCCCACGACTCGGACGATCTTGGGCACGCTGCCAGCACAGCAGAATCGGGTCATGGTCTGACGCCGCTGCCGTGAGGTGTTGAAGTGTCGCTGATGGGAATCGCGAGCACCAGTCAGAAGTAGCTAGCGCCCTATCTAGTCGTACCCGACATTACTCCCCTCTTGCCACCTTCTTCTCAAAGGTCCAACTACGACCCTCATAACCTAAGTCGTAAAGGCCGCATATGTCAACCATCTCACGAAAACCTGCAATCTGTTGATGACTCCTTTCTTGAACTCCAACATGTTCGGATCGGTGGAGGACTTCATTGAAGTCCCCTATGCACACCCATGGAAGTGGGGACGAGCTCTTGATGAATTTGAGCATATCCCATGTTTTATGGCGTTCAGCAGTTTGTGCTTCACCATACACACATGTCAACCTCCATGGTTCACCCCCGTGTTCTCTCACAACTGCATCAATATGATATTGAGAATACGGTAAAATTTCAACTCTAGTGTTATTGTTCCAAAAGATACCGAGCCCACCACTACGGCCTGAGCTGCTTACAGCAAAAGAATTATCAAAACCTAGAGTACCCTTCAGAGCTTCCACCCGTGTCTTGTGAATCTAAGTCTCGAGCACGCATAACACGGATGGGGCAAACTTCTTCGTTAGATCACGAAGCACGCTAACTGTCGCGGCGTTGCCCAAACCGCGATAGTTCCAACTCAGGCAACTCATTCAATTGGGCAGTCCCCCTTCTCGAGGGCCGCCTTGTTCTTCCGTAGGGACAAGCTTGCCCCCTTCTCCATCAGAATCTCGTCCTTCTATGCAACACTCAGCTGTAGCTTCTGCAGGAGAGCCACTACGTCCGAATCTCCCATCTCTGCCTTCCCCTTCGACGATGACGCCGCCGTCCTTCCCGCTGGCCCACCGACTTCCCGAGCAAACCCAGGGCCCGTTATCTCGCCAAGGCGCAGCGGTTGAGCAGTCAACCCCTTGATCGGCCCGGCGAGCAGAGCAGGTCGGAGATGCTCGATGGAGGTAGTAGAGCGATCAAAGTTCCTCCGATGGAACGATCGCCGCCGGAGTCCACAACCCTAGTCGCCTAGGTCTCACGAGACACCTGGCGGCGTCGTGTCTGAGACTCTATAAATGTAGCTAGCTGCCCAGCTCTGTAAAATTAATTGACCACAAACAGCTCTTTTGCTGGGGGTAACTTGGGAGGCTTTCGAGTGTTTCGATCTCCGGCGTTTTGGCCCGTTGGTTCGCCGGTTCGGCCCACGAAAATGACCCTTAACGGGCCCCTTTTGTGACCGACGAATTCTGCCTCGCTCTGCTCCCGAAGAAAACGACGACGACGCCGCCGCCGCTTCCGCACGGCGCTGCGGCCATCAAGTCCGACGACCGCGGGAGTATGCAGGTGCGAGTCCTCCAGCTCTCCTCCCCCATCTCCTTCTCAAAGTCATCCCCTCCCTCCTCCTCACTTTGTCATCGGCTCATCCCTTGGCTTCTTTGCTGCTAGTGTTGGAGGTGATTGTCGTTGTGGGCACCCGCGTCGTCCTCAAGTGAGGGCGTCAGGGCGGCTGCTTCTCCATCTCTCTGGCGGCTCCATTCTCCTAGGCCTGCCTTATCCGCTCCGAGCTCCGGCTCAAAGTCAGGCATCAAGATTCAAACCAAATCGATACGTAATGCAGAAGATCCGAGATATCGACGTAAGCATTTGCAATTGCCTTTAAAATTGGGATTACATAGCGAGATATCGACTGACCCTTAGGGCTTCCGGTTTGTTCAAGATGAGAGCCACTGTGTGCTCTCTCGTTGATGGCTTAGGCTTTTCCCTTTTGTTGCAAGTCGCTTAGTGTAAGAACCTTAAAACTTTGTAATTTCATTGCTTTGGTAATGAAATTCGGGCGTGGCCCATAGTGGGAAAAACATAGCAATTTGCTAAAACTCGGTATTTGTAAGGAACCGTCCAAATTACCTCGACCAAACCGAGTTACCATCCAATGATCCACCCGGCTTAATCGAGATAACCCCGGTAGTCCCCGGTACGCGTCTCGAGCATCGCCCAGGAACAACACGCATATCGTATTTACATCGTGGTAACCATCACAAGGATACATGTGAGAGCAAATTTTAATCTTTAGTTTACAAGTCTTGATCATATTACAACAATTTCAAAAATTATAATTACAACTCATGACCATTAGAGCATGAGAGTTTTATTATTTATAAGAGAAGCAATTAACCATCTTAGATGTAGCCTAAGTCTAGGTGAATATCCTAACATGGTTTTCCTAGGTTGAGAGTTAAATATCGCAGTGGAAAAACATAAGGATATAAGATTGCAACAATGATGTCCTTGCCCAAAGACACCATCTGCACTAGTTTGGAGCAACCTCCAACATTCACCCACCTTGCTGACTCCGGCGGGATGAACGTGGTCGTCACTCACAAGAAGCAAACCTGCAAAACAACTTAACGGCAGCACCGTAAGTACATTGCGTACTTGCAGGACTTATCCACATACTATACATTTGGTGGATGCATGAGGCTTGTCAAGTTTTAACATTTGATAATAAAATGCGAGCATAATTTATCAAGTGAATAAGCAAAGACATAGCATCTATTTTCTATATCAAGCATCAATACAATTGCATAAATAAAGTGATCAAGTGTTCACGAGCTCAATCTTCCATGAGCCCTTCACGCAACTCTACGTTAAAGTCCAAGTACATGAGCGTGCTCCGTGACCTGGAGCGAGGCTATTGCAATAAATTATAACCCTGCAGGGGTGTACAACTTTTCCCACATGAGACGCAAGACCAACGACCATATCCTCGGCCTAGGATAAGTGTTAATTCATGCCCTCGACCTTTCACATACCCGCACCCCACTATGATCGGATGGCCGAAAGTGTATAGGTGCACCGAACACGGTCGATCACACCTCATCCCACTCCGCTCCTAATTCGTTCAAGGTACGGTGCGACTTATGCTACTTAGCTTACCGACCCATTATGAGCATGTGGTTTGTACGGAAAAGTGCTCAAGTATCACGGCGATAACGATCGGGTCTTAATCGACTCAAGCAAGCCTATGCCACTTGGATTCACTCCCAACATGGCCCTAGCACACTTGCTCAAGTCTCGAATCATATTCATAGGGCTCAAATTTTATCCATTCATGACTGCTCAAGTATTAATTAAGAAAGCATACTATAACTCGTGAGTGGTGGTGACCTTGCCACCTCTCGACTTCTACCGACAACTAAGCATGACTAAGCAATTATAACGATATTTCTAACATACATACTTTCACTAAATAAGTTGAGCTAATTCCAAGAGTTGTCATGTCTAATAGGTTCTACACATTGCATATGTCTAGATAGAGCTAAGCCCATGCACAATTATTAATAAGTAATAGCAATTCACATTCAGAAAACAGAGTGAGATATATCGGTGCCTGCCTGAGATCGGTGCTCCAAGAACGTGACACTCGGGAACGTCATCTACGAGATTAGATGAATGCATGAATTAGAAACGATGACAAGACTGTATATGCATATGAGATGTGATGACTTATGACAATTAAAGGATAACATGCTCCAAGGTCATTGTGCAAGCAATCAAGGATTTGGAATTAATGTGCACAAGCAATTGCATTGGGTAAAAATGTGCAAACAATTATTCACAAGTGCACATAACATTCTAAGTTATAACATGAGAAGGCAATCAACATTAGTTGTCCTATTTTAGTTTCATGAGTTATCATATAGTTAGATTGGTACAGCATAAAGCATTAATCATGGGATTTATCTCATGATTGTTATCAAAATTAAATAGTTGATCATGCTTAATTAAGTTAGTTAGTCACACTAGTTAATCATCATTAGACCAATTAAGAATTAAAGACAAATTGTAGCATCACATGTGAAATAGGAGTAACTTTCTAAATGAGAAGTTATTTGATCCCATTATACTAACAAAGGCAAGACATAATTATTTTGCTTGTTTATAACATGGAGATTTCTAGTCACAAGAGCATATCACATTTAGTTGAATTAACATAAAAGAGTTTGTAGATCACATGAGCACACAAGATTTACTAAGCATGTCCAAGCAACTATACCTACAACAAGGATATCCAAAGTTGTCTCATTCTATTGCCTTGTCATGATAGGTAATTAATTAAAGACAACACATCATGGTATATGTAACTAACAAGATTGTTTTTCATGATTTTATAAGTGTTATGAAGTAATTAATCATACAACTAAGTAAGCAAAGTTAGCTTCATAATTTTTAGACTAGTAGAGAATTAATTATGCAACAACAAGATAAGCATGCATGAGATTAAACTAGAGATTAGAGTAATCATTTTTGAAGCAATCATATATTTAACTGGTGCGAAACATCATGTTGACACTAATGTTTGTTTCTTAGTATTTTGAGCATTATAGAAATAGTCATTTTAACATCTCATACATATAGCAATGCAAAACTTGGAGTATTATGAGTGCATAGAAGAAGTAAACTATTTTTCGCACACAAGCACATCAATTCAGAATATCAAATACAAGGTCAGACACTTAAATCCTACACAAAACAGAGTTTTATTCACATTTTATTGCAAAGGAAAACCGCAAACATATTGTCAAGTTCCCGAAAATGCGATTGCCATGATTCCGGCGACCGATTGCAATGAGATTTGTTCCTAAACCTTCCTTAGATGATGGAGATTCAGTTTTGTATCATAGAAACAACATGCATCGAGATTTGGATGACATGCACCATTAATGGAGGTAAGCTTCCATGGGGGATTAATGGAGAAGCTTCGAATGGAGGAGATAGGAAGGGCAAACCATTGGAGAACCTCACCTAGATTAGGGAAGGACGATTCAGAGAGCCGCAGGTTGGAGTAGAGCGGCAAGGAAGGAGATCGGGCTTCATCTTGATTCACCGGAGTTGGGGAAGAACACGAAAAACAACCTGATACAGCTTACCCTTGGGGAAGATGGAGGGCGTCGTGGAGGAGGGGGAGAAGCTCACCCTTGGCTGGCTAGGGCTTGGCCGGCAAGACTGCACTCAGGCGGACAACGGCGAGGCGGAGTGGCTCTGGTCGCGGGAGAAAAGAACGAGAAACAGAGAGGAACGGTAGAGGATGGGGCGCTGGGTTTTTTGTTCGGAACTGATGGGGTCCGTCCGTGCGGGACCCGCGAGGCAGGGGGCGATGGGAGGGGGCGACGCGTCCACGGGAGGACACGCAGCACAGCAAGCAGCCCAAATTGCGGAGAGGGCGTATATGTCCGGGTGTCCAAAGCAATTTTGTGAAGAAGTTTGTCTGAGGTCTCAAAGGAGTCCAGAAGGTTTTTCTCACTTGAGGAACGAGGTGATGGAGCACTTAGATGATAAACTGATATAAAAACTACTCATTTTGTAAAATCAAAACAACACATCTAGAGATCGCTAAAAATCATGAAACTTTTTAGGTAAATTCTATAAATCATAAGTAATCCATTTTTACTTAGATCTAGTATCATAGCTATTGTAGAATTGAGATGAAAATTCTTCCCGGATGATGTTTTTGAGATTTCAGGTAAAACTGTTTGTCATCAAAATGATCTGTAAAAATTTAGGAGAAGATACCTAAATTCGTGTTGGAAGAAGAAGATCAAGGTATCTCGCAACATAGGTTCTATGGTAGAAATCTAAGATGTTTCACAAAAATGCATATTCACTTTATTTAATGAATTAATAAAAAAAGCAAAGGCATTCAAACAAACATAAAAATTTTATCTTAGCAAAAACAATTATGCTCATGATGCAAGACTAACATTGAAATTACATTTTGGGCTGTTACAGTATTCCATAAGTTTCTAGTCAAAGGAAAATAAAATATTAATACTAAGGGAAGCTGGCATGGTTCATAGTCAGACATCTTTCAGAGATAATATGTCAGGATAGCATTTATACATATTATGTTTCTCTCTGTTGTCATTCATTTAAGTACAGTGACCTTTTATCTTTCATGCTACGAATTGTCCCGACAGTACTGACCTGAAAATAATAGGAATTTAACATATTTGATGATTTTATATTATCATTATTGCCTAATTTGAAGTCTCCCCCTCTCTTGATCTGTGTTTTGCTTGTTATTAGAACTGGATTTATCTTAGCTAATTCTTAGGAATAATGTAGCTTTAAATATTTTCATAGATGTTAATTAGAAAAGTAATTTTAAGCTAACAGTCTGGACGGATGTTAGGATCCTCGCCAGAGAGTTCAAGCCGCCTCCTTTCAAGAGCAAAATGCACAGGACGGGATGAGAGATTTCACCTGGGGTAGAGGAGCCGCAGAAAGCGGCCGGTTGCCACTTTGCTGCGGGTGTCGGTTGCTTCCGCCGACGGTTGCAGGGGGTGATGGCTCCGGGCAGGGCCGGCTGCGGGTTGGGTTCGGAGCCGACCTAATAGTATCTCCAAGAGTATGTTAAAAATTTCTTCCTCAAAATTATGTATTGGAGTTTCACTAAAATATTTTCTCCCAAAATCATATCATCTCATAGCAGACTGCTAATAATAGAGTTCTCAATATTTTAAAAGTTCTCCACGTCAGCACGTGTGGGTCCCATTTTTCTATTTTTAACATGCACGGGCCCACTTCCGTCAAGCCTTGACCCTCTCTCTCCTCGGTCTCCTTCCGATCTGCGGCGGGAGCAGCGATGGGCGTTGCGGGAGCGGCGACCGGCGCGACGAGCTCTCTAGCAGATGCTGCAGCTACCAGCCTACCACCTTGTAGAGGAGGTGAGGAGGCAGGCCTCCGGCGGGCAAGGCGCAGAGGAGGTGAGGAGGCAGGTCACCGCTACTGCGGGAAGGAGAGCCCTGCCTTGCTTTATTACTGCTCCGGAAGCCGCCGCAGCATGCCAACATAGTTCCAGAAGCAAACCTGCTGGCTGCTGCTACTGCATCTCTCTATCCAGGGGCTGAATTCGTTTTCTTTTTTCGTGTCCGTCGAGGTCCGGCGAGACTGGCAAGATTTAGGACAAGTGATGGTCAGCTGCTCCGTCGACAGAGTTTGCACGCAATTAATTAACTGGTACAAAGAATCAATCGATGATGAGCACCCAACAATGGTTTCTCAATTTCGTCACCATGAACTGTGAGCGCGGGATTTATTTTTTGCGCCACATCGATCTAGGAGAAGTTGTTTTGCAGTCGATGGAGAACCTTCCCTGGCTGTCGACGGGCTGCTCGTCACCGACGGCCACACGTACGACGGCCACGGCGACCCCGGAGCAAGTGGGGGTCAACGCCTAACGGGTACTCACTCGCCGCCGCCCCCGAGGAATTCGAGCCCGCCGTCGGAGCAACCCGTGCACCGCGTCTTGTTTGGGCCTGCCGGACAGGACCAGTTGGCCGTGGGGTCTGCGTCTGCCGCCCCTCGTCACCGCTGCCTTGTTCCCTGCTGTCGCCGCCGTTGGTAGGCACGAGAAAACTCGCGGGAAGGATACTCACCGAGGGGTTTGTTGAGACCGATTGGGGGAGGATACACCACCCGCAAATATGCGCCACGACGGCCTCCATATTCGCAGCCCGAAAAGATAAGGGAAGTTTAGGGGACTGTTGGAGTGTATTTTTTTTCCCTATTTTAGCCCTAAAACAGATATTAGCAGTGGGATTAGCATTCTCTTGGAGATGCTCTAAGGCCTCATTCAGTTACATAGGATTCGTTCCGGACCAGGAATAAAAATATAACAAGAGATTTATGATAGATACAACTAGAGACCGGAATTTATTCCAAGCCGGAAACTAATATATTCACAAAAGGTACACCAAGAGATCGGGATAAATTCCACACCTCTCGACTCATGGATTGATTCCCGGTGTCATGTTGTATCTATCATGAGTATATTAGTTATCGACCCAGAATAAATCCTGATCTTTTGTTGTATCTATCATGAATTTTTTTGTTATATGAATCATTCTCGGTCGGATTGATTCCTATGTAACCGAACAAGCCCTAATGCACAGTTGGGTCCTCCTCCCTCGACTTCGCTTGGCTCAGCTCGAACCAGACCCATACCTCACCAGTCACCAGTAAACATGCTTTAATTTACACCGTTGATGCACGATCGGACATTCGGACGGCTGCGTCGCCTTTTCTTTCTGACTAGGGCGCGTGCTGCCTTCTCTGACCCAACAGGCGCCCCAACCCAAACCAAGCCCCCGCGCCTGCGCCGCCACTGCCATCACCGCTGACAGCATCCCACCGTTCTTCTCGGGCACCCCTTCGGCAGCATCCTCGGTCTTCCCCATAATATATCTGTGCAAGAGTGCTTCTCTAAGGCCTTGTTTAGTTGGCTAAGGGCCTGTTTAGTTAACTAAAATTTTGCAAAAGATCCACCTCAGTACAGAAGATTGTTTGTTTGGTAAATATTATCCAATCATGGACTAACTAGGTTCAAAAGATTCGTCTCGTGATGTACAATGTAACCTGTGATTAGTTAATTTTACCTACATTTACGCTCCGAACATATGTTTTGGTGTATTTAATGTGATGTGATGGAGAGAGAGTTGAAAAAGTAGCAAAATTTTGGCTAAATTTTAGCCAACTAAACAGGGTCTAAATTTTCCAACTTTTTCTCCACTCTCTCCATCACATCACATTAAATACGCCAATAACATGTTGAGTATTAAATATAGGTAAAAATAACTAATCACACGATTTGATGTACTCTTTGCGACACGAATCTCTAGTTAGGTCATGATAGGATAATATTTACCACAAACAAACGAAACGCGAGAGTTTCAAACGTCAAGACAAATTTTTCACCGAACTAAACAAGGCCTAAATCTCTAGTGCTAAGTCTGCTTGTCCCTCCTCTGGATCAGTGGAAACCCACCTGTACCAACCTTACCCCCATTTCTTGGTAAGTCTTCATTGATTCCACGTGCTCCAAGTTGAATCTGTCGGAGGAATTTATGCTTCCACGCATTTCTTGTATAGGCCGTTCATTGTCTTAGCTGCCCATCTGATTGTTGTACTGGTATTTATTCAGTATTTTCACTTACTGTTGCTATCCTTATGGCTGGATAGTTGGGTACTTGGATATGGGACTCTACAGCCATATTTGGTCAATTGCCAAGAAGAATGTGATGGCAGTTCTACTTGGCATCACCATTTCCGATCGTTGTGTGGCATTCGTCTCGGTGACTGGTGAATCGATGCATCCTACATTCACAGCGACCGAGGAGCGTGAAGGCCTATTTTTGGTTCAAACAAATACTGCCCACAGCCCACGCGTATATTTTTGGCCCAAACAACAATACTGCCCACAAACACTGCGTCGCGACAAGCCCAGCAACCGTCGACAAAACAGGCCCGCTGCTGTAGCCGGTGAGCTGTGAGATGCTATCAAATTTCTCGAATCATGGTGATCAAATCCCACTCCCAAACGTCCATTTCGTCCACTCGTATACTCGTCGAAGCTTGAAGAAGCGGGTGTGTCTGATTACCAGGAGGCAGGAGCCTCCTACTGCAGCTTCCCGGAGGATTTTAGGTCCAGAGACCAGAGTCCAGACGACGAGAAAGCTCCAAGCATGCGGAGTTCCAGTCACGGATTCAGGAAATCAAATACTGTTGCTCATAACCTGTAGCAGAGCTAGCCTGTTCTTTCAGTCCAGGTCGCCATCAAAGTTCTTAAAAGGTCCCCCCATTCGTCCTCCTCCCCGCGTTTCCCGTGCCACGTGCCGAGCAGCGCTCGCTCCCGCGCCCAACGCTTGCTCCCGCGCCCAACGCCGCTCCAGCACCCCGCCGACACTTTTGTAAAAAAGTCTCTCGCTTTATTGGAATTTGCAAACAAATCATGCAACCCAACCCTAACCCTCTCCCTCCCCACCTGTCTCTTCCCCGCCGCCTCCTTCTCCTCCCCACGCTCCGCCGCCTCCCCGCCTCCTCTCCCGGCTGCTTTCCCGCCTCTTCTCCGTCGTCACCGCTCCGTCCGCACCTTTCCTCACCCTTGCGACATCGGCCACCACGGATCCTCCTCCTCGCGACGTCGCCGCTACCGCATCCCACCCTCCCTGCTGGTCTTCGTGGCACGCTGAGGTGCGGATCCGGCGAGCCGTGGTAGAAACTGCTGCCGCCGGTGCGGTGGCCGCCAAAGAAAAGCAAACAAGCTAGCGTGAGGAGGCAATCCGGAAGGAGCGTAAAAAGGAAAAGAAGAGGAATGAGAATTTCCTGCAATTTCCACTTGGTACCACATCCTAACCAATCCCTTTGCTATGTTCTTGGCTTGAGTTGTTAATTTTCCCATCTTCGTGTTTATGCACTTTATCGTTTTCATTTTAGGAAAGGTGAAGCAAATAAGCAACAAGTGTTCTACCGCAATCACATTCTGTGTGCTTTCTTATCATTCTACCCGGCGATGCAACCTTGCAATCAAGATTCTAGATGCTAGGGATCCATGATGCTACTATTAGGGGCACTTCGTTGGAGTCATCATAAAATTGGGGCACCTTGGGCAGGATATGAGTATATGATGCATAGTTAGTTGCTTAAACCTTTTCCAATTCTGAAGTACTTAACTGCACGATGTACTATTACTAGCCTATATATCTTTTTGGAAAAATCGAGGACAATTCTACCCCCTTTATGGATATGTTTTGATTTATGCAGATATGCAATGGAGAATAATATTTTGGAACTTAGAAATCTAGAGCCAGAGTCGGTACAATTCTTCCAAATTTCCATTGGTTCTGTTCATAATGGACAAGTCTTGAATTGATACAGAGGCAAATGAAGCTATTGGTTTTTATTATGTATGTACAAAGGTACATCCGTACATAAATAAATAGTGCAAATTTAACTAGGAAATGTCATGGAAGAGCTTGAGACACATTTCTGATGCCCAAAGTTGTTTTGGATTTTTCGTGTATTATGGTTAGCAGAACTGTGTCGATCTTAGGTTGTTCTCAAATTTTGTCTAGACCCATTTAGACTTTTTTTTCCAAGAATTGTATTATGTGGTAGTGAGACCTGCATTCACATAAATCAGTGCTATCCTAAAGGAATGTAAAGACAATGAAATTCTC
Organism: Cenchrus purpureus; assembly: GCA_022644695.1. Lineage (NCBI taxonomy): Eukaryota > Viridiplantae > Streptophyta > Magnoliopsida > Poales > Poaceae > Cenchrus > Cenchrus purpureus. The sequence goes on along the minus strand of CP053458.1, from coordinate 26,520,889 downwards.
AAGTACTATCCTATCGTGCATTTTCATGTATTATGTGGTAGTGAGACCTGCTGATAATGTATAATGCATTTTCTCTAAAGGAATGTAAAGACAATAAAATCCTCAAGTACTATCCTATCATGCACTTGGCAGCACATTACTTGACTTGCTGTTTTGGTGATTGCGCCAGCTCTTAGCACATAGATGAATAGAAAGGTACAACACTATGTCAGTGGTTGCCAGTTTTGATGCCTGAGCGGCTGAGCCTGGAAGTAATGCTGAGATAATTTCTAAGCTCTGTGCTATAGCTGTTTAGATGCAAAGGCACTTTAAACTGAATATCTTGCAGAGGAAAACTGAATAGCTCTGCTATAGCTCTTCGTAGGTTTTGATGGTACTTTCATCTATCTTCTTTTTTTATCTTGAAAATATTCTCTACTTGTAGACCATTATATATTGCTGTGGTTGTGAGATATATTTGCATGTTGCTAATCTTTGCATCTTACCAGCTCTGGTAATCAATAATTGGCAGCTCTCATTGCAGAGGGATTCCGATTTTACTGAAGAGAGGTGAAATAGGCTGCAGAAAATCACTTGTATTTGCAGTTCTTCATTTACATGTATATAGGACGCGCAACGCGCGCCGAATTGTCTAGTGTGTGAAATGTGAATCGGATGCTGGAGCCTACATGTACCATTGATCTACATGACTAGTGCTACATGTAAACGTTTCGAGTGTCATCCGTGAATAAGCTCCTGCTTTTCGCTAAAAGGAAAAGCTGTGATGCGATGGGTTGCTTTACTGCTGGGCGATAGTTTTAACGCAGATGAGGCACGGCTGTGAGCAATAGGATGGATTTGAACCACACTGCAGCTGGCTTTGCTGGCTAGCTGCAGACCTGCAGTGATGCTATCAGTCTTTAGCAGTTGTCTTACAGTGGTACTGTAAGGCTGACCGCACCGGTCGTACTCCATATCCATCCCCTAAACGGAATATTTCTGTCTGGTCATCGAAATTTTACAGTCTCGGACCAATTCTCCCGCACCCATCATCCCTTATATCTGATACTCCAAACCAACTACCGAAATGCGGACCCACATGTCAATCTCTCTTATTTACCCCACCTACCCCTCCCATCTCTCTCCGTTCTCTCTCCCCCACGTCCCACCTACCCAGCCGTCCGAGTCCCTCTTCCTCTCGCTTTCTCCGCTGCCATCTCCACCGCCGCCGGACAGAGCTCCCTTGCGCCTCGCTGCCACCACCCATCGCTATGTTTCATCAACGCCGGGCGCCTCCTGCGGCCCTCGGGCGAGGGACAAGGAGCACCTCTTCGGCACCTCCAGATCCCGCGGCAAAGACGTGCTGCGGCTCCTGCGCTCCCCTTCTCCCGCGGAGGCGGAGCTCGAGCTTGGGCTCGGCGGTGACGGCGATTTGAGGCTAGAGCTCCTCCCCGGCGCGGGATCCGAGTCGGGCGCTGCTGGCAGCCGCGGTGGAGGTCGAATAAGGCCTCGATTCGGCGCGACGGCGGCGGCGGCCACTCCTCAAGCGACGACGGCGAGCCGCGGAGCACGAAAGCGGCCGGCTCAAGGACGAGGAGCGGGGCGGCGAAGCTTCCCTCACGGCCAGGCGCGCTGCAGGCGGCCTCCTCCGGCCGGCCGAACCCTCCTCTCTCAAGGCGTCGGCGTAGGAGGAACTTGAGGCGGCGGCGGAGATCTCGTGGGAGGGGGGCTGCTCCTCCCGGCGACCGAACCTCGGGAGCAGCGCGGCCCCTTTTCCTTCGCCGGCCTTGAGCAGGCCTCTCGCCTCCCGTCGACGACGCCGAGGTGAGACGCGCCGAGCGGGTTCTCTTCCTCTCCCTCTCGTGGCGTCCCTCCTCTTCTTCCTCGGCCGTCGGCGTGGAGCGGCGGGTGGTGCGGATGGTGCGGTTGATGGATGGCGCACGGCCGGCGGGTGCGCTCCCCATCCGGCGCCGTTGGCTTAGGCGCTCGGACTCGACGCCAGAATGGGAGATACGGACGCGAACGGAGCGTAGCGCTATGAAGCGCACGCAGAGGAAAACGCCAAAGAGCAACGCTACGCCTGGCACGCCGCATAAACGTTCGTATCAGGTGCACCCAAGACCAATATCTTTACGTGCAACTAACTGTGCAAACTTGTAATTTGAATTACATGATGTTGATGTAGTACATGTAAACCAATGCAATATTTCTCTTGACGAGAAAGCAACAATGCAAGGTACGAAAACATGAGGATCCAATCAAAAGAAAATTGAACCGGGTCTGAGGGGCAGCAGCATCTCTGCAACCAGATCTCGATCAAGGCGGTACTTACTTGTTCTACATAGTTTACACACAAGCACTAGGATCCAACACCAACGTCCTATCTAGAATCTCGTCAAGCAATGCAAGCAGAAGTAAATCTGGAAATAAAACATCTCTGTCGATCGTGCCTCGACAATAATCTAACATGGCCCGGCCAGGCCTGCGGCTCTGATGAAGTCGCTGCCATGAGCCCGTAGGAATGCGCGCCGGTGATCGTGCACCCAACACACGTCGCCTGTAGTGCCACTTGACTGATGACGCTTGGTTTTTTTTTATGCTGCTAACTAACTAAACAAATCCTTCCCGTTTGGAAGGGTTGACAAATGGCGGCTCTCCGTGCGATTAGAGGGCAACGAAACCAACCCTGAGACTTTGCGCCGCTACAGTCTACACGAGTCACAGACTCATGGGACCAGACGTCCTAAGGTACGTGAGGTCCACTACGGAGCCATATGAGATGCCACGGACGTCTGGAAATGATAAATGCTTCGGGGCTCCATCCAGCCCAGGGGACACTAGTCCAGGCCGGGCCCCGGGGACCCGAAATGATGGCCGTGCGCATGGGGGAGCAGTCGAGCAGATGCGCGATGCGTCGTCGTGTCTCATGGATGGATGCTATATGATACGGTGTCCTCTGATTATCTTTCTGGCGGATCTCTGATGAACCTAGTAAACTCATGCACTTCTCGTTCCGTCATCATGTTGCCGATGGCGACGTTCGTCCATCCGATCCATCCGATGAAAACAAAACTGGATCCTTTAGTATTGTATTGTAGGGGCCATTTGCATGGCACAAGACAGAAGAGCATCAACAACAGCTCGATCGGTCCAAAACAATCAAACTGGGTACGTACACGCGTTAAGCACAGCACATTAGTTTGAAATTACCAACACGTCAAGGACTCCGGGGCCCACATGCCTTTTATGCCTTTCGTTTAAAAAAAATAAAAAAGAAAACTCCCCTCCCGGTTTACGACGCCCGACCGGGAACGGACCCGACCCGGGTCAAGCGCAGCAGGCCTTGCACCGGGGCCAAAAAATTCGGCACCGGGGGCCACCACTGCTAAACTACTCTATCAACGGCGCTAGTGTCGGCAGAACAGCGTCGTCCTTTAGGGATCTGGTGGTGCGCCACGGCGTGGGCGTGACCTCCCTATGTCCTGTGCGGCTGTGCCCTGCTCCAGTCCAGGTCCAGCCTCCTCTGCAGGCTGCAGCCGGCCGGCGCGTCACCGCCTGTCCCGGCCGCTGCCACGCGGGCCGTGACGCGCCACCGACGGCCCGCACGTTTGTCTGCGTGGCCGGCCGCGGCCCGATCTCAGTTTGTATCTGTCGGTGTCGCCTCTTCCTCAGTTCCACGCCTGCCCGCGTGGGCTCGCGTCTGCGGGAGCCTGTGGGTTTCGCGCACCTGTCCCTTGGATCCATGTGACCCGCTCGCTTGCTTGCCCCGGCGATTGATGATGACCTGAAACAGGCCGCCGTAAACAAAGCGCATCGGCAATGATAAAAAGCGGTCAATTGTTCTTTTCTTCCTTCGTACTACGTACTCCATGAAATGACACAGTCCGAGACGGAATGTAGGTCGGTGAAACGTGAAAGGTCCACTATACTACTTACTAATTCGTGCATTTTTTTTTGTTTAATTCTCTACAGGTCAACTTGATGATGCGTTCCGAGTGCAATTTGCAATGGTCGTTGACCAACAAAACATTTTTTTTATTTGTATTTTGTAGAGACTCTCTCTGTTGTTGAGAGAGTTTGTTGTCACTAACATGACGGCCACAACCTACGTCTACATATGCTGCTAAACTATACTATACATGCATTATGTTCCATTACATTGATCAACGCTTGGTGGTCAGCGACATGTTCCATCTGGTTGACTCTACCACCTTTGCAATGCAATTGCCTTGTCGATTGTCTTGAAACTTCAGCTCCCAGTATGGAACGGCAAGGACTTTTATGCCGAAAATCTCGTTCCCAGTTTCCAAACCCGCGGCGTCGTCAATTTCCGGCGGCACATTTCGTGGATTTCGTCACGCGACATAAGCTGGTTCCCATGTCACAGCAGTGGGCCACTAGTAAAATCACTAATCAGTAAAAATCAAAATACTAAACAGATTCGCGCAGGTGACTGTAAAATAATCTCCGCCCCTTCCCCATCTGTCAGTCTGTCACCTGCGCGCGCGCACATATTCGTTGCGTGATTGCGTCCTCCGTCCTCGGTTGCCACCGCCACGTCCAGCGCTGCCACGGCTACGCGCACGCCACTACTACCCCACCTCGCTCCGCGGCAAGGCAAGGCAACCCAAGGCGGCCGCCCGCCACGTCTCCCCCGCCTCCGTCCCCACTCCGACCGGCCTCCGGCAATAATAAACCGGACCGGCCGTGTTCAACAAACCCCCTCCAAATCCGAGGAAACGTACAAAATCCCACGCCGGCCGCTAACGAAAGCCTTGTGCGCTCATCAGCCTCCCTCCGTCCCGTCCGGCGGTCCGGCCCCCCCGTAAAGCCAAACCAAAACCTCCCTTTTTCCCCCTCCGTTCCGCTCGCGCGATCCGCCGATCCGGTTTCTCCGCGCCCGGTCGCGAATCCCGTCCCAATTCCGCCGCTTGTTCCGGGTGTAATCGGCGTTCAGCCGGTGGCGTTGATGCGGCGTGGCTCGGGCGCCGGGGGCTGTGATTTGAAGCTGTCGGTGCGGCGGGTGGTGTGTTGGCGCGGGCGCGGCGGTCCTCCATGAGGCGGCGGCCGGTCCTGCCGTCCCACCACGACGACATGGAGAAGGGTGGCGGGAAGCCGGCGTCGTCGCGCCTCTGCTTCCTCGCCACGCTCTGCGCCATGTTCTGGGTACTAATCTTCTACTTCCACTTCGCCGTCGTCTCCACGAGCCCGACGCCTCCGTGGCGCAGGCCGCCGAGGTGCGCATTGCCCGCGCCCGCGGCCAGCTACCGGTACCTGACGGCGCCGACCGCCTCGACCTTCCCCTCACCCCGCCCGCGCGTGCGTCGGAGCGGCCGCCTTCTCTCACGCCCCCCAAGGAGAAGGAGGAGGAGGAGGTGAAGCCCGCCGCCGGAGCCCGCCAGGTGGAGGCGCCGCCCGAGGTGGCGGTTTCCTACCCCTTCGAGCGGGCGCTCAAGACGGCGGAGAACAAGAGCGACCCGTGTGGCGGCCGGTACATCTACGTGCACGACCTGCCGCCGCGGTTCAACGAGGACATGCTCCGGGACTGCGAGAAGCTCAGCGTCTGGACCAACATGTGCAGGTTCATGAGCAACGACGGCCTTGGCCCGCCGTTGAGCGACGAGGAGGGTGTCTTCTCCAGCACCGGGTGGTATGGCACCAACCAATTTGCCGTGGATGTTATCTTCGGCAACAGGATGAAGCAGTACGAGTGCCTCACCAAGGACTCGTCCATTGCCGCTGCGGTGTTTGTGCCATTCTATGCTGGATTCGACATCGCAAGATATCTCTGGGGTTATAATACCTCGGCGAGGGACGCCGCGTCGCTTGATTTGGTGGATTGGTTGATGAAGAAGCCTGAGTGGAATGTGATGGGTGGGCGTGACCATTTCTTGGTTGCAGGGAGGATCACTTGGGATTTCAGAAGGCTGACGGAGGAAGAGTCGGATTGGGGCAGCAAGCTGCTTTTCTTGCCGGCTGCAAAGAACATGTCGATGCTTGTGGTGGAGTCGAGCCCATGGAATTCCAATGATTTTGGAATACCATATCCTACATACTTCCACCCTGCCAAGGATGCCGATGTCTTCCTTTGGCAGGATAGAATGAGGAGCTTGGAACGCCCATGGCTCTTCTCGTTTGCAGGCGCTCCACGTCCTGGTGATCCAATGTCCATCAGGGGACAACTCATAGATCAATGCAGGAGCTCCAGTGTTTGTAAATTGCTGGAGTGTGACCTTGGGGAGAGCAAGTGCCACTCCCCGAGCACAATCATGAAAATGTTTCAGAGTTCTTTGTTCTGCTTGCAGCCTCAGGGTGACTCCTACACAAGAAGATCTGCCTTCGACTCCATGCTGGCTGGCTGCATACCTGTTTTCTTCCATCCTGGTTCAGCGTACGTCCAATATACATGGCATCTTCCAAAGAACTATACAAGGTACTCTGTCTTCATCCCTGAAGATGACATCCGTTCGAAAAATGCCAACATTGAGGAGAGGCTAAAAAGTATTCACCCAGATGTGGTCAAGAACATGAGAGAGGAGGTCATCAATCTAATACCAAGGGTGATATATGCTGATCCAAGATCGAAGCTGGAAACCTTGAAAGATGCATTTGATGTTTCCATAGAAGCAATCATTAACAAAGTGACAAATTTGAGAAGAGATATCATGGCAGGCCAAGAAGATAAAGATTTTATCGAAGAGAATAGCTGGAAGTATAGTCTGTTGGAAGATGGACAGCGGACAATTGGACCTCACGAATGGGATCCATTCTTCTCGAAACCCAAAGAAAAAGGTGGAGATTCTAGCAGTTCATCTGCTGAAGCTGCCAAGAATTCTTGGAAAAGTGAACAAAGAGAACAGAATTAAACCACAAGCCATATCATCTTGGAGATGTGATAAAGGGGGCAGAGTTAGCTACACTCTCTGATGATGCTGTGATGCAAATACATTGGACATAGGTCAAGATCCAGTAGTTATGGTGATCATGAACATCACTGATGATCTAGTTCACCCTACAGTTGTACGAAGCCATTCCACCAAAACTACTTTGGGGAAATTTGGCACAAAGGCTTTGCTTACCCCTATAAATACCATTTTCCACACTAATTTTTGTTTGATGTTTTTGCTAAATAATCCTTTGTAAGCTCTTACAGGATTTAGAGGTATACCGATTTTGTTATTGTATTACCTTTTTTTGTCGTGTTTAGAGCTATGTCCTTAGATCTGTGGATATACTATTTCAGTCTGTTCATATGTTCAGTTAGTATGTAATCAATCAAAGAGGGGCACATGCAGACAAATTTCTCATACAAGATGCTCTGATGTTCAGTTATAAGTGTTTTGCAAATATGAGTTTTGAGATAACTCTGCTTACAAAATGGCAGCTCAGTTCTTTGTTTGTTTGTAGTAACTTATATCACTATTTATCTTGTAGTTTTGACATCCTGTGTTTTTTATTATTCTTATTAATCTTTAACAGGCCTAGGGGCCTGCCTGTAGTTCTCAGATTGATGATTCTATTCTAGTTCTGTAAGTATTGATGACTTGATCTTTTATTTATTGGGATGTAAAGACTGGGCCAAATTCCATGAATGTAAAGACTGGGCCAAATTCCATGAGTTCCTTTGCCTGCTTGGATCATGCAAGATCTATGTGACCATGTTGGACCACGTCTCATCTGAAACTATCTCTTTCCTTCAAATTATGTTTTCATCTAACTGGAGAATCAGAAGCATATACAAGTTCCAGTTATCTTGTTGTGAGTTGAATTTGTTTCACCAAGATGGCCCTTCTTTCATAAGCAGACTTTTAACTCTTCTTTGTGAATGCGTGGTTCGTCGATGAGCACACCATGACCTCCCTGGTATCAGGAGCGAAGGATGAAGCAGAAGAAAATATGGTCCTAAACCTCAGGTACATCATTCATCTCTGAACTTCCTTTACTAACAGTTACTACACTTGATCTTACTTCAAAGAAAAAAGTTACAACAGTTGAAATACAGTAGCCTGTGAGTTGCCTAGGAGTACATGTATTTGCCATGTACAATGGTAATACGGGGTATTACCTAAATTCTCTCTGATATGGACCACTGACAAGGGTATGATATTTTGAATTTTAATTCTCCATTTACCCATAGTGCAGTATTTGCTGTTGGTTCGTCGGGTGACGTGTTAATTATCGGTCATCTGTTCCTTCTTTTCACTTTAATGTGGTCCTTGCTGATATAAATGTGGGTTGGTTTATAGTTAGTACTGTACTCTGCTGGCAATCAAAATTTCTACAGATGATGAATTGAGGTTGGCATGCTTTCTGTGTAAAAAGCTGTTTTTACCAAAATTAATGTGCAAGGATTTTTGAGGTTTTCACTGTCTAGAAGAATCTAGTGTGCTCATTTATTCAGGAGTACTAGCTAGGCACACCTTTCAACTTTCATGTTGAGTGCCCTCCTCTCTACTTCTGTGTCTATCTTGCTCATGCCATGGACTGTATGTACTCTTGCACTGCATATAGATGCATGATGTTACAGTATTTGTTCTTGCAGCAAATGATTATTTTCCCAGTATTGTTATTTTAAATCTATGCAAATTGGAGCTGAGTCCTTGAGCATATTTTTTGTACCAAAAATTCAGGTGTCTGTCTCCTTTCATGAGGAATTTCAGGGTCTGTTGCTGATGAACAACCAGCCGTCGGTCGGTGGAGGAACTCAAGACTCGAGTTAAAAGGCCACATGGCCGTCGGCATCGCAAAGCTAGTAAAGGCAATAATGTCCTCCATGTTTGCAGGTTGCTGCTGATGTTTGGCATCAAAAAGCACGGCATTTTTCGATGTTTGGGACTCGAAATTAGGCCCATTAAAAGCAGGGATGGCGTCACCTCAAAGCATAGGATCCAACAGAGGGCTGACGGGTGACGGGAATCCTATATATCTTCCGGCCTTCTGGTGTTTGAGATCGTGTGAGGATGACGATCTCCTTCTTCCCGCTAGGTGGCTTATTTTGGCTTGGCCAGACAGATTAGGCGGGCGGAGATGGGGAGCCCGGTGGCGAGCTGAGCCTGGTGGTGAGGCCAAACCGGGTTAGGTTTCTGTTGGTTCTGAGGTCCTCCATGTCCCATGGACTAGAAGGGAGGTGGGGGCCGGGAGGACCGAGGCGGCGTTCGGCCAATGTGAGGCGAGGCGGGCAGCGGAGGAGTGTAAAGTGGCCTGGCTCCGGGCCGTTTGCAGGCGGTGGAAGGCGCTGGAGTTAGAAGCATCAGGCGGCAGTGGGGGAGGTGATGTGGGCGGTGGAAGGAAGAAGGTGTCGGAGGTAGAAGACACTAATGGGCTTTGGTGGGCCGTGCGATAGGTTGGTTTCTTATCTTCCGGAAGGGAGATAGGAGCCCCTGACGGGTAATGGCATAAAGCTTAAGGATTATTATTATATACTAGTGCATATCAATTTTTTTAGGCCGATAATTCGTTTTTAACAATTAACAATTCTTATCGATCCTAAAGTTTGGCTCTAACCTTGAATCTGGATATGTTATTTTATTAAGAGATTTTGTTATATAGTATTTGCACAAAACCTGTAAATTAGGAGGAACTGTAGAACTATGGCAGTATGCTGTGGAGTGGTGCTTATCAGGTGTACAATGGGAAGAAATCCTGAGGCTGAATTTATTTTGCAGGCCAAACTCGACCGTAATTAGGACCTACCGTGACGGCCCATTATGGTTTGTAAGAAATGGACCGTTCCCTAAAAAGATTTTGGGCCGAGCCCGTAAGAGAACAGAGCCACCGTGTTACAGTACAGCCCATCTAGCGGACCTTCTTCCCCCTCTTCTTCTACCAAAGGAAAGGAGTAAAAGGTTGCAAACTGGAGCGCGCATGTTTTTTCGGCGAGACGCCGAGAACCTAAGAGGCTAAGACCCAGAGTAACAGAGGTTCCAGAGCGCAGTAAGTGTTACTGACTTGTAATCTAAAATGTTTCTTTTTCTATTATTCAAAGGGACCAATTGCTTTACATCCTAAAATTGTAGAAGTATTAATCTCCTTTTCCCTCTGAACATAACCAAAGTATGAATCAAAACTATGTAAAAGATTGTACATGCGTGAACTACATACAGAACATACAGATCCGCTATCGCAGGATCCCCGGCTCACCCTCATCAGTCTATAGGTAACCGGAGTCCGGCGAGGTCGTGAACACCGGTTTGTCCTTGTCCACGACGGTGGCGGCCACCGTGGCGCTGCTGCTCTTGCGGCGGGGCTTGGCCTCGCCGAGCATGGTCACCACGTCCCTCATCGTGGGCCGGTCCTTGGGGGACTTGGCCGTGCACAGCACCGCGATGCGCAGCACCAGCAGCATCTCCTCCCGGACGTGGTCGACGCGGCCGCCGACGCCGGCGTCGAGCAGCTCCTCCACGCCGCTGTTGCTGCGCAGCCGCTCCCTGATCCACCCGACGATGTCCGTGCTGTCGCCGTACTCCGGCTCGATCGGCCGCCGCCCCGTCAGGAGCTCCATCAGGACCACTCCGAAGCTGTAGATGTCGCTCTTCTGATCCACCTTCAGCGTGTACCCGTACTCTGTAACAAGCAGCCAGATCAACATCAGTACGAGCACGAGGTTAACTTGCTGTTCGTGTCCTTGACGGCGGCAATTGCTACTGACCTGGCGCGATGTAGCCGTACGAGCCGGCGACGACGGACACGGTCTCGTGGGCGCGCGCCATGACGCGGGCGAGGCCGAAGTCGGCGATCTTGGCGTCCATGTTGGTGTCGAGCAGCACGTTGCTGGACTTGACGTCGCGGTGGATGACCGGCGGCCGGCAGTCGTGGTGGAGGTACGCGAGCCCGGCGGCGACGCCCGCCGCGACGTTGTACCGCGACACCCAGTCCACCAGCATCTTGCCCTTCCCCCGCCCGTGCAGCGCCTCCCACAGGCTGCCGTTCACCATGTACTCGTACAGCACCATGGTGTCCAGGTTGTTGCTCACGTAGCCCAGCATGCGCACCACGTTGCGGTGCCGGAGCCGCCCGAGGAGCTTCACCTCGGCGGCGAACTCGCCGCCGGCCTCCACGTCCTGGCGCCCGTCGGCCGTGGCCGCCTCGTCGGGGCACCCGGCCGCGCGCCACAGCTTCTTGACGGCGACGACGGCGTGGTGACGGGGCATGTCGGCGCGGTAGACCACCCCCGTGCCGCCCATCCCCACGATGTTGTCCTCCTTGATGCAGGCGAGCACCTCGGCGCTGGTGAAGCTCAGCCGCTGGAACGCCGTGAGGCGCCATGGCCACGAATCGCTACCGCCTTCCTCGAGGGCGGCATCGTCGCAGCACCCGCCATTGATGTACCAGCGCTGGTACACCTGCTTGCCGATGAAGACGACGCCGCACGCTACAATCAAGGCCGAGATTCCGATCGCCCACCCGGCGGCGATGTGCTTCATGTGTGACCGCCGGAGGCCAGACGCTTCAGACGAAGAAGCCCGCAGGGAGCTAGACCCGCACGGCGGCAGGACGCCACCGCACAGGCCCGGGTTACCGGCGAGGTCGTCGGGGTTGATTGTCCTCAGAAGACCCGTCGTTGGCACGGGGCCCGTGAGGTTGTTGTACGCCAGGTTGAGCATTTCGAGTGCCGGTGAGGTGCCGAAGTTGCTGGGTATCTCGCCGGAGAAGAAGTTGTTGGAGAGATCAAGCACAGACAGTGTCGACATCTTGGCGATCGCCGCAGGGATCTGACCGGTGAATTGGTTGCTCCGGAGGCTTAGAGAGACAAGCCTCTGGCAAGACGCGAGGCTAGCCGGAATCGCGCCCGAAAGCCGATTGCTGGAGACGTCGAGCGCGGAGAGCGACGGGCAGTCGCCGATCTCGTCTGGCACGCCGCCGGTCAGCTCGTTGTCGGCGGCCGCGAACGTCTGCAGCGTCGGTATGGACAGGATGTTGGACGGCAGCGCGGACCGGAGCTGATTGTGCGAGAGGTCGATGAAGGAGAGCGACGTCGAGAGCGCCAGGTCGTCTGGAATTTCCCCGGACAGCTCGTTGCCGGCGAGCTCGAGACGCTGCAGCCGCGGGAGCCGCCCGAGCCCCGCGGGCACCGTGCCGTTGAGCCGGTTGTTGTGCGCGCGCACGCGGACAAGCGACGAGCATGTGGTCAGGCCCGCCGGGATCGGCCCCGTGAAGACATTGTTGAACAGGATCAGCTTGGTCAGGTTGCCGCTGTCGCAGAGACCGGCGGGCACCGGCCCTGACAACGCGTTCGTCGACACGTCCAGCCACTGTAGCGGCTGCGCGCTGCCGAGCGACGGTGGCAACGGACCGGTGAGGGAGTTGTTCCACAGCTCCAACACCTCCAGCTTGGGGAGCTCGCCGATGCCCGCCGGGATACCGCCCTTGATCCTGTTGCACATGAGGTTGAGCAGCTGCAGGTTAGTGAGGTGCCCGAGCTCCGCCGGGATGGTGCCGGTGAGCGCGTTGTCGGAGATGTCGAGCATGACGAGGGAGGTGAGGTTGCCGAGCTCCTTGGGAATCGGGCCGCCGATGTTGTTCTTGTAGAGGTAGACGGTGTTGAGGTACGGCAGCCGGCCGAGCTCCGCCGGGATGGGCCCCTCCAGTTTGCCGATCGCCAGGTCGAGATACTGGAGGTTGGCGAGCTTGCCAATTGCGGCTGGGATGGCGCCGGAGAACTCATTGTAGCCAATGAGCAGCTGCTCTAATGCCGACATGTCGAACAGCTCGGTTGGAAGAGCACCGCCGAGGTTGTTACCGGAGAGGCCCAAGAACTTGAGTTTCTGGAGCTTGCCGTAGGACTTGGGGATCGTGCCGGAGAAGTAGCCACCCCTGAAGTCGAGCGTCTCGAGCGCGGAGGCATTGGCGATGTCGGCCGGGAGCGGGCCGGCGAAGTTGTTGCCCGACGCGTTGAGGTACGTCAGCGAGGCGCATGCACCGAGGCCGGCGGGGAAGTGGCCGGCGAAGTTGTTGTCGCTGACATCGAGCTCCTTGAGCGTCGGGATGGACACGAGCGCCTGCGGCAGCTCGTGCTCGAACGCATTGCTCTGCAGGACGATCGAGGTGAGGCCGGTGAGGCCGAGGATGTCGTCGGGGATGGTACCGCTCAGGTTCATGCCGGCGAGGTTGAGGCCGGTGACGACGCCCCGGGCATTGCACCGCACGCCATCCCAGGTACAATGTGACGAGCCCGACGCCGAATTCCAGCCCCGAGCTTCCCGTCGACGAGCGACGCCTTGATGGCAAGCAACGTCGCGGCCTCGTCACCGGCGGCATTGGACACGGCAATGCAGCACAGGAGGAGGGCCAAGGAGAAGGACAAAGGGAAGAACAAGTCTGAAGCGCTACCAAGCCTTGGTGTAGCACTTGTCATACTCGGTTCTTCAGTTCTTCCCTCCTCCTTCACTCCTCTGCCGCCGTCTCCTGCTCTCCTTCACTAGAAGTATTGTGTTTTCATTGCCGTGTTTGAAGCAATAGAGAAATGGAGGGAAACTCGCAGGAAAGTATATAGCCTGTGCCCTTGTCTATGATTAGGATCAGATTAATGGATTAATTTATGTGTTTGGAGAGGGATTGGGTGATTTTTTAAAAAAAATACTGCAAGGTGGCATGGCATGCTACTGCATTGGTATACTGCTGTGTTGCTGTAGTGTTAGGTACATGGGTTCAGTAGCCTCTGTGGGGCCTGGGGATAGCACAAGAACAGCTCGGTATGAGAGTGTAAAGGTTGGGAGGAGGCATGGACATAGGCTGGAAATGCTCTTGGAATTATTGAGAGCTTGGGGAGACATGGCCCATGTGGTGAAAGGAATGTGTGAAAGGCAGATTGGTTACTCGTCATTGGAGAGAGAAATTTGTCTTGCTGGGTTAAACAAAGGGGATTGCAATGATTGTGTAACACAGAACATGGGGGCTTCCATTAGAGTTTATTCGCTACTGTGTTCTTGTAGGCATAGTTGTTTTTCAGCTACGAATGATGTTGAATTGGAGTAGAATTCAGCCTGAGGGTGCAGTTCTTCCGCTGAAGATCTGAGGTACGCACGAATTTTCAGCAATTATCATATTATTACGGAATTTGAGTTTGGTGATTATTCGTTTTTTAAAAAAAATCATAATGAGATACTACTGGTACTTTGTAAAGTAGAGTAGTTATATTATGTCCTGAATTTGGAAAGTACTGGAATTCTTAAGGAGAGCTAGTATACATTCAAATAGTGGTATTGGCAACAAACCAACTCTATCAATGTCAGGGTGCTTATTGCGCAGGGCGTAGTTGTGGTTGGTCGGCGGGCGAGGAACGATCTGCCGGCGGCGGTGCGAGGAGGACGCCGTCGCTGAAGACGACGACGTGCGTGCACAGCAACTGCAAGGAGCGTGGAAGCGAGAGGAACAACAGGGACGCCAGAAGATCGAATTGATCTCCAAGCATAACCTCCTTGCTAGTAGGTTCAGTACATATATGAGTTGAGTTCTCCACACACGACACAACTGCTAAGATTACATCAAATACACAAACTGCTACGATTTGAAATTCAAACTAAAGACGTGGGAGCGTCCGGATGCTTCAGCTGATTCATTGCTTTCTTCCTCCTCCTCTCATATGTTATACCTGTCATAACATCTCTCCTCCTCGAAACGGCTCGTCTCGAGCCGGAAGTCCGGATGAGCTGCTTTGAATGCCTCAACAGGTTCCTGTGTTGCCTCGCTCGCATTGCCCGCCACTTGACGAGTACATGCCGGATGCCACGCCGGGAGTTTAGAATGCGCTCCGAGCCGTGGAGGTCGACCATTGTGAAGTGGTGGCAAGGGTGGTGTTGTTGCAGGTGGATCGCCATGGAATGGCTTCAGGACACCCACATGGAAGACATCATGTATGCGTGCACCATCAGGAAGATTTAGCTTGTATGGCGACCTCGCCAACGCTTGGAGCACTTTGAAAGGGCCTGCATACCTTGGGCTGAGTTTGCTTCTGCGACCCTGCAAAAGTGATTGAGCGGGCCTGTTGAGTATGCGGAGCCACACCCAATCTCCTACCTCAAAGTTAAGCTGTCGATGGTGATTGTCATAGTGTTTCTTTGCATATTGTTGAGCTTGTAACAGTCTGTCGTGAACATCTTTGAGGAAGGCATCTCGCTCTTGCATTAGAGTGTCGATTGTTGCGCTTGATGCCTCGGGTGTGTAAGGCAACACCGGTGGTGGAGCACGACCGTATACCACTTGAAAGGGTGTTGCCTGTAGAGCTGAATGATATGCTGTGTTATAACAAAACTCTGCCCACGGTAGCCAATCAAGCCAAGCTCGAGGTCTGTCTCCCGTTATGCATCTCAGATACATTGCGATAGTTTTGTTGACTTGGTCCGACCATCTGCTTTGGGGTGAAACGCAGGCTTAAGCGCAAGTCAACCCCTCGCCAGTTGAATATGTCACGCCATATATGTCCTGTAAACACGGATCACGATCATCGACTATTGAAGATGAAATCCATGCACCGACAATTTCGAGAAGAATGCCTTGGCGGAGAGCTGCAGTGTAGGGATGGCTCAAAGGAATAAAATGAGCATATTTTGAGAACCGATCAACCATGCTTAAGATGACGCTTTTCCCATGAACCTTTGGAAGGCCTTCAATGAAATCTAAGGAGATGTGCTGCCAAACAGTTGTAGGAATGTCCAAAGGTTGAAGTGCAGGGTTCTCTGTCTTATTGCGTTGGCATGTGGCACAGGTGCGCACAAAGTCGCGAACCAAGGTTCGGTCATTGTCGATGACAAAATCTCGGCGGAGGCGTTGAAGAGTTTTCTGGATGCCTTCATGACTCCGTGTGCGAGATGCGGGATCTGTGGGTAATGTTGCCGATGCTTTTGGGATGTAGACCCGTGCCTTTGTGGATTAAACCATCGTGTACTGACCACGGTTCACCTTTGTTGGCTACAATTGTATCACGTAATTCCCTTAGTTCAGTATTATTTTGAAGCTCTTCTCTGAGTTCTGAATAAAACTGAAATGTAGGAGTTGAAAGGACATGGAGAGTGCCGTCGTGTTGATCCCGTCTTGAAAGAGCATCCGCAACAATGTTGAGGCGGCGGCGATATTCTCGTGAAATCAAACCCGAAAAGTTTACCGATCCACTGGTGTTGTGGCACGTTGACAAGCGTTGATCAAGCATGTACTTGAGGGCATAATGATCTGCGAACTAAGAATTTGCTGCCCCAAAGATATGGTCGCCAATGGCTAACAAGCTTGGACTAAACCAACCAATTCTCGCTCATAAGCTGCAGTCTTCGTGTGACGGGCGGCAAAAGGTTTCTTCATCAAGAATGCTAAAGGGCCTGCACCTTGATGCGAATCAGCAACTCAAACCCAGTTCTGAGGCATCACAGTACCACAAATTGTCTTGACTAAAATCTGCAAATGCAAACAGAGCAGTAGACAGTCTTGTTTTCAATTTGTTGAAAGTCAAGTTGCTGACTCGGTCCATTGGAAGGCATCTTTGCGAAGTAATTGAGTGAGGGGTGCAGCTATGGTGCCGAAGTCTTTTATAAAACGTCGGTAATAGCCAGTCAACCCGAGGAACCCGCGTAAACCACGACTGTGGTTGTGGCCAAGTTATTCTTCGAAACTTTGTCTTGATCCATAGCAACACCATGGGCTGAAAGTGTATGACCCAGGTAGGCGACCGATGAAGTGGCAAACTCACACTTAGAGCGCTTGACATGTAAATTGTTGGCCCGGAGCACAGAGAAGACTGCTCTCAAGTGTTGTAAGTGTTCAGACCATGAAGAACTATAAATTAGAATATCATCAAAGAACACCAAGACGCACTTGCGAAGGAATGGTTTGAGAACTGAATTCATAAGTGCCTGGAAGGTACTAGGAGCATTGGTGAGGCCAAAAGGCATCACTAGAAATTCAAAGTGACCCTCATGAGTCCCGAAGTCATCTTCTCGATATCATCTGTGTGTACTCGAATTTGGTGATAGCCTGCTCTAAGATCTAACTTGGTAAAGAATTTGGCTCCATGCAATTCATCAATCAATTCTTCTACAACAGGGATGGGAAATTTATCTTTGACTGTGATGTTGTTTAATGCTCGATAGTCCACGCAAAACCTCCAAGATTCATCCTGTTTTTTGACAAGGAGCACCGGTCTTTGAATAAGGAGAGGTCTTCGGGCCCGATAAGACCTTGATCTAGCATGGTTGCACTGCTGCTTTCCAATTCATCTTTCTGAATTTGGGGGTACTGTATGGTCGAATACTGGTGGTGACCCGGGTAATATATGGATCCTGTGATCACAACTTCTCTGTGGTGGCAACCCTGTGGGTGTGTCAAATATATTAGAGTAAGACTCCAGCAGGCGATCCAACAAAGTTACCGTCTAAATGTTGCATGGCATGAAGGCTAGTAGAAGGGATATCCAAACGTGTAGATCCAATGCCCTTCCATAACACTCTCTCCATGGTGCCAAAATGCCATACACAAATCATCAAAATCCCATAGTATTGGTCCTAATGTCCTGAGAAATGTGACACCTAGGACCATGTCATAACCATCTAGTGGAATGGTGTAAGTATCAATCTGAAAATATTCATCCCCAATTCTAATGGCCACATCTTTTGCCAATCCAAAGACAGGCCACTCGGTCACCATTAGCCACAATAACATTAGCACCACGACTATTATGGAAGTGTAAACCCACATGTTGAGCAAACTTCGCTAATAAAATTGTGGGTAGAACCGTAATCTATTAAAGTTGTGAATCGATGATCGCCAATTCTCACCTTGACTTGCATAGTGTCTTCGACGAATGGCATGCAATGGCATGGAGTGAGATGAGTGGGGGCATTTCTTCTTCGACTGCTCGTGCTCGCATCAACTTCATCATAATCGAAACTTCCAAATAAAAAGTCGTGGACACTTGTGGCCTTTAACATACTGCTCATCACAATTGTAGCATAACCCCATACGGCGCCGTTCAGTCATTTCTGCAGGAGTTAGGCGGCGGAATGGGCGTGGCGGTGGAACTGTAGATGATGTTTGAGGTGTTGTCACTGAAACTAGTGTTGTAGTGGAACCGGATGCGCTGGCGTGATGTTGAGCGTGGCACAAACCGCGGTCGTCGTGGAGGACCCCGACGGGGAAGTGCTCGACGCTCATATGCTCGCTAGATACATAGCACGTTGAAGATCTTCAGGGCCTCGGAGCTCAACATCAATGCGACGTTATTCGAAGGCCACCGTAAACAGCTTGGACTTGCCGACATTGTGAGAGAAAACCTGCATGGGATAATCGTGCCAGGAAAGCCTCTTGATAATCTTTGACAGAGCCACGGCATGTGAGACGAGCGAGTTCAGATAAATGGTTGGTACCCAAAGGTGGTCCAAATCGGCTGACGGAGGAACGAAAAAGGCCGATTGAGCATGGATGTTACCGATGTCATGTCACGGCATGTAGAACCAATGTTGTGCAAAGCACCGGTGAGGTGAAATGCAGCAATTTCCACTTCTCGTTGTCGGTGTCTGAACCTCAAGAAGTGCTCACATCTATTCAGCCACCCAATGGATCATCAAGACCATCGAATGTGGGAAATGACCATTTGTGAAAGCGTGGGGCAGCAGCTGGGTATGCTGAGGCGAGTTGATGATCAGGGTATCCGGCGGGTGGTTCTTGAAGTATTGGAATGATGGACGGGGAATGTGGAAATGAAATTTGGTGGATTGGTGTTGGATGGGAATGCTCGACGGCGAAGGAATGCGCGACGAGTTTGTGGTGTGGTGTGAACAATGGTGGATGACGCCGGCGGTATGCCGCCAAAGCCGGGCATTCCGAACGGCCACATGGTGGAGGCGGCAGTCGCGGCCTGCGGAGCAGACGACGCGGCGAGAACTCCGGCCAGGTTAACGGAGCACGACGGCGCCGTCAGTATCTGCGAAAGAGGCGCGACGGAGATTCCGCGGTTGCCAGCCAAGGTCGCCGGCCACGGCGGTTGACGAGACGTCGGCGCAGGAGACGCTTGGACTTCGACCGCCGTGAGACGGGCGGCGACGTGGCCCATCTGTTGATGGAGCGCGTAGATGGCGGTGGTCAGGGAGTCAATCGCGGCGACCGGAATGGAGGTGACGGTCGGCGGCGCAGACTGCAGTGGGGATGTGGAGGTGAGCGGTGGTGACGCGGTGGTGGCAGCGGCGGCGGTGGTGGAAGCGGCGGCGGTGGTGGAAGGGCCCGACATCGAGGCAACTGATACCAGATTGTCGGTGCTTAGCTTATTGCGCAGGCGGAAGTTGTGGTTGGTCGGCGGGCGAGGAACGATTCGCCGCGGCGGTGCAGTGAGGAGGACGCCGTCAAGACGACGACGGCGCGTACAAAGAATCGCAAGGAGCGTGGAAGCGAGAGGAACAACAGGGACGCCAGAAGATCGAATTGATCTCCAAGCATAACCTCCTTGCTAGTAGGTTCAGTACATATATGAGTTGAGTTCTCCACACACGACACAACTGCTAAGATTACATCAAATACACAAACTGCTACGATTTGAAATTCAAACTAAAGACGTGGGAGCGTCCGGATGCTTCAGGCTGATTCTGTTGCTTTCTTCCTCCTCCTCTCATATGTTATACCTGTCATAACAATCAATATTTCAGAGGAAATTAAGATCTAAAACGAAGCTCGATTAAAGATTTGGAGAAAAAAATAAATCTGAACAAGAGTTGTCATCCACATTCTACACTGCCGATCTGAACAATGGGAGTTCACTAAACTGGGCACTTGGACAAGCATGGTTAACACCAAGATTATTTTAGTTGCCTCTGGCCTCTGGGTTAGTATAATGTACTACACAAAGGAGGCAAAAGCTACACAGGAAGAGCAGCAAGCGTGCTGTGGGTGTTTAACAAATGACTGATTCTGAACCTAGTACTTTAATCTTATCTTGAATGTACAATGGAACTTGTGTCAGTGATCCTTGCAGGTTGGAAATCTATAGGCACTGTAAGATTCTGCTCCAGGTGTCATCAGTAGCACATGTTTTTAAAAAATTTCTGATACAAGCTTACAAGGAGTGAAAAGTGAGCAGGAATCTTGTATCCATTTTCTGGTTAGGCTTGCCTGCTGTCCTGCTCGGTAACAAAGAATCACGCAAAACTCTTATTCTAAATCAGTTGATCAACGACGGTACTGAGGTTGTAAAGATCCATTGCAGAGCCATTTGAATCATAATGCATTATATGCAGTAATCTTGGCAAAGATTCCAGTGGTGCGAACTTTTTACATGTACCTCTCTGAGAAATATTTCTGAAATTCCTCAAACAAATTTTCTGAACCACCTAATGAAAAGCACGTTGCACAGGGCTTCACTTCTTGCAATGTTATATCTGAGCTGTAACAGTTTCCAAGCGAAATTGCACTTATTTGCAAACGATTGATAAAAGGCGTCGTGGAAGGACATCAGATTTTGATTTTTTTTTAGTTAGTCATTGAACGATAAAAAGTACAGAAGCATATGCACAACTTGACCAGGCTAAATTATTTCCAACACATGAAAGCCTCTCTTATTGATTAGATTCTTGAGGAAATCAGGCTCTAGTTTCCTGTTGTCAATTTTAGGGAATCTTTACCTTTAAGACATTGTCCTGCACTTTGACACTTTTCTTTTTTTAAGAAAAATAAGAATTAGAAAAAAAGATTAATATATTGTTTGATCTTTTTGTACGTTTTTCAAATACTGGTTTTACGGTATGTAAATATTTGATTGTGGACCTTATAATATGGCTATTTAAAAAAAAACTTCCAGTTGCACTATGCCAGTTCTTGTTTCTTAATTATAGAGCAGAAAAATAGATTAATTAGCCAGCCTTCATTAGATCAGCTTCTTTTTTGCATGTTATGTAATGATCTTTAGCGTGTGCACTAATTAATGATAGCAGCTTTAGATAAGTTCCATATAATTTCAAATGCCACACTCAACAACGTTCCTGCGAATGAGACGGCTGTTATCTGCATGAACAGAGCAATATATTACTATCTTGTAAAGTTGATCTGAATCTTGGAAATCTGGCGTGACGAAGCACTAGGAGTAAATTACTAATGCAGTAACAGGTGTTACGTGATGAAGCAAAGCTAGCAGCCAAGCAAGTCCAAGAACTTCAATCAGAGTCATCATGTCGTCTATTCTTTTTTCATGAACTGCCTCCTGCCTCCTTTTGTGTGCTTGCAGTAGCTCCGACTTGCTTTGATGTTACACACCTGCAATATAAAACATCAATCTGTCATTCTTGGAATGGGCAATTGCTGAACCATTTCAATTATGTTGATAAAATTGACGCTTTACTTTGGGTTTTGCAAAGAGCAACTGGTGTAATATTTGTTTGTCAATCTTGATTTCATCAAACAGTTTTGAGCTTTTGGCACAAGTCCATAACACCTTGAGCATGAACCAAGTGGGAAGAAACTGCAAGATCAATACAAGAAGATCAATTCAATTCACACCATACTACCAGAGTACTAGCCATCCTTCATCCTGTAGCTAGACATGTAAAAAGTTGTCATCTAGCAGCCATTATTTTGCTCTGGGGAACATGAAGGTTATAAACAAGCTCTGAAAAGTACAGGCAGCAACAGGACCCTTGTCCTCCCCCTCAAAAAGTCAGCCCCAACTGACTCAACTGTTTCCACCACTTTATCAAGTTTTTGTAGTTCAATTACGCAACAAATAACATGATCCCTCGTCCCCTAACTCCAATTACTCGCCCACCCTGGCTTCCTTCCTCTCAGAACCTTCCCATGTTACAGAAGGGCTACTGCCATTATTGGACCCACCTGGCTGCCGGCGAACATGAACACGATACGCCAATGGATCCTCCACCTAAACATGCACGCTACATTTCACACACCGTCCAGCTCCGCTTCGGTGACTGCCAAGAATTGTCACTCCCGTATCCGATATCAGTTTCACAAGTTCAGAGTTCCAGCGAATTCAGTAACCAAACGCCTGCTTCGGGCTTATCAGTCACCACCAGCAGATTTTCTCTCAGAACAAATCAGCCACTAGCAACCAGCCAGCAGTACTTTTCTCTCAGAACAAATCAGCATCAACCACCAGCCACCAGCCAAACGAACAGCCTGAGATGGTGCAAAAACAGGTAAATTGCTTTGATTTGGCACTTGTATTTTCTTCTCAGAGTATAGTTCAGTTTGTAAAGATGGATTTTTGTAATTAACCCAGTGACATACTCACAGACAGAGACGAGGAATGGTGATGGTGCAGGGAAAGATGGAGGCGGCAAGAAGGTACCTGACCCATACGCATACTGGCTGCAAGGCAAGGCAACCGCAATAATCATGCAAGATGCGGCCACCAACTGCAAATGGCATGCGATGCGATTAGCCTCCCTTGCAACTCCCGCTTCGCTAGCCCACATGCAGGCACACATGGGGCTCCAACTCCATGGCTTTGTTAACTCTCCCATGGCGAGAGACGGAGGGAGGGCCAGCGATGGGGGCCATGTGAAGTGAAGTTGCCTGCCCCTCCTCGCTTTATTTGTGTGTGGCTGCCTCTGAAAATTCCCTTGGAGGAGGGGTGGATTATTCATCAGGCCATCATTGTGGCATTATTACGCGTCTCTGGATGGTTTTTCCTCGGCGTTTTAGATGGATTATTAGATTAACCCACATGGCTACGCGCTGGAGAGGTACTAGTATCAGTATGCATGCACTCTTGATACTCCCTCTCGTGCATCTCTATCATTGACCAAGCTAGCTAGCTAGAGCATTTCATTCCCGACTTTAATTTAATCTGCTCTCCCCTCTGCAAATTAGAGTTTTGATAGATGTAACTAATGTACTGGTGTGACGTGAAGAAACAATGTATATCGCCGTTTGTTATCCGTAACAAGTTGCAGTTCATTAGACAAAATCAAAGGATCGTGCAGGATTTAGTGGTTGCAGGCTGGCGCATTTTCCTATATGCACTTTTGGTACCGCGAGCGCGATGCCACATGCAGCAAGCCGCATAATGCTTCTTTTTGTGTGTGTGTGCTAATTTCCGAATAATCCACAATGTAAGATGAAGGCCCTCGCTCCTCGTAGGCTAAAGTTAATTAAACGGCGGGACAGCGTACGTACAAACAGTCAAACACTTGCAGCGATGGCTGGCTGCAGCAGAGCCCTCGCGTATAGGAAGTAGCGTATCGATCCGGAGGAGAGAATATATATATGTTGGGTGGTGAAAGCTAGGAAGCCTGGATGAATTTTTTGGGTTGGGTTGGAACAGTGCCAACTTGGACCGTGAGATGGTCTGGTGCGCGGTGGAGAGACATACCCGTAATTAAACTAACTCCTCGCTTAATAAGCACATGGTTTGGTGGAGTAATCACCAGCGCAGCGGAGCGCGTACGTACACCTGTCCATCCCTGTGTATTCGGTACCGGAGCCGGAGCCGGAGCAATGCGCTGCGAAAGGGAAGAGACCTGTCACCGTCCCAATTCCTTCCACTGGGGCGCCTGTACTATACGCGCGCGGCGCGGGTGTCAAGCGCCCGCCGCCCAGGCCAGGCAAACTCGCTGGATAGCTCCGCAAACGCGCGCCTGCACGAACACGATCGCTTCGCGGCTCACCGCCTCACCCTCGGGCTCGGGCCGGAAAAACGCACCAATCCTATATATATCTTCCGGAAGATATAATTCATGCAAACTATAAACCAACAACAGCCCACTACGGTCCATTTAACAACCAAACCCTAATACTATCTTATCCTTTCTTCCTCCTCCCCCCTCTCCCATCCCGCCACCCCGGGACTGCGCCGCCCGGACCCTAGCGGGCTCCACCGCGGGGCTCGTCGGCCGCGCCCGTCTCCTCCGGCCGCCCGCCATGGCCGCCACCATGCGCTGCAGCGCCGCCGAGTCGTCGTGGCGCGCCCCCCTGTGGCTCGAGCTCGCGGGCTGCGCGACTGACCTGCAACCGCCGTGGTCAAATCTGATAAATTTTCAAACGGTCGTATAATTTTGCAAAATAATTAAAAATATATATAAAAAAATTCGAACCCAAAGCCGCCGGTCGCTCAGGTCCTTGGGCTTTCTTGGACAACAACGCACGCACGAAAGGAGGAAACCAAAACATAGTAGCCCTTTATGGGCTTTGGACAACACCCCCGCCGAAGGAAGGCCTAATTTGTGAATTGTGATCTTTGAGACTTTGACAGCCCAACAAATGACCTGCAGCACTTCGAGCCCATGAGGCCATGTTTGTTTACGCGCGGCAAATGGAAACTTCCATGTGTTACATACAGCCCATGACCGATATTTACGCGGCTTGCCGCAGCCAGCCGTTGCGGCAGAACAGCAGCCATCGTCAGCCGCAGGTTTTCCATTCTCCAGGACGGACGGGCCCGCTGCGCTTCATTTTTTTTCCAGAATTTGAAATTCTACAAAGATGAAAATTCACATTGCCCGGCCCCCCTGCGCCCCCATTTTGCTAGTGTATCAGAAGTTACATAATATAGAAGGTTTATCGAAAACAGTCGGTGAAAATAGATACATCCACTAACATATAGGTTGGCTTAGTAGTACGTAAGGACGGTTTTGCTAGGTTGTTGAAGTTTAACTGGATAGAAACTTTTAAACGAAGCGATTTCCTCATGTGGAAACTTTTGAATATAATGACAATCGCGGTTGTTTTTTAAGTTGACTTGTCATGTCGTCCAAACATAGATAGTGATTTAGCGGCATAAATCGTTAAGGGTAAGACAACTTACGGTTACCAGGTAACGATTTAAACACGTTTCCCCTTTTTCTTACTTAGATGATGTATTTTTTTCCATTCACACTATACACGTGTTTCTTCCGTACATGAATATCGTAGGTTACACCCACGTAAACACGTCATATGTTTCCTCCGTACAATAATATCGTAGGTTACAATATTATCTCACTCATGTAAACCAATCACGTAACCGTTAGCCTAACGGAAGAAGTTCGTTTATAGTTATCTCTAAGGAATTGAGAGGAGCACATTAATTGACGTGCAATTCTCCTAATGATCGACTAAATCATAAACCAATAATTTATACTGGTTAGTGATTAGTGGTTCACTAATTGTTAGTATTTAACACAATGATGAAAGATGATTAGTAGAACACCGTTTCGCTATCTTCTTCCATTAGTCTCATACCACACTTGTCGTCCTCGAATGAATGTTGCCATTGTCACTGAACTGTTAAGGATCCACAGGAATTTCTTTTTTTTTGCACACAAAAAGAAAAGTACAAGAATTTCGCAACCCAGCTATTTTTTTTTGAAATGACGACTACCAGCGTCACGGGGAACAGTTTTCCATCCATACCGTGGTCATTTCCTCTTAAAAACAGTGATACGGATACAGTTGTATTGCGATTTGTATCGGTGTGAAAAAAAAAGCTTGGACGGCGCCTCACCCCGCCGCGAAATGCATGCCGCCGCGGCTTGAATGGGAGCCAGCCACAGCCAGCCCCAGCAGGCTCGATCATCACCCTTCCGTTTCTGGTTCTTCCCCGCGGCGTCTGCTTAACCCTGAAGCAAACCCTAATGGAGGACCCTTGTTGCTAACCCGGACGTTTTAAGCAGCCGGACAAATCCAAATCGCCCCTAACCACAGTGCCAGCCACCCCACCCCCCACGGGCACGTGAACGCCATGGGGTTATTACCCTCGTTAAAACCTATGGATTTCTAGCATCATCTCAAGAACCCGGACAAAAATCTCGCTTGCTTCGACTTGTGAAACCGCTGAGGCCGGAACAAAAAAACCTCCCAAAAAGGGTTCCAAAGGCAGATGATAAAAGGCCCCCGGATCATCCCGAATAGAAGTGTTCAAGTAATCGAATAAAAAATTCCATTTCTTTATCCCTGTGCCGTGACGGCGGCGGTGTCCATGGCGGGGGGCGGAGACGAGAACCCGGCGGCGGCGGCGGCGGCGGTGACCGACGACCTCGCCGGCGCCGCGGACGCCAGCTTGAATGCCTTCTTTGACCACGCGGTACCTGTCTCGTTTCTCCTATGGCTGCCGCAGAGGTTGCTTTTGCGATATGGGCGCTGAAAATTTATCCTTTTGGGGGTGGTTCTTGCAGGGGTTGGAGTTGGCGGCGGCCGGAGGGGGACAGGGGGCGGAGGAAGAGGAGGAGTTGGAGTGGCTCTCGAATATGGACGCGTTCCCTTCGGTGGAGACCATGGTGGTGGCGGAGGTGGTGACGGAGGCCACGGCGGCGGCGGCGGCGCCGTCGCGTCCGTCGGCGGGGCTGAGCCGGCTGGAGGCGCTGCCTCATGTTGTGGGGCCGAGGACCAAGGGGCTGCGGCGGCGGCGCCGGGTGACGGCGCCGTGGAGCTTCCCGCCGCTGCTGCCCCCGCCGCCCCCTCCCGCCGCCGGCGGGGCTCCGCGGCGCCGGTGCACGCACTGCGGGTCGGAGGAGACGCCGCAGTGGCGTCAGGGCCCTGCGGGGCCCAGCACGCTGTGCAACGCGTGCGGGGTGCGGTTCAAGTCCGGTCGTCTCTTCCCGGAGTACCGCCCCATCAACAGCCCCAGCTTCTCGCCGCTGCTGCACTCCAACTCCCACCGCCGCGTCCTGGAGATGCGCCGCCACGTGGAGGAGGAGACCGCCGCCGGGGGCGTCCGCGCCGGCGCCAGGGCCCGCCGCGCCGAGCGCGCCGCGGCGCGCGCCTCCGCCGCCGCCGCCGACCAGGGCAAGTGACGGCCTCCGACCGAGCGAGCAACGGTCCCTGCCTGCTTCCTTCGCCGACGGAGGATGGAGATGATTGGGGATCGATCATGATTACCCTCTCTCTCCCCCATCCTTATCCGCGTAGTTTCGTTTTGCAATTCCCGCTAGTTTTGCTAGGACTGTAGGATTTAGAGGTTCGAAATCATCTGCAGCGGTGAGAAGAGAGATCGCCATCGTGATGAAAATTTCCTGCAGCCCAGCAGCTGCTGTAAACAGACTCAATGGTGATAAGCTTAAGCTGTGTCTGTCAGACTGAAATGGGGATAAGCGCTTCATCAGGTCGACTGTTCCTGCTAGTGCTAGCCTAGGGGAGTCGTCAATCAGAGAGCATGGGGCTCGGCATCACCACGGAGAGTGACATGTCCGCCACTCGCCGGGCTAGATGCCGCTGGAGCATACGATTTTGACGGGGTTTCCATCCATTTCGCCGTGATTTAGGCCGGCAGATCACACGCATCCATGTGAACATTCTTCTTTCCCGGAAGTGGCAACCTGCCTGCACTCGTAGCCTGCCGAAGCCAGGAAGGTCAGTCAAGTCCAATCCAGGCAAAAGCTTGTTGCTGCATCCTCACATGGCGTTGCATCCTAGCGAACGGAGGATCCTAGCTTGTTGCAGCGCACGGACCGGACGCCAGTGACACTACTTTTGCGAGCAGTGCTCGGATCAAATGAGGGGTCTTTATGGCGGCGGAAGAGGTACGGCCGAGGGGCATGTGGATACGGGGGTGGGCTCGCTATTGTTTGGATTGTGCACTGGCAGGACTTCAAGTGGGCTCGCTATTGTTTGGATTGTGCACTGGCAGGACTTCAAGCCTGTTCGGGGCTCGGATTATTTTGACTTATTTCCTCTAACACAATACTCCAACCGAACATGGTCTTTCATTGTCTCGTGGAAGAACTTTGGATTAGGTTTCTATTTTGCTTTAGCGATGTTTTCCTGTGGGTATTTTTCTTTTCAGATTACGTAGAATGCAACACTAATATGTGTATTTTTTTACAACAAACACATATATATTAAGCACTAATATGTGTATTGTATTTTCTAACAACTAGTTCCTTCGTACCATGCAGAGACAATGGTGGAACATATCAATCCACTTAAGCTTTCAATAAAAAAAAACTCTAAATAGGTATCCCCTCCGTTTTCAAATTACTTTGTTTTTTGCATTTTTAGATACATTACTTTTTCTATGCGTCTAGATATATCCTTATGTCTAGATACGTAAAAAAGAATGTATCTACAAATGCTTTGATGGTTGGAACTGACAAAGTCATAGTATCTGAATTTTTTCGGCTCAGGATAGAAATTAAACAAGTGAATATTTCATGCACGATGGACCGAAATTTTAACCAAAAAATAGGTTTGCTTATCCAGAGAATGCATAAATCATCCTGTTCCTAGGCATGCATTGTCACCTGACTTGGAATGGGAAATTAACCAAGCAATTTTTCCCTCTCCCTGAGAAACAAATTACAGGCACAGATTACATTTCATGCAAGAGACTAGAGAGAAGGAGTTTTGAACCCAAGTGAAAGAAAAAGAAGCTTTTGTTATTTCGGGTTTTGCACGTAAAGAACTGATGCCGAAAGATCATATGCAGTGCACCAAACGTAGGACAGAGCCCGAGTCTCATCAGTTTCAGGCGAGTGCACCGGCCGCCCACCACAATCATCAGACTTTCCTCTCTTCCCCGTCCGCGCGAGATCCCTCCCCCTGCCGCGCGGAGGCGGAGCAGAGAGCAGCTGCAGCCCAGGAATTTCTCCAAATGCAACCCGCCGCGCCGGCCGCCCTGCCGCTCAGCGTCTTCCCCAAGGACTCCCGACCGCTCCCCTGCCTCCTCCTCGCTTCCCTCCTCCTGCTCCTGCTCCTGCACCTCTCCTCCTCGTCCTCCTCCCCCGCCCCCTCGCTGCCGCCGCCGCCCCGCCTCGCGCCGCTCCCGATCACCGCCGCGGCCGTCGCCTCCGCCGGCCCGGCCCCGCCCGCGCTCGCGTTCCTCCTCACGGGATCCGCGGGCGACGCCGACCGCCTCCTGCGGCTGCTCCTCGCCACGTACCACCCGCGCAACACCTACCTCCTCCTGCTCGACCGCGCCGCGTCGCCCGCCGACCGCGCGTGGCTCACGCGGGAGGCGCGGGCAGCGCCCGGCCACGACAACGTCCATGTCGTCGGGGACCCCGGGTTCGCCAACCCGCGCGGCGCGTCCGCGCTCGCCGCCACGCTGCACGGCGCGGCGCTGCTGCTGAGGATCGGCCGGGGATGGGACTGGTTCGTGCACCTCGACGCCGCCGACTACCCGCTCGTCACACCCGATGGTGATTCCTCTCTGCAGCTATTCGAATACCTTTTGGTGCATGTGATGTGATGGACGCTAGCGTGGTTGAGGTATTCTTAATAGATCTAGGTATTTGGGTAATTATAAGAGTATATTCGTCTATGTCTACTTTGTTTTTGATTGGCGTAAATGTTTGCATGAAATGTAGCTTTGGTAAGGTGTTTGTGTTTATCATTAATAGATCTGTCTGGAACTCTGGATTTATACCATTATAAACAGGTGAATCAGTTTGTTGCTATACACAATGAACAATCCCCTTTCAGATTCTTTATCCTAAATACATCAGAATGGAAATAGATAAATTTTAAATAATGGGGCTCAGCTGCCTTGAAGAATATAATGCCTTTTTTGGTTGTCGTTTCCAAAGGAGCAAGTTTGCGAACTATATAATTACTGTTGTGTCATTGTGTGTTTCGTATCATCTTATGCCAGTTCACCTAGAAAAAAAATGTCACATCGACTTTTTTCGAAAAACAAGCATATGCAATAACGTCTTGTAACTGAATAACTTCCAAGTTCCGACAGGTATCATGTTAGAGTTTGGAAATAAGTTTATATTTTCTGTATCATAGATAGATTTACATCTGGCCACTATTTTCTGCTTTCTGACCCTGCAAATAAAGTAGTCTAAAGCACTCTGCAATTTTTGTTTTGTTTTGTGGTATTGTGCAAACATTATGTGCGAATGGTAAACGAATTTGTTCCATTCAGAATGTTTTGCTTTTTTTATCAGTCTGGAGAGAATTGGTTTTCGTTGAGCATGGGTGCAGATTAAGTTTGCTAACCTTATGCATATTGCCTAGTCGAGTACTATGCACATCACATGAATTTGTGAATTGAGGTCGAACCTGCTGGAACTTGCTACTTTAATCTAATGGTTTTACAATAGATCATAGTTAGAAAATGGTCAGGATAGTAGCAGCTGCTTGCCTGCTTCATGTTGTGCTTTCGTTACTCATTTGGCATAAACTGTGGACAGCTAATGGAGAGGTATTAATTTATGAATGTAACTTGATTTTCAAATTGCTTGCAGATCTCCTGCATGTTTTATCATACCTATCGTTACTCATTTGGCATAAACTGTGGACAGCTAATGGAGAGGTATTAATTTATGAATGTAACTTGATTTTCAAATTGTTTGCAGATCTCCTGCATGTTTTATCATACCTACCAAGGATCTCAACTTCATTCAGCATACCAGCTACATTGGTTGGAAGGAGTAAGGGCACTTCATCATTTTAAATTTTTAGTTTCTCTCTTTAGAATTTAGGGTGTGAAGTTATTGACATGTCTCTGCATCATCCAGGGCAAGACAAATAAGGCCAATTATTGTTGATCCTGGTCTATATCTCTCATCCAGGAATGACATTTTTTATGCCACCCAAAAGCGCGATCTACCAAATGCTTATAAACTATTTACAGGTGAGGGCGGTTGTCTTGTATAATGTTAGAAAATATAGAATTGGTTTCCTTTTGATGCCAATATATACGCAATCTACAGCTGATCCAGAATATTGAAAAAAAAATCTGTAACTATACATTGTTGTGGTGGGTTTATTTCTCTGTTGCATGTTATAGGATTATTAAAGTAGAGCACATGCTTTCTTGAACACGTAGAAACTAGACTACCTCTGTTGTCACCTAGAATGCTTGAAGTCAACTTTCTGGAACTTTGCCACAAATATACATAATAGATATTTAGGTTTATCATCTGCAAATGACATCAATAGATTGTTCACCAGGTAATGGCCTGAGGTTTGTAATGTCCATAGCTATAAGCAAATGAAGATGTGGACTACGGCTCTTACATCTACCAGCCAGCAAGCCTTTTGGGGGGCGGGCATGGTTGTGTGTTACTAGTTCACTTTCTGACATTGGTTATCATTCTATTGATTACAGCTAAGTAGCCAAGATTGTGCTTGACCTAGCTTTATTTCTCTAATATTTTTATTGAATTAAAATGTGACCACTTATTCACTTAAATTATAATTTGAAGCATGACCATCCAAACTTAAGTTTTTTCCCTGGTATTGTTGTTTTTAGTTTCAAACCTAAGCAACTTTTCTCTTCTCTGCAAGACCTTAACAGAATGCTTCTGTGTATAGATATTGAGTGTCATGGTTTTTAGATTGAATTTCTTGGCTTGTGCCACATAAGTAAATAACCCTGGAATTCATGATTGCGTGGTCTGAAAAATGTCCTACCCTATCCCAAGTACACCAAGCCAAGAATTTCGTGGCAATCCCAACTGCAGCCCTACTGCATCCTAGTCGCTAAATTTTTGTTGACTAGTAAATGCAGATGTCAAAATGATGAGGCAGGTCGGATCATTATACCTGGCTTGGAGTACTTGAGTACGGCCATGGTATATAACTATATGTCAATAAGACCTTGGGCTTTGTAACATAAGTCAGGAAACCCAACAAATTCTACAATACTTAAACTATGATGATAAAACCTCAACTTCTGAAATATATGCTATGTTCGATGCCATCATAAGTTCATAACTACCATTTATGTATGGGACAAAATCCCTACTATTCGTAGTTTCCGTGTATTGCTTTTGTATTTGAGTTTTTTCTGGTCTTAGCATTTACTTAAGTAAAATCTTAGCAACTTTTCTCTTCTCTGTAAGACCTTAACAGAATGTTGCAGTCTATAGATATCGAGTATTTGAGTATCATGCTTTTAAGGTTAACTTTTTTGTTTGCACCGCGAAACCCTGGAATTCATGATTGTATGGTTCTAAAAATGTCCTTCCCTATCCTTTTCCTAAGCACACCAATGCTGGTGTGGCAATCCCACCTGTAGTGCCACTCTTTCCTAGTTGTTAAAATTTTGGTGACTAGTCAGTGTGGATGATAAAATGATAGGTAGTTCAGAACCTCATACCTGGCTTGTCTTCCTTGGTTTTAGATCTATATGATCATGACCTCGGGCTAAGTAACAGAAGTAAGGAAATCCACTAATCTCTGCAAAACTTCAACTTGGACCATAAAACATGGAGTTCTTGTGACTTATATGCTATGTTTAATGTCATCATCAACTACCTATTTATGTGTTCCCACAAAGTGCCAGTTACCTTTATAGTTTCAAATCTAAGCAACTTTTCTATGCTGTACAAGACCTTAACAAAATGCTTTGTCTAGACACTGTCATCATGCTTGTAAGATTAAATTTCTTGGCTTGTGCCGCGTAAACATGGAATTTCTGGTTGTACATTTTGAAAAAAGCCCTGTTTGTACCCTAAGCACACCAAGACTGGTGTGACAATCCCTCCTGTGGTGCAACTCTGCCCTAGTTGCCAAAATTTCGTTGACTAATCAATGTGGACGGCAAAATGATGAGGCAGTTCGGAATGTATTTTCCTACCCTGGCGTACTTGGGACAAGTAGCCCTGTTTGGAACTGTATGACCTAAGACCTTGGGACAAGTAGCAGCAGTAAGGAAAACCCACCAATTTCTGCAAGACTTCAACTACTACTGCATGCTACGTTTAATGCCATTTTTAACTAACACATGTATTTCCTTGACACCAAATGTCCTGTACTTTTCTGTTTTTCCATATATTGCTGTGTATTTGAGTTTTGTTCTGCTGGTACTTATTTGGTGGTCAAAATCTAACTAACTTCTCTCTTCGCTACAAGACC
Source organism: Cenchrus purpureus (assembly GCA_022644695.1). Lineage (NCBI taxonomy): Eukaryota > Viridiplantae > Streptophyta > Magnoliopsida > Poales > Poaceae > Cenchrus > Cenchrus purpureus. The sequence continues at coordinate 26,488,207 of CP053458.1, read as the reverse complement.
TTACCAGATTGCCACAGTCTATAGACCATCTTTTAAGTTAAATTTCTTTGGTTTGTGGTACATAACACTGGGATTTAGTCTTATGGTTTGAAAAAATGCCCCATCATATCCTGAGTATGCCAAGACTGTTGCGTCACTCCCACCTGCAGCGCTGTTTGGTCCTAGTCACTAAAATTTTGGTGACTAATCATTAATCAATGTTGGTGACAAAATGATGATGCGGGTCGAAAGGTCATACCTTGCTCCAGTCAGGAAAGGATAATGCTCAGATAACAAAAAATAGCACCAAACAAGCTGCCCTGTTTGGTCTGAAATAACAAATTCTAGTGACTGGTGGTAGTGTATTGCATGTGCACTTTACATTTTTTTCTTGGTGTTTTTATTTTTTGTTCATTTCTAAGCAACTTAGTTTATGAGAAACCATATATTTGTTGGCTTGAGGCATAGAAACCTGGTGTTTATGGTCGTATGATTTGAAAAGGACTTGACTGATACCTAATAACACCAATGCAGTGGCAGTCCCACCTGCGGTGCTACAGCCTGAGATGCTAAAATTTGTTGACTAGTCATTGTGGTGGACAAAATGATGTAACAGGTTGGAATGGCATGCCTGCTATGGTGCCGTTGTGTTACGGATGGGTTATTAAAGTTTATGACAAAAAAAATTGGGTTAAGTAACATAAGGAAACCGACCAATTTCTTTGAGACTTCAACTATGACCTTGAAACCTGTTTTTTTTTCTTCTTGACTTGGGTCAACTAACATAATTAAGGAAATTGACCAATTTCTGCATGTGATATCTTGAGATTAAATTCCAGAAAAAATTCCAGGTTATAGACAGTGTTAGAGAAAAGCCCTATATTCTTTGATTTCTTATTACTCTGTATATGTTTTCTCTGGTCTCATGGACCTTTGTCCATAATACTCTGTTATTATATCACTGATACAGTTCAATAATCAATAGGTGTCCTTCCTTACTGTTCTAGAAAAAAAGGACATGCATGGACATATCAGTAGGTTCAAACTTTTCTGTGGAACGTTACCAAAACATAATTCAGCAAAGAAATATTCTACTTATTCATTAAATGATTCCTACATGACCTGCTTCTCATTGGTAATTTGGCTATGTTGGTAGTTTAAGCTGTCTTGTTTTTGTTCCCTTCCAGGCTCTTCAGCTGTTATCCTTTCACGGAAATTCATTGAATATTGTATCGTCGGCATGGATAATCTGCCAAGAACTCTGCTGATGTACTACACTAACATGCCCCTGCCACACAGGAAGTATTTCCATACAGTGCTTTGCAACTCCCCTGAATTCAACAGGACTGTAGTTAACCATGACCTGCACTATTCAACTTGGGATGGACCTTCCAAGAATGAGCGCCTATTGACTATGGCTGATGTAGAAAATATGACCGAAAGTGGTGCGGCCTTTGGGACTAGATTTCCCAAGGATGATCCTGTTCTCGATCACATTGACGCGGAAATTTTGCACCGCCTACCTGGAGAGCTCGTTACAGGAGGGTGGTGTATAGGTGTTGGGCATGACAGTCCATGCGATGTTTCAGGTAACCTGGATGTCCTTAGACCAGGGCCTGCAGCTACAAAACTTGCTAAGTTCCTTGCCGAAAGGCTGTCATATCAGAGCTTTTATTCCCAACAATGTGTATGGGATTGATGATTGTAATTTACAACAATCTTTGAGGTACGTGTTTGCCTCATAATATGGTGCATTATGTTCCTTGCACTTTTCAAGCTTCTTTGTCTAACCCTGTGCGGTTGTGCTGAATGTACACTAGTTGGCGTTTTGTGATAACCTAGGCGTTAATAACTTGCTCACTCCGTTTAACTCAGTTATATAAGCTGAAATGCTGTACAAATTTAAGCAGTAACACAACAGTCTGGCCACGCCTAAATAAGGTTGAGGTAGTACATGTAGCTAAAAATCTTCAGGTAAATGTCATTCGATCATTCAACATTGAATTTTCCCGGAAATGTCACTATATGAGAAGACAAGTGATCGGAACAGGGACGGTAAAGAAACAAAGTGAAAATATCAATCAACACAGGCTAGCTAGTTGAAGGTTGACAGTGCCATCTACACGTAATTTACTGCTGGTTTGGTTGATCCAGTGCCACCCGCCGGGCCATGGACGGTATCGACGAGGTCGCTAGCTCGTAGGCATGTCTAGTTTTGTCACGGTCTGGGTGTCTGGCGTGTCTAGTTTTTACTACCTGAACAACCAGATTAATTTGCTGCGTTAGCAGTAGATACATACGTATATACTACAATCCAAATTTCCGGAGAGTTCTTCATACGTGCAACTGCACGAGTGCATCTTAGGCCACTGGCACACATGCGATGCCTTTCAGCGGATACGTGTCTAGAGTCGAGATTAATATGCTGATGGTCTGATGCTAATTCACCCCCATCCAGTCCTCTGTTTGACCCATCTGCAGCCTCGTCAGCGAAGTATACAGCTGCTGGGACACTACGCCAACACCTTGGTGCCCATATTCCACCCTGCAAGGTGAAATCCATTGGATGTAAGTACAAACCAATTTGAGACAATTCCTCATGAGTTATGAAGCATAAACTTCAGGAGGAGATGATGTCTGGCCAAATCTTTCATCATTGCCGCAGTTCTTAATTGGTACTCCTGCTACCTCCACACTCAATCTGGATTGATCTCAAGACGGAGTTCATTCAAGCATTTCAAGTGTTCCATGAAGCGCAGCCATCGATCTCTCTATAATTGCAAGCAAAGGGGCGAGATCCCTGCGAACTTCGTAAGAAGATTCATGCAACAAAATCTCAAACTCGGAGCAGGATGACAAAACAACAATCCAAGCATTAATCAAAGGTCGACTCGGGACCAGACCGATCGAGAAAGAACCCGGAGCATTGGAGAACTTTTTCGGCTGGAACAATACATCGGTCGAGGAAGATCAATGAGAGCAAGTAGTGGCGAAACCAAACAAGACAAGGCAATAGAGGAGCATGGAGGCCTCAATTTTTATAAAGAAAGCCATCAATAACGTTGGAAAATTCCTCGAGTAGCATAAAGCAACCAAGACAACAGGCCAAACACAAGAGGGGTTCATACAGGTCAAGGAAGAGGAAGGGAAGAGGACACAAAGTTCAAAATATGATCAAGAGATCCATACTTTTGTTGGAAACAATTTCAGAGGTTTTCAGAACCGCATTGAAACTAAAAAGAACATAGCAAGAATCCGCCAAGAAAAACCATGATGTCCATTGCCTCTTCAATGCCAAACCGATTCAGTCAAAATTTACGGCAACCACGGTGATGGGTTCCAGCCAAGCGCCAATCAATTCGACAATGCGGCACAATACGGCGCCATGACCTTCGCAACAATTCTTTCCTCGGTCTCAGCAATCCAAACCATTCAACCATAACCAATTCAAGAAATGTTGCCACCACCACATAAATTTCAATTAACAGTCAAGTGAGGTAATTCAAGTCTCAAGCAAAGATCATGTGTATCACGTTTTCCTCGACCATGGAGTTTGAAACCCAAAGAGGCAGGAACAACTATTTTAGATTCTGAAGACTTCATCAGCGGCAGTCCGGATGGGATGGTGGAGTGGATAACATTCATAGAACAAGACTTGTTGAAATCGATCACAATGATGCCAAGGTCATCGGTGAATATCACGGATGGGTGATTGGAAAAGTCACGTGGACAACGGAAGTTGTATCAATTCATGAAGGCGTTCGAGAAAATGAGCTTGAGTCCACACATGTATTTACCTAGAATATAGTAATACTGTAGCGCTGGTAAGCCAATCAAGCTAGCGGAAAGGCTCTTCATATCAGGAGATCTTGACAATGCTAGAACGATACTCACATTCGATTTTCGACATGTATCACCGCACAAACGCCAACCGTAGGGTTCATCAATAAGTTTAATGCCGTAATAATGCGGCAGTTCGTGAAAATCCGGCACCAAAGGAGTCATCATGCGTATTGGTGATGCGAAGCTAGAAACATAGAGAAGGGCCACACGAGTAATTTCGTGCACCACTTGAACACCGCCAAGAAAAGAAAGAACGTATGTCGAGGCCAAAGAGACAAAGAGAAAGATAGCGTTGATGGCGAAGCGAAGAGTGTATGTTGAGATGAATGAGAGAGAGAGAGAGAGCGTGGTGATAGGGGCTCACCTTCAGAAGAAAAGGAGCTCATCGAGTTCTTACAAAAACAAAGATGTCTTCTTGGTGAAAAAAGACTTGCAAGGTGTCAACGCAGGTCATACATTAACATGCCAACTATTATATGAGTGGTAAAAGAGATAATTCTATACAGCCAACAACTTGAAAATTTTTTGAGAAGGTCAATTGTATTAATGCAACTTTATGCCAAAGTGATTCTATACAACCATCAGCGGGTTGGCTAGCTAACACTATGCTAGTAAAGAAGAAGAATGGGAAGTGGAGAATGTGTTAGCCTTCTCACGGAACAAAGTTTGCCCAAACCAGATGACTTTCCCTGTTCCACAGTTGGACAAAGTTGTCGCCCTCGGCCTGTCCGCCGAAATGCTTTCACTCACGGAGCATGAGCGCGGGGTACCATCAAGTCGTTCCTGGCGAAGAGGGCGAGGAAAGACAAGTTTCATCCACCATTGAAACCTAAGCGCCTTCGATGCGGAAGCGTGAAGAATGCGACCAGCGCCGTCTCGAATGGTCACCATCGTGCAGCATCCTCGCAACGTCGCATATATCGATGACATAATTGTCAAAAGCGTCCGAAGATCGTCACATCGGGTTCGCCGAAACTTTCTCGCCGTCGGACAACAAATTCTCCCGGATCGCCGAGAGAGTGCAAGACGCCGTCCCCATGCGTGCCTTGCGGACAACTGGAAACCGGAGATCTTCGGAGCTGCTCCGGCCGTCGATTCGATGATTTCAACGACGTGGCGGAGGCGGGAATCGAGCAAGGGCGCGGAATCTGTGCGAATCCTCGCGGACATCTTCCTGAATGGACGGCCGAGAGCGCCCGGTGCTCAAAAGGTGTCCACGATTCGAGGTCTGAATAGGTGCCTACGCCTCCGCCGCCATCTTCTCCATCTGAAATTAGCCCGCCGACGTCACGGGTCACCTCCGACGACATTCATGTACATGTTCCCATTTGGAAGATCCGGTACGCAATCTCGAATGTAACGTCGGTCGTCCCTATAAAGGGGGTGCGAGGACCCCATGTTGGCGTACCTGTGCCGCATGGTCAGCACATGCTTCCGACCACTCGGGCGGCCTCGTCTTGAGTTCAACACCTGGAAGAGATCGAGCCGAAATCTCTCTTTATTTGTGTCTCCGGGGTTCGACGATTCGCCGTCGGCCCCAACATATAATAAAAAGAACTAGCCATAACCTTCTTGGATGTAGTCGAGTAGAACATAACGCAACCAAGACTGATGTGTTCCTGCCCACAATAAGGTTCATACGGCGGTCATATTTAATAGTATGTCTCATGTACTGAAGCAGATATACATGATATAGGTGTCAGCTAATTTTTGTTGGAAACAATTTAAATCTGATGCAACTACACATAAATTTCAATTAACAAGTGAGCTCTCAAGTCTCAAGCAAAGATACATGTGTTTCACGTTTTCCCTTGATAAGTTATACTCCCAACAGGAGACATTACAACAGTAGTTCCCGTGCAGAAGACTTCATCAGCAGGTGGCGCAATTCATCCACTGCGTCCACGGCTCACCATTTTGCCACTGCTGGAACTCGCCAAGCGTAACAGCCTGTGGCACGGCGTGCGGCACACGCGACGTCGTATGTGTATACGCCGACCAGGTGTACATGTACTCGCCTGTAACATACTCGGTGTCGGCGTCGTTTGGCGTCCGGGAGGGTGTTCGGCGGGCTGGGCAGGGGTGGGAGCACGTGAACGTCGTGGAGAACGTGCTCGGGGACGGCGAGAAGGCTCGGGATGACATGCGGCGGAAGGCCGCGGAGCTGAAGGAGTTGGAAGTCGGTGTTGAGTTGCGGACGTGAGAGAGGAGAAGCGAGCTCGTCCGTGCTCGCCATGGAGCGCCTCCTCGATAGCGCCTTCGAGACTTAAGCCATGGAGATGCATAAGACCTTAGGGACTTGAATATAATTTTGTTGTTGTTTAGTGGCCTTCGATGACTGCTAGCTCTTCCTCTTCTCAATATCTGTCTGGCAAAACCCTTGTCTGCTGTTTCCTTTTATTTTTAGAAAAAGTTGCTAGCTACTGAATGCTGAGGTAAAAAAAACAAAAAAAAACTATGTAAACACGCAGGTCATACATTAATAGTGCCAACTATTTCTGTTCTGCATGAGAGATGTATTCACTCTCCAACAACGAAATTATAAGTCATTTTGACTCTAGACTCTATACAACCATCAGCGGGTTGTATTATTAACCTTGCTCAAAGGATTCTATATAGCCAGCATTCCCAGCAACGGGTTTTAGCCTTTTGAAATGAGCAAACCCAAACCAGGCCTGTTGCCCTGTTCCACAGTTGGACAAGCCAAAAGAATCGGCCTGCATGGCGCCATATATCACGAGCAAGAGCGCGGCGGCGCGAGTGGCCACCTCCTCTTCCCGTTCCTGGCGCAAGGCCACCTCATCCCGTTCCTCAATATTTTTTGAAGCGCCTCGAGTCTAGGACAGCGTGGCGGCAGCGACCAGCGCCGTCTCGAGGTCACCATCGTCTAAGAACGTCGCCAGCCTCCGGCGCATAGAGCCATCGTCCATCCATTCGCCGAGCTGCCGTTCTCGCCGTCGGACCATGGCCTTCCTCCCGACGCCGATGGCGCCGACTGGAAGTCCCATGCGTGACTTCCCCACCTGTCTAGAGCGCCACCATTCTCTTGAGAAGTTCAAGCTCGCTGTCGTTCGAATGGCTCGTGACGGAGGTCGCCGGGGCAGGGCGCGAGAACGTGTGCGTCCTCGCCTCGCGGACATCTTCAATGGCTGATGCTTAATCGCCGCGCGCTCGGCGTCCAGCACCAATCTTCCTCACCTCCGGTGCCTACGCCTCCGCCGCCATCTTCTCCATCTGGCTCCGCCCGCCGACGTTTTTGCGCCCCGTCACCTCCGACGACGAGCAGCCGCTGCACGACTTCCCCGACATGCGCGTCCGGTACGCAGACTTCCAACGTGGTCGTCACGGAGGACCAGACGGACCCCATGTTCTCCAACCTTTGCCGCATGGTCCGTCTCCACTTCCGTATTTGGGTGGCCTCGTCATCAACACCTCGAAAGAGATCGAGCCGAAGGTCTCGAACTCATCAGGAAGCTCTGGGTTGCCGACGTTTGCCGTTTACCCCTCATCGGAAGGCAGAACACGAGCACCTTCGGAGGACGACACCGCACGGGACGAAGACGCCCGCATCATCAAGTTCCTCACTTCTATGCCGCCGGCGTCCGTGCTGTACGTGTCGTTCGGGTGGCCAATCACGAAGGCGTCGCAGATGATGGAGCTGGAAAGGCTGGAAGCCAGGGGGCGGCCGTTCATCTGGGCGGTGGACCAAGGCCGCCGGCCTAAGAAGTTCGGAAGGCGCGGGCATCCGCGCCGAGTGGCTTGACGGGTTCGAGGACCGCGGCGGCGCGCGGCTCTAGCTGGTGCGGCGGTGGGCGCCGCAGGTGGCGATCCTTGCGCACGCGTCGACGGGCGCGTTCACCAACTCTGAGCGGGTGGAACTCGGTGCTGGAGAGCCTGTGGCACGGCGTGCCGGTGGTGGGAGTGGCCGCTCATCGCCGACCAGGTGTTCGACTCCCGCTTGCTGGACAAGCTCGGCGTCGGCGCAAGGTGGCAAGGTCCGGGAAGATTTGCTCGGCGGGCTGGGACAAGAGGTGGGAGCACGTGAGGGACGTCGTGGAGACGTGCTCGGGGACGGCGAGAAGGCCAGGGAACATTGAGTTCCATGATAGGCCGCGGAGCTGAAGGAGTTGGCGCGCGCGGCGGTCGGTGTCGGCGGAGCGGACGGCGAGGTGATGAAGGGCTCGTCCGTGCTCGCCATGGAGCGCCTCCTCGATAGCGCATTCGGCTGACCATTGCAAATTCTCCCGTTCGGGCACAATAATCGATCAAGCTCATCTGTGGAGCAGGACGAAAAATCGAGCGTTTGATGACTGCTAGCTCTTCCTCTTCTCAATATCTGTCTGGCAAAACCCTTGTCTGCTGTTTTCCTTTTATTTTTAGAAAAAGTTGCTGCTAGCTACTGAATGCTGAGGTCAGGCACCTCGTCAGAACAGAAACATCTCGTTCTGGTGCACCGACCATATGCGTCCTACCTAGGCTTCCGGTTTTCTGTTCAGCATTCACAAATAATATTGCACTCCCTTCATTCTAAATTATAAGTCGTTTTGACAAATTTAGACTCGTAATTATTATATCTGGACATATATCTAGATGCATGACAAAATTTGTGAACCTTGAAATGCTAAAACGATTTACATTTTGAAACGGAGTCCAACAATAATTCCGCTATGGTTGCAAGAGTTCAAGATAAAAGCCAAAAGAATAAGCAACTGCATGATTTATTTTCATATATCAATTTGAGTTTCTTTTGACGATTCCGTCAGGTGCCCTTGCCAGATGTTAACAACAAGAAAAACTAGTACCTCGTTCCACAATATAAAGATTTTTGAAGTTTTTATGTAGACATTGCTAGTTATAAGCATGTCAATAGTAGTTGCCATAGTAAATAACTGACTAGTACCTCGTTGAGGAGAGGAAAGATAGTGCGTGTTAACGATTATCTTTTTCTCAAAAACGTATATAAACAAGAAAAATTAAATAGAATAAAACAATTACATTCACAGAAGGTGTACCTAGGAAATAGAATATCACACCGTAACCCATAATAATACGTTTATTTCACTTTCACGCAACAAGGAATGCAGCAGTGATAGAAGCAATAGGCAAATACTATGGAATCAAACTGAATTAAATCACACGCTCTACGAATAAATTAGAAATTCACAATGCACCCCCAAAGTATATAACTAGAGCAGCGGAGATACCGGCCGTCATTTTTTCACTTTTCAGCGTAGAAGATTTGAATTTGTGACGTGTCAGACCCGCCTCATCAGCTCCCTGGCGGACTCGACGAGCGAGCAGACGCCAGCGGCGCGGCGGTTGAGCCCGACGCTGCCGGAGAAGACGTTGAAGCACTCGAGCCCGGAGGTGGTCTCCGCGACGCGCCTCAGCTCGTCCTCCAGCCCGTGCTCCACGAAGAGCACCGCGAACCGCGCGTCGTCCTCCGACCGCATCAGCGCCATGGCGAGCTCGAGCGTGTACAGGCGGATGCGCGGCACCACCAAGGACGGGCGGCCGTACTCCCGCAGGACCAGCACCAGCGTCCGCGCCAGCGCCGCGTCAGTGACCCCCGCCGCGGCGAGGCTCCCGCGGAGCTCCCCGGGCTCCATGAACCGGAGCATCTGCGCCGCCAGGCCCAGGGAGATGTTGAGGAGCTTCGTCTTCTCCACCATGATATTGCGCAGCACCTGCTCGAGTCATCAGGAAGGGGGAAAGAAAGAGATTCAGGAAATGGTTGGCCGTGACCCCAGCTGCTCAGATCATTGAACGGAAACGACTTACCTTGGTGGCCCCGGCAGTGACTCCTCTCAGTGCGAGCTGCCACTCTTCGCCGGCGTAGGTGCACAGGTTGCGCAGGATCCTTGCGGCGCCGATGGTGGCAACTGGATCACCCAGCGCCTCGATGAGCTGCGCCACCCCGCCGCCGCACGCCGTGATGATCGCGCCGCAGTTCGCCCGGCTGTCGAGCGCCAGCATCGCCAGAGCCTCGCCGGCCTCCACACGGACCGCGTCCTTCCGCCGGTCGGGCGCTGCGGCATCCTTTCCCGGCAAGAACATCGCCAGGAGCACGCTGACCACACCCCCCGTCCCGCCGATCATCTCCCTCGCCCCTCGTCCATGGCGAGGCTCGTCAGTATCTCGATCGCCAGCAGGTGCAGCTCCGACATGTCCTTGTCGTCCTGCTGCTGCAGCACCTCCCTGATGTTGCTCACCGTGAACACAATGTCAGAGAGCTCCCGCCGAAGCAGCTTTCCGGTGGTCCCCGTCGTGGTCGCCAGCCTCTTCACGACTCGGAGAGACTGCTTCACTGCTTTGAGGCGCGTGTCCGTCGGCGCCCACGCCGCCGCCGGCCCGTTGGCTATGCTGGAGTAGGAGATGATCTTGTCGAGAAGGCCCCTGGTCTTGCCGATCTTGTCGCAGTTGTCGTGGTCGTGCGCGAGCTTGTTGAGGATGGACAGCCCGAGGAGGTTGAGCTCGTCGAGGTCGGCGTAGAGCAAGGATGCCACGGACTCGATCCCGCCGGGGATGCCGGTGACGCGGAGCGCGTTGAGCTTCCTCCCCGTGAGCATGAACACGACGACCGCGGCGGAGCGGCGCACGTCCTTCTCCGACGCGTTCTTCCAGCTGAGCATCTCGATGAGGCGCTCAACGGTGGGCGCGGACGTGCCGACCCTGCGGAGCGTGGCGTCGGCGAAGCGGTCGGACTCGACGAGCGCGACGAGGATGTTGGCGCCGAGGCGCTGCTCGTCGTGCGAGCCCGCGGTGAGCAGGTCGTCGGCGTAGGACACGAGGTCCATGTGCAGGCCGTCGAAGACGCTGCCGTTGAGGCAGCGCGAGTAGGAGTCGTAGAAGAAGCGGCGGACGGCGACGGTGCCGCAGGCGGTGGAGAGGTGGCACTCGCCGGCGACGCGCTCGAGGAGGCGGTGGTGGGCGATCCTCCACTGCCACAGCGCCTTCTCTACGAGGAAGAGCAGTGCCTCGGCGAGCGCGAGGCCGTAGAAGATGTCGAGCGCGGAGCGGCGGTTGATGCGGGCCTCCGGGCTGCCGCCGTAGTGCTGGTGGGCGAGGCGGACGAGGGAGAGCGCGACGCAGGCGGAGGCGGAGAGCAGCTGCAGCCAGTAGAAGACGCGGCCGGCGGCCCAGGAGACGGGGCGCGTGCGGCCCGTGGCCTCGTGCTGCCACTCCAGCTCGTGGCTGCGGCCCAGGATGCGGGCGCCCTCCACCAGCAGCAGCGCGGTGATGCACCAGAAGTCGGTCTGGCCCAGGGTGATTGCGAAGCCGCCGAGGAGGACGACGGTGGCCCAGATGAAGCCCAGCGTGCCCAGCCGGCTGGCCGCCTTCTCGAGCAACGCGAGCTGGAGCGCCAGCACGGTGAGCCGGCGCTCCGGCGGCGCCGCGTCGTCGTCCTCGTCGTCGGTGGTCGCGCGGATGTGCGGCGTCATCACCGCCTTCTGCGGCTCGAACAGCGTCGGCAGCTGGTCGGGGATCTGCACACGCACGCTCCGGGTGGCCAGGCTCACGCGCCGGTCCATTGCCGATATATTGTTGCTCTGTTCGCCGAGAACTCTTCTTCTCAGTGACACGAGTCGGCTTAGCTTGCTTATCAACAGTAGACGAATGTGGCGACTATTTATAAGCACGCGTGTGCAGTTTTAACGTGGCATGCAGATATTTAGAATCGAATGCGTGCATGTGTGTGCACGTTGACACGGCCGGTTTCTTGCGTGCATCAGCGGAGAGGTTGCAGGCCTTGAGGGGAAGGAGATTTTCTCATCTTTTTTCTTGTTACAATGCGAGGTTGCCTCCTGGGGCAACATGGCCAACAGGCCAAACGCATGCCCAGCGTGTTGGGTCGTCCCTGGTTGCCATCTCCTAGTCTGTTCGCCCTTTGCTTGCACGACCCCACGTGGTCTACTGCTCCTGAAACAGCAAAGATTAGGAACCAGATAAAGCAGATGACATCAGTTTGATTTCCAATGATCAACAGGCTGTAGTCCAATGATCCGTAATGATCAACAGTCATGCCGCAGTTGTGATCGCCTAAAGGTTGGGTGGGAAGTTTAAGATACCGTTGCACGGGCGCTGCAGATATTACTAGATTTCATGCTACTTATGTCCTTGCTTGCTGTGCTAGCCATCGACTCAGTATTTCTAAAAGGAGAAGCATTTCTACGGCCATTCGGCGGAACCAAAGGCATTTCTTCAGTTCTCATGCTACGTCAGCCACGCAGCTGTAGGTTTATATTACAATGTTTCATTTTTTTTCATGATTGACATGGATTGCACTAGGGCGTCTATTTTTTTCTGCTTTGGGGCACCTGTTGGCAATGGAATCTGCAGTGTTACAAGATCGAGTTCGTAAAGTCATCTCAGATTCTTATTTGGTTTGAAAAATGAAATGACTTTCGTCTATAACCACCTCATTCCTCAAGCACGATCTAGAATCGTAACATATCTATTCGTTCAAACACCCTTTGAAATGCCTTTGACGAATAGTACCACCAAAACTTGTTGCCATGATGCTAGGCAGGTCCGGTCAAACCATTCATTGAAGTGCTTTACAATCAATGGCCTTACAAGTTAGAAGTAACTCACCCTAACTGCAGAGACGCACATCAAAACTTATCCCCCTTCTTGTGCGCCAGCAACTGAAATCATAATTTACAGAATTGAATCGGGGACACGAACTACAATGAATAAGCTCATCCTATATACATGGTTTTTCTTTTCCACTATATGCGCCCACAGCCCGCTCATTAGTATTACAAAGAAAAACGATAACTGGAACAGAAGCCTCAACTATATTCAGCATTTCCTTTTTTTCTTTCACCCCATGTATGTACTAATGTACCTCATCCGTTTAGTAGACCTGGTTGCATCAATTTCCTATAACCTGGCAGTACAGAGTATTCTTACATCCCAGAGATGCCTGGATATTTCTAACAGAACCTTTTAACTGTCTTCGGCAAAATCCATATCATCCACACTTCGCCTATGTCCCTTGTATTATCCTCCCATTGCCAGAGCATTGCAATGACATGTAGAAATAGCACCAGGAAGGAAAAACTGTAAGACAGGGAGGATCACTGTGTCACATCTCCAGCTTGAACAATGCCATTATGTCCGTTCATTTTCAAAACTGTACAGTCGAGAATCTGATAGAACAGAAAACATCTGTGTATCCACAAAGAGCTGCACAATGCTAACAATTATGAGGATATGCAGGAAAAATGGTGATACTACAGCACAAAAAAAACAGTTATATTCAATACATGCATAGTGTGATAGCATCATAGATTCATTGTTGTTTCATCAAGAAAATCACAATTAATGAGGTTTAGTTAATGTTTGATGATAGTTTGCATCTCAAACAGAAGGAACTCTATGGGGCATTCCTGAATTATCAATTTAATGTTTGCTAGTTTCATCAAGAATGTGTTTTTTAATGAAAATAAACATAGGAATCCGCTGCAAAACAATTAGATTAGTACCTTTACAAATGGGCGATCTTTTGAGGGGAACGAATCAATGAAACTGTCTTTCAGAAGCAAAGAAACCTGATCATACAGAAGAGCAACATTACTCATTAAAATTTATGATGTTTCCGATAAGTAACAAGGCAGCATAATTGCCAAGTATAGAGAACAATTTTTTGCATTGCTAACCCTGTCATTGTTGGACTGAACATTTGTGATGGTATGAAAGCGCAAGTCAGAGCAAAGTGATTCCAAGTAGGATCTCATTACATTTAAGAACTGCCAAGCTGCTTCAGCCTGCAATGATATCCATATGCATGTTTATCATTAAAAAACTTGCTTGACAGTCAAGAGAAGTTTAGATGGTCAAGTGCAGAGACAACTTTCTGCTCAAGAACAAATAGTTAAAAAAAATATATATCCACACTGTGTGATAAATTAGCACCTGAACTTCATTGCATTTGTAGATGGGATGTCTCGTAGCCAAAGCATTCTCACACGATAGTCTGGCATGAATTGGACCGAGATCAGAAACAAGTTCCTTGTAACGTGGAAGTTGAGGCAATGAACATGCCTTCACCTGTGTATTTTTAAACAAAATAACATTTAACTTGAATCTTTTCAAGCGATAACACCATCTTGCAACAATAGATTCATGATTGGCTGAAGTGACACTGGTGGGAAAAATGTACCCCTAGTCTCTACTTTCCCTAATCACATTCAGCTGATTTTACTTTTGATTCACACACATTGGCATAGCAACAATATTGTATTAAGAACACAATCCACAAGCATAGAGCAAAACCAAGATTCTGCGTCGAGCAAAAATAAGTTTAAAAGTTCCTTCTCAAGATGTTTTTTTCACTATCAGCAAATAGCATGTAATACTTGCCTGATCTTTTTGTACATTGATTCTGACAAGACTTGATCCTTTCATCTTGATATCAGGGGGTTTATGTTGTACACCAGCCTATAGAAGAAATTGGATTATCATTCACACTTCAGCAATTACAGAGAATCAATGATAATATAGTTCAACATTACTAAAATTTGGCAACTATGGTCACTGTAAATTAAATAAAGAATAGTAACCAAACAAATGAGCTTCAGGGGCCAGAGAAGCTTACAATGAAAGGTACAGGGGCATCAAGAAAATCAACCAATTTCCTTGGTAGAACCTGAAAAGCAATAGACACAAAATGAGCTAATTTGATCGCAATATGAGCTGATGCATTGAGTAAACCTAAAGGACTAATGTTTCACAATTTGCAATTACATTACTTTAACAAAATATTTGTGAGACGCTGTGTTATGCACTAAGCTGTCATAACGGGCGTACCCAGTGCTGATGAAAGCTCCCACATAAGGTGGGTTCTGGGAAGGGAATTTCTAGGCAGCCTAACCATGTCTTATTTTGCAAAGGAGGCTAATTAGAACACAGAACCTCCAGGATGAAAGTGGATAGAGCCTAGTACTATGCCAGGCCTCCCCTTCTATAAGTTTAAAAAAAAGAAAGAACACACCTACTGAACAACTCTACAAATTCCCCAGTTCATGGCAGTAGTCTATTCTAATTTCTGAAAAGATCAATTTACAAACTTGTAGAAATATAAAGATAAAAATAATTACATAGACAACTCTTAAAAATTAGATCAAGCTATATAGTACTTACAACAACAACAACAACAAAGCCTTTTGTCCCAAGCTATATAGTACTTACAGGTTTATAAAATTATATAGTCACACAAAGACAGACATATGTAAGTTTTAATAAAAGCCGGTCGCCTAGTTCCTCCTAATTTGGTCTGTTTTAATATAGAAACTTAAATCTTACAGGAATTAGTAAAACTTACAGGAAGTAACAAACTTTGCCACTGGAATGGCCTTATCATTGGTATAATTGATAAAACAATTGCTGACAAGACACCCTGCAGTTAAGCATTTGATACAAGTGCTCGTATCAGCGGGAAGAAGGATAGCATGAGACCAAAGCACATTGTTATAACGCTCAAATAAAACCATACCAGATTTGGGCATATTACCACAATTTGCTTCTCCAGCAGAACCCCAGCAAATAATCCTAGCACCTTCAGGAGAAAATAATAAATTTATACAGAAATAAACAAACCAAGATAGTATCACTTATATAATGTGCAGTGTATACCTCCAAAAGAGAAATAATTGACAGAGATACAACTTGTTATTATTCCACCAACTAGAATGAACCTTAATAAGAGGTGGATGGGGTAGTAATTGTCTAATTGATCAAACAAGCAGAAGTGCGTAGATGGGGCCTATATTCAGTGCAGTGGTAATTACCTACATTTTACACAGCAAAAGATACCATTCTTGGTAGTTCAAGAGCTAACCTCTAGATTAAACAGAACAAGTGCATGCAAAAGCATAAGAGACTTAGATATCTTGAGAAAAGGTCTCAACTCTCAACTAAGATTATCCTAACAATTGAAGGCAAAATTTCTGCCCATATAAGAAATCCTGAATTCAAGAATATATTTTTAAATATTCTTTCCAAAAAAAATACTTAAATCTGAATCCTTCTATTGCACAAGTAGTTATATTTATTAGCTACCAAAATTTCTTGATAATGACTATTATGTGAGCTGTATAAGGCTGAGATTGTAGCTGTTTCAATTCAGTGCTGAATCAATGGGCTTCTTCAATTTTGTTGTGTTTTGTGAACCCTTTTACAGGATTTCTTTTAGTCTTTGTAGCATAATACTCCCTCCATCCATTCTCACTGTGTACCTGGACGAGTGCTCGCCTAGGTACATAGCCAGAATGCCTTATAGTTCAATACAGAGGGAATATTTGTTTTAACATAATAATAGCATTAAAGCCTTCTGTGATGTTACCATTAACTGAAAAGCTGGTAGTAATGTAACATACACTTTCCAGAGATAGAGCGCGACAAACTGCAGCTGTAGTCCATATCGATAATGCAAAAGCTTCTTCTGCAGCCGCCAAACGTGCATTGACCTACAATCAAATTTTATGATTAGGGAAGTAGGGGAACAATACTGCAGAATACAGTTGTGATAGGCAAAGCATCTACCTTATTTGTTTCTGCCAAAGTAAAACCATTGTCTAAAATTGTCTCCTCAAAACCCAACAAGGATAATCCAGCCCGGGAGTATTTCACAGGTTGCAGATGTTCAAAGGGGCAGAATACAAGTTCACCACCACGAGGTGGCAGAGGAAGAGCATGGTAACCACAAACGATTTGTAGAGGCTCATTATTGTGTGCCTAAAATAATACATTATGTATATGATCAATAAGACCAGAGCCGTCTGGTATATTTGTGAAGCTTGAATAGGTATGACATACCTTAGCCCATCCTATAACTTTTTCATCATCAACAATCATTTCATGCTTCAAACTTACTTCATCTTCGTCATCTGATCCAGCAGCTTTGACTGAACTGTCATACAAGATGTGACACCGTTCACAACAATATGTATTATAACATAATCAGTAACAGTTTCAGAGAAAGAGCAGATTTAATTTCACATAATTCCTACCAGACATGATTAATGCCAAATTGCACTTCACAATACCAGGAAGGCAGGAAATCTTTATTTTCAGATTTACCTGTCTAAAAAAGACTCCACGCTTTGTGCACGCTCTAATCTTGTAGAGATAGGAGAGTGCATGGACAGAAGATCTGGGGAAGTTTGTCCATTATCATGTATGTAATTTGCCCTCCCAAAGCTATCACAATGGTATTCCAAGTTCTCCGATAGACAGTCTTCATATTGCTGGAAACTATGCCTTCCCTCCTTATCAACTTCTCTGATATAACCAGAATCTGAGATCTCACTAGCAGACATACTTTCAGGAGAATTAGGTCCGCAGCTCCTGAACAAATATGAAGGCATGTCCCTTTCTGATGGAACACCGGATGAAGAAATGAGACCTGATATACTGTTGACAGGTACAGCATATTCCGTCCAGTCAATGTATGGAATCGCATTTGAGGAATCAAAATCCTCTTTTACTCCATCTTGTTCTTTCACAGAACGAGGAACTGGCTCAGCTAGAGCAATCTCACTAGCAAACTGTGTTATCCTGTCAAGCCTCTCCTGTGCAATTATGCTGTCCATAGAAATAAACACACCAACATATCCTTAGAACTGAATTGAAGAAATATCAGATCGAAATATATTAAATATATGTTATCTGAAGACAAACCTGTTTAACATCTCATAGTGTAGCTCAAAGAAGGGTACCTTTGTGAGTAAACAGTAACAACGTGGTGCAGAAACCAAGAAACGGCTTGGCTTATAGGAAGTGGGGTTTAGGGGTGAGACCGCGCCCAGTATACCTGGTGCCTTTTGAACTATCTCCTGGACATGCAGACAAACACCATATAGTGGTGCATTGTCTGATACCTGATTCATAAATAGCCATAAAAACATCAAACAAGTGACTCTCAAGCTTGCAGGTAGGAGAATGCAATATCAGTAGTAACTGGAAGAATCTGGAACAAAGTACTAACATCCAGGAGGAAGAGATAAATAAACAAACCTTAAGGGAGAAGATAAAAGACAGATCATCTCGAGACAAATGTTCCTATGTGAAAATCATTGTACAAGTTAGCAAGTTGAAAACTGAAAAACTTCTAACCTATCACTATTTGAGGATAATAGTCACAAACCTACAACATTTTGTGCCCATTTTATAAAATCAACCACCATTTTGGGATGACTTATCACAGAACTACAACAATCATTTGGACCCACATGTCAGCAACATATTCATGGAAGTTAATATGTGGACCAAGTCTATTCCTGAATTTATCCCTGGTAGGGCTTGGTCGGTCATGAAGTCACAAAGTTGTTCTGTGAGGAACTAGCTCAATAGTGGTGGATTTGTGAAATTGGCACACAATGTGTAGAATTGTGGCTATAAGCCCAAAATACCGGTAGGTTTGTACAATTTACTCAAACAATGGAAATAGTAACTGCTAGTAATTATGGTGATTGAGGAAAAAAGGTACAAAAACTGACACTCTCAAGCTGGAATCTCATGTGCAATAGGGTAGAAGTTCACTCAATCAGTGATAAAAATCAGGAATGCTAGTTCTCCGCATGAGCATTAGATTCCAAAGCATATTAGGTAGAATTACAAATATGTCATTAGCTCAGCACAAGCCTAAAGCCTAAATTGGTTTGTTAAATACCACTGGCAGTAAAACAGACAACCACAAATAGCAAGGACTCCATGATGTTTTCTGAAACCTGCTGGAATTAATTCTCACCTGCCCAAATATCACTTCATTCAGGTCACTCATGGATGGGGTCCTCTCTATTAAGCGGGCCTGAAATTTCAATTATAGAAAAATTATAAAAATTGCTACGGAATGTATCATAACAGGGGAAAAAGGGAAAGGAAAGAACAAATTTGGAATACAAAAAAGAGTGGTAACTGGGGGTCGGGGTAAACTCAATACAAGGGTTGGTTGGAGTCATTCTTCAATTCTAAAGCTAATTGATACATAAACAAGAACATCCATGTAAGTAGGTAACAGAACACCAGGCTGCCATCAATATTATCATGAAGTGAGGACAGAGAGTGGGTAGTCCCTTTTTCTATAGAAAAATAGCACCACAGCTTATATACGCAATCATATGAAAAGTCCCCACAAATAATGGATAAGCACTGTTGTACAGAAATAGTATTTAATGCTACTAGTAACAACTATTTTACTTAGAAATACATTACTCGGATTCTGATAAAAGAATCACAACATGAGGGTTGATCACATTACCTTTACTGTTTATTTCTGTCACATTATATACTACTGTGATGAATTTAGTTGGTCGTTTCACAAATTTCTAACACATTGTGAAAACTTATCAGGTAATTCCACTAAAAGGTGGATCAACAACATCTTCAGGTAGCTCAACGAACACATCATGGCATGTAAAAAAGAGTCTGAATATTCATACACCAATACACCCAAGAAATTGATATGTAACTAACCTTTACACCTTCAGGAAAACAGAATGAGGGCAAATCAGTCTCCCTAACTTCTGCTCTCTTTCCAGGTGGATATTTGAAAAGAATCTGCAAGTTGAAATTGGATCAGTTTTTATAAAACAAAGAAGAGTAAGAAAGGAATATACAAGTTAGAGTTGTAATGGTCACTACTCACTGCCATCACAAGGATCAAAGTTCAGAAATAATATCCAAAGTAAGTTAAAATTGGTTACACTTGTCAGCCGTATATTAGACAGAACTTTACAATTTGTAAGTCAATGCAAGATTAATAACAAAAATTATTCTAAATATCATTTATCAAAACAAGCAAATCAGTCTAGAGGCCAAGGCCCTAGAGCCCAAATAAAGATTCTTCTTAATGCAATGATACACAGCTCTCATGCGTATTTGAGAAAGAAAAGGTCCAAATAAGGATACACTTTCCTGTGTAACAGCATTATATACGAGATTTTGTTCAAAGAAGTGATACTGTATGCCTATGGATTTTATAATACCGCATATAGTCGGGCACTCTATAAGCATTGCCATACAGCAGAAAGGAGATCAACAATGTAAAACTGAGAACAACTATGTAACATGAACTATTGATGATCAGTGTCCATGGAATTCCTTTTCACTCAATGAACTAAAATATCTACATATAATCATGCCCACAGAACAGAAAATCGCATGCATCATGAATAGATGCAGTATTTCAGTCTTACTAATTAGCACCTGAACACCAGGAAAAAAATCATATGTAGATGTTTTTGTGATGTGCTATCACACTTAAGGATTAAATATTTAGAAACAAAAACAAATATGTCATAATTCTCAGCTACCTGACTACAAAAAAAAGCACCTATCATTATGGACCACAAGCTAATTAACTTTCAAAATTACCTAAAGATACAGTGGCATCTAAAGGAAAGTGCACTTGAACTGAAGTTTGGTACCATAAAATAAAATAGATAACATAACACCACTGCATCTGAAACTGTAAGACAGATTTACCTCTCAAGATCAAAGCAGCATACCTGGGGTTCCATAGATGGTATAGGTCCATGGTACTGGATTTTTCTAAGATCTAATATCTCTGAGTGTGCTACATTAGATTCCCAAGCTTTCTTTTTTGCAAAAGCATCCTCGATTACTCCAACATTTGCATAAGAGTGGAGACCAACTACAAAAAAATGTTCAAAGAGTGATGCTGGTTCCTTATATTGCCAGAGATCCTGCAGAGATGGAAGAAATAGCTTATTGACGAGGACAACTTGATTATACATATCAAAACGCTGCATGGAAGCTAAACAATGAGAATTGGAAGCTAAAACAGTGTTATCAAACTCTGTCAGCATAGGAAGCTAAGCGATGAGTAAACATGAAATGGCACCAATAAAAACTCCCGTTCATAGGTACTGTTTATGTGAGATTGCTAATCCTGCCAATTTCAAGGCAAAGCTAAAACTCACAAGCTATTTGCACTAATTTATCCCTTTAGTTTTAAAATTAGTCTTGAGTCATCCCACTAAGGAAAAGCCAGCATACAGATGCACAATTATCATACCTACTGTTAAGCAAAATGGTGTGCTCTATATATACCTGTGCCTTGGAGTGGATTTGATACCACTGCCGCTTCTGATTCGCCATGGCCTCAACGTTGAGAGACGTGCGCAGCAACTGCTCCCTGGGGCTCCTCTCTCCACCACCTCCGCCACCGATAGGTCCCCACTTCCAAGCGCGCTGCATCTGCTGGCCGGAACCGCTGGAAGCTGCCGGTTCGAACATGCCGCACCTGCTGCTTGATCTGCAACAGCGGCGAAGACGACGTCGACGTGGCTGAGCGCGTCGGGGACGACGGCGCGGAGTGCATATTCGGCTCCATCTCCTCCCTCGACGGCGATCCTGCCCGCGGCGTGGCCATCGGGCTCTCCTGCTCCTCCGCTCCTCTCGCGCGCTGCTCCAAGGGAGACGCGGCGCTTCCCGTGTCCACCCTGCCCGGCTCCTCTCGCGATTCGCACCCCGACGATGAAGCGGAAGGCGAGTCGGACGTTTCCACTTCCTCCGCAGCGGCCGGCCCGTCGCCCCGCGATCTCCACGCCGACGGCGAGGCCTCCGCGGCGGCCTCGCTGTCGCCCTCGCGGCACGCCACCGGCGACGCGGAGGCGGCCGACGCCTCGTCCATCGCGTCCTCGAACGCCGGCTCTCGCGGCGACCTCCCCTCCTCATCCGCCCGCCCGAGCGGCTCCGGCGCCAGCGAGGCGGCGGCCTCGCCGGAGGGCTCCTCCATGCGCGCACGGGATCGAAGCTCTCAACCGGGAAATGGTAATTCGGAGGGTCGCCGCAATCTAGTGCGGAGGGAGGATCAAACGCCAACGGAACGGGAGGGGAAGAGGAGGGAGGCGGCCGGAGATCGTTGAAGGAATAATAAATGGCTAAAAATGAGCGGAAATTAGAGGCGGAGAAAATAATTTAAAATGGAGGACTAGTACGGCAGAAAGAAACTGGAGAAAAGGGCCGCACGTGGTAGGATGTGCGGGGGCAGGGACCACCTGTCAGTTATTAATTCGTGTTGCTTATTGCCACTGACAGGTGGGTTTGAGGGGTCCACGGTTCGGTAGGATTTGAGTTGTTTTGCTTCCGTGCGCGCGCGGATGAATTTGCTTGGCCTTTTCTGCGGAGGGAACGGGATGCGTTCTTGCGCTGGCCGGACCGGGGGGTGCCGTCCCGTGGAATATGGGCGGCCGGGATCACGTCATGTGAAACAGCGGTCGCACCAAACCAAAAGGAGGCGATCGGTCACGTTCTCTTCAGCTGCCGCCCGCGCGCGGTTGGTTGTCGTGGTCTTCACGGGTGGAGAGGAAGAGGAGACCCCAGAAATGGAAGAAGGTTCAGGCCAGCCGTACAGCTGCCTGCGCCCTGTAGGTTGCAGCCGTGTGAACCGCCTCTGGAGCGCTTCGTGCCGACGACCACCATGACCGACAAGTCGACCTCGCCGCCCAGCCGGACCTCGGGTCACCCGGACAGGGTCGTGCATCGCTGCATCGCAGGCAGCTGGTCGACGTCGTCCTGCTGCGCTCGCACCCGCTGATCTCGACTGTTCAACAGACCATGTTGGGCCCGTAGCCCCGTACGTTGCCTGTCTTTGCCTATTTGACCAGACCCGACAGACTTCCAGGGACAAACAAGCTGTAAAAGTGAAACAAAGAAGCATGCTACCACTAGAACTTAGTAATCTGGCTGGCTGGTAACAAATCAGGGGAATCACCGTGACCGGTGGTGATTAGCGCACGGCGCGGCGCGGCCGGCAGCAAGTCATCTCGGGAATCTTGCCTACCCGGTGGAGCATCTTGTTGCAAAATTGCCGCCAACAACCGGACAAGGGGTAGCAACGTCAACTAGGAATTAGCACCGTCCACTTCAGACGTGTCTGTTTTCGCAAACTTTTAACTAGCTAGTGCGGTCGAATCTCACTTTCGGCTGCTGGCCTCGACTGCTAGTTTATCTCCTTGATGTCAGCTGATGTCTACTCCACACGTAGAAATTCTGCAAACGTAAGAGGTGTCATTAACAGATCGTAAGATAAGCGGTGGCAAGAACTAACTGCTACCCTTCCCTTCAAGATAATGTTATCCGATCAAATCACGCAAAGTTAATGGGAGGTTCCATATCAAATCAAAACTCTTAAAATGTAAAATAACGTGATCATCTCAACGAATTGCTGACTATTTTTTTCGATTATTATGTGCTTGTGTTTGTAGGGACTGAGTGTGCACATATGTTTGCAGCATAGTATGTGTCTATTATGTGTGTGTTTGTAGGAACGAGTATGCACAGTGAGCGTCCGTGTCTATACTGTGTGATTAAAAATAAAGTATTGTAAATAATTTTTTTGTCTTTTTTATTAAAAGAAATCACACTTTTTTTTAGAAGAGGAAATCACACACGTTTTGTTGTTCTCTTTAGCCTCTTCTCACGGAGACACGGACTCACTAGCCGTCGCGTTTCCAAATCCAAAAGGAAAAAAGTGGGGAAGTTGCTAGAAAACATGTGGCCCATTAGGTAAAAAGCCCAGTTGGTAAAAGTACGTGCGAATTCATTTGGGCCAGAAAAAAGGCAGCAATGTGGGCAATTTGATATTATTCTCACAGATTTTGCCAGCAAGTCCCAAAGTTTGAACTTTGAAGTAATATCTCTGTGTTATTTTTTTCTCAGCAAAGGGACTGCAAGCAGAGGAGCAAATTGCTCGGCCTCGCATACAAATACAACACCGGCTCCAAGCAAAATTGCCAGTGATTGATAGCCTCAAAAGATTATGTACAGGTACACAGCTCAAACTTTCAAATAATTCATGCTCCAGCTTCAGCGCGCGGCATCCACTTCACCACTCTGACCTCGCCGGACGCATCCCCAGTGAAGACGACGCCGGGCGACCTGAGGCATACGGTCCTGGCCTCGCCGTTGCAGCGAATCTGCCCTCTGCTCTGTAGCGACGGGAGTTCGTAGACACGCACAACGCCGCCGCCGCGACACCATCAGGACGGGCTTCTTGTCGGGATCGTACGCTCCATCGATGGCGACCACGCGTTCCCCTTCGCTGTGGACGTGGTGCACCTCGAGGTCAGGTCGTCGCGGTCCGGCTTCGCGCGCCAGACCTTCACGGTGCCGTCGTCGGACGACGAGAGCAGGAACTGTTCCCAGCACAGCAACGCGGTCACCGCCGAGGCGTGGGCGGCGACGGTGCAGACGCACCGGCGGCTCCCGAGGTCCCAGGCGCTGATGCCGCCGTCTGCCGAGCCGGAGTAGAGAGTGCCCTTTCCTTGCGCCAGCGACGCCACGGCCTTCTCGTCGTGGCTCCGGAACGCGGCGACCTCGTCGAAGCACTGCTGGGCTTGGTTCATCCTCCACATGTAGATGACGCCGTCCTCCGCGCCGGCGAAGAGGTGCTCGTCGTCCTCAACGAGCAAGGCGGTGACCAGCGTGGTGGCGGCGGGTCCTCGCAGACGCAGCTCCTTCCCGGTTCCGGTGTGGAGGGCCATGACGGCGCCACGCACCCCGACGACCACCCACGGGCCGATGGAAACCAGGCTCGCCACCTCCCCTTCCTGTATCGGCGCGACGTGGACGCACTGACCGGTGCTGCCGTCCCAGACGCGCACCGTGCCGTCCATGCTGCCGGAGAACAGCTTGCCAGACCCTTCCGGCACAGCGACGCCGGTGACCGCCTTGGTGTGTCCCTTGAGCTGCGCGACGCCACGGAAGCCGTCGCCGACGCACCAGCCAGCTGCGACATCCTCGCCGCCGCAGAGGCGCTCGGGTGGCATTGTCGGTGGCGCGTCGTTCTGCGGCCGGTTCGCTGACGGTGGCACCGCATCGGGTGGAAGCTTGGGCTTGGCGACGCAGGACGGGTTGACCCAGGTGTTGTTGGGCTTCTTAGCTGCCGGCGGCGGGCACATCCGCGTGGAGGAATCGGCAGGGGTTCCGGCTGCAATGGCCTGACTTCCAGTAGCGGCAGACCTGCGGCGGGATGGCGCGGCGAACACCGTGGCTGTCCCGGCGCGGATGGGGTGATGGAGCGACCTGGAAGGAGAGGCGCTGGTGCACCGCCGCCATGATCGCGATCGAGTGGCGACCTTGGTGGTGGAAGGGAGGGAGGACGGAAGAGGTGCGGGTCTGCGGGACGCGATCATCTGTATGTAGATGGTAGATGGATTGTTCGCGTTATAACGACGCCAACGGGGACCGACTCCGACTCCGATTCTGGCTCCAACCCTCCACGAGAAAATGTGTGCGAAGGGAGGAGCCACGGGCTTTCATTTGACTTTGCTTCGCAACTGAGCAAAACTGGACGAGCTCCGGCCACCGGGAGAATTTCTATGGATTTGTAATCGGCGATCAATCAGCAAAGACACTATTGAAAAATAATATTGCACACGTCGAACGTAGAACTATTGTGAAAGACGGGAAAAAATGAAAAAGGTTCATCTGGTGCTGCACTGTTTCAGTAGTAAATTTAAAAGTTCCTAAGAACTATTGAGACCCACAAGTTCCTACCAAAATGATGCCTATTCCACCGATCAACAGCCCAAGCAGTAATATACTAATCTGTAACCTATGAATCACACATCACGTGACTTCAAATCAGTTTAATCTAACCCATTACACCATAGTTACATACCAGTAAGCAACAAAGCAACTCAACTTTTGTCATATGTAAGAAATAGATTTCATCTTCGAAGTACTTAGAAGACACCAAGGAACAATCAAGCAAGATAAGAACAAAATCACCGGGTGTTCAAATTTATCTTTCATATAATGCAACGATATGGAAAAGGAGCATCAAACATGCAACTAATCCCACTGTTAAAATTCTGGCTACAATATTACTCCAGTTTTGATGAAGATTGGATAGCAGATAGGACCACGGTATATTGCAACTACTACCCCACATTACCAGTTTCAACTATGGGTTACACTGACACTTAATCATCACTCATGTGAGTGCTTGCCTCAATTTGCTTGGCAGTCAACAGGGCTCGGACTTCAGTATCTTGGTCAGCCATATCAGCAGGTGTCTGCCCATATGTGTTCTCCTTCTTGGGGGATGCCCCGGCCTCGAGCAACAGCTTGACAACATCCAAATGTTCCCCCCTAGCAGCATGGTGGAGTGGCTGCATAAAGTAGATGCAGACTTTTAATTTCCATGCTGATGGTGTATAACTTGAAAATATAAGTTTGGAAATGATGGAAGGTTCACGAATTTACCGTATCACCTTCAGAATCCACAGTGTTGAGCATTCGCACTATGCAGCCATCCTTATTAGCAGCAAAGTTCAGAATATAATGGACCATCTCAGTGAAGCCTGTGCCCCAAAAACAATAAGAAAACAAAATAGAATGATGATAACAAGCATGGAGACGCTTGTATGTCCACAAATGCATACCTCCAGCACAAGCATCGTGAATTGGGATTGCACCTTCTTCATCTTTGCATTCCAAGCTAGCTCCACGTTCCAACAGTAGCTGACAAGGTGGCCACAGTTAGTTACAAATCAGATCAACAATTGAAGGGGGCATGAAACAAGATAAAAATGTCAACCTGCACACAAGGGAGATGACCATATAAGCATGCCAGGTGAAGCAAAGTGTCACCATCTTCAACTGGAACATCAATACTGCCATCATGATTATCTGCATAAATAAAAACATCCGAGCCTAAGTTCAAAGAGCTTCACAGACACTAAGAACCAAGTATGCACAGATTTATTTTTTTTCTATTGACGTGTCACTTGAAATCAAATGGATGAAAACACTGGAAGACAATGTTCAAGGGCAGCAGCTTTGATACGACGAAGGAAAGTTGAGCATAGGAATGCATCAGGTTGAGCAACAAGACTTCTGAGTAAATACAGCTAACATGTCCTGACATGGTTACTCAGAATGGAGATATTTGACCAATTGAAAATTATAACAGTATAACATTATGTTGTTCGAGCAAAAAAAAATGGTAACTTTATGTTAAGAGGGTAGATGGACAGATATTGAATGACCGAATCAGGAGTAATCATGAATTCACAGAAGTCCTGGAAAAAAGCCTACACAGATCGATCAAAACAAAACAATAAGAAAAACCCGTTCAGCATTTTTATTGGCTGGCAAAGAACCTAAACCAAAGGCAAAGGTCCTTCAAATATAAATGCAATTTTAGTCACACAAAAGCTGCATCCCACACACACACACACTCTGGATAGGATGTTAGTATGATATAAATAGCATTTTGCTCGGACCTCTGAGGTAACCCCAGATGAAGTATGGAACACAAACAAGTGAACATAAAAGCAATTGCCTTAAGCGGTACCTCCCAAGCCCAAAGGCTCATCTACAAACTCATTCATCCCAACAATGATATGCAGCATTTGAGCCAATTCAGGCAACACAAGCTGATCCACATAGATACATGGGTAAATTTGCACGCACAAGCCTCATCCACGAATCTACATGGCTATCATCATATCAGGCTACACATTCATACAACACTGAGCAAACTGTTCAAGCAAAGCACCAAATTTGAAGCTATACCACGCAGATTGCAACCTGAGTAGCGAAATTCAATGCAATTTCACGGATACGATGTGATTCCGGAAGCAAAGCTCAGCAATCTAAAATAATAAAATTCCAAAACTACGCGACCATAATAAACAACCTATGCAAAAACGCGTACGAAAATCTAATCAAGTGCTCACAGAGCCCTAAATGTTTTCCAGCAATCGAGGATCGCAAGAGAATGGGCCGGATCAAGCCAATACCGAGGGCGGCAAGGAGCGCCGCGACGTCGCCGGTCTGGGCCGCGTTGGCGAGGGCGCGGAGGTGGGGAGGCACCTCCTCGTCATCGGAGACGCCGCCGAAGACCTCGGCGTGCTCGGCGATGTCGTCGTCGTCGTCCCTGAGGCCGTTGCGGCCGCCGGGAACTGCCATCTGCGGCGAGGACTGCTTGGGATTGGGCCGGCGAGCGTCCGACTCCGAGATGGTGAGCAAAGAGAAACCCTCTTGGCGGCGGCTTTGGGTCGGGGGCTAGGCTACAGCCTACAAGCTGAAGCTGGGCGGAGAAAGACCTAGTGCGCAGCCGGCATTGATCCCCCAGCGTTGGATCGAAAATCGATGGCCGGTATCGTGCCCAAGGATAAATTCACCCGTGTCCAAGGTAGATGTCTTTTTTTTCATTTTTGCAAGTAACAAAAAGAAAATATGCATGGCAAACTGAACCATTGACCTAATATTAACATAAATTTGATGCAAGCTCATGCCGTTCAAGGATTTGTTTGATAAAATTCCAGCGAGTCTCTGGGTAATTATAGCAAAAGCTATGCTATTAACATTTCGTAAGTGATTCCATGAGATCACATGAACTAAGATGCTTGAGCAGAGAAAAATAAATATTTGGCAACATAAATAATAACATTTGGCAACAGAAATAGCTCGACGGATTTTTTTTTTAAGTTTTACTAGCAAGTGGACTCTTCGGAGACTAATTAATGGTTTGGTCTACTTTGACGAACCAAGGACATTGTGCGCTTCGTGTTGTCGATATAATTCTATCAGAGTTGCAATCCTATATTTTGTTAAAAATAGAAATAATAAATATTATAGTTTTTTTCATTGCAATCATTTTTCAAACGGTACATATTTTTCAGGATATAACGGTGGGCGCAGCAAATACACATCACAACAATGTTGGTCCATCTTGATATACTGTGTGCTCTTACAATTTACTTCCTCGGTTGGCATATTTAGATTGATAATGTTTATCATGTATATGGATATAGTGGAGGTATAAATAGATAGCAAAATCTATAAATCTAGACATGCTAAAAAAACAATCTCTCTTGTCTATTCTCACTATGATATATGGCGCTGTGAAGTTGATGGTTTACCCATAAACCACCCTACAACCTGCGTTAATTGTTTATATTAAAACCGGCACAGCTCGAATTTGACATGCCTCGTGCCTCATCTCTCTGAGAGCCGGTCAGTCAAACATCGGATTCAGTACGATCAAGTAGCGAACACGAGGCGAAATGACGAGGTCAAGGCGGGCAACGCATGCATTCCTTTCACGCCGTCTCCAATCTCTGACCTAGAACAGGGTTAACAAAGCGCAAAGGCGCTTGAGTTGGTCAGATAGACGATATATATAAGATCTGGATCCGTTGGTTCGCGGGTCAAAATAAAGCTTAATCAGGCCTCTGGTGTGTTAGCTAAGCTGAAGCCTGAAGCTGCCTCTATACACGAGAGAAACGTACGTGCGTGCACTTGCGTAGGCACGTCGCTTCCGCTGCCCGAAAGCAAGAGAGTTGCTTATATATCGTCAAGGAAAAAGATTGGCCAAAGAACAAAGAAGGTAGTAGCGTATACTGGCTGTGCCGAAGTACGAGATACTCTAGTTTTGCATGTGGCGATTAAGCATGGCCATTAATTATCTGTCCTCCATTGATCGTCACAAGAACAATGCAACGAAGTGAAGATGAAGACCAGAGAAGAGCATGCATGCATGAGGAATGGTTCATTTCCCCATCGATCGTCGAGACTCGAGAGGGTCGCCGGACCGGCGAGGCTTCTCTTGCGACGGCACAAATTAACTCAGCTAGGCACCGATCTGCCAGGACGCGGCGGCGCAGACAAGGAGGAGCCCTGCCACTGCCAGCCAGAGCCAGGGACGAGACGGCCCCAGCGCGGAGGGACCCGGCCGTCTCCCTCGTGCTCGTAGCCTCCTCGTACCCGTCCGTGCGCGCGGCCACTTCCCACGTGCTCTCTTTATATTACTGCGTCACATAAAGGTGAAGCGCCACCGAATGCAACGCAACCGCAACGCCCCTGCCTGCTGCTTCTTTCTTTGAGGCGCCGAGGCAAACAAAACCTTGCACGCCTGCCTATATAACCCGCGCTCGCCGTGCCGTGCGTGCGAGTGGCATTGGCAGCAGCCAGACAGCAGCGCGTCCCTCTCGGCGGCTCGGGAGCGGAAGCGCTCACCAAGAGAAGCGAGCAAGTGCCGGGGCAGGGGACGCGTCGGCGGCCGCCGCCACTGCTCGTGCTAGGCCGGTGGTCACGCAGGTACGGGTGGAATTATCGTCGCGTTTGCGTGCGCACGGCCGCACGGGCATGGCTTTTTATTTTTGTTGTTTCTTTCTCCACGGGCTTCTCGAGCGTTGGTGGACGCTGCTCCTGCTCTGCTCTGCTCTGCCCCGGCGCGCCTCCTTCTACCTCTCTCTGCCCGTCTTCCTTCAGTGTCTCATCCATCTCGCGCTTGGTGACAGCCAGCCAGCCACGCAGAGAAAAGGAGAAGAGAAGCAGCAGAACCTGGTGATCTGTTCGCAAACCTTTTCACATGGACGTGGACACCGGCCCAGTACAATACGGGTAACCACAATGTTCTCATGGGCTCAGAGCCGACCGATATCCATTTACGTTGCTCACCATCATTTTCTTCCTTGTTCGTTGTTCCCCCGGCCGGACGCCACCAGGTGCGTGCACTACAGGAGGAAATGCAAGATCAGGGCGCCGTGCTGCGGCGAGGTATTTGATTGCAGGCACTGCCACAACGAAGCCAAGGTCAGGAATTCGCTTCGTATTATTAGCTGAATAAACTCTGCTTTAATTTGTTTCGAGTTGGTTCGTGCAGAATTCAAGTACTCTTCATTCATACATTCATTCACCCTCTGGTTTCCTCTTTGCAGGATTCACTGGAGGTCAATAACCACGACCGCCACGTGGTTCCTCGTCACGACATCAAGCTGGTCAGTGGCATGCGTTCTTTGCCTGGTCTATGGAGACTACAAAACCAAAACAATAATATGGCGTAAACCTAGCGTAGACCAATTTTCACGAGTAGATACAGATATAGTTTCTTGGAAAAAGTTCATTTTTGACCATCTAACTCTTGTCTCAGTTTGGTTTGGTATCGAACTCAAAAGCGGGTATCTTGACCATCAACCCAAAACCGTTTATAATTGGTCATCGGGCGGTTTTGATGGGTGGTTTTAACTTTTTTTATTCACAATTTAGTCCTTAGATCTTAAAATGATTATTACTTGTTGCTCATACCTTCGATTTAGGTGATTAACGACGCTGTTCATAACAGTGAGCTTTATCTTTTAAAATATTCTTTATACTATTTTATCACTATTTAATATATTATTCATATGTTGTTGTGAAAAATTAATAATATAAGAAAAATAAAATAAATAATTACAAAATACTATGAACAACATTTTAAAAGATAAAGCTCATCGTTGTGAACACATGACCATAAGAATCACTTAAATCAGAGGTACGAGAGAAAATAGTAATCATTTTAAGATCTAAGAACTAAATTGTAAATAAAATGATCAAAATATTCCTTGAACCTTAAAATGATCATTATGTTTCTCTCGTATCTCCGATTCAAGTAATTCTTGCTGCCATGCATTCATAACAATAGCTTTATCTTTTAAAATGTTGTTCATATTATTTTGTAATTGTTTATTTTACTTTTCTTTTATTGTTGTTTTTAGACAACAACGTAAGAATAATGTAACAAATACTGATAAAGTAGTATTTAGAACATCCTAAAAGATAAATCTCACTGTTATGAACGCGTGACCGTAAAAATCACCTAAATCGGATGTACGGATAAAAAGTAATAATCATTTTAAGATCTAAGACCAAATTATAAATAAAAAAAAGTTAAAACCACCCATCAAAACCACCCGATGGTCAATTGTGAAAGGTTTTAAGAGTTGGATGGTCAAAGATACCCGGTTTTGGAATTCGATTGTCAAAACCAAACTGAAGCAATAGTTGGATGGTCAAAAATATTTTTTTCTAGTTTCTTCTCCTACACATTTGGATTGCGATGATATGGAATTATCGACCACTGCCCCTTTATTTGCACTCTAATCGTCTGAATCACTTCTCTAGCATATCCATATATAGTGATATTACACCTACTACTCTTCCTTTTCTCTTGGACATGACAGGTTATCTGCTCTCTCTGCAATAAAGAACAGGATGTAAGTGCACCAGACAAACCAGGGATAGTGTTTTTCAGGTGCCGTCAGCGTCAGGTATGCATCATACGAAAACCATTTCCTTTGTTGACAGGTACAGCAAGATTGTTCAAATTGCGGAGCATGTTTTGGTAAATACTTCTGCGCAAAATGCAACTTCTTTGATGACGATGTAAGCTTATAATTTGGATTCTGTCAAGTTGATGAAAAATAAGAAGCTATTTTGAATGTGTCATTTCAAAAGTATTTCCTCCCTGGTGTTTCAGGTATCAAAGAACCAATTTCACTGTGATGGATGTGGCATATGTAGGCAAGAAACTTTCTGAAATGTCCTTTTTTTTTTGTTCTCTCCTATGATGAGTCCTAAGCTATCGTTATTTTTGCAGAACTGGTGGTCAGAGAATTTCTATCACTGTGGGAAATGCGGTACAGTTGGTTTCAAATAAGCATTTTGACAAAATTCCTGATTCAATGTATACATTTAAATTGTGAACTATTTGTGGGGCTGTTCTATGACAGGATGTTGCTATACCTACCAGCTGAAGGATTCTCATCGTTGCGTGGATGGGGCAATGCATCATAACTGCCCTGTCTGCTTTGAGGTGAACATTCATATCTAAAAAAAATCTTTGCGAAAGAATGTTTTTGTTTCCCCTTCAAAGAGAGCATCTTTAGTACGGAGTAGTACTCTACAAACTGTGTCCATTAATCATCCCTAACCAGTTTGTATCACACACAGTATCTATTCGACTCGACGAAAGCTGTCAGCGTGCTCCACTGTGGACACACGATTCATCTGCAATGCCTGTACGAGATGAGAGCGCATCAGCAGTAAGCCCCCACTCCACTTCACCTGATGCATTTCCAGATCGTGGCACGCCAAGCTAATGCGATAGTATTGCGATGCCAACATGCTGACTTCCTCAGGTTCTCATGCCCGGTTTGCCTGAGGTCTGCTTGCGACATGTCTGACATATGGCGAAAACTTGATCAAGAGGTACAGCTTCCTGCTCCCCATGACGCAGCTTATCATGCAATGTAATATACCACCATCCAAGTGATTCCTCCTTCAGGTTGCAGCCTCCCCGATGCCGGCAATCTGTCAGAAGAAGATGGTAAGGGCATTTCCTTCTCAGACTCAGTAGTCTCAGAGTCTCCATGGTTCTCCTTTTAGATCAACCAGTCGTGCTTATCAGTTTTGTTTCGCTTTTTTCCCCTTTCAGATATGGATCCTCTGCAACGATTGTGGAATGACATCGAGGGTGCAGTTCCACATTTTGGCGCACAAGTGCCCGGGATGCAGCTCTTACAACACCCGGCAGACGAGGGGCGGTCCAGCTGCATGCTCCAGAGTTTGAGAACGAGCCAAGAGGGAAACCGGAAGCAAATAAACCATGCTGAGCTTGTGTGTAGTGTGATCAATAAGCTATAGGGCTGTAGATTGCAGGATGGA
Organism: Cenchrus purpureus; assembly: GCA_022644695.1. Classification (NCBI taxonomy): domain Eukaryota; kingdom Viridiplantae; phylum Streptophyta; class Magnoliopsida; order Poales; family Poaceae; genus Cenchrus; species Cenchrus purpureus. Next base: position 26,454,913 of record CP053458.1, on the reverse strand, counting down.
AAAATGACTCTCTGAAGGAATCAGTGTGAAAAATGCAGATGGCTAGTACTACCATCATCCTTAAATATAGGTTGTTTAGGACAAGTTAGTTAGTTAGTTAAAAATAAACTAATTTGCTTGTCCTAAACGTCATATACTTAAGAACGGAGGGAGTAACTGGTTGGATGCATAAACTCCAACCAAGCTCCACGTATACGCTTTTAAGCTTGATGGTTGGGTGCATATGCCCTCTGACCAAGTCTAACTTACTTCATACATCTTGACCTAGAGGGCTATGAATCATAATGCATAAGTTGGGTCTGGCTAGGAGGTTTATGCACCCAACTGACCCAACCAATCATGTCTAAAGAACATAAGTGGAGCACTTGGTTGGCTTGGGTCTCGATTCGGTCCTCAAACTTTTTGTGTTTGTCTATGTGAGCAATTTCCGAGAGATACTTCGATATCTAAACCTTTTTAATACTTATTCACTTCCGAATAGCCCTTCCAGATCTAAAAATTTTTAGATACTTATTCGTGTTTGTGAGGTCGATGGAGAAGTCAACTGCTACATCTGCTTGCGTGTCTCAGCCCCCAATTCATCTCAATATGGCTTTTCAAAGTATGGAACTGACTAAGTATATCAAGAAGATGACCAGGTACATATCAAATTTTTGGTGGGGGGGTTCAGTGGATAACCATAAGATCCACTGGTTGAAGTGGAGCAAGCTGAAAGATACAAAGCTTGAAGGTGGAATGGGCTTAGGATATGCCTATGTTCAACCAAGCTATGCTTGGGAAACAAGGGTGGCGGCTCATGACTCGTCCAAATGCGCTTTGCGCGAGGGTGTTAAAGGGTAAGTATTACCCAAACTGTGATTTCCTCGCTGCTACTAGGACGAAGAAGAGCTCTGAAACATGGCGGGCAATAAGGCATGGGAGGGAAGTGCTGAAAAAAGGAGTGGTATATCGCATTGGCTCAGGGGCATCAGTAAACATTTGAACTGATAATTGGATACCAACTATTCAGTCTCTGAAGCCGAGAGTTCAGATGCCGGGGGTGGAGCTGAGCAAGGTGGAGGAACTTTTTGCAGGGGATGTGAGGGACTGGAATGAGGTATTGATCCGTTAGTCTTTCATTAAGATTGATGCTGACGAAATTCTGAAAATCTGACCTAGCAGGACGATGCATGAAGATGTGATCGCTTGGGCGCCGGAGAAGTCCGGTTTGTATTCAGTCCGCTATGCTTATAGGCTCCTAAAGACGGAACAAGCGAGACAGTTAGCAGAGAAGGAGGGTAGGGGAGCTGCATCAGCAAATGAGAAGTGGTGGAAGTGCCTTTCGAAGTTGAAAATACCGCCGAAGGTCAAGATCTTTTGGAGGAGAGTAATTAAAGGCTTCGTACCATGCAATGCAGAGATGAAACGACGACATATAAAGGAGGACGGACACTGTACTGCATGCGGGAGCCCGGATGAGACCCTGCATCACGTATTGATTGCTTGCCCTTGGGCGAGACGTTTTTGGGCAGTGGTGAAAGAGTCGCTGGGGAAGAAGATGCCTGATCTCCATCCAACTACTTGGGCGACAGACCTCCTGGTATAGTCAGTATGCTCTAAGGAAGATGCGGTTGTTTTGTGGCTGCTGGTCCTTGTGGTCGAGCAGGAATGGTCGGGTGCATGGAACCCAAAGGCAGCGGCAAGGCATATAGCGAGCATGGTTGAAGAGTTCATATGCATGAATCCGGGGGGTGCGAGTTTAGTACCAAGACCGGTGGTGAAGTGGACAGTGCCTGATGAAGGATGGATCAAAATAAACTTGGATGGTTCATTCAGAAGTGGCACAGGGCATGGTGCAGGAGCGGCAGTGATTAGAAATCATGAAGGCATAGTGCTAGCGGCTTGCTCGACATGGTATGGCACGGTATAAGATGCTCTGGTGGCGGAGGCACTTGCTGCCCGTGATGGATTAGCTCTGGCACAGCAGGTAGGTCACTCCGAGGTGATTTTAGAAGCTGATTGTTCGGTGCTTGCAAAGACACTATCGAGTGAGCAACCGGATAAATCGATGATCGCTGGGATTTGGCATGAATGTAAGGAGCTTTGTAGGTCTTTTAATAATGTTGGAGTGTGCTTTATCAGTAGGGAAGGGGAAGGGAACTCCTTAGCTGATAGGTGTGTGAGGGAGGTGTCGGAAGACTCTCCGGTGATATCTTGGCTTGCTAGCATTCCTCAGTGGCTTCAGGATGCAGCAGCTAGCGATTGTAATCTGCCAATGAATGAATGAAAGCTCTGATTCATGCTAAAAAAGTATGGAACTGATGGTGTGATGAGTAGTGGTTATTCGTCAGTGATAAGAGCGGGCGGGACAAACAAGCCCTCCCCACCGCGACCTTCTTAGTGCGGGACTCACGGGAGTGATGCCAGAAACCATGTGTGTGTGTGAGGGGAGGGGCTTATGCTCCCAAAAAAACTCAATGCATAATTGTGCATGTTAGAATTATACATGTATACGGTGCATACATTGGTTGTAATCATCACAGACTCGGTATAGATAGAGATAGAACTATGTCCCTTGTATAATTAGATAGCAAACTAAGTCCTACATTGATACAACGACTTGCCTTGTAATCCAAGTTCCCAATTGGGACCATATAAACATGCAACCGTAGACAGCCGAGATAGGCATCCACATTCTCCAATTTTACAGTGCACCCAACCATCAACCACTACCTATATATAGTCTGCGGAAGTAAGTTAAGCTTTCCAACTTTAAAACACATTACGTCAAAGATAATTTAAATTTTAGCACAACCCTTGTGCTAATTCGTAAGACGAATTCAATGAAGCCTTTGACCTCATGATTAAAGAATGATTATAGTAGCATTACTATTGTAAATCATGAATTAATTAGGCTTATTAGATTCGTCGCGCAAAGTCGTACTATTTTTGTTCGCACTAAAAAATGGCACGGTCTAAGATATGTGAGGTTAATGCTAGAATTGCCAATTTAGTACTGATCCTTGATATTTTGCTAATTTCGTTTGGATATGCATTTTACAGGACAAGAGACTCATCTTGGGTATTCTGGATGTAATTCCATTGAAAGATACTAAAAGACACTTGGAGTAACGCCAATATGAGGTCAAGTCACGAGTTCAAGTCACCAAGATGAAACATTTGCCAAGATGATCAATAAAATCACTTAGATCATATAATCGTAGTCAAAATTGTCTGATCTGGCTGATATGACAAGGCCAACTGATCTGGTCAGTTGTTAACCATATGGCTGATTTAGCAGTCCTGACCGGACTGACCTTTCACCCACACCGGTCTGACCGATCAAACCAATGTGCTCAAAATGCTAATTGGACTTCACCATTGCGTAGATCTCGTCGATACGATTGAAATTCATATGTGGAACGTCTAGTTCGGAGTTCAGACGAGGGAGTTATGGTTCCTAACAAGAACCAACCCTGACCGGTCAATTTGGTGAGTCTGACCGGTCCGGGCAACCTAATTCGAGTTAGGAGTTGTATTTCGACACAGTTTTTGTGTGCTCTTCGACTTCTACTGGGGTAAGACCTCCCCACCCTATATCTATGAAGGGCCACTGCCGATTGAGGGTATCACAATCGAATCAATCTACTACATCTACTTTTTTATCCTCTCAACTCCCTTTTCCGACCTTCATGCTTCTCGTCTCCTGATCTCCACTACCAAAGATGGCGTCTTAATGCCTGCTGGTCGACCTAGGGCACGCCGGCGACACCCTGACGGGGTCCCTCCCGGGCGAGAGCTTCGACGGTCTTTGCTAGTTTGATTGTAAATTAGTCGTTCTTCGCCACGTAAGTGCGTTGGTTATCTCTTTGCTGGTTTGCTCGTAAAACTAGCCGTCTTCGATGCGTAAGTGTTGTAGTATCCTCCCGAACATTTGATTCAGGCAGCCCATAAGACATCGGTCTGACCGGCACCCCTGACCGGTCTGATCGGTCAAGGTAGCAACTTTGCTCTTCGGTCCATTCGTGATCGCTGCGCGATCCAACACGTTCGTGTGTTGACCGACAAAAGTGTCAACGGTTTTGTAAATAAAAAAATTTATACATAGTACTCCAAAATAACAAGATTTCTTCAAACTATTTTGTTTCCGCTCCAAACCAAACACGGGCAGCTGCTCCCACTACGATCCATTAATCTCCTCCCTTCATACATCCCTAAAAACACACTAAAACGCATCGGCAGCCTAGGCAGGGAGGGGTTAGGGTTTGAGTTGGTGTAGATCTGATGGGTCACATTCTTTACATGATTTTTTTGAGACCATCTTATCACATTTTAAACACCGGGAAGGTTAAGTGCATTCGTATAATTTGGAAGATGAATAGGATTTCCAATTTTTATCGGGTTATCGGCATGATGGACCGCTAAGTTGCTTTTCACTTTCAGTCCATACAGCGATGTCTGCTTTGCAATGACTATTAACTCAAAATTAACTCAGATCAACTCAAAAATTTTACAAACGCAAAGGCTGTTAACTCAAAATATACATGATCGACGAACACTGGGTTCTGCAGCAGATTCCTGCTCGGCTGTTTGTCCACGTCCCCGTGAGTCCGTGACCAGCGGCTAGCCCGCCCGGTGCCGCGCGGGGCAGTGGCCGAGTGAGACAATGCGGCACTCCACTCCCACAAGCGCATCCGGTCCGGGCGGGCATTCCCGTATCGAAACGTGGCGCATCCGGACAACGCTGCGCGGCACGCACGCAGAACGCTCGCGCATTCGGAGCGTATCCTTTGCGGCCGCCCCGAGCTTGGTCAGCCGCGCCGCCTCTCGCGACGTCGCGCCGCGCGGTGGCGCCACGCCAGGACAAGCACCGAAGCGAGGGCGAGACTGCGCGGCGCGGCGATCCGCTCCACGCCTCCACCACGGCACCACCCCCGGCGCGCGCCATGTGGCCCTTTGCACCGCGCCGCTGTCCGCCACGCAGCCCACCCGCCCGCCCGCCTCCTCCGGCCTCCGCCCCGCCCCACCAGGCGCGCCTAGCCATCAACCGTAACTGAAAGGAGTCCACCCGACGCCGGCCGCCACCCCCGTTTCGCTTTCGCGTTCCGCTTCGCCTTCCGCCATCGATCGATCGATCCTTCCTCCCTCTCGGCCTCTCCCCTCCCTTTATTCCTATCGGCGTTCGGCCACCTTCCCGCACCAACCCACCCGCCCCCGCCATTCCCGGCTGCTTTGCTCCGCGATTCGATCCGGAGCGCTCTCTGGTCAGCGCGCGGCCGTCGGAGGCATGGCGTCGTCGCCGGCCAGCACCTACGACTGCTCCTTCAAGGTCCTGCTCATCGGGGACTCGGCCGTCGGCAAGAGCAGCCTCCTCGTCAGCTTCGTCTCCGCGGCCCACATCGACGAGGACATCACGCCCACCATAGGTACGTGCGCCGTCGGCTCCTCCGTTGTTCCTGCTCCCCGGTGGATCTCGCCGTTGCGTGACCCCCCTGTCGTGGTGGGACGTTTCCTTGATTGCCCCGATTAGGGAACACGACAGCAGTAGGCTTTGTCGTCGTAAGCGTACAACAGGAGGTTACTGTCGGGGCATGTTGCTGCTTAGTGCTTCTAGTAGAATAATGTAACGTGCTTGCGTTCGTTGTGAAAAGCTATCGCGTTTTATTTCGGGGCGGGCCGGCGGGGGAAGAGAGATTATCACACTCTGAGACATCCATTCGTGGAAGTAGCATTTCTGTGTTATTATGCGCAGCAGAAAACAAGGCTAATATATACTGCTTACTGCTTCCACCTACATCTGTGTTTCCACTGATCCGTTTTGATGAACAAGTGTGGGCATTTAAGTTGAAAGTATGGTCTGGGTAGAGCCATGAACCAATCACACGAATCTGTTCTGTTTTGGGGGCTAGTCATGAGGAAATCAGTGGGAATTGTAGAACACAAGTCTGATAATGACGTGATCACTAGCTGACAAGAAAATAACCAATTGGTTCTAAATGCTCCTCACGATGGATTATTTCCTGTAGTTTCCAGAACCATGAATTGTGAACAAGGTTGACATGCACCTGTGTTTGATGGGTGCCCCCCATGGATTAAAAAAAAACAAAATGCTTTTGAAGTTGATAATGTGGACAAACCTCCTATATCTTCACTCAGAATACAGTAGATCGTGTGGTTTGTCACTTAAATACTAGTTAGAATAAAAAAGAGATCCATGATTCTTTTTCCTAACAGCTACATGTTTATCCTATCAACACAAGTTGTGGTTACTCCTTAAACACCTGGTAAATAGTCCAGAATTCAACACAGTTCGATTGATGCTCTTTACAAACTACTTTGCTAGAAAAATCAAGTCACATGACAATACAGCTTTAGCCATTAAGGTAGCCCAGTCATAGCAGCCCCTTATCTTTTTTTAATTTAGTTTCTCTTTTTACTACTGGCAGGGGTGGATTTTAAAATCAAATTTCTCACTGTGGGTGGGAAGAAACTGAAGCTGACAATATGGGACACTGGTAAATTCTGTTCCTGCTTCTGATAATGGTCGTAACATTTTTGTTAGTTGCTGCTTTTTGCAGCAAGGGCAACCGTTTCTTTCTTTTCAAAGCATCCTGATATTCTAGTTCTCAATAGATATTTCATTTCACTGATTTTGCAGCTGGCCAGGAGAGGTTTAGGACAATTACCAGTTCTTACTACAGGGGTGCTCATGGAATTATTCTAGGTAACTTGATCTCTTTCAACATGCATACATAACAGTTCACAGTTCATCGCTGATTAAAAAGCTTCAACCATTTTCAAGTAAGGTTATTGTATGTTTAGGTTATGCACATGCTTAAATTGTGTCACGAAATGCTATATCATGTTTAGCGCTCAAATATTGTACACACTCTGATCTGGTGCAATTATTATGGTTAATATATATGTAACTGACAGGACTATCAAATTTCGAGGTGATACCTCAAAATATGTTGCTATCTAGGATCTTTCAGTGCCAAATCTCAGTGACTTTGTGCCACAAATTAATTTGCTGAACATCTCAACTTGAGCTGTTGTCTTGAACTTCAATGTTAGCCAACATATGGGTGGATCCTTTCCAGTATCGTGATAAGTGATACTATTCCTGATCAACTAAAACTTTGCTTACAAACAGGACCATAAAAAACTTTGTAAACAGCCCATTCCTAAAGTTGATTCATGTAATTTTTTTTATAGGAGCACTGTAAACTTTTCCATGTCATAGCCAGATTATTAAATTTGTCTTACAGCCTGGGTGGAACCTCACTTACATAATGTGTCAACTAAGCATTTGGTGGTTATATTTAGGGAACTGAATGTGATTTAACTTTTCAATATTAGTGCTTAAATGCAATATTATGATTAGTAGCAATGGTATCCAAGGAATCATTGGCACGTTCGAACCTTATAATCATCGTTATTTTATTCTGCAAATCAAAATGTTGCATGATAACTTAAAAGAATGTTAACTTCTTATAGTTTACGATGTCACCAAGCGGGAGAGTTTCACAAATTTGGCTGATGTGTGGACCAAGGAAATAGAGATGCACTCAACAAATAAAGATTGTGTCAAAATGCTTGTTGGAAATAAAGTGGATAAGGTATACATTTCCTCTTCCTAAATCATTCTTGTTTCATCTAAACAGTGTTTTGTTTCAGTAAGTGAAAAATTTTCATTGTTTTAGCTATCCCAGCAGGTAACATTTGTTGTAATAATAGAATGTTGGTTGCATGGGCTGATAAAACCATATCGTCAGTATGCAACATTACACTGTTTGAAAGAATCAGCATACAAGATGAAGTGACATAGTTTGATGGTTCTGCCTTGTAGGATGAAGAAAGAGTGGTGACAAGAGAAGAAGGTCTTGCCTTAGCACAAGAATACGGGTGTCTGTTTCTCGAAAGTAGTGCCAAAACAAGAGAGAACGTGGAGAAATGTTTTGAAGAGCTTGCATTAAAGGTATATCTGCACAAACCTAAAAGATACTTAATACCAAAAGCTTACCTCTTTGCCTTGATACCATTCAAGATTGACCTTCTAATAATTCCAGTAAACGATGCATTCCTACGATTTATGAACCAATTATGTGCACTAGTATCTGGTGAGATAAAACCTTACTACCTTCGTAAAAAGGCAAAGTCATCCTAGTTTCTAAGTTATTCAGATTATTGACATATGCTTCTGAATTGCAGCCGTTTGGCATATAGCATTCTTTATCAAATACAACATATGACATGTTATCCAACCATCATATTGACAAGTTTATGTAAAAATACTCATTTGCAGCGATTTAACTTAATATGTCTCTATCTAGAACACGGATCCCGACTCCTAAATATCTTGGTCTTTCTGAAAAAAGAAACGTAACACGGATCCGCCTAACGGAAAACAGGATCCGTGTCACCGTTACAGCGGATCCGTGTATAGTGTACACGGATCCGTGCTCCTCAATATCTAGGTGTTTTTGAAAAAAGAAACGTAACACGGATCCGCCTAACAGAAAATAGGATCCGTGGATCCGTGTATTTCGAACACGGATCCGGGCTACTTAATGTCTTCGTGTGTTTGAAAAGGAGACCGGATCCGCGTAACATAAAACAGGATTAGAACACAGATCCGGGCTCCTAAATATCTTGGTCTTTCTAAACAAAGAAACATAACACGGATCCGCCTAACGGCAAACAGGATTCGTGTCACGGTTACAGCGGTGTATAGTCCACGGATCCGTGCTCCTGAATATCAAGGTGTTTTTGAACAAAGGAACGTAACATGGATCCGTCTAATAGAAAATAAGATCCGTGTATCTAGAACGCGGATCTGTGTTTTGGAACAAGGAGACATAACACGGATCCGTCTAACAGAAAATAGGATCTGTGTCACCGTTACAGCTGATCCGTGTATCTATAACACGGATTCGGGCTCCTGAATATCTTGGTGCTTTTGAACAAGAAACGTAACATGGATCCACCTAACAGAAAATAGGATCCATGTCACGGGACATCGGATCTATGTATTGTGAACACGGATCCGGGCTACTGAAGTTCTCCGTGTTTTTGAACGAGGCGAAACACGGATCCGCCTAACAGAAAACAGGATCCGTGTAAATGGACAGTGCATCTGTCTATTTGGAACACGGATCTGAGCTTGTGAATTTCTCCATGTTTGTGAACAAGGAGACAACACGGATCCGCCTAACATGAAACTGGATTCGTGTCACGTCGACATCGAATCTGTGTATCTAGAACACGGATCCGAGGTCCTGAATATCTTGGTCTTTCGATGCGAGGCGGAAATGGTACATGCTGAGGTACACGCCAGTCGGTAGTCGGTGACGAAGCTCCTAACATGAAACTGGATTCGTGTCACGTCGACATCGAATCTGTGTATCTAGAACACGGATCCGAGGTCCTGAATATCTTGGTCTTTCTGACGCGGAGGCGGAACCTAGTACATGCTCGGTGCCGTCAACGAGAGGTACATGCTCAGGGCCGTCAGCGAGACGAAGCTCGGCGACGTCGGGCCCATCGGAGGAGGGCCACCTACAACGACCGTCGCAAACGGGATGTAGAGTTTGGCATCGGTTCGAAAAAAGTTGCTTGCAGGCACCCTCGTTGTCGATGTGACACGGATCCAGTTAAACCAATCGCCTCTAAAATAAGGATGAGGCTGAGTCAAGCTATTTTAGAGGTCACACATAGCATGCCAGTAGAAAAAGACAGTAATGACAGCGGGTTTGACTTCTCTCCTTGGAGCATGCTACTTATAAGTAAGCTCTCTCATCAGAAAAAGACAGTAATTACAGTGGACTCTTTGTGATGATGTTCTTGAAACATTATGATCTAGATACTTGTGACTTGAAAAAAGAAAATCTTAGGTGTAAGGTTCTCTGATACTTATTCAATCACAACTTGAATGCATCACGCGATTCAGTACCTGAGGGTATCATCGGTACTACATCAACCTGAATGCATTGGTCTAAGAACAAGAACAATTGGCTGATGAAGAACAATTGGTCTTTGAACCGGATCTGATGAACAAACGATGTTATAGTTTATCTACTAAAAAAAACTCTTTAGTTGTGATGATGATATTGTTTCTCTAAATTTGGTTTATATGAGCCCTGCGTGGCTGAACTGTATGGTTGTGATGCATTTTCTCGTGTTCGAGGTGGCTTGTAAAACCGGACGTTCTAAGCTGGTAAAATCTGCTATTGCATGCTGGTAAAACCGTAGGTTTTAGGATGGTAAAAGCTTAAGTTTGGAAGAGGTAAAATTCTAGATTTCACGCTGGTAAAACCGGTTATTTCAGGCTAGTAAAACCGTAGGTCCTAAGCTGGTAAAAGCTTAAGTTAATATGATAGGCTGCATGGGTGGGGGATGTGAGGCCAATCGCGGGGAGGTTGGAGTAGAGTGGGCTGGGGAGGAAAGAGTGAGCACGTGGTGGCCCTTTTCTATTTTCCTTTTGTGATATATACATATATTTTCCTTTACTGAAGGCCTCGCAAGTAGTTTTGTTATTACATACATACACAAAAGGAACGGAAACGCGATGGATATTATGTCTAGCTTTTTCACTGGAAGATGACGTCTGGGCTCCACGCAGGGCAAAATCTCATGGCTCCATCAAAATCTCATGTGTTTTAACAAAACAAAACAAGACAAATACACAATCGCGAAATTAAGACAACAGACTGATATAGCCAGTTCATTAGTACGAATTACGAAATTAGGATACATAGGATTCGAAATTACATATCACGTAAAAAAATTAGATAAATAAAAATAAAGAGGAACTGTCCATTTCCATCACAGTTGCAGATTAAATTTTCACATCCATACCCCCTCTTAACTTTCTCTAGCTTCGCCCCTGAAGTTATAACCGTGCTTGATCTGAAGTTGATTTGCTATCTCATATGACAAAAAGCATCTATGGTGGCATACTTAATTTGTTTGTCTGTCAAGAAATGTAAATGCCACCAATTATGGTCCATCTTGTGCTTTCGGATTTTTATTTCTAGCACCTCTGATGCAATGTGCTCTAGTGATGATCTCCATTGCTTGCCAGGACGCTTGAGATGTCTATATTTTTCATTAACTTGTGGTACGATGACCTAATGGTCGTCCTACTTGGTAATAGTGATGCCACAGTCCTCCTCTAGGCGGACAACTTCATTCTTGATATGTGCTCCGACGAAAATATGGTCCTCCTTTGTAAGTTGAGATATGTGGAAAGCATTATGAATATATAGCAGCAAGATTTGAAGGATGAAGGAAACACCTAAATATCTTAACCTAGTTATCTTCATATAGGTCTTCTAGAAACCTCATTTAATGGATGTTTCTAGTCAAGAATGATGTTGTCCGCATAGAGGACTGTAGCATCACTATTACCAGGTGGGATGACCATCAGTCGTCGTACCACAAGTTAATGAAAAATATAGACATTTCAAGCGTCCTGGCAAGCAGTGGAGATCATCACTGGAGCACATTGCATTAGAGGTGCTAGAAATAAAAATCCGGAAGCACAAGATGGACCACAATTGGTGGCATTTACAGTTCTTGACAGACGAGCAAATAAGGATGTCACCATAGATGCTTTTTTGTCATATGAGATAGCGAATCAACTTCATATCAAGCACGATTATAACTTCAAGGGCGAAGATAGAGAAAGTTAGAGGGGTGCATTTCTCTTATAGATGTGAAAATTTAATCTGCAAATATAGTGGAAATGGACACCTCCTCCTTATTTTTATTTATCTAGTTTTTTTACGTGATATGTAATTTCGACTCCTATGTATCTGAATTTCGTAATTCGTACTAATGAACTGGCTATATCAGTTTGCTGTCTTAATTTCGCGATTGTATATTTGTCTTGTTTCGTTTTGTTAAAATGCATGAGATTTTGATGGAGCCATGAGAGCCTAGACGTCATCTTCCGGTGAAAAGCTAGACATAATATCCACCGTGGTTTTCGCTCCTTTTGTGTATATATGTAGTAACAAAATTACTTGCTGCAGCGACGATGCCTTCAGTAAAGGAAAATATATCTATATATCACAAAAGGAAAATAGAAAAGGGCCACCACGGGCTCACTCTTTCCTCCCCAGCCCACTCTACTCCATTCTCCCACGATTGTCATACTAACTTAAGCTTTTACCAGCTTAGGACCTACGGTTTTACCAGCGTGAAATCTAGAATTTTACCTCTTCCAAACTTAAGCTTTTACCAGCCTGCAATAGCAGGTTTTACCAGCTCAGAACCTCTGGTTTTACCAGCCACCTCGAACACAAGAGAAAATGCATCACAGTCATACAGTTCAGCCACACAGGGCTCATACAAACCGAATTTACAGAAACAATATCATCATCACAACTAAAGAGTTTTTTTGAAAGTAGATAAACTATAACATCGATTGTTCATCAGATGCGGTTCTCAGACCAATTGTTCATCATCAGCCAATTGTTCTCAGACCAATGCATTCAGGTTGATGTAGGTACTGTATGGTGTGATGCATTCAAGTTGTGATTGAATAAATATCAGAGAATCTTACACCTAAGATTTTTTTTTTCAAGCCGCAAAATCGCACCTTACAAGTATTTGCATCATAATGTTTCAAGAACATCATGACAAAGAGCCCGCTGTCATTACTGTCTTTTTTCTGATGAGGGAGCTTACCTGTAACTGGCATGCTCCAAGGAGAGAAAACGAACCCGCTGTCATTACTGTCTTTTTCCACTGACATGCTCAGTGTGATCTCTAAAATAGCTTGACTCATCCTCATCCTTATTTTAGAGGCGATTGATTTAACTGGATCCGTGTCACATCGACAACGGGGGTGCCTACGAGTAGCTTTCTTCGAGCCGATGCCAAACCCTACATCCCGTTTGCGACGATCGTTGTAGGCGGTCCTCCGATGGGCACGTCATCGTCGAGCTTCTTCACGACGGCCCGAGCATGTACCAGGCTGCTTCGATTTGATGGCAAACTCTACATCCCGTTTGCGACGGTCATTGTAGGCGGCCCTCCTCCGAAGGGCCCGTCATCGCCGAGCATATACCTCCCGCTGATGACACCGATCATGTACCAGGCTGCGCCTCCGCGTCAGAAAGACCAAGATATTCGGGACCCCTAGATACACGGATACGATGTCGACGTGACACGAATCCAGTTTTATGTTAGGCGGATCCGTGTTCCGTCTCCTTGCTCACAAACACTGAGAAATTCACAAGCCCGGATCCGTCTTCCAAATGCACGGATCCTGTTTTCTTTTAGGCGGATCCGTGTGCCTTCTCCTTGTTCAAAAACACGGAGAAATTCAGTAGCCCGGATCGATGTCCCGTGACACGGATCTTATTTCCTGTTAGGCAGATCCGGGTTAAGTTTCTTTGATCAAAAGCACCAAGATATTAAGGAGCCCGGATCCGTGTTCTAGATACACGGATCCGATGTCAGCATGACACGGATCCGTGTCTCCGTGTTCCAAATACACGCGAATCCGATGTAACGTGACACATCATGTGTTCCGTTAGCCGGATCCGTGTTACGTCTCCTTGTTCCAAAACACCTAGATATTCAGGAGCACGAATCCGTGTACTCTATACACGGATCCGCTGTAACGGTGACATGGATCCGTGTTACGTCTCTTTGTTCAGAAAGACCAACATATTCAGGAGTCCGGATCCGTGTTCTAGATACACGGATCTGTGTTTCGTCTCCTTGTTCCAAAACACGGGTCCGTGTTACGTTTCTTTGTCCACAAACACCTAGATATTCAGGAGCACGGATATACACGGATCCGCTGTAACGTGACACAGATCCTGTTACGTCTCTTTGTTCAGAAAGACCAAGATATTTAGGAGCCGGGATCCGTGTTCTAGATATACGGATCCGGTGTCGACGTGACACGGATCCTGTTTTATGTTAGGCGGATCCGTATTCATATGATCTTCCTGAAGTAGTTGGATTTATAAATTTGCTATTGCCTGTGGCATTCGTCGGATATGCTCATTGCAGTAGTAATCGCTGTATTTGCAGTTACTGGTTATCCATTTCTGTGTTCTTTTAGGAGCATAATATAATTCACAATATCGTTCAACCGGTTGAATGGATCCTGGACATGCATAGGACGTAGGTCTATTATTGAGTACCTAAACTTGACGAACTGTACTCCAAATATGCATAATCAATGGACTTCCAATTTCAAGGGGTAGTAAGAAGAATCAATGATCTGCGTTTTTATGAACAAATATTTTCCCTTTTCTTCTCCACATTCTCTTTTATCAGAGAATTTTCCATTTATCAGGGATGACTCATTTATTTAGTTTGCATGGATCATAATGTTTCATGTACGAATGGGGAGTCTTCGTTTCTCACCTGCTGAATTTTGATCAGCCAATTAATTGTGCACAACTTATATCTGGCACTGGGTGGCACTGTTGCACCAACAAGGAACACACTTAAGGGAACCTCCTATTTGATTTGACTAGATCTAGATGTGGTATAATTATTCCTTAGGGATGCAAGTGCCAGTGTGCAAACTCTGCACATGGTTGCTTGTGCTTTGCTTATGTCTTCAGTTACATGGAGTACCATTTATATATAAAAAAGTTGGTTACCATTTTTATATAAAAATGTTGGTTATGCTGCATAAACACATGGGTGTATGCGCTATATCTTTGAAGCATGGAGATGCACTGCTTTCTGTCCATGGTATTATTTGAAGGAACCCACAGATTATGTGCCTTAGTCTTTAGTAATGTGTCATTTGTGTGCTGGATTCATTACTTTATGCGACATAGTTTTCTGTAATGCACTCCCAGGATAAGCTCCAATGCGTGAAGAGTTTTCATTATGTGGCTGTCAACAGTGTGCTAGGAAACTCATTTAGCTCCTTCTGAATATGTCGTTTTTTATTAGAAATTATTGTTTTACTCAATTCAATTTTAAGAAAGATACAAGCATGCAGTCCTGATTAGTAGGATGTCAGATTAGCATTTTCTTAAACTATGTTTTGCAGTACATCATTCACTTGTTTGTGAAATTGTC
Source organism: Cenchrus purpureus (assembly GCA_022644695.1). Taxonomy (NCBI): domain Eukaryota; kingdom Viridiplantae; phylum Streptophyta; class Magnoliopsida; order Poales; family Poaceae; genus Cenchrus; species Cenchrus purpureus. The sequence continues at coordinate 26,439,871 of CP053458.1, read as the reverse complement.
TGTTACCTCTTATTGTTGGTGCTATGGTGCTGCCACTTTTGTCTAATGTAAATTCCTTTTGCTGATCTAATGCAGATTCTTGAGGTACCAAGCCTCTTGGAGGAAGGTTCTTCAGTTGTCAAGAGGAACACTCTGAAGCAGAAACAGGAGAATGCAAACCAAAGTGGAGGTTGCTGTCAGTAGATCCACCGGTTATTGTATGCAAAAGCTGCTCATGGTATCTTAGGTTTTAGCTGCCCTTAAATTGGGATGTAGATGAGTTGTATCTAAATGCTCAACGGCGCAACCAATCCGAGTAAAGAAGGAATTAACCACTTGAGGTTAATTTTGGTGTGAATTGGTCTGTACAAAAGAAAGGCCTTGTTTTTCCAGGCTTCCTGACGTGGCAATTTGGTTTGCTGCTTGCAGTGAGATCCCACCCAGCTAATCACTTCCTTGATTGTATGTGCGGAGGTGTATGCGGGTACATAATTCAGAGCTTGTTAGTTAATAGCCATGGAAGCTCTGCATCCATGTGAAGTATCAAGCTGACCGATCCATGTTCTGAATGTACAGTCAGGTTCTTGTCTCAACTGTCAATTGGATTGAGATTTGAGTTTAACACGTCCAGTTTGTTTGAGCTGTAAAATTGGCTTCAGTTATCGAAACTGGGAGTGCTTCACTTATTGTTCAGTTTTCCCTGAGTGGTTCATTACATACCCTTTATTACAGCTTTGTGGCATATCTGCATCTGATGCTTTTCCTACCTGCAATGAACAGGATTCTTTACAGGATCACTTGGCTACCGGCGGCTGGCGATAGATTATCATTGATTCGAAACTACAGCGGCTGCGTGTTGCTGTCGAGCAGCGAGTCGGATTTCATTTTCACGATATTTCAACGGTACGCGTTGTCACGATGCACATGATAGTTGTTTTTGCTCAGGGCTTCATGTACTTAGCCGCCTCACACCTTTAGCTTTTCCTCAACTGTGTGTTGCTGGTTCTTGTGAGCAACGGCATGTCGGCATGACAAGCTTATCGGGCTCCCTGTCCCAAAGAAATGCATGTGACGAACCGATGCATGCATACACCATTTCTCCTTTTCCTGCACGGACGAGCCCTGATCAAGTTGACCCGAGATCGTTCTCGTTCAACAAGATAACCATGGGGTAAGATCAAGAAACAGCCTTCGTGACCACTGAATTGAGGGGCAAGGTGACTGATACGCGACTCGTTCCTTGCTCGTCAGATCAGTCCTATAGGCAAATGGAGCGTCGCCACGAAACTGCTTTTGCATACAAGGAAAAAGGAGAATTTAGCCGAAACTGAAGGGACAGGAAAGCTCCAAGCGAAAGAAACCCAAATGGCCGTCTGGCCACGGTTGCAGCCAAGTTGCCGCTCTAGGAAAAAGGTCAGGAGTCATTTGTGTACATGCATCTTGCTGATGTATCAGCAGCAGTCACCAGTGCTGATTCAGCACTGTCGTTCCCCCCGTTGTTCTACGACTGGCCAGGTCCGATCAGGAGGGCCCTCCGGAGTAGGCGGCAGAATTATGGCGACGCTGGTTCATCGGAGCTCAGGGATGGGAATCATCATGCAGGACGATGCGGGTGTGGGCCTCGCGGCCACGCTGGTCCGGCCATGCTTTCAGCGGATGCCCCGGCGCGGCAGCGGGATCGATCCCACTGGTCCAGCACCAGCATGCCAGCAGCGGATGCGTAGCTGCTGGCTGCTGCATCATCCATGTGGTGAGGACACTGTGTGCAATTGCAGACACCTAACACCTCTGGCTCGCCCCGGAGTGCTGACTAGGACTAGTAACTTGCAGAGGTCAGATGAATTTGCCACTGTGGCTCATGGCGAACCGGGGGCGGCCGGTGCGCGGGAGCAAATCAGAGCCAGCGCCGCGCGAGAGCGACTCGTCGCCGAGGGCGGGCGGGTCGGAGCCACTCGTTTCCTCTTGTCCTCTTCTCCCGGACGCCAATCAACGTGAGTAGTGTTACGTTTCGGTGTCGCGCCATCGGCCTCGTCAACGTACTTGCGCTGATGATGCGTGTGACTGGCTGATCCCCACATCTTAATCGAGCCTCATTTGCCACCGATCACATCTCGATTTGTCGACGGAAAGCTAAGCCCAGGAGGAAGAGTCTAGAAATCAGCTCACACCAAACACGCCGGATTCCAGCGCGGGGGGTCTCGATCGAGTGGTGAGGTAGCCAAGCACCGAGCAAAGGACGACGGCTCGAAAACGAGAGAATGCTGGGCTATGCTATGCTATGCACAGACAATGATTGATGTGGTCCTGCAAGCCTCTTGTGAAAATATCCAAATGGGAGAGAGCCTTTTCTCATTCATTGGTTAGGAGGCTAATAATTCCCGGACAAGCTTAGCTAGCGAGGAACATATCAAATACACTATCATCCTGCCACAGATTCCAAACAAGCTGAGGCCGGCATGATTTTGCATGTCTCTATATCTGAATTGTGTGTGGTGTGATAAGTGCAACACAAACAGATGAGAAAACAGGACACTTTTGTGATTCACCCAGCGGCCCATCACACAATCGGATCGCACAGAATTTAGCCTTTCAAAGTAGTAAGTCTGGTTTAACTTTCTAACCACGTGCACAGCCGCACAGCACAAGGGACAAACTGGTTGACTAAACTCGATCTCTAACCACATAGTATATGCACATGTGGCAAAAGCTCAACAGCCTCTCATCACCGGGTCCTTAGGTTTATGTCAGGGAATGAACAAACGGTAGTTAGGAAGGGCGATTAAGGATAATACTACTATAGAAGATAAGAGACAAGGTGAGCGATGGGCGTGGTGGGGCGCAGTATCTGCTCTTGTCTGTCTCGGAGTTAGTGGTGGGGCAGGCGTGCAGGCTGGCAGAATCGGCACGAGGCCTCTGGACGCATGCATGCCTCTCGCCGGCAAGGCGCTACTGCACCCTGCTTGCCTCTCTCTCTTGCCCGGCGGCTCTATCGACGCGCGGAGTTGCTGCTGGCGCGGTAGCTGCTGATCTGAGCCGAGCTAGTTTCAGTAGCTAACAACAACGATTACTTACACCACAAAGGAAAGGACGTTAAACACTTTACCGTACTACACAGAAACTTACACCACACTACGTAAGCTTGCACATGGCTCTGTACTGGCTTGGTCGTCGATTGTGAAAGAGCATAGATCCATTCTGGATTGATGATCGGATCATCTTAATATGCCATTGCCAACCACCCACGCTACTACTAGATGCCTGCCATGGCCATGGAGGACCAGTGTCCATGCAACCACGCATCGCGTTTTTCACTCACGAGAATGCTACTACGTAGCACTGAGCAGTGGGGCCAGGAGTACAAGCTCGCGCGCAGAAGGTACGCGGCGGACGGACTGCACGTCCGTCCCGCGTCGCGACGCCCGGCCGGCCGGTCCAGCCGACAAGCACAGGTCAGCCTTATCACTACTGCCCCCGCTCCGACGTGGCGCGCGTACCACCCCGTCCGGCCGCACATGCCGCAGCATTATTGCGCGCGCTGCACGCTCAGCTCGGCGCTGCCGCTGCCGCTGCCGCTGCGCCACCTCCCCGCGGATCATCGACGACGATCCCGAGTCGAAATCATCCCGATTCGAACAGAATCGTCGCGGATCCTCCAGCACATGGAGACATCGATCGAGTGGAGATCATAGAGAGAGCTAGTCCTATGGGTACTTGCTTGGACAATGAGTGAGTACTCGCGGGCAAATGCACAAATTTTACAGAAGCAAACTGGGTCCGGATCGAATTCACATTACAGTTCCAACTTTGATGATGCGACTGATCGAGAAGAAGCAAACCATGCGCAGCGGCGGAGAGTTCGGTTCTTGATGAAGACTACATACGGTGATGCGAGAGGAAACTAATCAAACGGCGGAGATCGAAGACTACAGCTGATCAAACGGACGGAACCGGCCGCTGCGCGCAACGACGACGTCGACGTCTACTACCAAGGCCTCTCAGCTTTAGTAGTCGGTGGTGGGGAGCTGCTCGTGGGTGTGGGAGATGAAGACCACCTCGTAGATGATGCCGGCGAGGCCGCCGCCGATGAGCGGGCCGACCCAGTACACCCACTGGTACCCCCAGGACCAGCTGACGAGGGCGGGGCCGAAGGACACGGCGGGGTTCATGGACGCGCCGTCGAAGGCGCCGCCGACCAGGATGTTGGCGCCCACGATGAAGCCGATGGCGATGGGGGCGATGGTGCCCAGGCTGCCCTTCTTCGGGTCCACGGCCGTCGCGTACACCGTGTACACGAGGCCGAAGGTCATCACGATCTCGAGGACCAGCGCCTCCCACACGGAGATGCCCGTCAGACCGAAGGTGCCGGTGGGGAGCCCGCCGGTGGAGAACCGGAGGAGGAAGCACGCCACGGTGGAGCCCAGGAGCTGGGCGATCCAGTACAGGATGCCGCGGAACAGGGTGATGTTGCCGCCGACGAAGGCGCCGAAGGTCACCGCGGGGTTCACGTGCCCGCCGGAGATGTTGGCGCCCACGGACACAGCCACGAACAGGGCGAAGGCGTGGGCGATAGCCGCGGAGATCAGGCCCGCGGGGGAGGACCCGCCGGGGGACAGCTTGCCTGCGCGGTTATTAGTAACACAAGTCATCAGATCTGACAGATACTGACAAAGCAAGAAAAAACTGCTCAGGATTTTTTTTACTGCCTTATGCTTAAATTGTTTACAGTGGTTTTATTTACTACTACTTTCACATTTTTACTGGTCTATTTATTTACTACGTAGTAATTAAGCATGTTTCTTTTTTCTGGGATGCAAAACGTGTCAGTATGCTAGTTCTTGGCAGAAGCAGCACATGGAGGGAGGCTCTGCAGAGACTGAATAGAAGGTACTGATTCTACCAAGGATTCCTCTGCTGCTCTACCACCACACATGATCCCAGGGCTAAACATGTCATTTGCACTAATCATGTCACCTAAAAGACTTCACTTCCCCTCATCACTTTTTGACTTTTTTAAAAAAGGAACTTTCTCTGAGCTTCTAGTAACACCTTGTGTTAAAAGAAAATTTCTGCCAAAGAAAAGGACCTCATCTTTTCTTCATTTCAGTGATGAACTATCAGAGAACCGACCATGAGCTTAATTTTTATGCTATTACATCCCTGGTTAAGCTGACCGTGCAGACTAACTATTCAGATTAATTATCTATGTTATTATGGTCTAATAATCAGTGTTGTGCGAGTGTGTGTGTGTGGAAGATATACTGAATGAGAGCTAGGAAATTAAAGCGAGATGACGAGGACGCGTGTTGCGAGGGGGGGGCACTCACTGAAGGCCATGCCGGAGCCCTGGCCGGCGAAGACGAAGATGAGGGTGGAGATGAACTCGGCGAACGCCGCCTTGAGGGCACCCGGGTGGTACACCTCCTGGTGGCTCCCGACGGCGATCCTGTTGATCGGCATTCTCACAGCTCGCTCTCTAACCACAGAGGAAGGAGGCGACTGCGCTCGGAGAGGAGGGATGAGATGCGGTGGTGAGGAGGAAGTGATGCCATGGAGGTGGTATATATACACCGGCGCTGGGGGTGGGGGGCCATGCCGCGGCCGGGCTTGGGCCACCGGGAGTGGCCGGTCTCCCCGCGCCTATCTATCCGGTGGAGCGCGAGGGCCAATTCTTTAGCGGCGAAATGAGCTGTTTGAGCGCGACGCTGTGACACCTACAGCCGGAGTTGCCATATTTTGCGCCGCTTGCTGGTTTTCCCTGTGTGTGATGAAGTTTCTAGAGGTCGAGCGAGTGTGCTTGTGATTTCTAAAAAAAGTTAATAGTATATTTATATAGTTATATGTACAAGGATAACGTTGCTCTTTAGTTTGGGAGATCGACGAGGAAATGGTACAGATACAGGTGAATGAATGACACAGATGTGATAATATAAAGAATCCCAGGGAAGGAGAACAAGAGAAACACAAGAGAAACCTTTTAAATATTTATCTAGATGTTCCAAAAAAAAATTATCTAGATATAGAGTGATAGACCATCAATCAAACAGGAAAAGGAAATATCTTCAGATGAAAATTGCGATCATTTCTTGGCAGATGAATAAATGTAGTACTACTACTGTTTTTGGCGGCGTCATGGTCGGTAACAACGTTGTCCACATGTGTAGTGTACTCTACTTTTGTTAACCATCTGGTAAGCTCGATCGGATGCTGGGATCAGCAATGATTCCGTCGCTGTGGCGAGACAGCGACCGGGGGGGCGGAGTCGCTTGCGGCGCCAGCTCAGGCAAAGCGCCGCCCCGGGTTCTGTCAGCGAGCCACGCGTGCAGGTGGGCAGTGCTCGTGGCTCGTGTGGATTAGGAGGCGCCGGCGACGTGACCCCTCGCCGCTAATTGGGCCGCCGGGATCAGCGGGTGGGTCCCCCTGGCCGGCCGCGGCGGTGAGCCGGCCGGTGGCGATGGGAACTCGGGGTTGGCCGTGCGTGCCGTGCCCTGGAGTCGTCGTCGCTTCTGTTCTGTTCTTCTCCTGCGCTCGTTAACATCACAAACCACAACATGTGCTGCACGATGCTGATGATCTTTTCATCCGGCCGTTAGTAATCCATATCTGTCTTGCTCATGCAGCTGCTGCAAGAAGATTTCGACCAATTTAGCTGTATCGGCGACCTCAGAAAACTATCACACCACACGAAATCGTGTGAATTATTATAATTTATTACACACTACACCTAGCTGTTCGCAATTTTTGCATTTAGGCCCGTTCCTTTTGCATGAGTTGTTCTTGTTATCTGTCCCACTCACAAATGATCTTTTGAAAGATACCTGCAGAGTCCAAAGGAGATAGTATCCTTTTTGTGCAATCTTCTTGAGAAACGAGAGCATCGTGACTTCGAGAGGTTCTTCTCAAGATATATGCACAGCAGCACCACACATCAAGCCAGAGCTACGACGAACAATCGTTCAAGAGATGAGAGATGGTTCAACGCGCCAAGCCGCCCACTCCGGCAGCGGCACCGGCCGTGGACAAAAACAACCATCCACTCCATGTCCTCGCTCTGCCGAGTCGGCTCGTACGATGGGGACACGTCGTCTGCCCTGCTCGCCTCCGGACGCGCGCGCGCCATCGAGTGACTGACACCCGCTCATATAATTGGCTGGGCGCCCCGCCGTGGTGAACAAAACCTCTCATCCGCCGTTCCTTCCCCTCGGGCTCTCGAAGCCTCCGTCCCGTCCGTGTGCTCCATGCGCCGGCGGCGGCCAGACTAACCACTAGTAGTCTCCACTGATGTCTGATGATGACTACGACCTGGAGGAGTAGTCTGCTACTACTCCTACGATCAGTGGACATCAAGACTTTCTAGAGCTACTACCCAGCTGCCAGAGCTCAAACGTCACCCAAGACTTTCTAGACCCTAGGATTAGGAGGATGAGCATCTTGTTCTTGACTGGTAAAAACATGGGTTGTTCTGCCTTTGCTTGCGGATCAGTGGACATCACAGGCAAGATGATGCTTGATCCCATCGCGGATCGACCCTAACATGCTTGAGCAGTAGCGGTCCACCTCATCGTAGTCGCTGCCTTGCTGGACGTGGAGCCCATTTTATCCGGGAGAATCGATTTGCCACTCTGCCAAGCCTGATCTGGTAGGGAAGAAATGATAATTTTCAATATCCATTGACTGTATTAGAAATTTAGAACGCACGCCCTGATCAAGCTTGAAAACTTGCAAATTCCCGCGAATTATGAGCTGGCGCTCCCGGTCAAATATCTGGATGTGCTTCGTGAGCTGGAGCACTTAGCTTGTGGGGGTATTAACAAAATCATGTGGCAATTCGTGCTCCAGAAAAAGATGAGGCGATTCGGGTCGGTTGCAGTACCAAGTCTACCTGTAAACTAAGGCATTAGGTCCTTTGTTGCTATCACGGGAAATGTAAAGAATCCTTGGAAAAAGGAAAATGGACATTGCTCCTTTTCCATTTTGGGTTTAAATAAGGATCACATGAATTGGCACGGCACGCCACGCCACTTCTTTAGACTTCGATGAAAATAAAGCATCCATGCGTGAAGTATATTACGGCAGAGAGAAATAAAAATGAAATGCCATCGTTTGTCAGTTTGTTTACTCACTACACTTGGTTCTGACGTGTCGCAGCGACATCGCTCCTCCCTCTGTGCTTTGTCCGATTGATAAAAACTCAACGGCCCATTTCTTTTCTTTCTTTTGCTAGTTTTCACGAAGAAGCCCGTTAGCTGTGGGTTTGGCCCAACTGAAGTATTTGGGCTGAAGCAAAGATGCCGGCCGTGTCGGGCACATTGCTGATGGTGGGTGGCATGGGCCACTAGCAAGCTTCAGCCCAATCTACAGCACTGATGGACCGGGCCCAGAGTGCGGACCGGATTTTGACGGCCTTTCTTCCTCGGCCGAAAGAAAGAGCTTCCTGCCTTCTTTTTTCTGGCTTCCTCCGGAAGTTTCTCATTATGGAGGGTGGTTGCTTCGTGTGGAAGATACTAAGAGCAACTCCAGCAGATGGAGTAAATTTCATCCCCTATATCAAGTTATTGGGGTGAGTAAATATTTTCATCTCTAAAACACAATTTGCTCGGTTTCTATTCTCCTTCCCAACTCGAGAATCCCACCGCCATGCGTCATCCTTTCTTCCCCACGAATCTTCCATCTTTGGTGACCGTCGGACCACCCGCATCCGCCCCACCACACCCCCATCCCTCCGCCGCCACGACCGCCGGAGATGCCACCGCTGACGACTCGTCCAGCCTCTCCGCCGCCAAGCGGTCAGAGCCACAGAAGGTCCCAGTGGCTCCCTGGCGTCCTCGGCGAGGCTCCTCCAAGGTCTGCGCCGTGACGCACGGGGCGCCACTCGTCGTCGGCCGTCAAGCCGCGCCACCCGAGCACGCGCGCGGCACAGCCGTCCGTGGAACGGAGATCGCCCGGCCCGGCGCGTCCACGCCACCGCGGCAGTTAAGTCAAGTGGAGTCAGCGGTGCGGCGCCGACCATGACACGACCCTCAGCTTGTGCGAGTTTGCTCACCAAACGAAGCTCGTTGATCGAAATCGAGCTCTTCCAAATCAAGTTCTCGCCAAATTGAGTTCTTCTTGCCGAATCGAACTTGTCGCCTACAAAATCAACCTCGCGCCGGATCGACCTTCTCCTCCAAATCGATCTCCTGCCACCGTCGACCTTCGTCTCCATCGAGTCGAGCTGCGCCGCCGAGTGCCTCCGCTCCCGCCGCCGCTGCATCGTCCTCGACCTCGCCGCGGCCCATGTCGGCCGGCGCTCGAGGCGGGGCCCGACGGCACGCCAGTCGGCTCTTCGGCGGCCATCCTTGCCCGCGCCGTTCAATGACGACAACCTCATGGGCATGTGGGAAGATACGCTCGGCGGCGTTCTCGGCGTTAAGCCATGGCGGTGGTTTCGCCGGCAGCGTCTGGCGCTCTTGGCGTGACACGCGAGCTCGCCGACACGCATCCGTCCTCCGACGCCCGTTGCCCGCCACGCGGCCGGGGCGTGCGTCCGGGATGGCGCGGCGAAGATTAGCGCCGTGCACGCAGCGTCGCAGTCGCAGGAACGCCGCGTCGCCGCGTAGTGCTGCCATGCGCGCGCCGCCAGTTTCGCTGCGCCCGCGCCCGCCTCCGACGCCGCCATGCGTCGCGCATCCTCTCCCTCCTCCCGCCGCCGCTTAAATGTTCCCGCTTCCTTGTTTCCGCTCCCACCGACCTCGGCGGATCTCGCAGTAGTCGCCGCCACCGACGAGGTTAACTCCGTCCGGTCCCAAGATCGGCGAGATCGCCTCAATCATGGTGCCAGGCCGGCGCCCTCAGTAGCTTCGTCCGCGTCCGCAGGGGCCTCGAGTCGGCGGCGGCAGGCGGGCGCGTGGTGATGGCCACGGGTCGATCATGCGAGGATCTGCGGGCGGGCGCCCGCGGGCCAGGCGGAGACGAGCGTCGACCGGCAATCGGCCACGAGCACGGTGAAGGAGCCCCGAGTGGGTCCCACGGATAGGGGTGGAGGAGATTCCTCCGTAGAGGGATGAGAGGTTTTGGAGAAAAAGGGCTATAGAATCATTGGAAGATTTCATCCCCTATATTATTTTTGCTATTGGGAGGGATAGGGAAAGTTGCTCTAACACCAAAAAATTTCATTCCCATCTCAAATCTTACTTTTGGAATTTAAATTATTTGTCTTAGCAAACATAAGAATCACTGTACGTCGAAATCTGAGAAAGCTTCATGTGAAAATGCCACTAACACAAAAACACAGATTCATATTCGAGTTCGTGGAGAAGTAGGAACAACGGGCAAATCCACTATAGCATAGAAATATTTTACTCGCGCCAGTCCTCGATTTCAAAATTCAAAACTCCCTCCCATCCGCGTTCGCAACACGCTTCCGCCGATTTGAACGCGGATCCGGCCCACGCCGCCCTTGAATCCGGCGGTGGCGATCCGCAACGACTACTTGCCCTATTCGCCCAGGGCCATCTCGCCCGTCCATCTCCCAACCAACGGCCGCACCCCTCCGTTTCCTTTTAAATACGCTCCACATCCCATTCCCGTCCGTCTCCCCCAACACACGCTCTCCCCCTCTCGTCTCGTCCGTCTCTCGACTCGACTCGCACCAACCGCATCTGCTCCACTCCGCTCACTCCGAGGTATGCGCGCCGCCGCCTCCCTTGAAATCCGTCGATCTCTCGTGTTTCCCGAGAAATGTTCACCCGCGAATCGTAGTCTTGTTCTTGTTGCTACGCGATTTGGTAGTCTGTTTGAGGTTTCCGCTGATAATTTTGGGGGGAATTTTCTGTAGAACAGAGGTTGATCGAGAGGTGGTGGTGGTGGACATGGGCCAGATCCAGTACTCCGAGAAGTACTTCGACGACACCTACGAGTACAGGTAGAAGCCGAACCCTTTCTGCCAGATCTTTACCCTTGTCCGTCACTTTCGTCTGCGGGTTTGGCAAAACCCTAACCTGATCCCCTTTTGTCGGCGCAGGCACGTCGTCCTCCCGTCCGAGGTCGCCAAGCTTCTCCCTAAGAACCGTCTTCTCTCTGAGGTAAACGCAAATAATTTCACTTGCATTCGTGCAGATCGCTTTCTTGCCCTGTTCTTCGTTGTCTGATGTTGGGGTTTTGTGGGGATTTTTTTTCTTTTCTTATTCCCCGTTGCAGAACGAGTGGCGTGCGATCGGTGTTCAGCAGAGCCGCGGGTGGGTGCACTATGCGATCCACCGGCCGGAGCCGCACATCATGCTGTTCCGCCGCCCGCTCAACTACCAGCAGCAGCAGGAGGCGGCAGCCGCAGCGGCCGCGCAGATGCTCCCCAAGTGAGCCCTCCGGTGAGGGAGGCGGCGACAGTGGGTTTTCAACCATAAGCCCCTTTTCCTCTCTAAAAGGGGCGTCGCTCGCTCGCTGTGCTTCCGATTAATTTCTCTTCCTGTTGGTTGGAATCAAATATTAAGTGACTGGTCTTGGTGGTGTCTACTTTATGTTCGTTGAAATGCCTGTGAAGGAACTGGCATGTACTAGGCTGTGTTATGATGGGTACTCTTGATTACACTACCATGTGTTGTGATTCTGGTTGACATTCCTGTTCCTGATGGTGTTATTCTGGTTTGTAGTTCTGTGCTAATTAATTTGTTATGGGGTGATCTGGTTGTGTTCAAGTTTGTCTATGAACTTGGTGCTTGTCCACTTCTTGCTTGATCGCAAGATGATCCTTGTGTGCTCAGTACGCTTTTTTTTTTTTGAAGTGCATATGTGCTGAAAGACCTTCCTACAGAGTTTGTGTGAAGATTATGCGTTTCAAACACTGTATAGACATCTAGCTAGTGAAATGGCCCTGGAATCTTGCAGTGATTGTGTGGGGGCGTGATGAGGCAAAGCCCTGATGATAACATCTGCTTGTCTGATGCTGATGTGCACTAGATTTTGTTTCGTGACAATTATGGTAAGTGGAAGGTGATTTTTGTTTATTTTTATGTTGCACTGTGTGATAGGGAATGTATTTGTGATATTTTCGCGGCGGTATACCGTGAGTCACTTTCTCTGACGAGCAGTTGGTGTGCAGGTTGCATTTGGGTTGCACCAAATCGCAATCGAATTTGATTTTTATAAAGGTCAAATTTGATTTTGATCTTTCTGTGAAGCCCTCTGGTAGGGTGGTAGTTGTCGAACGTTTCAGTTTTGAGGTTCAAAGCAATTACCTGGTGATCCCTAGTACTCTGCAAACAATGGGCGTGGTGCGCCACCGCGGGTTGGTTCGTGTCGTTGTTCTCGCCGGTCAGGTCTCGGCTTGGCACGTTCGTCCCGGTGGGGGGCGGCTGGCTGGCCAAAGCTCCACCATACAAACGCCGCAAAAAGCCATGCGTGCTCCCGCACACTTGTCCTTCCATCCTCGCCTCCCTCCCCTGCCGTCACGCAACCTCACACCCTCCCTCCTCCTCCCCGTGTGTGAAGTGTGCTCCCTCTACTCCTCGAGTCGTGGCAGTAGTTCTTCAGCTCTTGTTCACTTCTCAGCGGTGAGAACGTGAGAAAATACTTGACCTGCCGCTGTTTTTCCGCCAAAGGCCCGTTTACTTCCCAAAATTTTCACCAACAACCCGTCACATCAATCTTCTTTCCACTAATTTGGAGTATTAAATACAGATTAATGACAAAACCCATTCCACGACCCCTACCCTAATTTTCGAGGCAAAATCTAACGAGCTAATTATGTCATGATTGTGACATATCATCGCTCACAGAATCTACGCGGATTAATTGACTTAATGGATTTGCGCATGATTTTCATTCATGTAATTAGTTTTGTAAATAGTCTACATTTAATACACCTAATAGATCTTGAAAGGGAACCTAAAATTTTCAATTCGTGAACTAAACGGACCCAAAACCTGGAGGTTTTCCTCCCCCTTGGCGTGCCAGAACTCTGTTCTTGCCGAGTCTAGAAGCACTGCACTGCTTCGGTGCTTCCACCCATCTACTGATTCCGCGGCGACCGCGGGGGCATAAAACCCGGCGCGGTGAGGATCTCCGACGCCAAGCCAAAACCTCTCCGCTCGACACGAGCAGAAGAAAATGCGCGCGACGATCTCAACCACCCCATCGCTCCTCGTCACACCGAGGCCGCCGCGGCTCCACGCCCTCCCCGCGGCCTCCCGCCACCACGCCCGCGGCGCAGGCCGTCCCCGCACCCGCTTGCGCGTGGCGGCGCCGCCGTCCGCCCCCGGTGAGGCGGCGGAGCGGGCGGAGCCGAGCACGTCGGCGCCTGACTCTGGGGAGAAGTTCTCCTGGAGGGATCACTGGTACCCGGTCTCCCTCGTCGAGGACCTCGACCCAAGCCGCCCCACCCCGTTCCAGCTCCTCAACCGCGACCTCGTCATCTGGAAGGACCCCAAGTCCGGCGAGTGGGTCGCGCTCGACGACCGCTGCCCCCACCGCCTTGCCCCGCTGTCGGTATGGCGACCGCATCTGTGTCCTACCTGATCTCAATCCTTGTCTCAGGCTAATTTTTTTATCTGAATCCATGCGTGCAGGAGGGGAGGATTGATGAGACGGGGTGCTTGCAGTGCTCGTACCACGGCTGGTCATTCGACGGCTCCGGCGCCTGCACCAGGATCCCGCAGGCCATGCCTGAGGGTCGCGAGGCCCGGGCGGTGCAGTCGCCTAAGGCATGCGCTACCAAGTTCCCCACCCTCGTCTCCCAAGGGCTGCTCTTCGTGTGGCCCGACGAGAATGGGTGGGAGAAAGCCACTGCCACCAAACCTCCAATGTGCGTAGAGTCTGGCTTGTAACAGCGCTAATTGATTGAATTAGGATCTGCATTCCTGTGAATAAATTTGATCTTGCTTGGTTTTAGGTTGCCAAAAGAGTTTGATGACCCAGCCTTCTCCACGGTGACGATCCAGAGGGACTTGTATTATGGTTATGATACGTTGATGGAGAACGTCTCTGATCCGTCTCATATAGAATTTGCTCACCACAAGGTAACTTATTACGGAGTCTTTGTTTGATAATGTTTAGTTGCTGACCACACTGGAACCTCATGCTTAGTCATGATTAGTGATTAATTTGCAGTTTAAAGATTGTGATTTTTCAGAAATAAGTTTTTATTGTTATAGATTGTATTAAGTTTGCCAAAAAAAACAACTCAATTTAGTTTAAGTAATACATCGAATTCCTTAGAAATGGCTTCTGATGGGTAAAAATGTGGAATGATGCGAGGCTGACCTCTTATCTTTTTGCATTGCCAGTGTGAAATCTTAACTAACTGTTGCACCTTAACTGAGAATATACTGATATTTTATTGCATAATAGTTTGTTCTATTTACTTCTGCTGCTTGCTTATTCTGAATGGACAGTAAATAACTGGATTGAATTAACTAGGCTATCTGTCTGTCATGATGCATATTACTTTGTTTTCTGGAGATTCATGGTTTCAGCCAATCTACTCATGTTTCAGAGCTTAACTCCAAACTCCTCTCATAGGTTACTGGACGAAGAGATAGAGCCAGGCCTCTGCCATTCAAGATGGAATCAAGTGGTGCCTGGGGTTACTCAGGGGCAAATTCTGGTAATCCTCGCATCACTGCAACTTTTGAGGCCCCGTGCTATGCATTAAACAAGTAAGTTTCAGCAAAGTGCCTGGTTGTCTTTCCCATCATTTTTGTTCTTTCTCTTGCCATTCATTGCGATGTAGTGCTTCTTATTTATTGGTTAGCAATTCTGTTGTTGTATGGTTCTGAACTTTGTTGACCGGTTTGTGCAGAATAGAGATAGACACAAAGTTACCCATTTTTGGAGACCAGAAATGGGTCATATGGATTTGCTCGTTTAACATTCCAATGGCCCCAGGGAAGACCCGTTCTATTGTCTGCAGTGCTCGGAACTTTTTCCAGTTTACAATGCCAGGAAAAGCATGGTGGCAGGTACATGCTTGTATACTGTTTTTCTTGTGCTTTATTTTCTTGTTATGCTTTTAACATTATCTTATGCTTGATATTTTTCCTTGTTAACTGTTGAAATGAACTTCTTGTCATACTTTTTGGTGGGGAAACAACATGGAAGGTCCCTACTGTAAACATTTATTGTTGGCGGAATTAATTATTTACCAGATTTGAATTTATATGTTTACAGTCAAATCCTGATACTTCTTTTTCTCTTTGCCTTTTTTGTATTTTTATTTTTTGGTGCAGCTTGTCCCCCGATGGTATGAACATTGGACTTCAAATTTGGTCTATGATGGTGATATGATCGTTCTTCAAGGCCAGGAGAAGATTTTCCTAGCTGCATCCAAGGAGTCTTCTGCAGATGTTAACCAGCAGTACACAAAAATCACATTCACACCCACACAGGCTGATCGATTTGTTTTAGCATTCCGGACATGGTTGAGGAAATTTGGCAATAGCCAACCTGAGTGGTTTGGAAATCCCAGCCAAGAAACATTGCCTTCCACTGTCCTTTCAAAGCGTGAGGTAAAAGTTATCTGGGCCTACCTAGGAGTCTCTCTCTTTTTTTTTTTGCTTCAGACTTAATATGGCAAATTTTTTTCGTGGTCAAGGATTTGTTTTGCTTACATACTTAATACTCTATGCATTAAAAGTTGATTGCAATTATCCTTTTTTTTGACAGTCTATGTTTTGAATTAGCAACTGTCATATGTACCGGTGTCTGTACTGCAACCTGCTTAATAGAAAGGGCCAGATTCAGTGATAGATTTCAGATCTCTTTGGAAAGTTGCTAGCATTGGACTTTTCTTACGGTTAGGCATTCAAGAATATTTGCTTAACTGTAATGGTTTCATTTTACTAGAAGTCTAGAACAGCAAAGTTCACCTTCTGTTTTCTCTAATACCCAGTGAATCTGAAATAATATCATCTACCCTTTTTTGCGAGGATACCGTATCATCTACCTAATTTACGTCAGTTGTGTTTCCGCATCCCATTAATTCTTGTATTCTTAAAATTGGCTGTGTCATGCAGATGCTAGACAGATACGAGCAGCACACATTGAAATGCTCATCTTGCAAAGGAGCATACGATGCATTCCAGACTCTGCAGAAGGTCTTCATGGGAGCGACGGTAGTGTGCTGTGCTACCGCAGGGATTCCTGCAGAAATTCAGCTCAGAATTTTGATTGGTGCAGCTGCTTTGATCAGCGCCGCTCTAGCATACGCATTCCATGAGCTCCAGAAGAATTTTGTATTCGTAGATTATGTGCATGCTGACATTGATTAAATTTTTTGGGAGCATCTGGTGTAGCGGCATCACATGTTCATGCCTGTAACGTGTAACCTAGGCCGCCTAGCTAGGGAATGTAACTTTTTACAGAATATACAGTTCAATGTCAATCTGTAATTCTGTATATAATAGGCACTAGGATGTAGCGATGTAAAGCGGAAACATAATTTTGCATATATTATCCCTTGGATTAAAAATCTCTCCAAATCATTGTGGCATGTAAAATGCGTGTGGGAGCATTCGGATATGAATTTGGCTCTCAGCACTTCTTACAAGTTCTATAACAACTCAGGAGCTAGCTTACTACTCCCTTTGTTTCAAATATAACATAAATATAATGTCTAATTAATTCTCAAAAAAATATAATGTCTATTTAGATGTATAATAAAATTTGTGTATTGAAATATGATTTATAATTTAAAACGAAGGGGTATCTTATAACAAGGGCATCCCCATAATATGCTATCTACACTTGTAGATTCAGTCACAATCTACTACAACAAACAGACACGGCCGCTATTTAATTTCGGTTAAAAACCGAGCTATGGTCAGTGGAGCTGCGGAGGCGGTGTCAAACATCAGGTTCAAACACTTTTGCCTTGTTCATCTCTGTTAATAAGCCATCAGCCAGTATCTTTCTGTCAGAACAAACCAGCGTATTTTTCTTTTAGAACGAACCAGCAACCAACCATACGAACAGGCTGTTTGTTATAGAAGCAGGTAGGGTGGAGCATACGTAACACCGGATTTTGAAAAAGATAAAACTTTCCCAAACACATGAGAACTTGTGCACACGACGAATAGAGGTCCCAATGTTTGGTTAAGCGTCTACTAACCATGTTTATATTATAATTTAAATAAAGATTTTTCGCTTCTCGTTTTTTGTTTCTTACAGTTCAAATCTTTGACTTACCACATAAACGATAATCGGTGAAAATAATAAAAAATTATCTGATTAGATACTCCCTTCATCCCACAAAGAGTGTTCGTTTAACTTTCAAATTTTGTCCCATAAAAAGTGTTCATTTAGCTTGTATTGAAATTAATCTAATTAAAGCAACACTCATGCCAATAACAAAAGTGCATTGAGAAGTGTATAGAGTCAATGAAATGATCATTTATTTTTTCCTTGGTTCCAATGCACCGCATTTATTCAAATTCCATAAAGTCAAGCAGAGTAGTTTTGTCGCAACTACTAGTACGTCTAAAATTTTCTAAACGAACAATCTTTGTGGGATGGAGGGAGTACTCCTAAAACTATGACACCGTTGATTTTTTACTTCAGCTTTGACTACCAACATCTATTGAATAAATTAGTTAACTAAAATAAAATATATATCATTATGACTATTGTCAAATGTACTTTAGATTTAATTTGTAATTTACAAAAATATTTACAGAAAAGATGAATGAATAAAAATCAATGCTGTCATATATCTAAGAACGAAAATAGTACTTGCTTATTTCCACAATAAATGAGAATGATCGAAAATGAATACCTCTCGTCACCTTATGTCATGTGCAAAGCTAAGGATGAATTCAGACTGGACATGAACATATCGAATTTAGATGTCACTATTTACCACATTTTAATTTGAATTCAAATACAAATATGAATCTCATCGAATATATACATATACAAATCTTATCAATACGAATACAAAATGGATAGATTTGTTTTATCGACGAGTAAAAAAAGTTACTACTAGTGAATAAATATAATTTATTTATTACAATAATATAATATATTTACAATTAACACGAATAGTCATATTAAAATTAATTGAAATTTTTTATTGTACATCACTTGTAATATTAGACTAACATAGTTATTTATTAGATATTTTCAATAGTTTAGATGATGTAAATCATTTTTAGGTAACAATATTAAATTAACATCATTTTATAATTATTAAATTGGTCATCAAAATAAAATTTAGATGACTTTATCACTACTTTATTCTAACGGATACGGATAGTGCCAAATAGTTTCGGATAGTCCAACTTTTTTTGTCAAATACGAATATGAAATCACATGGAGAAAATATGAGAAATCAAATAGAATACATCGATTAAATATTTCTATTAAAATCTATCTCTATAAATACGGATATTCATATTGATTTTTTTACCGAATATGAATTCAGATAAGGATACGTAGACATACTAATTCATCCCTACGGCCTTAAAAAAAAATCATCCTTACGCAGATCTACGGAAATTTGACAAGGACAACTCCCCTCTGGCCCACCCAGGAACTTGGGAGTCGCGAGGTCCACTCCATAACGCTAGATTCCCTCACCACTCCATCTTATCCGTCCAATGTGAAAAAGAAAAGATCGAGACCTCCATTTCCTAGCTCATCACGGTGCCCCAGGGCCAGGGGACGCAACCGCCCGCAGCCACTCACCGGCGACAAACGCCGGCCACGCACGCGACACAGTCACACACAGCGCGCGCCCAAATGGCTGCGTCCCTCGGATCGCCTCCTCCGGTCCCCGCCGCGTTCCGCCGCTCCCGTGCCGTCGTCCGCGCCTCCTCCTCGCCGTCGTCGTCATCAGCTGTCTCATCGTCGTCGTCCGCCCCCAAGGCGCGGTTCGTCGCCCGCCGCTCCGAGTCCGTCTCCGTCCAGCAGCTAGCCCGCCCCCTCGGTACCCAGAGCCTTCCTGCCCTGCTCTCCCCAAACTTCACGGTTTAGATTGAGATATGTGTGTCTCTATTTGCTCCTGCAGCGGAGTACATGAGCTTGCCGGCCAGCCAGTACTCGGTGCTGGACGCGGAGCGCATCGAACGCGTCGACGACTCTACGTTCCGATGCTACGTATACCGCTTCCGCTTCTTCGCGCTCGAGGTCTGCCCCGTCCTCCTCGTCCGCGTCGACGAGGAGCCCAACGGCTGCTGTATTCGCCTCCTCTCCTGTAAGGTACCGTCATGCTTCAATGCGGCAGCTGTTTATTTTTTGCAAACCCAAATAATCCGCTCGCTAAATAATTGGTCTCGTTGGTACGCTTATTTGGGTTTGCTTGCAGCTGGAGGGATCGCCACTTGTGGAGGCGCAGAATGATAAGTTCTCAGGTTATTTTCGTTCTTGACATTAGTGTTTCGTCAGTTCGACTGATACTTGCCTGATTGCTCCTCGTTGTTAGTCACTGGCCCAGTCGACAGGGTTCTAAATAACGACCTAGTAAATGCTGAAGCTGCTATTTTCACTGCCATGTCTGATAAAGTGGTGGATGCTAAATTGATGAGTATGAGCTTGGTCACAATGGTATGAGATATATACTGGGAATCTACTTCACAGAAACTGTGGTCTGAAACAATGCTTACAGTGTTTTGATTTATTTTGCTTGTAATGATCAGTCCCATGTAATGATTAGTCCCATGTTGTGATGCTCACAGCACATTGGTTTCTGTTTTTACTTTTTAGTAATGGCTAATCCTTGACTGATGCGATAACGATGAACCCCAAAATTTTATTTGAAAAGAATATCCTTCCTATTCCATTTGCTGCAAAGCTGTAAAGTCATTGTAAAATCGGTGTTCTGTTTCCTCTTTGAATTTTCATCCTACTATGACATGGTCTATGTGACCTTACTACTGGACCCATGAAAAAATAAAGTTTAATCTTTCTGCACAGGCCTGAAGGTACCCTTTTCTGCTTATTTTAGAAAGGGCAAAATAGTAAACGTAATACTTTGGCTATATCCTAGTAGATATTAGCTAACTTCTTGGCAATGTTCTTGATTCTTAATTCTTTTTGTGATACACATACTTTTCTTGGGTTGCATAATTTCTTTAACTCAATAATTTGCCGAGAAGTTCATATGGTTCTGATGGACGGAGAGAGGTGAATTTGGTTGTAGTGACATAACCAAGGATTTGCATGGTCGATTTAGCTCATATAGAAAACTTTAATCCATATTATTCGTAATGTTTTTTTCATAGTCTAAGGTAAATATTTAACCCCTTGTTCCAGGATATCATTGACATGATTTGCTGTGGGATGCAGCTTCTATGGTGAATAGGGTTTTCTGCAGCAGCACTTTGCAAGGTTCGACCCTTCAACAGCTTACATCAGATACTACAATAGAGGTACTGTACTCTCAAGCTCCCACCTTACACAGTTGAATCTTCATTGAGTTAAACACTACCAGCTTATTATGATAATTGCCAGGTCGCAATCGATATACCTTTTCCATTTCGAGCAATACCAGTTACAGCCATTGAATCAAGTGGCAGACAAGTGCTTGAGCAGTTACTTGGAGTCATGCTTCCAAGATTTCTGAATCAGGTTGGTTTTGTTTTATTTGACGTGCTATAGATATTTGTTTATTAACATTTTCTTCATCTCAGCATTTACTCTTTCTTCCAAGCTGCAGTACATGTATCTTCTGTATAACAACTTTAGTTGAATTTGTGTTAAGCAAGTCAAGGGTGATTTGGTCTACGTATAAAGATAAATACTGCTATAGAAATTTGAGACGAAGTTGTATGTTACCTCCCTTTTATTGTAAATTGAATTATTTTTCATTTCCCCCCATTTACTGAATCCTATCAGGTCAAGGCTCTATTTTACTTGTAGCATTTGTTTCTGCCACTCATCCATACAACTATATTGACAGTCCACTGAATGGTGTCCATGATCCTAAGATGAACTAGATTCCTAAAAAGAGCCATTTATGAGGACAACAAGTTCATTTGCTGGATGTGAGCTATGTTGAGGCATTTATGATTGTGACCTGTGAGAAGCATTTCTCTATAAATTTATATCATTTTGAAATGGGTTTCTCTTTTGTTGCTCAGCTTGTTAAGGACTACGAAGCTTGGGCTTCTGGTGATTCTTCAAGAAAACCACTTGGCACTGGCGAAATATGAAGCTGCCAAGTGCCGCCAGTAGGCATGATAGTTTATTCGTTGACTTCAGCTATTGCCACTTTATGTTGTATAGCAATCCTGCTTGAATGTCATCCACTTCACTCACGACAGTTTCTGTAAGTTTGAACCTGTTGAAATTAGGTAATTTTCCGTTTTCTATTGCTGTTCTTCAGCTGTGCGATCCATTTCCTTCCCTCTGGCGACTGGCCTTGTTCTTGTTCTGAAGATTGTAAATTGAGCATCCACAATGAAGATCATAGCATCTGAACATCCACAGTGATGGCGTGCGCAGTTGACGAAGCGCTTTCTGGTGATGCGACGCTAACGCGACCCCGACCGGCTCCCGTAGGCTGGCAGGCTGCGCATAATTTCGTTTGATGATCAGATGGTGGGGCGAGGACTGTTGAGGCTCGAGAGAGATTTATCAGTATTTTTTGCGAACTTAAAGCATGCAAGCCACATGATTAGATAATAGTATTCGCTGAAGATAAGCTTCAGGATAGCACCCTTTGCCTATTGTCGTTTACGAATGCGATCTCGTGAAGGGTGACAATACGATTCCAAATCGCTACCTCACACATCCTGATTCTCGCCACGTTCGTCTGGCTTATCAACCACTAGTCAATAGTATCTTTCTTTCGGTAGTAATTTTCTTTCAGGAACACGTCAGCACCCGCCACCACCAACAGGGCGTCTGAACTCAATAAAATTTTTTAACCACGAAGACTGTGCAGGCCAGAGCCCAGAAGGAAGGTGCAGAACGAAATCCAAACAACTGCACAGTTCCACTTCCACCACGCGTCCTTCCTTTTCTCCTCGTCAGCTTCCTTCGCGACCCCACCACCACAGCGCCGCCCCGCCCGCCCACATGACCTCACCTCCTCGCGTCGTGTCACGCCCTCTCGGACTCGCGCCGTTCTGAGCTGTCCGTCGCCTTCCCCCTCCCCTCCCCTCTCGGCTGTCGCCGCGGATCTCCCCGCGGCGGCCGTCACCACCACGATGGCCTCCTCCTCCGCCGCGGCGTCGGCCGCCGCCCTAGGTGACCTCTCGTGTCCCCTTCCTCCCCGCCGCTCGCTCTCCAGTCCTCCTCACCTCGCCCCTCTGCCCCTCATTCCAGAGGCCGTGCAGGTCCTCGTCGCCTCCCTCGCCGACGACTCCCCGGTCGCCCGTGACGCCGCGCTCGCTGCCCTCCGCGACATCGCGCCGCTGTAAGTGGTCGTACACGTTCTCCCGTGCGCCGCCCGCTCCCTTCCATCCTTCCGTGTGAAGCGGCTCGGTGAAATTCGTTGCTTGTCGGGTGCAGGAACCCGATGCTCGTCCTCGACTGCTGCGCTACCGTCTCGCGAGGCGGACGTCGGGTGCGTTCATCAGTCTCTTCTCAGTTGAAATTTGCTTATTCGATTTTTTTTTTGAATTTTTTAAGGAGCGCGAATTGGTTTTTGGATTTTTTGTGGAATGCAGCGGTTTGGAAACATGGCTGGGGTTTTTCTCGTTATGGCTTGTGCAGTGAGGGCCCTCGACAACTACGATGCTGAGCCTGAGTTCCTTCGGAAAATCGCGAAGATTGCAACTGCTGAGACTGTTAGCTCAAAGGTGCCAGATACCGTCAATCTCTCTCCTTGTGTATTTGAGCTCAATGCTAGACAGTGAGCTGGAAACTAAAGCCTTCATTTCCAGCACCAATTTGCACAACTGTACATAACATTGTGAGGATTTCTAAGCACATCACATTCACATCCAATGAGTGGCATATTACTCCCTGTTTTCATTTTTATGAGGCATACTTTTACTTGGCATGGTCTTCTAAATGGAACCTTGACCACAAATTCTCTTATATACCACTTTTACTAACTTAGAAATGACAACCATATAAATGTACATTGAAATACAAATCTAACTGTACCACTTTTGTATCACTAAACTCATATATAGTTATCCTAATTGTTAGTCAAAAGTTTGAATCATAAAATACAAGCAGACTTCGTAGTTTTGAACGGAACCGGGATCAGAGATATTATGTAAGAAGAAAGAAAAGAACAGCTACATTTACGATGATGTTCTTTGATTTTTCAGTATATTTACATTAGTCTGATAATTGATGAACTATTGGAGAAATGAAACTAATAGCTACCATAACAGCATGATATGAAAATAAGAATGGGTCGATTATAAACTGATTATATGGTAGCAAGGAGATTTGAGCATTGCAGTTTATTAGGATGTTAGATACTTTAACTCTATGCCGTAGTCATATCATTTGCATTTTAAACTTCACAATAATCAAAATTAGGTTGAACCTCAAAGATTTGATCATAGCACGCAGTGCAGTACTTTATCTGATACTTTATTTAGTTTCTCTCTGTATCATGCTCGGAGTGTACATTTAACCCCAGAAATAACCAGATCGACTAGTTGTTTTCTAAGCTTATAAGCCAAATAACCTGAATTTTAAAATAGGCTAAAGAGAGTACGGCAATTGTATTTTTCATCGAGGTTTTTGCTGAATCCCAAGGAGTTACTTTTGCAACAGCTGGTTATTACATGTTGTTGGGATTTGAATGGTTAGTTTTGTGAAAATGGTTTCAGGTTTGCAATGTGATACTGAGAGCTACTATAATAAAAACATTGTTCTTATCATGGTTATGAATGTTGATAATGCTACACAGTGATGGCATGGGCCTATCCTAGGCAAAATATTAATGACAATGATTCATTGTTTTGTCTTACTTTCTTCATACTTACTGTATTTTCTTGTTTCGCCTGCCTATCTTTGTTTAGCTCTAAATTGTTGTTATTTGGCGAACAGGAATTCAATGTTGATTGGCAAAGAGCAGCTGCTGGTCTTCTTGTTGCCATAGGTTCACATGATCCAGACTTGGTATGCCATTTCTCAACCATTTCCCTTTTTGTTAGTGGAGACAACTACTAGATAATAAATTATATATGTATGCATGTTTACTTAAGGATACACAAGTCTCAGTGGTAATTTGCTCAATAACACCTAATTGTTAGTAATGGATAAGTTGTTGCTGACAAATCACACTGCAAGTCAAATTGCGTTATAAACATAATCAAATGACCTTAGTTGTTGAAAAAAATCAATATTCTCATGTATTTAATAGTTGCCATCTTGACTGGAGAAGAAGCAACGTGACAGGAAACTGAAGGTGTTTGTTGTATATTTTGGTTATTGGAAGAGCATAATGTGTATCTGATCCAACGTATCCAAGTTTTGCACTTTTCAATGCTATTGTGTCATCTAGCAGGAGCTATCCTACTTTATGGGAGGATATTACACTGAATGATTCTTTGAAAGATGAAATGTGATTTTGGTTGCATAGTTTGCATTTGTATAATAATACCAAATGTTTGGTATAACTATAACATCAATCCATCAAGAATCTCTAATGGCAAGATTTTCTAGTAGCCACACCCACATTCCATGTTCTGCAGGGTTAATCTTCTGATACTTCTCTGGTCACACTAGGGTTTAAAAAATATGTACATTAAAACGAGATGTCTTTCTGCCAAGGAGAGTCTGTTGCTATCTTGAATGACCACTGGAAATTGATTACATTCTCAATGGAAATGCCGGAGTGTATTGTTCCCCAGGCATTGGTCATGTCTTCCCTGTTTCATGGAAAATAGAACTCCTGTGTTATGTTGGTCTTGTGCGCTAGTTACTCGCTAATCATTACTATTAGTTCAGCATTTCAGTAATAGCAATTTGTGGCCCTAACATATTGTAGATGATGGAAGAAATATTTCTTCACTTCTCTGGACCAACTTCTGCTTTGCCAGCCATGTTACAGATACTTGCAGATTTTGCGTCAGCTGAAGGTTAATCACATTTTCTAACATAATTTCCATCTGATTGAGTTGGACCACTGAATTTGCAGCATGCGCTTGTTTCTTTGAAGCCTTGCAGTTCACCCCACGGTTAAAGGACGTGCTTTTGCGTGTTTTACCTATCCTAGGAAGTGTGCGAGATGGCCAACGGCCTGTTTTTGCCAATGGTATTGCTATGGAATTTCCTAAATTCATCAGTAATTCTCTTCAATGTTTCTGAAAAATTGAAAAGATTTAGAAAGCTCCCTTTTCCAGCATTTAAGTGTTGGTGCCAGGCTGCATGGCAGTACCTAGGAGATGCCCCCTCTGAGCGTCCTTTTGATACCGATGTTATGTAAGCTTTCAGTTTGTTAGAACTTCTTTTTTGGAAGTAATGGAAGTTGTATAGCACATCTCTAATATTTCAATGACAGGTCATTCATGAATTCAGTATTTGAATTAGTTATAAAAGTATGGATGGGTTCACGTGATCTAAAGGTACGTGTGTGAGCCTTGGCTTTGACTTGATTGTTTTGTTTTTGGCTTGTTTTATTTTTTCACACACCTTCGAAACAATATAGTTTGTTGGGACGTTGCAATGTTAGCGGTTCAGCTCACTGTTCTTGTAGAATATTCTGTTGAGTAATTGCCCTGCTCCTGCTGATTGTCCCTCATTAGCATAAGTCAAAGGAGTTGGTAGAACTCCTCAAGTGCCCCTGCCCAGCCGTGTAAGGCAGCAGGCACTCAAGTAGACAGGGGCAAGCATGCCCCTGGTTATGTCTTGTATATAGGTACAGTAGATGTACTTGTAGAAGTACTAGTAGCTAGTAGAGTACTAAGTGTATGTTGTACCTAGAGTTGACTTTGCCCTGTATAAAGGTAGAGGCAAAGCAGCAATGCATTTTCAGTTCAGGCATTACAGTTTCAGAAGAAAGAGTTTGTGTGCGTGTGTGTGTGAGCTCACCCGGACTTGGGTTCACAGGCATTTTGGCTGCAGGGCAGCTCCATTGCCAACAATTGGCATCAGAGCCGGCGGTTGAAGAAAGAAGGAGATGTCAGCGGACGGGCGCGGGCGCGGCCTCAGCGAGGCCGAGGCGCGGTGCGGCCGAGGCGCGATCGCGGCTCGTGTCATGTCACCACATGGCGACATGTGGTGAAGACGATCCGCGACGCCGTCGAACGCGCGATTCACCCTCACCCGGACCAACCACGCCGTGGGAGGTCCTCGTCAAGGTGATGTTCAGGCGCGGCCTACGGGCGGCCGTGGCGTCGGCCGACCGACAACGGCGGAGGACCACCGCCATGGAAGGTATCCTCAAGGCCGTCGAGTACCGCGCGCCGGCAACAAGGCTCGGGCGGCGGTGGGGCCGAAGACCATGCGGCTCGGCCAGCGCTGGCGCGCGGCAAGTCCGCCGCGACTACGAGGCGCTGATTTCCTGACGCGAGGCGTTGAGGACTTCAGCTGCGCCTCGCGGCATGGTGAGCAGGAGTGTTGGGCGCTCATCGAGAAGGGCGCCGTCGCAAGTTCCGCGTCGTCCCGCAGGCGATCAAGTCGCGATCTCGATCGAGACGTGCACGAGATGGAAGCGCCACCATCGAGGATGTGTCGGGCGGCTCAAGGTGGCGGAGGATCGCCTCCTCACGGCGGCGAAGACGGCCACGGCCGCCGGTTGCTCCTCGCCGCCGGGCGAAGGCGGCGGGCCGCTGGCGAAGGATCCTCGCTCGCGAATTGGAAGGCGAAGGCGCGTCAGCTTAACACCATGGCGGCCGGAGGCGCCGGCTTGGCAGCCGCAGATCGGCGAGATCGGTGCCTCAATGCAGCGGCGATTCGGGCCATCCGAGGCGCAAGCCGCGTCGGGCGCCGCACCGACTCGAGGAGGCAGACGGCCCCGCGGGATGGACGCGCTGCGTGCTCCGCCGCAGAAGATGACGCCCGCCCGGCCGCGTCACGCTGACGAGCAGCAGTTCACTCGAGGGAGGAAAGGCGGCGGCGGCGACACAAGGACAAGATGTGGTTCCTGGACTCGGCGGCAACCATGACCGGAGAACGCGAGGCCTTCTCCGAGCTCGACACGCGTCGCCACGGCGGTGAAGTTCGGACGGATCACGCTGTGGAGATCCGCGGCACCATCATCTTCGCGTCGATGTCGCGAGCACCGCGCCGCGTGTACTTCCTCCCGTGCTTAGCAACATCATCGCCTTGGGCAACGCATCACGAGGGATACGGCGCAGTGATGATCGGCGTGCTCCGGCCCACGACACGGACAAGAAACTACTCGCCAAGGTGAATCGCTCCACTAACCGGTGCTACAAGATTTCCCTTCACACAGCCCGGTGTGCATGGCGGCACAGCGGCGACGAGGCGTGGCTGCACGCCGCCCGGTTGCACCTCGGCCCGGCCGAGGGACCTCGCGCGCCATGATGGTGCGCGCGAGATCGAAACACGTTGGGGAGTCGTAACCGCCCGCCGAAGCAGAGGAGGCGGTCATTCCGAAGACGGCGAGGTGCACGACGAGCTGGAGCTCGTGCGGCGACTTGTGCGGGCCGATCACGGCCACCCACGGGAGGAGGTTCTTCGCCGGCGACGACGACTCTGCTACATGTGGTCGCATCTGTGACCGGCAAAGGCGAGAGGCGGCGGCGGCGATCCGGCGATTCAAGGCAAAGGTGGAGACTGAGACGGGAAGAAGCTCAAGGTGTGCGACGGATCGCGGCGGCGAGTTCAATTCGATTGAATTCGGGCTCTCGCGAAGAAGAGTGCGAGGCACTGACCGCGCCATATTCTCCACCAGAATGGCGTGGTCGGAGCGCCGTCGACGATCGTCGGCATGGCGAGAGTATGCTCAGCGGGCGCGGGCGTTCGGGAGAAAGCGATGAAACGCAGCGATGTTCATCCCGACACCGCCGACGAAGAGCTTGAAGGGATGACCCCTTTGAGGGTGGCACTGCAGTCGGGCCGGACGTGTCGTTCCTGCGCACATTTGGGTGCGTGGGACACGTCAAGAAGACGAAGCCGGGCCTCACCAAGCTTGATGACAGGAGCACCCCGATGGTGTTCACAGGGGTAGCGAGAGCAAGGCGTCTGCCTGTATGATCCAGAGGCCCGGCGTGTGCATCTCACGCGCGGCCGTGTTCGACGAGAAGAGATCGTGGCGGTGGCAAGAATTCGGCGACGGGGAAGGCGGCGGAGTGGGGCTCGGCGACTTCTCAATCGAACACATGGTGCACCGAGGAGCAGAGGAAGTCCAGGGAGAAGGAGATCCAGGCGCAGCGGGTGAAGCAGAGGAGCCCGCCGCGGCCGCTGAAGCAAAGGCAAGGAACACTGTTGGCGAGGATCCCCTGGCGAACACTGGGACAGTATCGCCGCAGCAAGCGCTTCCCCCGGCTCGACATCGACAATTCGATTCACGTCGCCGCCGCCGGACGTGTCGGACATCGTCGATAACGACTCTGACGGCGAACCACTCTGATTCCGCGGTGGAGAACATCGGCACGGGCTCCACCGGGTTCGCAGAGCGCATCCTCGACGATCAAGTCGCACACGGGTGCCGAGGAGCAACGCGTTCCGCGAGGAACACGCGATCATCGGTGGCGGGCGCCATGGCGGAAGAGATGAGGTTGATCGTGGAGAACAAGACACGAACTCGCCGATCCACCGGAATTGTCGTGTCGGGCTCAAGTGGGTGTACAAGGAGAAGCGGAACGAGCACGGATCGTGGTAAAGCACAAGGCGGTGGCGGTGGCGAAGGGCTATGTCTTGAGGTCGACTTCGAGGAAGTTCGCTCGGTGGCGCGCATGGAGTCAGTCGACTCACCGCCGCAATGGTCGCCACCAAGGAGTGGGAGGTGCATCACATGGACGTGAAGTCCGTCAACCAGTGACGATTGAAGAGGTCTATGTACGTGGCCGGGATTCATCGTCGCCGGCCAAGAGCACAAGGTGCTCACGCGCAAGGCTCTGGCTAAGCTCCACGGGCATGGAACATCAAGCGGGCGAGCTTGGTGTCCCTCGGCTTCACCAAGTGCGCGCAGCACGCGCTCTACATCCGCGAGAAGAAGCGAGCATCCTCATCATCGGGTGTATGTCGACGATTTGATCATCACCACGCCAAGTGCGGGACATCAAGGAGTTCAAGAGAGGAGATGGCTGCTCAAGATGAGCGATCTAGGATTGCTCTCCTACTACCTCGGCATCGAGGTGGAGCAGACGGCGCGCGCCATCACCCTGAGGCAGAGTGCCTCAGAAGCTGCGGAGCGCCAGCGGGATGGGCGGCGCAGTCGTGCCAATCCCCAATGGAGGAGAGGCTCAAGGCGTCAAAGGGACGGCGTCACCAAGGGTGAATGCGACGAGCTACGCCGGATCGTCGGCGGACTGCGCTACCTAGCGCACACACGGCCGGACATCGGCTTCGCCATCGGCTATCTGAGCCGGTTCATGGAGGATCCGCGGGAAGATCATCTCGTCGCGATCAAGCACCTTCTCCGCTACATTGCAGGGACAATCAAGCACGGATTGGTGTATCCAAAGAGAGGCGGGCGGAGGGCGGAGTCGACGGGGCATGGCATGGCGATGTCGACGGGCGGTAGCGCAGACGGCGGGATCATCTTCTTCCTCGGCTCGTGCGCGATCTCCGGCGTCCCGAAGCGGTGGTGGCGCTTCCACCGCGAGGCGTGTACATCGCCGCCGCCACCGCTTGCCGAGTCTGGCTGGCGCCCGGGCGCCCGCTTACTCGAGCTCACCTGAGAAGAGCTCCTGGCGCCAGTCCTGCTGGTGGACAACAAGTCCGCCATTGCATTGGCGAAGAATCCTGTCCTACACGATCGCAGCAAGCACATCGACACCAAGTACCACTACATTCGGGGCTGCATCGAGGAAGGAAGGATCAAGGTCGAGTATGTTGAGACGGCTCGGCAGCTCGGCGACATTCTCACCAAACCTCTGGGGCGCCTTCGTCTTCAGGAGCTGAGAAGCAAGGTGGGAGTGGAGGAGATCAAGAAGGAGCATCACAATTAGGGGAAGAATTGTTGAGTAATTGCCCTGCTCCTGCTGATTGTCCCTCATTAGCATAAGTCAAAGGAGTTGGTAGAACTCCTCAAGTGCCCCTGCCCAGCCGTGTAAGGCAGCAGGCACTCAAGTAGACAGGGGCAAGCATGCCCCTGGTTATGTCTTGTATATAGGTACAGTAGATGTACTTGTAGAAGTACTAGTAGCTAGTAGAGTACTAAGTGTATGTTGTACCTAGAGTTGACTTTGCCCTGTATAAAGGTAGAGGCAAAGCAGCAATGCATTTTCAGTTCAGGCAGTACAGTTTCAGCAGCAAAGAGTTTGTGTGCGTGTGTGTGTGCTTGAGCTCACCTGGGACTTGGGTTCCTGGGCATTTTGGGGCTGCAGGGCAGCTCCATTGCCAACATATTCATCTCTTTGATATGCCAACTTTATGCTGCTTGATCAAATCGGCTGCTAGATACTGCTGATTGTTTTGTTAATGTTCTAACCAGGTGCGTTCATCCTCTGTGGAGGCTTTGGGAGAGATGGTTGGCCTGGTCACTAGGTCACAGTTGAAATCAGCACTGCCAAGGATCATACCAACAATGTTGGATCTGTATGTGTTCTATTTTGTATATTCCCTGAAGATGTTTTCTAAGTTTGCCCAGACATTAATTTCTTCTCTTGTAGATGTAGGAAAGATCCGGAAGTTGCTTTTGTTGCGTCTCACAGTCTACATAACCTTCTTAATGCATCGTTATTGTCTGAAAGTGGCCCCCCTTTACTTGATTTCGAGGTAAATCAAGAACATGCTTAAGACATGGTTTCTTCACTTATTTAAAAAAGTTATATTATTAGTTTTTTCCTTTTTTCCTTTTGAACCGATCACAACCATGACAAGCTAATGGTGTTCAGTGCTGCTATCGTAGACATGTGCTACAGAACTACACTGGCACTGTTCACATGATACACATGGTCAAAAAATGAGAACATTCTATATATTTATGATACAATCGCATTGCCTGGGTCACAATGAGCTGAGATTGCATATTTTATTGCTATAAATTAGTGGATCTGCATTTTGGTTTGAGATTTCAGATTATGAACATTGACCACATGATTAGATCATATTCTAGCAATCTCCCCATCACTCAACAAACAAGTAACCTTTATTAAATGTTTATGCTCTCCTGTCACTTCCATATGTTTATAATTCATGGAGTCATGGATAGTATTAATCCACGAAATATCCAGCACGAAGATATGATATAAAATTATAAATATATGCCGGGCATAATAATTGATCACCCTGTGTCTGTTGTTTGTTGTGTTGCAGGAACTTACTGTTATCTTAGTTACCCTTCTTCCGTTAGTATCTGTCAATAACAGCAAAGATGAGCATTATGTTTCAAAGGGATTGAAGGTTGCAAGTCTTCTGGCCTTTTTTTTTTGTATTTTCAAATCAATAATGCCACATTTTAATGTGACAAGTAGAAAGGACAATTGAACGGCTGAAAAAAGTCAAGTTTTTTTAGCCCTTGCTAAGTATAAATGATGAAGAGACAGTTGTTTCTCCAGTATTTCTGTGAGAACTTGTTAGTGTCTAATTTTTTAAGCAAAGTTCCCATACAAATTTTCCTGTAAAAAGTTGCATTGCTGTGTAATATGCATACTACTGTCTATATAGATACTCATGTTTCAATTTATCTGCTTGCAGACATACAATGAACTCCAGCATTGCTTTTTGGTAATTGGTTTAGCATATCCTGAGGATCTTTGCAATTTCCTTTTGAATGTAAGTATTTTTCCATGTTCCATGATGATTTCAAGTTTGCACAAGATAGGCTTGTGTAGAATAAAATTGTTTTCGCTACTGTCTATTAATATACAGAAATGCAAGTCAAAAGATGAAGCATCCATTGTTGGGGTGCTTAGCACAATAAAACACCTATTGCCCAGGTTCTCTTTGTTCTATCCATTGATCTTTCTTGTCCTGTGCCTGCTTTTAAAACTGTTTGTGACAACTTCTATGATCTATTTCTGTAGATTGTTGGAATCATGGCATACTAAACAAGCACCACTGGTTGAAATTGTGAAATCACTTTTAGAGCACCAGAGCTTGGCCATACGCATGGCGCTAGCTGAGGTAATGCACTCCATGTAAATTTTGGCGGAACTAGTCATTTTTGTTTGCATGAAGTAGAGTTGGATTGCAAAATATTTATTCAATAGCATATATGATACTGATTTCTGTTTTTTATGCATACTCATTTTCTTTTATCTTTTGACATTACTTAAATTGCGTACAGCTAATTGTTGTTATGGCTTCACACTGCTATTTAAGTGGACCCCCTGCTGAGCTGGCAGTTGAGTTCTTGGTGCGACATAGTGCTATAACGGATGAAGATCTAAATGATCTTGGCACTCTGAAAAATGAGTACTTCCAGGACAAAAGATTTGAGGTTGTATTTCTTTTAGCTTATGTGCTATTTATTTACTTGGTAAGGGTCACTGCTTTGGATGATATGTATTCTAATTCTAGTATTCTACTTCTGTTTATCAGATGAAAATAAGCCTCGCTGGCTTATCAGAACTAAGAACTGTATGTGAAAAGGGCCTACTTTTATTAGCGATCACCATTCCTGAAATGGAGGTAAAAGCTCTTTGTATTATGCTCATTGAATCAGGAAACTAGTTTGGTTAGCTGGCTTCAAATAGTGTTTAATTTATGCAGATCATGTTCATCATACTTAAATAAATATTGCACTTTGATTTTTTTTTATTTTCCAGCTTGTTCTATGGCCATTCATCTTGAAGTTGATAATCCCGAAGAAGTATACAGGTGCAGTAGCTACGGTGAGCATTTTGGTACACATGCAAATACTTTGCAGAGTTCTATGTTTGCTGTGAATAAATAGTGTACCATTACACTATATGATCTAGATATGATTAACATGGAGATATATGCAGGTCTGCAAATGCATAACTGAATTGTGTAGGCATAAATTGTCACAAACAAACCCACTGTATACTGAATTTAACGCCTCGAATGAAACCCCCAATCCTGAGGTAGCTTGCTTATTCTCAGATGTCTTTCATCTTATAATAAATCTTTTCATCAATTAGCTTAGTTATTTCTCATATGCAGGACTTGTTTGCTCGTTTGGTTGTGCTTCTGCATAATCCACTTGCTAGGGGCCAACTGGCCACTCAGATCCTGACGGTTTGTCCTCTTACAGATTTAAAATAAGATTTCAATGGATGATCTTGACAACTGTTTTTGTGCATGTCCTTTTTAGTTCCGGTGACTGTTTTAATCCATTTTTTGTATTATCTAGTACTCTTATCTTTTACAGACATTATACTCATATTTGGGATGGAACATTGTATTAGTTGGAAAAAAGATTACTTCACAAAAGCGCTAGAATAATAGTCGAAGTACTGAGTGAGTGATAGGTTTTACCTGCTGTTATTTGCCTTTTTTATGTGGGAGTCTGATACTGTTTGCTCTACTCTGGTATCTGAAAAAAACTCCAGCACAGCTTGTCATGATAATCCAGCATGATGTTGCTGCGCTGAGAATGGCGCAGGTTAGTCTTTTTGTTTGTCTGGCCTGAGGGCGTAACCCGCACAGTCGACGACTTTGTAGTTTCTGAACGCCTGGCAACTAGCCTAGGCATCTGTACATAGCAACATTTGCTATCTCTTCTATAATGAAAGGAAGAGCACCTACCATTGCCCTAAAAAAAAAGAATCTCAGCCTGCGGGGGGTAAGACAGCACTTGAGCTTTTTGGGGCCGTTTGGTTCCTAGTCCCAGCCCATCGAATACTAGGAGGTTAGTTATGAGTATTAAGTGTAGATCGACAGTAAAATTTCATAATCTTAGGTTTTTCACGAGACGAATCTATTAAGCCTAATTAGATCATGATTAGACAATGTAATGCTACATTAAACATGTGCTAATCATGGATTAATTAGGCTCATTACATTCGTCTTGCGAAAAAGCCTAATACTTATGCAATTAGTTTTATAATTAAATTGCGTTCAAGTCCTAAATAACTCAATCTCATTTGATGTGACGGGACTTATTATAAGTTCCTCGGAACTAAACACTCACTTACTCTGGTATGTGGACTATAGGATACTTGGGGCATTGCTGAATGCTTGCTTGTCATTGCAATAAGCGATTATATTTGTAACATTTTCTTGCCCTCAATTTAAAATCCCAGTGATTGCTGATTAGAGATGGCTACATAGGCTCATTGTATATTACTTGTTTATACTCTTTGGGCTCATGAAGATTGCTGATCGAAAGAAACAACACTAATATATTGCTTATATCCGCTATCAGCATTCACTTTGCCTGTGTATCTTGTAGGTTCTGTGCTACTTGGGTCCACTTTTCCCCAGAAACCTTTCATTATTTTGGCAAGATGAGGTATAACACTTAACTTATCCAGTATTGTTAGAACACGAAGACTGCATGCTTATTCAAGTTTTCTATTAATTACCATTCTGTTGCCATTCTTTTGTTGGAAAGTATTATGGATGAAATTATATTTTCTATGTATCTTGCAGCATTCATATCTTAAAATATTGATTATTTTGTTTTTAATGTTAAATCCCCAAAATATAGTTCTATTGCAAATTCTGGCTGTACCTGGTAATTCATATGATACTTGCACTGCGCTTGAGAATTTTGTATAATGCACCCTAAAAACAAAAGAGATTTAAAAGTCCATTCCTGGCATCCTGCTGTTAAAGAGTCTTACAAAAAAAAGTATCTTTTGGCAAGTATTAGGTCCCTAAGATGAAAGCTTACATCAGTGATCCTGAAGACCTTAAGCAAGATAGCACATA
Source organism: Cenchrus purpureus (assembly GCA_022644695.1). Classification (NCBI taxonomy): domain Eukaryota; kingdom Viridiplantae; phylum Streptophyta; class Magnoliopsida; order Poales; family Poaceae; genus Cenchrus; species Cenchrus purpureus. The sequence continues at coordinate 26,405,101 of CP053458.1, read as the reverse complement.
CCAGGAAATATGGGATGACATGATAATAAATGTAAGTATCTTATTTGTGTTACTTCAGATGATATTCATGTTGTAACAAGGACCCTACAAGTGTGCTGTTAGCAGCTAGAATCATGGTAACATTGTAGTGCTAGATGCTTTAGTCAAATTTTGTTAAGAGGTTGGGCACAAAAATACCAGAAAAAAAAAAGATGGTGTATGGTATTCAAATGGCCGTTCTTTTTTGTCATTGTGTATTTGTAATTCAAGGAGCCTTGAGGTGGTGCATTTTTAAATGTATTCCCAATTTGGACAAATGCTATTACTGGCATTCTCATAGGGGCTGCAGTGCAGGTCTTTAATGGTTCCATGGACTCTGTAGGCCTTTCATTTATGTTTGATACTTCAATTTGCTATTACTTTCAATCTTTAAAATACGAAGAATCTATATATTTAGAACTTTGTCTCTCTATTTTTCGGGTAAATATTTAGATGATATACTGTCTTCCCTGGAGAACTAATCTTCTGTCATCTTTCAGTTTTTATCAGAATCTTTGGATGTTGTGAATGACAGTGAGTGGGTCATTTCTTTGGGTGATGCATTTGCACGACAGTATGATCTGTATGGTATATCTGACGGACACGCTGCTTTGCTGCACAGGTACAATTAAATTGATGCTATTCTAGGGTACCTTTTCCATACTGGATGCTTCACAGTGCGATACCTACTTTAGTAATTACTAGATGCCATGTTGTCTATGTTCTGGAAGCTATGCTTTTGGTTTTGATGCATACACAATATTCTGAACATGTGCCACATACTATTCATTTTGTTGAGACAGCAGTTTCGTTTTTGTATTTCGTGTGGCTTCTTCAGAGAGAGCTAATTTAACTCTTAAATAAGCCAACTTCTCCAAGATCTACTTGTCTTTTGTACTCGGGTTGGGTCTTTCTAGACTCGTGTACCTTTATTTCTACCTTAATGAAATGACGTGCAGTTCTCCTGCATGGTTCGAGAAAACATTGCCAGCATAGATTCTACATTGTAGTTATTTTGTCAGATGCTGCAGAGTCAGGACCCCATCTTCACTGATGATATTGAGTGATATGTTATAGAAGGCACATGAAAATGAGGTAGCAAACTGCCATTGCTTTACCTTTTTTTCATTTGCAGATGCTTAGGGATGCTTCTTCAGAAGGTTGATGATAGGATCTATGTCAGCGAGAAGATTGATTGGATGTGTAGACACTCAAGCATGTCTATTCCTATTAATCGCCTTGGACTTGCACAAGGCATTGGACTGGTAAGGTGCCATCGTGAAGCCCTTTATTTTGGGCTTATTTTGGAGCTTTCAGCTCTAAAGTCTCCCTTGCAGGTTGCAGCTTCTCATTTGGATACAGTGTTGGAAAAACTGAAGAACATACTAGATAACACAGGGCAAAGTGCTCTCCAGAGGTACTTATATTATCCTTTTGGTAGTAGTGACCTATCTATTGTGCTCATATCAGTGCTAGTCGTGTTTAGCTGCAATTCATAAGCTGTACCAACACTACAATTGTGTTGCTTCACATGTACCGATGTACCAATTTTGTGCCCTGTCCGGTAGCCAATTTTGTGCCCAATGGGATCCTGTACTTTGTTCTTAATTCCATCTTATCAATTTATTTTTTATATCCCATCTTGTATTTGAAGAAACAGAAATGGAGGCTAAGACCTTTCAAAAGTGTACGAATGCACTGTAGCTTGTCGTTCATTTTTGCAGGTCATGTATCCAGTTCGTTCAGTTTATTGATGAGTTTATGACATCTAATTCTGCAGGTTCCTCTCATTTTTCTCCATTGGTGCAAAGGTGGAAGATGTGGATGACACGTATGCAGCATTGGCTTTGATGTATGGCTATGCTGCAAGATATGCTCCATCAACTGTTATTGAAGCCAGAATCAATGCACTTGTGGTATTTATCCCAATTATATACATTTTTCCCTTACATGACCAATCTGATGGATAATGATATGCGCATGCATTTGAGACCCAACTCGAGCACTCCATAAAAAAGTGTTTTGCTCACTCTTAACACTCTAGTTTGAATGGTATACAAATATCGACCACATTTTACAATGTTGTATTCATAGACACTTTAAATAAATCACCTCTGTATCCTTGTATCTGGTTAATAGAATATTCAAATATGGTTTATTTTGCTTTTTAGCTTGATGAATACCATTCTTTTGTGCTCAGGGGACTAACATGCTTGGAAGGTTGCTTCATGTTCAGCATCCTACTGCAAAGCAAGCTGTGATTACTGCAATTGACCTTTTAGGTGATTTCCTTTATAACATAGCTGCAAATTGTATCTTAGTTTCACTATAAACTTTTCAGCTGGTAGATATATGTTCCGTGAATTCACTTTTGATAGCATAGAGAAATCTTTGTTCCTCTACAAGTCATTTTCTATTTGCTAATTGCAATGGCCTTTGTAATCTTCAATGCTGTTTTTCTATGTATTTTGGTTATCCATTTTTTATGTATGTCATAATGACTGTTCATCTTAACTTATAGAAACCTTGGTTAGAAACAAGCATTGGCAAAAATATCTGGAATCTCATTGTGATATTAATAATTCCCATGTATTTCTGCCAGATTTTTGTAATATTTTCACTACATGACTACATTATGCAAAAAAAAATGTTGTTGAAAAGAAGTGTAAGCAAAATGTCTGATTCCCCTGATTTATGACTGAGTTGAGAATTAACTTTAAAAAGCTTTCCAAAACAAAAAAACAAATACTAAGAGAGTATAGATGATTCAACTGTAAATGGTTTGGTACACTGTTTGATCATTTGCTGTTCACTATCACTCTCATGATAAATTTATCTGGAAGTTTGCATTTGATGGATTTACACACAGAATATGATCTCTATTATACCTTTGGTACTAATATTCGATGTTTGTCATTTAATCTGTTGTTTCTTTTTTTTCATTCAAAATATACTTTTATTTCCTGAGAACAGTATGGGAAGACCCTAACAAATCTGCCTTTTGCTCATATCACTCCATTGAGATCTGAGATTTTCCTTGCACCATTTGAAATTTAAGTAGAAACATGGAGCATCAAGCATACTGAGGCATCCTCTATAGTGTGGGTAATGAGGTGCATTGACCCTGGCCACAAATGTTTCACGCTCACATTGACATATTTTTCATACCCCAGTTTTCCTTGGATTCGAGACCTTCATGCATATTTGGCAGAAGAGATTGGTTTGCTAATGAGGGGGCATATCAAATGCGCATACTAATTCACACTTAGAGTGCTGGGTGATGTATGGGTGCATAATTTTTTTTCTGGCCTTTGAGGTGGTGGTTAAGTGTAGATAGTGCCAGTTGCAAAAGCTTCTGTAATTCTAAATATCATGGAACAATATAGCATAACCAAGTTATTCTATGTGATCTTAGTACAATCAGAATGGTATCAATTTTCATAGCAGCGGCTAATTTTCTGCATTTACAATACTTACTTCATGGTTATGTACATTTCGCTGTATCGTATGTGATCAGTGTTAGTGTTTAGGCCGAGCTGTTATTAGCGCTGCTGAAATGGGAATCTCATTCCCACTGAAACGAAGAGATCAGTTGCTCGAGTACGTTTTAACTCTAATGGGTAGGGATCAAAGTGATGATCTCACTGATTTCAACTCTGAGCTTTTGCACACTCAGGTATGTGCTCAAATTTTGACCCTTCTTCCTTTCCATGTGTAGAATGAATCATATTTTTTTCATGTTCTGTATCAAGTTAGAACTTTTTGTACTCTTTTCTAAATTATTCACACATACGCAGAGTGTTGCTTTAAGTGCCTGTACTACTCTGGTTTCACTTGAACCAAGATTACCAATGGAAACAAGAAACCGTGTCATGAAGGTCTGCATGGCTATGCTGCAACACCGCAAAACTTTGCTAATAGTTTGTCTACTACTTGAAGAATAATGATATTGTTTTGACTTGTTTTATATTCCACTTTCAGGCCACATTAGGTTTTTTTGCATTGCCAACAGAGCCCTCAAGCATTGTTGAGAGTCTCATAACAAACCTCATTATTCTGTTAGGTGCGATCCTGCTTACAAGGTAATGATGTAAACTTATATTTCAATCGTATTATTACTCTATTTAAATAACATTTCTTATTGTTCTGTGAATTTCTTCTGTTTTTTCTTTTTTCTTTTTTTTTGTGCCACTTGCTATGATTTCATGAAAGGCCAATTTTTCTCTACCTTTAGTCGTGTCTTCTTGTGTTGTGAGAATGACTGGTTTCTGGTGTATGCTGTGTTAGTTTGAAATATAAGTCCGCCTACCATTTACGCAGACTAAGGAAGCACTAAACCTTCAATCGGGCCAATTATACTCTTAAATGGCATAATATAACTACTTCACCTTATTTGCAGCTTTAAAACTGTTATGGTGGGTGGAAATATTACAAGAGAGGGTCGTAAGTACCTGTAATAGGCAACATATAGTTCCTGGAATCTTGGGCAGCTTGATCGTGTTTGTTTCAGCCAATGCATTATAGTACGTCTGATGTTTATATTCTTTAATCCCTATCACCTAACTTATATTCCCTTTGTCAGTGGTGAAGATGGTCGAAGTAGAGCAGAGCAGTTGTTGCATATTCTTAGGCAGCTTGACCCATATGTATCATCATCTTTGGAACACCAAAGAAGAAGAGGATGTGTTGCTGTACAGGAGGTGCTAATAAAGTTCCGTAATCTTTGTTCTGGTGGATTCTGTGCATTGGGCTCCTATCCAACTTTCACAATGAACAAACAAATTGATCGAGGGACTAGGAGCTTATCAAGTTTGCCGTGTATGTTTAATGGTCTTCTTAGATTGCTTTTTATAAGTTTATGATCTCATCTCTGTAAGATGCCTTTTATTTTATGGCAGCTTCATTTGTGTTGCCTAGTCGAGATTCTTTAAGCTTGGGAGAGAGGACAATGGCGTACCTTCCTCGTTGTGCAGATACAGACACTGAAGTTAGGAAAGCTGCAATTCAGGTTTGTGCAAACAAAGCTAGTTGCATTGTATTGTTTGTTACAGTGTGTTTCTGCCCTTCCACCCAAAGTGCTGTTTTCCATGTTGACATGTGTTGTATGATTATACTGTGAAATAGCTATTATTTGCCCTTCCACCCAATGCATAATGTATGAAAGAATTGATAAAGTTTTCATGTTACATTGAAATTGAGCTCATAAAGTTGTTTTGATCGTATGATACTTTTTCTCGTAGATCATTGCACTTTTCTTCAACATTTCATTGTCACTTCCGAAGCAGAAGGCATATGCTAATGATATTGATCTGGAATCCTCATATAGTGCTTTGTCATCCCTTGAGGAGTTAGTCTCTATCGTCAGAAGGGTAAATATGATGATGTTCTACCTTACAATCTGTTCAATGCACTTCAACAAGCAACTTGTTGAGGTTATGTTTATATTGTTCTCAGGAGGCATCTGTTGACCAGACAGAAGTGTTTCAGAGGGTTATTTCTTCAGTGTGTATTCTATTATCAAAGGATGAGGTAACTGATTTAATTCAACTTTAAGTGGAAGTTGTACAATGGCATGGTCACTATTAACATATCTGTCTACTTGTTTAGCTGGTTATCTTGCTGCACTCTTGTACGTTGGCAACATGTGATAAAGTGAAACAGTCAGCAGATGCTTCCATTCAAGCTATTATCATGTTTATTACCAGAAGAGGCAAGGAGCTACGTGAAGCTGATATCTCGAGGTTAGTTTATGAAAGATGATTTTAATTCATTAGCATTGCAAAAGATAATAGTTAATAGATAGTTTATGAAAGATAAAATTAGTTCATTAAAAAATATGCATCCTAATAGATAGCTAATGCTAGATGACACTAGAAAACACATGTTTGCAAAATAAGATCTCTAGCTGGGAAATTCCAGTTGGCCCAATGTTTCAGTTGAGGATATAGAGGGATGTGCATACAACAGTAGCTTTAGGGTGCCATGGCACCCACATTTACCAAAGTAGGACTGCTGGAGACAATTTCAAGAGAGACCATAGAAATCACAAAGATATACCAAGCAAAAGAATGACACCAAAGAGGATTATTTTGTGGTCATGTTGAAAAAGTGACATGGAAATCTGTGTGGACAGACTATTTTGATGATGTGAATATGTGATGTAATTTTCTTAATTGTATCTTTTCAGGTAGTTGTCTTGTTGATCTAAGTATTAGCACAGTGCATTGTGCCTCTGTTTCTTCTTTGCAAGAATCTAATATTTCTATGATCCTATTTTTGATGTTGTAGGACAACTCGATCTTTACTCTCATCTGCTGTTTCTCTTACTGACAAGCACTCACGCCAAGAGGTTCTGAATGCTGTATCCATCAATGATTGTATTGATCATGTATCTGGTTTACCTTTTCAATATCAACATTTCGGTTTATGATTATACCTTAAGCTGTTTTCACCTTAATTTAAGATAGATATCATGCCTAGCAGAAAACACCAATCACATTGTGGTCTTTGATGAGGTTCTATCTGTGGCTGGAAGAGATATTTGTACAAAAGACATACCAAGGATTCGTGGAGGCTGGGCCATACAAGATGTTTTTTATGTGAGTACTGGGTGGCACCTTTGTGCTTGTCTTGTGCAAGTTACTAGTACCATGTGTTCAGAATTAATTCAGTTACGTATTAATAATATAGTTATGCAATATATTATCTTTGTTTTATTCAATATTTTAGTCATGTATTATTGTGATATTGAGCTGTGCAACAGGATATGTATTCATGGAAGTAGTTGATAATCCTGCCTGATTGTCTACTCTGGTATTTGCAAGTTTGAAGTTTGAACTAGCATCATAGCTAAGATAATGAACTAAAGGGCCTATTGTGAATGGGGAATAATTGCTGTGTTATTCCTCCAACCCTAGAAGGGTGGGTATATAGAGTTAGCTATACATGGGCCTCTATGGGCTACACATACATATATAGCGGACTATCTAGCGTGTACAAGGCAGCCAACAAAGAAAGAAACTCATACACAAGGCCCCATGACCCACAACTAGCCAGCTACGTTGAGGCCGGACCGAACTCCGGAAGGTCGAGGAGGAAGACCCTTAGTGAAGATGTCGAATGGAAGTGGTGGTACATGGAGAACCCGAACATCGCCAATGGCCACCCGGTCCACGAACGAAATGCAAGTCAATCCAAAGACTCGAAATGGAGATAACCTACCGCCGCTTGACGAGATTGGTGGAGATCGTTGCTCGCTGAGGAAGATGATAACCCGAGGTAGCGCTACAGGTCCGGGCACCCCGCCCACCGGCCGACAAGCAGACTACTACCGCAGGAAGGAGACCGAGACCGGAGACCCGTCAGAGTCACGGCTCGACGGAGGGGTGAAGGCGCTCAGTAAGCGAAGGTGTGACTGTGATCATGCATATGGAGGCGATCCGCCGCGATAGGTGAGATCCGGTCGGGTGAAAGTGAGGTAATCAAAAGCTCCGGAAGACCGATAAGCGTGAGGATCACCGGGATCACCCAGTAGCATAGCCCGCCGAGTGTCAATAGGAGGAGCAAGGCTTGCAATCACCATCGACACGCTCCGGGATATCCGGGCATCTTGTGGCGTGAGAAGACCCGATCCGACGGGCTCAACTCACGCCCAAGAAGTGGTGAAGCCGACCGGATCCTTCATGGCAAACTCCTGCTTGAGGTGATAATCCAAAGTAGTCAGTGGATTGGAGGCGGAACAATGTCATCAACGTAGAGGAGGAGGTAGGCAACCCATCGGCATGTGATATATGAACAACGAAGTATCGACTTGGCCTCAACAAACCCGTGTCGCAAGAAGGTGGCAAACCGAGAGTACCATGCCCGAGGAGCTCGCTTCAAACCATAGAGAGACTTGTTCAACCGGCGGACCGTCAACCGGACAAGCTGAGTCCACAAACCGCTGGCCGGGTGAGATCGTCTGGCCGAGCCATGAAGAAATGCATTCTTGACATCGAGCCGGTGCACGCCAAAGACCGAGAGAGAGCCAAAGAGAGAACAAGGCGATCAGCGGTGCTTCACCATCGACCGAAAGTCTGCGTCATAGTCCACACCGGACGCTAAGTGAACTCGGCGACCCAACGCGCCTTGTAGCGCTCAGTACCATCGACGGCGCGATTGTCCAAATCCACTTGCCGGTCACCACATTGCAACCGACGGACGCGGCACAAGGTTCCAAGTCGGTTGGCAAGAAGAGCTCCGCATACTCTTCTTCATCGCGCGACGCTAGTTCGGACCGCCAGAGCCTCACAAACCGACGCCGGGATCGGAGAAAGCCGCTCCCCGGTGGCGGAGAGCCGCGGCCAGAAGAACCCGGCCTCACGGGTCACCATGGGATGTGGCGAGGATCCCGATGGGATGACCGGCGGTGGACGGCCGACTCCACCCGAGAGCGGCGGCGGCGGAGGCGGGCGGCGGAGTGGTGTGGGCGCGCGAGGAGGCGAGACGGCTCCGGTGACGGTGGAGGAGGCGGAGCCGTGGAGCGGCAGTTGCACACCGCACGCGGACTCGGTGTGCGGTGGCGGCGGCCGCGTGGCGCGTGGCGAGGCCGAGCCGCTGCGTGTGGCGCGAGAGGCGCCGGGGCACCGTGGCGCGCTGGCACCAAGTCCACGTGAAGGTGCGACGAATGGCACCGAACAGGGCGGCAAGAGAGGCTCAGCGCCGCAGACGGCACTACCAGGCGAGCGGTGAGCGGTGTACCGTAAGGACTGGAAAAGAAAAAAACAGCCAGGTCGAGAACATGGACCGTCGAACATGGACTCAATGTCGGGATCGGGATGGGTGTGGAGAGGAAAAGGGAAGTCGACTCGTCAAACACAACATGTCCGGAGATAAGAACCGACGAGAGGCGAGATCGTAGGGCGTACCTTATGGTCGGGGAGTAACCAAGGAACACACAACGTGTCGAGCGAGGTGCGAGCTTGTGAGGCGAGGCGAAGGTAGCAAGCGCACCAAGACACGTGGCGTGAGCGAAGGGAGGGGTACCAAGAGAGGCGTGGTGAGTGAGGCGGGAGAAGCGGTGGAAGGAAGGCGGTTGATAAGGTAGGTGGCGGTGTGAAGGCTCGCCCGGAAGCGCTTGCAGGGAGGCTGGATCGAAGAGCGCATGACATCATTCGTGGTCCGAATCATGCGCTCTGCCTGCCGCCTGTGGGGAAGTATACGGACAAGACATACGAATCGAACACCTCGGGAGAGAAAGAAGGAGGCGAGAGGTGGAGTTATCGAACTCACGACCGTTGTCGACCGGACGGCCTTAACGGTGAGGCCGAACCGAGTGGACACCTGTGCAAAGAAGTGAAGGAGGGGAGCGGCCCCACGACCACCACCGCCTCGGCGGCCCTCACGGCCCCTCCACCTCGCCGCGGCCGGGGAGGAGCACCAAGGAGAGAGGCGCGGGCGGTGGTGGGCAGCGGCAGAGCGAGAGGCGGAGGATAAGACGAGTCGGTGTGGAGGCCGGGTGAGCTCCTCCAGGGGTGAGGCATCACGGACTGCGGGAAGGTGGGTGTCGTGGCCGGTGCGCGCCAACGCCCGCACGGGCCTCGGCCGCTGGGAAGGCCCCGCAGACGCGTTGAGGACCAAGACGTGCTCCGGGACCGGTACTGGTCGAGAAGGGCATCGCCGCGCGCTTCATCTTCCCGCGAGAACTCGCCACGACAGCCGCTCGCGCGTAGTGCGTGGCGTCAGGCGCGTGCGTGCGTTGAGGAACCGGCTCTCGAGAGCAAGCAAGCGCCGCGCCAGCGGCGGGGGAGTTCGCACGATGTCCGTAGATCGAGAGAGATGGTCCCAGATCCGTGACATGACGGTGTGCCGGGCGCCGCCACGCCAGGTCGCGCCTCGACTCGGCCGTGTCGGAGAGGACGCGTGGTCGTCGAGGGCGTGGGCGAGGCGAGGAGGACTGGTCCCGCCAAGGCGAGGAGGTGGAGGTGGAGTCCGCGACGGTGACGGTTCTTGATTCTTGATGCGGGACCGGCGGAGGTGGAGGTGGCGACCATGGTCAACTCGCCAAGCCGGGTCGACTGCTGGAAGCGGAGCGCGGGCTACCGGCGCGGGAGGGAGGAGGCGGCGTGCTCCACCCCGAGGCGTGGAGTGCTTCGCCTCGGCGACACGAGCGAGGGCATCGCCGCGCCGTGCTCCCAAGTGAGGCGGCCACGCAGCGTTCTCGGGCGCGCCTCGGTGCGCGCGGCAAGGGCGCAAGGCGCGCCGTCCGCGCGTGGCGACGGTGACGGAGAGTGGCGGCCCCGGCGGGCGGCGGCGAGAAAGGCGCGTCCATGGGAGGCATCCAGTCCGGGAAGGTAGGAAAAATGGCCCTTGAGGCGTAGGCAGCTCAGAGAGCAAAGCGTGCTTGCAGGAAGGAGGCTCCGCGACCCACCATCGCCCCTGCCACAGCCCGCCCCGCCTCCCGGGAGGAGGCGAGCAGGAGGCCTCGCCTCCCGCACCCGAGCGAGGCGGAGGCGGGCGCGGAGGGACGGAAGGGCTGCCGTCCTCGGCGGCGGGCGTGCAGGGCGGCGCGGAGCCCCGCGGAGGACCGGCCGGCACCAATCGGGAGCGCGGCGCGGAGCAGGGAGGCCGCCGGGTCGAGTGGCCGCGGCTGGCTGGGCGGAGGCGGCGGCCACCGCCGCCGCCAGCGAGGCCCCGCCCGCGTTCTGCGGCGGGCGGCGCCGCCATGAGTGCCGGGCGGCGCGCAGCAGCGGGCGGGCCGGCCCGCCAGGGAAGAGGTGTCCAGGGGCGGCCGTGAGAGGCGGCGCGGAAGGAGGAGGAGAGGCAGCTGGCGGCCATGGTTGGCTGCTGCTAAGAGAGAGAAGGAAAGCAAAACCTAGCTGATACCATGTGAATGGGAATAATTGCTGTGTTATTCCTCCAACCCTAGAAGGGTGGGTATATGGAGTTAGCTATACATGGGCCTCTATGGGCTACACATACATATATACACTAACACCTATTACCGTAATTGTGGCTATTCATGACTTGCAATGTTCATCTGAGTGATATATTGTTACAATCCGAAATATGCTAATTAGCATCATATTTTTTAAACCTATAATTAGTTTACTGCACTAGATTCCATGCTCAGAAATGCACAAATTATTGAGCATTTTCATGGTATGAAAAAAACATATTATCCAAAATTCTACAACTATCATGTACTGAAAATCAAGGTTTCATCCTTTGGTTTCGTTAAATGAACATAATTTTCAGTTATGTTTAAAAAAAAGTATACTGCTTTCTACAATTGTCTGTGACACCAGGATCAACTTGGTTTAGGCAATGTCATGATTTACTACATCGTTTATACTTGCACTGTAAAAGTAATAATTGGCTTTCAAAGTCTGTAGGATGGTAGTTGAATTAAATTGCTTTTTCTGCTAAATAATTTAGAATTGTTATTACCTGAAAACTTAGCAGAATTTAGCTTTATGAATCCTGGAATTACGCTTCTTATCGTGTATTTGATTGTTTGACATCCATTTCAGGCATTTTCCCAGCATAAGGAGCTTGCACTTCTCTTCCTGGAGTACACTTTATCTATACTTCACAAAGAACCTGTCACAATAAACAGTTCAGAGAAGGGAGAAACCACCTCTGAGTCATCAGCTGATGACTGTATTCTACAAGCAACTATGTTTGCTCTCAATGCATTTATGAGGTATTGTTCACGAGTCACCATTTTGATGACTTACTGAGTATGTTGACTGATGATGACCATCTTTTCATCTGCCAAATTTACATGCTTAATATTGTAACATTACAGAGGTGGTGGGAAGATTGGGAAACAAGCGGTTGAGAAAAGTTACCCTTCCGTTCTTGCTGGTCTTATACTAAAACTGGGGAGTCTTCATGGTCTTGCAGAATTGGCCCGAAATGAACTTCTGCGGTAACAATTAAACTCTTTACAGCTTTTGTAACTTAACACATCAGGACTATTTGTGAACTAAGAAACGTCTTCTTTTTGGGGGGCAATATTCTGCAGATCATTGTTAATTGCATTTCAGTCATTTTGCGAGTGTGTCGGCGATGTAGAAATGGGAAAGGTGCGTTTTCTTATTGTTTTTCTTGCCAAGTATGTGAATCAATTCCGAGTTTCTGACTATGTAAGATACCAACCATCGATAGATATTTGCTCGAGATGGAGAACAAACTGAGGAGAAGTGGATTGATCTTGTTCAAGAGGTTGCATGTAGTTCCTCAGTAAAACGACCAAAAGAGGTATTTTCTAGACTTTAGAGGATCCTTATATATGTTTCAGTGGAACCATTGATGTATGTATATTATTACCGCAGGTTCTGCCAACTTGTGTTATCTTGAGTAAAGCTCTCAACAGAAATCAGAGGGCTGAAAGGGAGGCTGCTGCTGCTGCACTATCAGAATTTATACGCCACATGTAATCGGATGACTCCCTAATTTACAATAGTGCTTCTTTCTCTAATTTAATTGAATCTAGAAATGCTCCCTCCACCTCTGTAATGTTTAGTTTCTGGTTTCATATTTAAGATCAGGGTTAAATTTTGCATGGGACTGAAAAGAAGTTTGCCTTTTTACTTCCCAAACCAATAAACTAACTGATAACCTTTGCTTCTTACTTGTTGTGCAGTGAAAAAGAACCTACATTGCTTGAACAATTGGTTGAGGAATTGTGTCAGCATGTCTCTGATGATTCACCGACTGTCAGGAGTCTCTGTTTGCGTGGACTTGTGCAGGTTACCATTCTAAATACAGCACGGATACATGTTGTCTCATTAGAGACAATCATTCACATATCTATGTTATTTTGTCTACTTATCAGATCCTGTGTTTTCTTTCCCCCAAATTGTGTTGCTTTACGGCTAGTACACTAACAGTCTAATTGCTGAATGAATCATGAGATCTGCTTTTTTTGTTCTCTTTCAGATTCCTGAGAGCCACATTCTTAAGTACATCCAGCAAGTTTTAGGAGTTATATTAGCACTGCTTGAAGACCCCAACGAATCTGTTCAATTAACTGCTGTCCAATGCTTGTTAACTGTGAGTTCTTTTTTAATGTAATTATATTTTTGTTAGTATTAACAGAATAATTAAGCATGCATTGATTTCAGGTTCTTAATTTATCAGAGCAAGATGCTGTTGATCCCATCTTAATAAATCTCTTAATAAGGCTGCGGAATCTCCAGGTCACCATACAGAACTATCTTTTTTGTTTCTGTTTTAATAGCATAATTTAGGGTGATCTGCGTACTGTTAAATGATGATTGTAGAAAGGATAATGTGTAATTGGAGGAAGTGCTTGGATTATACTGTACCAGAGTGTTGATGGATCTGTGATATAATGTGGAATTTAAGTGAATATGCACTCCCTCTGTTTAGCATACGATGTTTAGAACACCTAATTAGCTCGTATGTATTTAATGCACATAATAGCAGCTAGCCATGAACCATAATGTTTTTAAACATAGCACTTGCTGGCAATATTGTCAAGACCAGAGCACTACCTTAGATTTTTTATCCTTTTTTTTTTGGTACTAGCCAATAACAGGTACTTGCTGTACCGAAGTGCTTCATGAATTTTTTTGGTTGATCTCTGTTCAAAGAATACTCAAGCTTTTGGTATTCAAATTTGTCTGATATTTGGTAAATAAGGTTTTGTTGCAAGATGACTGTTGTAGTTCTCTATGGTTAATGGAAACTTCAACATTTTGCATGTCACGAGTAAATCACAATCCAGATGTTCCTTTTGGAGCTTTTTTGGTATTTATATTTATCACGTGCTTTAGTTTTAGCCAAAAACACTCAGGTGGTATGCTTATTTATAATTTTGTTCCTTGAAATTGGCAGCTCATGGCTTAACCTATTCTGCAACTGTTGTGTAACAGGTTTCAATGAATACGAAGATGAGGTCCAATGCATTTGCAGCTTATGGTGCTTTAAGTGCCTATGGTGTAGGCTTGCAGCGGACTGCTTTCGTTGAGCAGGTAACATACAGATTCCACTTCAGTTGCATTATAGTGCTTACCTTCGTAGTATGATGTTGTGGTGACCATATATAGTGTCAAGGCAATTACAAAATTAAAAATGTTATATAAAGTTCTGCCATCCAGGATATTAATTTTTGGGAACTACAAACTAGATAGATTTTACAATTTGATGCATGCATCATGTGCCTTTTACTGTTGTTTTCTTATGCCGCTCAAGGTATTAAGTTCACTATCCCTAATGCAGATACATGCAACCCTTCCCCGTTTGATACTCCATCTTCACGATGATGACCTAAGTGTTCGTCTTGCCTGTCGGGTATACAGTCACTAGGTTCCCTTACCACACATTTGCTTCAACTTGCATATTTTACCATTACTTGTTTTGTCGAAACAGAACACATTTCAGCTCCTTGCCCCATTGATGGAAGTAGATGGCTTATCCTTACTCCTCAGCAAGCAATATTTTACTTCTGATCGCCGGTTTGTTTTGAACTTCCCTAGCTATTTGTTTTGTGATTTGTCATTTTTCAAGTGACATTTCCAGTGTTTTCCCCTCTACAGTTCTGATTATGAGGACTTCATTAAGGACTTAGCAAGACAACTTTGCCGACTGTCTCCCACTAGGGTTGACAGCTACCTAGAATCTGCTATCCAGGTACAGTTTTCTTTTTAGTTGTACATTAGGAAGTGAGCCTAGCTCAGTGGTGGGAACTGTGAGTTGTACATTCCCACCACCCAGGTTTGACTCTTAATCAACTCATTTGGCCATTTGGGTGCCTATAGATACTTAATTAATTGACAGCCAACTCTTAGTTGCTGAGTTTTATTAGGGTTGTACACTAAAGAGACTATTGAAGCAACCCAGCTCTTGTTCTTGCTTGTTTTAGGCATTTGATGCACCTTGGCCGGTCATAAGAGCAAATGCGGTTTGTTTGGTGAGTTGCATGCTATCCTTTTTGGATGATCAGCGCTTTATCGCCCCTTATTTCTCCCAGGTATGAATACTAGATTCTGGTGGTTTTTTAGTGTTAGTTCTTGATGAACTGATTATCATTCTTTTGTGTCAAGGTGTTTGCTACGTTGGTAGGTAGAATGAGCCAATCGCCAGACGCAGTTGTTAGGGCGGCAGCATCTTCTGCGCTGGGCATTCTTATAAAGAGGTCTAACATGCTGAGGTCATTGATTTCACGATTTGATCGAGCAGAATCATCACGCAATTCGCAGAGTGGTGATTCTGATACTAAGGCACCATCGGAACTTCAGGAAGAGACAAGAGGAAGTCCAAACGATGTGCACGTAGAGCAATAGAGGTGACAGAAGCCGTTCGCTTTTGTAAATTTACTTGTATATGTACAGTATTCGAGTTGTACATGCTTGTGTATACTTTCTTCTTCCCTTGAAAATAGGTACTGTAGATATACATATTCGGTTGGCGTGTCTATAGAACTTCTCTACACCTGATGATTATTTATTGAATTTCATTTAATGTAACATGCGTCGAATATACACCTCCAGTTGATGTAACATGCGTCAAATATAACATGCCGTTTCATTGTGTGGCAAAATATTTCTGGAAGCGTCTCACCTGTTTATGTAATCACACCAACACATTTTCGTCTAGCATCTAACCTGCAGACGGCAAAGCTCATCTGATCTTTCAGCTTCACCATCCGATGGCGAGTTTGTGCAATCACCAACCAAAAAGAAATTGGCAATAAATATCTATGATGGAAGCAAGATATGTTTACTCGATATCAGAAGCCGTAGCGCATTAAGAGGAATATAATTGCTGTGCTTGACCCCGGCATAAAAGGAAAAGAAAATGATTTCAAAAAAAAAAGTGCACCAGCCGGGAATCGAACCCGGGTCTGTACCGTGGCAGGGTACTATTCTACCACTAGACCACTGGTGCTTTCGTGTGCTAGAATTGAACAAATACATTCACTTGAAAATTTAGATTTCACATGTTACTATTCTATTAATACCATTAAACAATGTCACTTCGGTTAGTGTTTATAAAATTACTGACACGTTGGTACATCATACATGCATTCATTATCTGATCTCTCTACGAAATTACAAGGTATACGTCACTACATATACTGTGTGCTAGCTCCTGCTCTCACCAATTCCAAACTCACAGCTCTAATCAAGCCGGCCACATGTCAAAAACTGAACTACATATAAAA
This sequence comes from Cenchrus purpureus, assembly GCA_022644695.1. Lineage (NCBI taxonomy): Eukaryota > Viridiplantae > Streptophyta > Magnoliopsida > Poales > Poaceae > Cenchrus > Cenchrus purpureus. The sequence continues at coordinate 26,388,909 of CP053458.1, read as the reverse complement.
TATTGTTGATACCATCATTTCCCTTCCCCCCGAGCAAATGCTGGCAGTGGCACACATCGGTCAGCCAGCCATGAGTGTGACTGTGACGTACAACACATCACATCGTACCTACTAGTGGCGTACACATTGACTTCCTCCAAAAGGAAGTACAAAAGCAACCGAGGACACCGATGGCTCAACCGGCCCAGAGCAAAACTGTGTATACTAGCTCCCAAACCATATGCATCCATCTCTCGGTGATCTCGCCAAGATTTCGAGCACTTGCATGTCATCACTTTGGCAAAGAGCCGGCCGGAGCACTGGATGCCGATGATGACACATACACTATGGCAACACGAACTGGCTGTGCTCCTCCCCAACACCGACCGATCACCAAAAAGGCACCTCGCGTCGGATATCCCCGAGATGCCGCCCGCCCGCGCGCGCGCGCTACCTCCTCATGTGGGCGCCGCGCCGGGGGAAAGTGCCGCAAAAATTAAAGACCGAAAGCTAGCCACGCCAAAGTTGCAGTTGGTGGCATCACCCTCGAGAAAGCGCTAATGCTCGCCGCATATCCGCCGGAAGATACCCCGCCGCTGCACACAGGCGGCAAACGTATTGCGCCGCCGCACCCTCACCTCCTCAACAATTGCAAAGCCACCGGCAATCTCTCTTCAGGTCATGTGCACACGTACGTACAGCACACTCGTGTGATGGTCACCTTTATACGCTAGCTGCTCTCGTGCTCATCGCTCTGCTTTAACAGGTAGGCAAAGCTGCAGCCTGCAGAGCTGTTTGCTTGCTCCGGAATCTGGACCGGATCGTGGTTCGTGAGAAAATTGGTGTTGTTCGGCGCAAAACCGCGAGGATTTAGGTAGCATAGGCGTAGGCGAGGAGGAGCTTTTGGCAATAGAAAATGTGAAAAGCTAGAGAAAAAAATTGTTTCTGCAGAAAGCCCCCTCGGATCCTCAAAGAGGCAGCGAAGCGTCCAAATAAAAGCACCCAATGGGAGCTCCCTCTCCTCCCCCTCTTAAGCCCACGTACGCCCAGCAAGGGCGGCGGCACGCGATCGAGCTCCACATATTATCCAAGCAGCTAGCACACGCAAATAAGATCTACCACCAGCTTATGATGTCATGGTGGATGGTGCGTGGCCGTGTTCTTATTCTGGAGCGTGTGCCTGTCTCGGCAATGGGTGGCTGCGCTTCGGACGACGCCTATAGGCTGGGGGCGTGGGCTCGTGGCCATGGAGCTGCTGCGCCGGCGGCTACTGATCCCCTCGTTGAGGAGTGACGGCGGCCGCGCGCGGCGGCCGTGGCCTAGCTCGGCGTCGACGGCGGCGTACGGCGCGGCGTGGTGTTTTACCTCTCTACTAAGGTAGGGCAACTTGTATCCTTTGGCAATCGTTCTGGTTTCTGATCTGGGGGTGGTTTACCTTGATGATGGGCGTGGATGAAGATATAGGGATGATGAACCTTGTGTTCTTGGGTATCTATAGCAATATCCAGGGGGTTATGAAGTTGTGTGATATGTGGCAGTATAACCTTGTTGTTCCTCTTTTGTACTGCTAATAATTAGTTAATTGGTGTTGTAGTATACCGCGCTACTCCTTTGTTACCCGGTTTCCTCAATGTATTGACTACATACTGCATCAATCAATAATATGAAGTTGAGATATTAAGTTATTGTGTGAACGACCATCATCTGTGTTTGTTTCCTCTGATTGTCGTTCAAAACCAGATATTGGTCGTAGTACCTTCGATTTTTGTTATTGTCCAAGTGCTTGAAACCATCTTGTTGCTCTTGATGCTATCTCGGGATCTTGGATCAAGATCAACAACCAACATCGAATTACTTATATATTATGGCCGGTTGCCTGGTGGTTGGTATTGATCCAGACAAACAAACTATTCTCCTGAAGCATTGGATATGTATATTTCCTTAGGTCCACGTTTATATGTATGCATAATTAACTTAAAATTTCATTTTTTAAACGCTAAATGAAATTTCTCGCTATAGCTTTTGGAAGAGGCCGCTGCTGAATGGCTTAGCCTGCTATTAAAGAATACCCCTTTTGTGTTTCAGAAATATATGATGAACCCAATCGATATACAAATTATACAGCAACCGACTGAAAATAATTCAGACGCATCAAGGCTGAGCTCTGTATACTTTCCTGGCTCTTCACTCCTTAGTCCATTGTCCAGTAAACGTTTTAGCATGGAAAAAGTGTAGTAGACCCTTTTTTGTAGGCTTTGATCGATGTTGCAACGACCGCGCTGGCCGGGTCGACGATGATCAGGCAACACGTCACCCTGTCCCCTTGGTGCTAAAGAAGAAGAAAATGGCAGGCCGCCCAACTCGGCAAGGGGCCGGGTCATGCATTTTTCGCCTTTGGCGATGAGTGATTTACTGCATGCATGCATGCAGAAAGAACCCAATACTTTGACGGTGCAAATAATTGAACTGATGAGGCGGCGTGGCATGCACATGCAGTGCACACAGACATATATGGCACGAACAGCCCCCGAAGCTAAACACACCGACGACGACCTCTGATCTGCCAAAGTGCCAATAAGTCCATCCATGGCGTCAGGGCGAATCTAGGGGTGGTTTGTGGGTGCCCAAGCACCCACAAAAATTTGAAAAACTACTATTAAAGACAAAATTTCACCATATTAGCAGATTAAATCTTACATCTACAAGAGAAAGGCACCATCTCTAATTTGCTCTAGCTTCGCCCCATGGCGTGCACGCGCGGCCCCATATGCATATGGCATGCAGGCAGCAGCCTCCCCGGCGACGGCGAGGACGCGCCTCCAAGGCTTCACTGTGGGCTGTGGCCTCTCCGCGTCCACCTCTATCCTCCCGCCGCGGGCGCCGCGCTCGTGGGCGGTGGACCTGTCGGCGTTTGATGATGGCGGCGGCGGCGGCGGGAAGGGCAGCTGCAAAGGATCTCTCCGGATGGGCGGGCCTAGGTTAGGGGAAAACTGCAAAGGATCCCAGCCTATTGTGCTCAGTAAGCCCAATGAGATGATGGGCTGCTTCCACAGAAGTTAACAGAGTTTCAGCTTCGGAAATAAACTATTTAAACGCTTTGCTCCAGAAATCCAAACATAAGTTTGGACAAACTCACGGTTATAATAAGCATCCAAATCAGCAATCAGATTATCATAACGTTCTTCATTAACCCTATTTGCAACATCCGGTTCAGTTCAGGAATGAAAATGCAGGCTACACGGTCAGCCATCTGCAGTCTGCTCACGGTTCCCTTTAGCAGCGCCGAATGAGCAAACGCACAGACGGAGACAATACACATACTGACGCACACACGAGAGTTACAAGCCTATTTTACATGTGATTTCTTATTGGGTGGATTTTATCCCTTCTGGTCTCCGTACACTATCTCCTGCCTTCAGTAACTGACGACGATGAGCAGCCCGATCGCCGTGACGACGATGGTCGACGGCACCCCGAATCGGAGGTGGCTCCAGAAGGTGAGGTTGTAGCCGAAGAACTGGGCTCGCCTGGCCTGCTCGCACACGATCAGATTCGCGGCCGAACCAAGGAGGGTGAGGTTCCCAGCCACAGTGCTGACCCATGCAAGGATGAGCCAGGCCTTCCTCTCTGAACCATGAGAAATTGTGGCAGCTGATGCAGCCACTCTTGTACCGAGCAACAAGACTGGAAAAAGACAAGAAATGTTGAGATATAGGATGAACAGCCTGGATCTAATTACTCTCGCCAACTTCTGAAGTACAGTACAGACAAAAGGACCATGAGTTGCTCAGTTCAGTATAACTTTCACGATTACTTTCCACAAATATAGGCTCAGGATTGAATGTTTTACAGCACAGAAAAAAAAAGTACTCTGATAAGGCAATATAATTAAATATTTCAAGTCAAGTCAGTGTTCCTTTTTGTAGGTCATGAATTATTGTGGCAATTCAATTTAATTCTGTACAAATTTTGCAAAAGGTATACGAACTTCAGTTTTGTGCACAAAGTATTAGAGTAATGTTTCCAGTTCCTTAAATCATTCTAGGCACCAGAAAAGAACAGAGACCAGGAGGCCATATGAGAACACAGCCTCTCAACATACAAATATAACATATTTCTTAAACAATAAAGAATATGTCATAAAGTATTAAATGATTGTAGACGGCCGTGTTCATAAAATTTCTAATCGTGCCCAAAAGAAATCAATTTGAGAAAAGTACCTGTGGGAACATTTGAGGCCACATTTGAAAGGATAAGAATCACCAACCCAAGAAGTGCAACACCTCTGGCACTATCAATTCGAGAATATGGTTCCACTAACTCCCATAATGTGTTGGGGATGCCAGTTTTGTTGAAGCCATCAACCGTGATAAACATCCCGCAGAAAAAGATCAGCAATGAGTATGACACCTACAAGTCAAGAAGATGATCATCATTCATGCTAAGAAAAGTATCAACTCTCTAAGCCCCTTGATCAAAATTTAGAGGAACATACCTTCTCAAGGCAAGCCTGTGCATCTGTAAAATCAAGTGCCAGAAGAACAAGAGCTGCAGTAATTGCAGTCCAGGACATGTTAAGCCCCACTAGAAGTGCAATGAGCATACCCAGAGTTATAAGATAAACAGCAGTCTTCCACACAAGAATTTTCCACCTCTTCTTCAACTTCAGCTTTTCTCCTTTTCCCCATTGGCTTCTGGGAGGGTGGCAGGTCCTCTATTATCACACTCCTCTGTTGGCTAGCAGTTCTAGTGAACTTCCTTGAGGATGCACCTTCATCTCTCTTATCAGGAACTGTAGAGACCTCTACCATCTCGTGTGACATGCTCGATGCCCGCAGAGACTTGATGGCAAGCTGAATGTCGGCCTCAGAATTGATGCTTCTGCTCCTCAGGTTCTCATTCACACTGGTACTGACACTGTTGCTCCTGATGATTGGTTCACTTATGCAATCCACATCATCTGGATTAAGGGAAGAAACATGTGACATTCTAGCCGGTGTAAACCTATGAGAGGTAACCTCATCGTCGGCAAACACCTCTGGCCCTTCAGGTTGCACACCTTCCTGATCCTTCTCAACAGACAAGTATTTCCAGAAGTACAAAAGGAGGATAGCAGCATTTGTCAGAACCCCAACAATCATAGCTGGGAAAATTCCTAGCAGGAACTGACCAAATGAAATCCCACTCTCCACAGCTATGACAAGGTTCTGAGGGTTACCGATCGGTGTCGCAGCAGAGCCGATGTTTGAACTAGTGGCAAGGGCCAAAAGGAAAGGCTGTGGTGGTAGGTTGTTCTGCCTAGCAACCTTGAGGATGAATTCAGTGAGCACAACACAGCATGTGTCATTGGTGAAAAGTGCGCTTGCAAAGGCAGACACGATGCAAACTCGGACGAGCAGGTCTTTGCTGCCTCTGCTCTTCCATGAGAGCAGGTTACCGAGGTACTTAAACATGTCAGCCCTCTCAAGGAAGATGCTGACGACCATTGTCCCAAAGAGCAGGCCGATGATCGGGAGGTCAATTGCAGAATACGCGTCCTCCGGGGAGATGACACGGAACAGGACCATTAGCATAGCACCAAGGAGGGACCCAGCCGTCCGTCCAACAGGCATGAACGGGACGGTGGGGAAGACGGCCATCACCCAGAAAATCCCAAAGGCGATACATCCCAGCACTACTTTGGAAGTCCCTGCCAACGCCATATTAGCAAATTCTCTCTTCCGCTACAACTAAAACTCTTAACAATTGCACTTCAAGAACCTGTCACAACTCACAAATTAAAGAGAGTACAGAACAACCCCAAATACCAAGGCCGGTCAGACTAGGGTCACGAGAAGGATCCTGCTGGAATCAACCACCGCCTTGCCCAACCAACTTAACTCAAGACCCTGCAAAATTGGAGCAGACACAAAAATGTTGGACATAAACCCAAACAGCTAGAAAGTAGTATTACTCGAGAATAAAGAGAAACAATATTTCAAAAGATATGCAATTATCTCAATGGATGAACGGAAATAGTTTATTCGTCCCATTAAACTAATAATGCGAATTAGCATGAAACTGTGTTAGACTGCACGAAAACGGGGGACACGTATTGGTATCAAGCACCATCACGCCTACTCACGATGTATCCTGCAACAATCCAAAGCGAGAAGAATCCGTATCAATAAAAAGCTTTCACACAGTAGACGAATCCAAATAAAGCCAAAAAAAAAGAGGCTCTAAGATTTCTGAGCAGTCTGGCAGCAGCTGCTGCTACGATTAGAACAAGCAGGCAGCTAGGACACTAGTTGAAGCCCTAATGCCCAAACAAGATTTCGGTGCAGATCAAACTGATTTTGCAGTGGATAAGAGCCGGGCTTACCGTCGACACAGTCACACAGAAGATCCGGTCCAAATCCACGCAATAATCACCGGTATCAAGAAGGGGTATTTGTGTGCTACGCACGTTACGATCGGATTGCGAGGACAGAAATTCGACATGGGGGCGCGGGGCTGCTCACCTTCGATTCGAGTAGGGGATCGGATGGGATGGCGGGCAGTGTCCACAGTGCTGCAAGAGCTCGCGAGGAGGAGGAGGACGAGAACTGGGTGGCGGATTGGTGGAAGAGGAGCGGAGAATAAAGTGGTGGCGGTGGTGGTGGGCATGGAGGGCATGGAGGTGGGGGCGGCTAAATAGGGGCGCGTCGCCATGGGAGCCGTGTGGTGTGGTGTGGGGGGGCCGCCGCCTCCTCCGCTTTCACGGGATGTGCTGGACTTGGGTCAGGGTCGGTCCCACGTGCAGTGGCACCTTTTTTTGTTTTTGGTAATGAGTGATTATTTTAGGCTAGAGGATTTGTTTGTTCCCTTGTATATCCCTGTAGAGTATAGAGTGTATAGAAACATGATCCACTACTTTTATCCTGCTATATACTTAGAACGTTATATGGATATACTCGTTTTTCAAAATATGTTGTACCTGGATAACCCCTTTTTCAAATTTGTGGATCAAATAATAAGTTGGTAATGGATAGCATATTTAGCTTTTCTTGTGGAAGGAATTTCTCTTCTTTATACCATGAACAATCTTTTTAGCAAGTTGGACTAGATTGAGCGTCGCAAACACAAAAAAAATAGTATATGTTTCTCTCACCGCTATAGGACTGGGTATTTTTCTCGCACGGAATCTTGAGTTTGAAGATATATTGTAGCGAAATTAAACATAAAAAATCATGTTCTATTCAAACATCGCGTCGCCATGGGAGCCGTGTGGTGTGGTATGTGCTGGACTTGGGTCAGGGTCGGTCCCACGTGCAGTGGCACCTAGGACGGCATTTTACTACGCGTACTCATCCCGACCTTTTTTTTTGTTTTTGGTAATGAGTGATTATTTTAGGCTAGAGGATTTGTTTGTTTCCTTGTATATCCCTGTAGAGTATAGAGTATATAGAAACATGATCCACTACTTTTATCCTGCTATATACTTAGAACGTTATATGGATATACTCGTTTTTCAAAATATATGGATATACTCCATATATGTTGTACCTGGATAACCCCTTTTCAAATTTGTGGATCAAATAATAAGTTGGTAATGGATAGCATATTTAGCTTTTCTTGTGGAAGGAATTTCTCTTCTTTATACTATGAGCAATCTTATAAGGAACTTGGACTAGATTAAGCATCGAAACACACACAAAAAAAGAGTATATGTTGGTCTTGCCTTCGGTATTTCTGTCGCACAAAATCTTGAGTTTGAAAATATATTGTAGCGAAATGAAATATAAAAAAATCATGTTCTATCCAAATTTATAATTTGGAATATGGATGCAGAGACTACTAGTGGATTTTCCATGCAAAATGCTCTCACATCACCAAACGCTGGTCGACTTCTAAAAGGGACCTGTTTTTTTTTAGAACTAAGAGGGACCTGTTATGGAAAGTAATGGTCGAATTTGTGTTGGATACCGGTTCAATTTCGTATGGAGCTGTTAATTGTCGGATGCAGCACGGCTGCAGCCCTGGAGACAGTCTTAGTGAATCCGTTAATTCTTGGGTTCCTGGGGGAACCACAATCGGGGACGGAACCCAGATTTTGATGTCTCGGATTTGGAGTTTATCTCGTGGAAGTTTGCCCAGCTACTGACGTTTGGATTGGATTCCTGCTGCTGCCCTGATGCTGCCCATTTCTTCAGATCCAAGAAAACGCGTCCTCCGGTTGTAGCGACAAAACTAGAGGCCAGGCAGCTATCAAAATCGATTGCTTTACGTCCTCCGGCAGTGGGGAATAAATGCAATGATGAAAAATCTTTTCAGGAGAATAAAAATGAGATATTGGGATTAATTTCGAGGGTCCAGGAGTGCTCCTAACGCGACACGTTTTCAGTGTTTAATAAAATATAATATGATTTGTATGGATAATGCTAAATTTTGGATTCTAGTAGGACCTGTACAATACATAGAAACCGTACCTGTCATATGGTGATATAGATGGGTATTGTTTATAAGGACATATATATGCTAGCTTGGACAGGAAGAAAAATATGATCCACTCGCTCTATCCTACAGGAATAAAAAATGGAAAAAAAATTCCGGCACTTGAAACAAAAGCTTTATTTCTAGTCTAGCTCATCGTCAAGACGTCAAGCGTCGGTTGCACTGACTGACAGGGATGGGTTGGGTTGACGTTAGTGGCATCAGCTGTGACCGTCAGGTCTTAAAAAGTCCGGTTTAGACCCAGTAAAGTGCTACACTAGTAACAGTGCTGCCTCAGATGGTGCCTTCTCTCCGGTGCTTATATTGAAATACTAGATCCTTTTTTTCTGAACTAAAAAAATACTAGTAGATCAGATTTGCCATCTCAATAATGGCAGTAGAGAGCTGAGCCAGGTGTCGTCAGAAAACTTGTGGACAGTAGCCACAGATGAATCAAATGAGAAGGCAAAAAGGTGCTCCTTCCATTGACCGTACAAACCAATAATTGAGTAATATATAGTAGCCCCGAGTATAAATAATTTAACTTCTTCACACACAGACGAAAATAATAATTTAGCTTGGGCACATGACCTACCCCGTGTAAACAAAAGGCAGAGCACAAAGCCAAGTGGCACACTAGACAGTGCTGAAACTTGGAAGTGCTACTGCTAATAGAGAAAGAGAACCCACCATGCCTGAGCTGAAGAGAAAACACTGGCAAGTGGCCACCAACGCAAGTCCTGATTTCTGAACTTGCATGTCAGCAACTAACGCCGACCAGCTAGATAGGCTTATGTCTTGCGATTTTCTCCAGTGTAACTGGCTGGCTCCATTCCATGCATGCCGGTAAACCCTAGCTAGAACAGTGATGAGCACCAAATGTTCAGCGGCCATGGACCTGATCCTGATCGATCATCAGAAACGGAGGAGATGCAGAGCTTGATGCCTCCATCTGATCTCCTAAGAGATACTCCCTCCGTTCTTTTATATAATCATTCAAACTCAACAAACAATATATATATATATATATACATATATATATTATATATATACCCATATAACTCTCCACTCACCCATATATATATTTAATATATATATCATATATATATATATATATATATACAAATATATTATATCAACTATATATATAAACGCTTATATATATATATATAGGAACGGAGGGAGTATAGCTAGGGCGGCGGCGTCAAATTGAATCGCCCGCCCGCGCGCGTCATCTGATTTGATTTGATTTGATCTGAAGACAAGGTCATGTGGGGGTGTTTCAGCAGTGCCCTAACGACATCGATCCATCAGACCGGGACAATTCACCTACTACAAGTACTGCAAGTTGCTGCAACTCAAACAGCCACCGTTGGATCGGATACCAACCAACATCCAGCCGTCGTCGTCCACCACCACCAAGTCCCTGCTTGCTGCAGTGCGCCGGGCTTTTGTCCGTGCAATCAGTCACATGCTAGCTGCTGCCTGCTGGGAAAGAGAGATGGATGGATCTTTTGCACCCACCCACCATGACCATCATCCATGGGATCGGAGTTGACAAAAGATCCAACTAGTAGTAGTAGGCGCGTTGGGGGATAAGATCTTCGTGGGCGTCGCTTTGGGAGCTATAAAAAGTTGATCGACTCTCGCATCGCAAGGAACACCGCGGGAAAAGGCCCGGTTTGTCAACTTGTTTCAGGGAGAAGCTAAAGCTTCGGTTTTCCACGAAACATCTGCTGCCTGTCACGGTTTCATGATTACATCCTCTTACATGCATGTGTACCCTTTCTTTTTAATTTATTTGTGATCAGGCTCGAAATTATGTAAAAAAATCTAGCTGTGTGCTTACCACAAAAGTTGAATATATATGTTTCATTTTCTAAAAATATATGCTGGTTGGCCAGGACACGTTGTTGACACACAAAAAGTGAAGCCAGTGCTCTCGTGTTGACACACAAAAAGAAAAACGTAAATAATGGTGTCTGGTGACGCCTGGCTGCTGACTGACTGATGGTTTCTTGGCCAGTCAAAAATGAATGGATGATTGGAAAAATTGTTGTTTCAGGTTATACTAAACGTTTTTGCCAAGTTTTCAGTAGCCTCCTAGTCAATTCTTGGCTACCTTCGTCCCAAATTACTACTATTTGTTTTGGCTGAAATCAATAGTAATTTAGGATAGATGGCATGTTGGAGCACGGTGAGCCATGTTGCTCCAAAGAGGCAGGGAGCGAGGGATGATGTTAAAAAAGTGCCAAGTTGTTGGCGGCGAGTGCGGCAGCATGTTGTTTGCTACTCCCTCCGTCCCAAAATATAAGATTCTTCATTTTAGCCTACTAGTCAATTATTACTTATTTAAAAATTTGTCTCAAATTACTATTTTTTTTATAATATATTTTGTGATGGGGCGTATATTTTAAGGGAGCATCATGAATTATGTTGCTAATTTAGCGATCGAGGGATGATGTTAAAAAAGTGCCGAGTTGTTGGCGACGAGTGCGGCAGCAACATGTTGTTTGCTACTAGTGCCTGCTCCATGGTAGCAGCAGTCTCTACGTATGTGGTACGACACTACTCAAGTGCTGCAACTGCAACCACTACATGCATGTACGATATGATATGATTATATTGTACGTTAGTGCGATCGACGATGTGTCTGTAGCGCTGCAACTTGTTCTCGACTGCGCATGCACTGCACGTACTCCTAAAGTAAGTAAGCGCACCGAGCCAAGCGCGTATGCACAACATGTGCGTTTCAGCCGCGACTGCCACTCACTCGTGTACGTACGCTGGATTATTAGAATCATGTAAGCATGCAGGACTCTGCGTCAACGTCGACTCTGATAGATGATTTAACAAAATGAATTTAGAAAAGTCACAGCGAATACTAGTTTCAGACGGAGATAGTAACAAACAACAAAGGAATTAAACATTTGAGACGGAGGGAGTAACAAACTAATTAACTATACGGTTCGGAGATGTACACGATATATACCAGTTGGCCCCAAGATACGCGTATAAATATGTTATATATTATGAAGACACAATAACAGGAGTACGTTTCGGGGGAGAGGATGATGCAAATGCCTGAAAACGTAACAAAAGCAAGAACCGGCAGCAAGGGCGAAATTAACAGGAGTTTGAGAAGAACAGGAACTTACAAATGCCCCTGATCGCGCGTGGCAGCCGGCCCGCCCTTCAGCTCGCTCCCTCCTCACCGACGAACGACCCAAGAAGATGGCCGCCGGCCGGGCAGGCTGATGCCGCCGCCGCTCCCAACACGGCACCAAACCTAGCTACCGGTGGCTTCGTATGAGGCGACCAGCGCTGTGCTGGTTAGGCCGCCGGTGGATGGCTGCGGCTGCCTGGTGTTGGTGAAGTGAGCTAAGCAGACGACGCCGGCCGGCCGGCTTAAATAAGCGGCCGCCGGGCGACGTGTGCGGCCACCAAAGGCTCCCCTCTTTTTTTTTCTATCTAATGCCATGGATCCGATCTGTAGGTACGGACGCCACCGGTCCACGGCCCTGTTAACGCCGACAGCGACGCCGCAGCTTCATTCGCAGCTCTGGAGAGGGAGCTCGTGTGAATCCGATCCCTTTCGCCGGGGAAGACGAGCTAGCTAGCGAGACGGTTGGCTCGTCGCCGTCCTCCCAATCCATCCGATCCATCCGCAGAGCCGTCGCCGTCGGCCGGTCGTATGGGCAGCGCAGCTAGCCCCGCCCGGGTACGTGGTGCCGGTTAAAAACAGAGTCGTGCGGCCGGGCTCATTAAGCTAGGTGCGTGGTTTTACCTAACTAATCGCGCTCCTTGGATGACAGTGCCGGGCCGGGGAAGATGACCATCTTAATCATCATATAAGACACTATAAGACATGTCGACATCCGCTACGCCAACATCCACCATTTATATCATATATCTACGTTTTTCATCGCGCGACTACTAAGACGTCAGATTGTATGGAAGAAGACGCCATGTAATTCTCATGATTGAAATACATATAGGATCAATCATTTAAGAATGGTTCTCTCAACAAAATTAACATGCTTTCATATATAATATTGTTTACAGATGAATATCACCATATAATCACTTTGGTGTTTCTACTATTACATTTCACCTTAAAATTTTATTTAAAAACTCCCGCAGCAACGCGCGGGGTATCACCTAGTTAATACTATGACGCACTGCATTGCGGCACAATCTATTTATCTATGTGTCCACGGATGAAGATGAACTCACGAACATGAACTGCGTGCTGGAGCTGCGCTTTTTTCCCCACAAAGCAGAGCAAGGCATGCAGTGGACACTGTATCGGATCAACGACGTTCGGATTGGATATTTGACCAGCTGGTACAGTGAGCTGAGGATCAATGCAGTTAAATGTCTCTGTAATCGTTGCTAATCATGTCGTCTAGGTATTAATTATTCGCTGAATTTCGATCGGTTGACGCACGCATATAGCCATATATAGCTTAGAAATGAAGCCGCGGGGATATAGATGATGCGTGTGATTCCAAGTACGACGATGGCCATCTTGATCGACTCGCGAGACCCCATTTGCTGCCCACTGGCGTGCGAACCTCAAGGCTGATGAGATTGTGATAATCTAACAATCTTTGCTGTTCAATGTTAATTAGCACATTAAGCACCACGTCATCTCCTCAACGGCAAAAGGCCAAGGAAGCTTCAGTCATGGCGCCTGTTTTCAGCTCTTGCTTAAATGGTGCAAATGTGAAACAAACTTTTTTGTAGTACGAGATGAAGTTGATAGGTTTTCTTTCCTTTTCTTTGGCCGGTCTTGTCGTCATGAGCACAAATGGGTCATCTCCACGGCTATGATGATTATTGCTCTATGATATAGATGATTGATTGATTGGATATGCTAAATGTAGCAACTTTTGTTTGATCCTTGTCTGATAATTTTAGTAGTGGTCGAATGCCTCATGTGCATATCAAATTGTTTGCTATTCGCACCATTTCAACTAGATTCTGTTTCACTTCGCGTATGCTCCCCGCATTCCTAAATAGGTCATTGACGCGGTCTCTTGTATGTAAATTTATCTGTAAATATTTTATAAAATCGGTTGCTCAAAATATTTGTAAAAATACACTTTATTTTAAATACAAAAATTATTGTTTAAATATTGTGAAAGTGTATTCCCTGATGAATCTTTGTACTCCCTGAGCTTGGACAAACCTAAATGCACGCATGTTTCTTTCAGAAATATTTCTAAATCGTCTTTAGTCATGCCCCCTTCTTCCTTTTGCACAATCCCTTCTTGGAGAACAACTCCAGCAATAACCCTTAAATCGAAACCCTCCAATGTAAATTGTGGTTCACTCTCTTTTTTTTAACGGATCACAAAAATATCTTCAACACCAGCAATAATCCTATGTAGAGCACCTCTTAGCTAGAGAACCCCTAGGAATGAAGGGTGGACGGGAGAATTTGGAGACCTTCCAAAAATGGGGAGCCAAGTGGGTATATGTTGGAGTTTGTTTATTTTTCTTGGCCCTCTAAACTTGGAGTAGAGAGTCGTTTAGAGGATATGCTGGATTTGCTATCATGTCAGGACCTCAGTATTTGAAAGTTTTGAATGTGAATCCGTCAACACTAATGTTAGATCAGTTGATGACTCCATGTTTCCAACTATGTGCATGAACTAATTGCTCCAGCATGTGCACTGCCCTCGTAAGTTATTGTGATGTGATCATGGAGAAGATTTTCATTGCGACCACTCATAACTACTCTATTTCAAATTATATATCGTTTGGCTTTTGTAGATTTACAATAATACTCTCTTTGTTTTAAATTATAGATCGTTTAGCTTTTATCGATTCACGGTAATACTCCATTCGTTCTAAATTATAGATCGTTTGACTTTTATATAGATTCATACTATATGTTTTTATGCTTTTGAACATTACATACATATAAACATCTATGAATTTGAAAAAAATAAAACAACCTATAATTTGAGACTGAGGGACTAGTGGTGTACTCCTCTGTCCCATAAACAGTCGGGGAACAGTGTTTTGTGAGTGTAGCGTGAACTCCCAACAACAATAAAAACAGGACAGAGGGAGTAGTTCCAAAACAAAGTGATTATTGGCAGTATCGATCGATCCTTGACCAAATTAAAACCTATCCATTCCGACCCCGGTAGGATCCAAGGGCAAAACGACGAGCTCGTGTGTGATTGTCCAGGTGGGAAGGCATTTATGGATGCTCGTCCCTACGACTTTCAATGCGTGTATTTGCCTCCACACTGAAAAAGTAGCTGCATGATTCCGTCCACGGCCTCGTCGTGTACTGCAGTTTTTCCTCCGTTCTACTCTGAAGTCTAAACTGCTCTCTCTTGGCATCATAGCGATAGTTATTTATCCAAGGATTACTCTATTAATATATGTTATTTATACAAAATAAAGTTCTATTTGTAAGAGTACTTTTTATAAAAAACTATTATTGGCGTTAGCTTTGTGCCGAAAAAATTGTAGCAGTAGAATAGCTGTTGATTTTTTTCCAGTGCAATTTCAGATGAGAGATTCTGCTTGCTGTCGATCAAATGTAACTAACTGATGTGTCTTATTAATACTCTTGTTCGGCGTTTGTTTCCTACGTATAGTACGTACGACTGTACTACTATTGATATAGACATTGTTATACACTGACCTTGTTTATTTCCGTGAGAAAGTTACAAAAAATTATTATAGCAATTGTAAATTGAAGATTAGGAGAACTAACATGATATAATTATAAAACTAAGTAATATATACGGAATTCACGAGACAAATATATTAAGCCTAATTAATTGGTCATTAGAGATTGTATATACTGTAGTAGTAAAAAAATTGTCTAATCATTACCTAATCAGGCTCGATAAATTCGTCTCGTAATTTCACACAAGGTTATTGTCGTACGGACATCTCAGGACCCACTAACCAGGTTCCGACTACTACGTGGGCCCCCGGGACTACTCGACTTGTGTGCCAAACGCACGTAGAACGCAAGGCAACATAGGACTAGTACTCGGATAGGAAGCCTGAACATGTCCGAACCCATGTTGAGTACTCGTACCCGTGTACGGCTAGAACTCTCTACTCAAACCGACTTGTAACCCTGCCTCCCGGACTATATAAGACGAGGCAGGGACCCTCTCTATCGATCTGCATCATCTTGTAAACAACACCATCAATCAAGAGCTACGCAGCATACAAGACGTAGGGTATTACGCACATTGCGACCCGAACCTGTCTAAATTGTGTGACGTGTCTCTCCTTCGGGTTCCCGATCTCAGCGAGGCCACAATCATCTACCTCGGGTAACCCCTTGGTAGGTTGACGGTCTAAAACGCCAACAGTTATGGAATGGATTTTGTCGGTAATTCACATTTAATACTCCTAATTAGTGGTCGTACATTCAACATGACGTTAAATAGTGAAAAGTTGTCAAACTAAAGCCCATAATACAAGTGTACAACGAATTGTCAGCGTTACGATTTGCAAGTACGTACAGCATACCAGTTGCAGGCAGGCACTGATGCAGCACGTCGTCGATAAAAAGCATACCAGTTGCAGGCAGGCACAGATACTGTGGGAGTAGATGGTGGCCACGCATTGAATCCGTTCACAAGTCGCCTCGCCAAAATAAATTGCACGCCACGCCACGGCCCTCCCGATCGATTATTGATCTCGACGGCACCGCTAGCTCCTAGCTTAGCTCCGTGCGAAATTTTCCCTCCATTCACACACGTAGTATTCTCTCGCAGCTTGTTCGTTTGGTTGGTGAGCAGTTCTGCTGGCGATTTGTTAGGGAGAAAATAATGTTGGCGGATGGCTGATAAGCCGTACGAACGTGCTGGCGCGATCTCTCGATCCCGCCACTAGCTCATAGCTCATACGCTGCGGCTTCACTTTCAACAAGTCTTGCCGATGAATCATTGAATCCTCCGTTCGAATGGTCGCTGCTTACCTCATGCTACGGGATCGGGTTGAAGGCTACCGCTTAGACTTTGGACCACGCATGCATGAGCAGTTGAGCACAGAGCCACAAGCATGCATTTTCTTCCCAGATGTTGAGATCACTCATCGATACATGGACAGTACTGCTAGCTTGCTGCTCCCGTGTGTGTACGTACGGCATGTGTAGTAGACGAGCAGAGAGTACAGTACGTTTTTTCATCGTATTAGGGCTCGTGGTGTGTGTAGCACCCTGCTGGTGCTGGGTGAGGTACATGTACCGTGTACGCGTAGTACGAGGGTAAACTGTTCGTCATTACCTGTGATGGCTTCACTTGTTGACTTGCAGCCGTACTTTAACCTAATTAATAAACTACTACTCTGTATAGACCACTGATCGAGTGAAGCTGCAACAACACGCATTGACAAAACTTGTTCGGATCCATTTTTCAGCTATAGCAGCTGGTCAGTCGGATGGTCTTCATTTGTTCGGCATGCAGTGGGTAGTAATATTTAGTACTTTTTTTTTCATCATTAGGGTTCTTGACGTACGATTGACAAACGTGTGGGGATGCGTCAGACCCTCCCAAATAAGTTTCATGCATGATTAGTGTTACGACCATATTTGATCGTGAGATTGTACTACATACGTTAATTAGGTATACAGTACTCGACCGGCAACCTACACTACAAACACATGCATAACACACCTCGATCTATTGAACTTTGTACCGGCGGCCTAGTTTGAATGTGTTACGCCAAATAAATCAGCAAGCTTGGTGAGAACTGAACGCCATTCATTCGCCTTCTATTCAGGATGATTACAACCAGAAGACCCGGCCAAGTTCGCTTCCTCGTTGAAGCGAATTTACGGAATTGATTAAAAAAAATCTCATCTCGCCATTGAAGCCAAGGTTCGGAGATTTTCTAGGGAAAAGCTAAACGTTTCCGGGTGTTTTAAGGGGGCTGCATCACCCGATTTTTAAATCGTGTGATCATGTGCTATACTCTTCTTTGTGCGTTGAATCTTCCTTGTCTGTCTAGTTTTTTTTTTTACTTTGTTGTTACAGGTCTTCCTTGGTCTGTCCAGCTCCATCCCTGGTCCGCTGGGTCGACGTGTGCCTGTCGCAGCACCACACCGCGGCCAAGGCCGAGCCGACGATGATCCACAGGAGCGGCGCAAAGCTGCATCATGATGATGATTAATCAATCTCCCTGTACATCCATGTATCTCGTGCTGATTAATCTTACACTTATCTAGAGTGACATCACATCTCCACCTGATAAGCTTGGACAGTCAATCCTGTGATTATGAACCTCAAACTATTTTTGTCAACTTTCGAGAAATTCTTTACGATTTACACTACATAATCGACTAACTTACAGTGATAGTGTAACTGTAAATTCAATTTATTTGTTCTGTAATTTTGACTTTGTGTATATTTTTGAATGCTATGTTTGAATTTGAGGGGTTTACACTGTCCCAAAACTATTTGTTCTTTGACTAACTATAGAAAAAAATTTGTTTCATTGTTTAATCTTCCTTTTCCATGTTAATATAATTTTTTTCCATATGTCAAATTTGAACTTTTGTTTTCCTAGGTTATTTATTCCAGTAAAATGTGTAATATAAAATCTTGAAAATTTGATTATATTATTCTAGATTTCTAGCATCACATCTCCATTATCAAATCAAAATCAGGAGGTCCCCAAATTCAGGTGACAGACACACAACCAACACCTGAATTTTGTTAGCAGCAAAACCAGGTATTTTAACAAGCTTGATTGCTCGGGTGATTGGAGACCATGCAACACCCAAGTTACATGTAGACACTCCCATTTTCTAAGCCGAGATAGATTAGGTTTCCTTCTCTTAATGAAAACCGTGAGACGCTATTATGCCCACAGACTTAGTTTTTTTATCTAGCTAGATGGATGCATTATTGCACACACCTTGCCCGGCCAGTTCACGCTTCAGGTCGTGTGTGAGCAGTCCAACACAATCTTTAGTGCTGATGAGAAGATATTTTTTTTGCAAGATGTGGCTGCAAATGTAAAGGGCGCCGTCTGTACATTTTTTTCCATCGATCCATACATTTTCCATTACCTACTACGGTTAGTTAAATTCTACCATGTGCGTCCTTTTTTCCCTCGATCCGAATCCAACACGCGCGCACAGGAAAATCGAAAGACTCTTCAGCTCACTGTGCATCCATCCTGTTTCCTGATCGACCGCTTGACGCTGAAATCCAGGGGCGAATCCAGACGGTAGCGCGCCACCGATGTCAGCTCCATTGAATATCGATGTCAAGTCTACAGATCAACACCATGACACAGTGATTACTCACTGAATTACAGCAGGCCATCGATGTCAGATGACATCCACAAATACACGTAGCTCCGCCATGTCAAGTCTACAGATCAACGCCATGACACAGTGATTACTCACTGAATTACAGCTGGCCATCGATGTCATGACATCCACGAATACACGTAGCTCCGTCACTGCTGAAATCTTGTGGAGCAGCCGCGGCTGGTGGTAGCCTGCATGCACCCTGCCGGTTCTTTCGAACCCGACACCCAGCTGGTACGATTCCCTGACAAATTTGGCAAGAGCCCTGGCCGCCTCCCTCACCTCCGATGCTGACCCCTCGCGTCGCGCGTCACACCAACCCGCCCCAAACGTCCCAACCCAACGAAGCCGACCGAAAGAAGAGAAACCCAACAGAAAACACGTCCATTCCCTCGTGCCCCCAGGCCGTCCGCTCCGCTCGCGCTCCGACCAACTCGGCTCCTGGAAGGTGCAGGGCGCCATCCACCCATCACCTCGCCAAAACAGTAATCTGCATGCACGTTTTTTCCTGGGGGGTGGTTGTTGTTTCAGGCAGGCTACAGCGTGCGAACAAACGGGAACGGAGCGTCCTGGGTTTTCTTTTTTCTCGAGCAGGATCCAGCCGTTTCAGATCCTGTGCGTGTGCAGAGAGGTTTTAACCATGCACACGGCGCCATCGTTTTCACCCTGTAGTGCTGGAGGTCAATACCCGAGTAAATCTGCCGCCATGATTTTCGTTGATGGCGGAAAGCCTAGTGCAGACTGCGGACGACGAGCGAGGGAGAGGACAGACACACGGTGAAAGAAACGGAAGGCGGGACAGGGACGTTGGCCGTGTGTTGTGCGTGCAGCTGGAATATATTTATATATATACAAGTATTGACTTTCTTTTTTGATAAAGAGATACAAGTATTGACTTGGGTGCATAGAGCTAGCAGTGTACTATGTCCCTAGAGTAGTAGAGTACGTAGAGCCGCAGTGTGTGTGTTGCAGGGCAGGAGAGGATGAGTGGAGTGGCGTCCTCTGGTGCGGATGGATGGATGGATCATGGATGTCCGGATTACTACGATTTATCCGTCGCTGTAGCCATTAATAGAGGATTTGTCTCGTAAGGGATATCGCGGCCAAGTGGTAATGTTGCTAAGATCCTAAGCAAAGGGCTGACAGGAACTGGAGTGCAGGACACAAACAGCGACACGAGAGGATACTGTTCTTGCTCGCACAGCAATTATTGACCCAGACCATCACGTTTGTTTTCCCCTTCTCTCTGTTTTTCTTTAGTTTAAATCTAATCAGTGTGCTGCAGATTCGGCTAATAAATTAATAATTTAATTTATTAGCTTGGGGCCAGGCCAAAACGAAGCTGATCTCGTGTATATGCCGCGGCCCGCAATGGGAGCGTGCGTCGTGGCCCCCGAATCACGCGGCAAAATCTCCATCTCCTGCAAGATTCATCTCCAGGGACAACGTGTAACCATTTCGAAAAAGATCAGACGAAACATCCTGTGCTTTGCCTCGTTTCTGTCTCTGAACTTTGCTTTAGAGGACAATTTCATCTTCAAACTTCAAATGGACCCGTTTAGTCACTCAAATTTTGAGTTTGTCGAACTCATCTCCACGCTGATGTGTCACTGCATACTATAAGATCAATGTATGAGGACGAGATAAAAAACAAGAGTTGATGGACTACATTGATTCTTTTGAAAATTTGAAGACGAAATTGACCTCCGAAAGTAAAGTTCAGGACATAAGCGCCTATTTTGTCCATTGCAATCATTCGGCGGCGAGATGATCCGATCCGGCTTGCATTGGCTGACGGCGAGAACGACGACTCGTCCAGTCACACGTACGGTGGTTGAATTCCACTTCGTTGCGGCCGATAAAAATGACAAGGCAGTGCTGTCGTTGCCCATATGCTCTAG
Organism: Cenchrus purpureus; assembly: GCA_022644695.1. Taxonomy (NCBI): domain Eukaryota; kingdom Viridiplantae; phylum Streptophyta; class Magnoliopsida; order Poales; family Poaceae; genus Cenchrus; species Cenchrus purpureus. Next base: position 26,368,266 of record CP053458.1, on the reverse strand, counting down.
CGTAATGCTAGCTACTTAGGTTAGCGCCTTGCCAAGTTTTTTAGTCTTGAAACTTTCGTCAGTATCCTGTGGTTTGTCAAATCGGTACCTGTCTGAAAGCGTACGCGTCCATGATGTCTGTGGTTTGTCAAATCGGTACCTGTCTGAAAGCGTACGCGTCCATGATGTCTCGAGACAATTCCTTCCACGTATAACGCCGTAATACAAATGTTTTTGTTATCAGTCAGGTAGGCAGGGTTCGAGAAACGACTTTTTTTAGAAAAAAAAATGGTAGGCAGGGTTCTAGAAACGATTTGCGAAACTGGCATAGACTATTCCGTTTCTTGCACGATGTGACATACTATAGACAATGGGAGCATCCGAATTTAGAATCAACCTTACTTTTCTGATGAGGGGCTTGGCTTGAATATCCTTGCAGCAACAAGGACGAGCATCTCTAAAAGTATTGGAGGAGGCATTTAAAAGAACACCAACAAGGGAACACATATTTTCCTTCACATAGCTGCTCCACTAGCCATCGGAAAATTCACAGGGCCTCGGCTGGACCTTCAACAGCGTTAAAACTACATGGCATGTTCGTACGGACGTATCAGCAGTACTTTTTTAGTTCCCAAAAGTTTCACCAACTACCCGTCACATCAATCTCCGGATAATAATTAGGAGTATTAAATGTGGATTAATGACAAAATCCATTCCACGATCCATACCTTAATTTTCGAGAGGAATCTAACGAGCCTAATTATATCATGATTAGACAATGTCATGCTACAGTAATCAATCTCTAATGATAGATTAATTAGACTTAATGGATTCGTCTCACAATTTCCGGTTCATTTGTGTAATTATTTTTGTAACTAGTCTACGTTCAATACTCCTAATAGATCTTGTAAGAGGACTCAAAAGTTTCACCAACTAAACGGGGCCAAACTAACACCAACCATCAGCCAAACAACGATATTTCCTTACGAAATAAATAAATCATCACCAACTAGCAGTCAGCTGTCGCAGAATAAATGTAGGCCCAGCTCTGTAAAATTGACCAAAAGTCCAAAACAGCTCTTTTGCTGGGGGTGACTTGGGCCTCAGGCTTTCGAGCGTTTTGAAGGAATTATTTTTGTGGAAAAAGTCCTTTCACCGTCCTCAATCCATTCGGTTTGGCCCTCATCCACCGGGTATCCTACGTTCCCCGAACTATCTAAATTGTTTATTTGGTCCCTCTCCGGTTTAAATGGTGGTTTGACGACGGTGGGCCTCGCCTGGGTAGCGGGCCACATGCATGCATGTCGAGGGGTAGGCCTCCTCTTTCCCTAGGTGATGCCTCGCCTCCCATGTATTGGCCAACAGGGGCGCTCCATCGACTTCCGCCTCACGCGTGGCGACAAGATGTACGAGGCCGCCCCACCTTCCATGCCCCGCCACCGCCGACTACGTTACCACTGCTCGCCGACAATGGGCATGCGTGAACCTCTCCCAAGGGACGCCGAGGATGGCGGAAGTCTTGGCGAAAGCGGCGAGCGTGGAATCTCAGGAAGCGAATCATCGAAATTGTGATGGCTTCCGGCTCTGGCCACGCCGAGCTAGTTTGGCCGAGTTGCGTCTAAGTACTGCGCGTCACTTTGGCTAAGTTCAGGCGGATTGCTGAGACTGGAAGAGCCGCCGCCGCCCTCGTCAGCTGAGCTCCGCGGGACGGCCACCGCGACGGGATCCATGCTGGAGCACTCAGCGGCCGGGTCCAGCCCGCTCATTCCGACCTGCCCTCCGCTTCCATCCACGGAGGCCACTCGCCCACCTGCCGATGCCCGAGCTCTGGGTTGGCACCACGCAAGGCCACACGCTGGGATAGCAGAGGGGCGGGAAGAGTAGGTGGAGCTCGGGGAGGAGGAGAGGATGCAAGGCGTGGAGGAGAGAGAGGAGGCTGGCGGCGGGAGCGGAGGAGGCTGGCGGTGGGCGTTCGACAGTTGGAGAGGGAAGAGGAAGGAGAAGGGGAGTAGAAAAGTTGTGGAGCCCACTCCTGACATGTGGGGCCCACAGCCACGTCATAGAAAACCATCGTCGAAACCAGCGTGGGGCCAAAAATAGACGGTTTAGATAGTTTAGGGATGTAAGATACCCAGTTTTCCAGATGAGGGACTAAAACCAAACTTTGGTGATAGTTGAGGGACGGTGAAAGGACTTTTTCCTATTTTTGTATGTCGATGAGAGTTTCGGCCCGTTGGTTCGCCGGTTCGGCCCACGAAAATGACCCTTAACGGGCCCCTTTCGTGACCGACGAATTCATTCGAGGTTTCGAGCTGCCTCGCTCTGCTCCCGAAGAAAACGACGACGACGACGACGCCGACGCCGCCGCCGCCGCTTCCGCACGGCGCTGCGGCCATCAAGTACGACGACCGCGGATGCAGGTGCGCGTCCTCCAGCTCTCCTACCCCATATCCTTCTCAAAGTCATCCCCTCCCTCATCCTCCTTTGTCATCGGCTCATCCCTTGGCTTCTTTGCTGCTAGTGTTGGAGGTGATTGTCGTTGTGGGCACCCGCGCCGTCCTCGAGTGAGGGCGGCTGCTTCTCCATCTCTCCGGCGGCTCCATTTCCTAGGCCTGCCTTCTCCGCTCCGAGCTCCGGCTTCCAGCAAAATCAGGCATCAAGATTCAAGCCAAATCGACACAGAACAGCAAGACTGCAGAGATATCGACGTAAGCATTTGCAATTGCCTTTAAAATTGGGATTACATAGCAGAGATATCGACACAGACCCTTAGCGCTTCCGGTTTGTTCAGTAGAGAGCCCTGTGTGCTGCTCTCTTCTGTTGGTCGCTTAGGCTTTTCCCTTTTGTTGCAAGTCGTTTAGTGTAAGAACCTTAAAACTTTGTAATTCGTTGCTTTGGTAATGAAATTCGGACGTGGCCCATAGTGGGAAAGAAGCATAGCCATTTGCTAAAACTCGGTATTCCATAAGTTTCTAGTCAAAGGAAAATAAAATATTAATACTAAGGGAAGCCGGCATGGTTCATAGTCAGACATCTTTCAGAGATAATATGTCAGGATAGCATTTAGACATATTATGTTTCTCTCTGTTGTCATTCATTTAAGTACAGTGACCTTTTATCTTTCATGCTACGAATTGTCCCGACAGTACTGACCTGAAAATAATAGGAATTTAACATATTTGATGATTTTATATTATCATTATTGCCTAATTTGAAGTCTCCCCCTCTCTTGATCTGTGTTTTGCTTGTTATTAGAACTGGATGTATTTTAGCTAATTCTTAGGAATAATGTAGCTTTAAATATTTTCATAGATGTTCATTAGAAAAGTAATTTTAAGCTAACAGTCTGGATGGATGTTAGGATCCTCGCCAAAGAGTTCAAGCCGCCTCCTTTCAAGAGCAAAATGCACAGGACGGGATGAGATATTTCACCTGGGGTAGAGGAGCTGCAGAAAGCGGCCGGTTGCCACTTTGCTGCGGGTGTCGGTTGCTGCCGCCGCCGGTTGCAGGGGGTGATGGCTCCGGGCAGGGCCGGCTGCGGGTTGGGTTCGGAGCCGACCTAAGGCCTCATTCAGTTACATAGGATTCGTTCTGGACCAGGAATAAAAATATAACAAGAGATTTATGATAGATACAACTAGAGACCGGAATTTATTCCAAGCCGGAAACTAATATATTCACAAAAGGTACACCAAGAGACCGGGATAAATTCCACACCTCTCGACTCATGGATTGATTCCCGGTGTTGTGTTGTATCAATCATGAGTAAATTAGTTATCGACCCAGAATAAATCCTGGTCTTTTGTTGTATCTATCATGATTTTTTTTGTTATATGAATCATTCCCAGTCGGATTGAATCCTATGTAACCGAACAAGCCCTAATGCACAGTTGGGTCCTCCTCCCTCGACTTCGCTTGGCTCAGCTCGAACCAGACCCATACCTCACCAGTCACCAGTAAACATGCTTTAATTTACACTGTTGATGCACGATCGGACATTCGGATGGCTGCGTCGCCTTTTCTTTCTGACTAGGGCGCGTGCTGCCTTCTCTGACCGAACAGGCGCCCCAACCCAAACCAAGCCCCCGCGCCTGCGCTGCCACTGCCACCACTGCTGACAGCATCCCACCGTTCTTCTTGGGCAGCCCTTCGGCAGCATCCTCGGTCTTCCCCATAATATATCTGTGCAAGAGTGCTTTTCTAAATCTCTAGTGCTAAGTCTGCTTGTCCCTCCTCTGGATCAGTGGAAACCCACCTGTACCATCCTTACCCCCATTTCTTGGTAAGTCTTCATTGATTCCACGTGCTCCAAGTTGAATCTGTCGGAGGAATTTCTGCTTCCACGCATTTCTTGTATAGGCCGTTCATTGTCTTAGCTGCCCATCTGATTGTTGTACTGGTATTTATTCAGTATTTTCACTTACTGTTGCTATCCTTATGGCTGGATAGTTGGGTACTTGGATATGGGACTCTACAGCCATATTTGGTCAATTGCCAAGAAGAATGTGATGGCAGTTCTACTTGGCATCACCATTTCTGATCGTTGTGTGGCATTCGTCTCGGTGACCGGTGAATCGATGCATCCTACATTCACAGCGACCAACGACGTCTTACGGGGTATTGTGATTTCATTTTGTACATATCAATCTGGCATGGATAGTTGGGTCATTCTTCCCTATTCAAGTAGTGTGTCTTCTCCTCTGTGCTGACCAGGGTGTTGGAACCAGGTGATTTCGTTTTAGCAGAAAGGAGATGCCTTGAGAAGTACGAGTTCTCACATGGTGATGTGGTTTTGTTCAAGTAAGGCTGGGGGCAATTCCATGAAAAGATTGATGCTGCTAACTTGTTCCATGTCTCAAGAGTCGAGTCTGATAATTCCTTGTGTGATCTGCAGGTGCCCTAGCAATCATAAGGAGTTGTTTGTGAAGAGATTGATTGCGCTTCCTGGTGAGTGGATGCAGCTCCCTGGATCCCCTGAGGTTACTAAGATACCAAAAGGGCATTGCTGGGTTGAAGGTGATAATGCTGCTCGTAGTTGGGATTCTCGAGCATTTGGACCAGTAAGTTGCTTCTTTTCCAACCCTGCATCTGTAACCTTGTCTGGGTTAATAATGAACAAATTGGTTCAATGAAAATTATTAATGCATCCAGTGTTCCTTGTTTAGTATCGAATACTGACAGGTTAGGGCACTTTTTGTTTCATGGTTGGATTTTGGTTCTTAATACGCTTGTAGATCTGAAATCTATGGAGGCTGTAGCAGATCGCCCAGCACTGGTACTTATGCAAAGTTCTGTGGGACTGCTCCTTTAGTGGCTTAACTTTTTTGTTATAAAATTTTAAATTTGTGGGACTGCTCCTTTAGTGGTTAAGTTCTGAGATACTTACCCACCATTTTAAATGGAGACTGGGTGCCTAGAATATGCATATGGAGTGCCTGGGCTAAAAAATGTGATTAACCATTACGGTGATAGGGGGCAGCAGATAACCAAACATACCAGAATATGCAAAATTCGTTCATGCTTGTCCTTGCTGATATCTCTGAATAATGAATCTGGTATTGTACATTACAACATTTAAATATACTCGGTTAATAGCAAACTACAATCGTTAAGATTATTGCAAAATGGCAAATTCTCTCTTATTCCTAGTTGTAATTTATTTCTGAAAATCAAATTCCTAGGGACACCGCGGACTATGGACCAAACTACACAAGATACGAAAAACAGTAACTGAAAAATGAAAACAAAGAAAAAAATGTGACAGTCAAGGCAACCTATATCAGAAGTTCACAACAGGCAAGCACACACTTTTATGCTTGGTGAGAACAGTAAAAGCTTAAAAACTTGCAGAACTGTCTTCTTATTTATGTATTACAATCTTACATCAGGATAAAACAGGCAACAAACTTGGTTTAGTTTGTCCTGAAGAAACTGTTGTATTGATTTCCAAGCATGGGAATTATTGAGTCATAAAGCATTAAAAGTGCTACCGACGAGCTTTGTAGTATGCCTGTTTATATAGATACTATGGTTCGATTCATTTGTCATTGGTCCACCTTTCTGAAATGGCATACAAGAAGAACCAATCAAGTATAGAGGTCAGCAAGAAAGCTTAAATTGGGCCACAATTTGTTCTTTGCTACTTTGAGCACAAAAGTGAATACCTTACCCGCAAACTAATTATAACAAAACCAATATCATTTGTTAATATAAAGTATGATGTGTTGGTACTTATAACGTTTGTGCTGTTTTTTCAGATTCCCTTAGGTCTAGTTCAGGGGAGGGTGACCCACATCATTTGGCCGCCCTCAAAGATTGGCCAAGTGGAGAGAAAGATGCATGAAGGGAGAATTTCACCCGTTTGATTTGACTCCCAACTACATTGGATGAAAAATCATTTATAACGTTAAACAGCTTGATGACCATTTATTATGTGATAGTAGAAGTGCAGATGGAGCGTTTATCAAGTGGAAACTCCTGACATGGACCATTTGCATCGTGTCATATGTTCTGTGAAGGCATAAATTTGTCTTCAGAGCTCTTGATTGCACTGGGGTATTTGTATTCTGAGCTCTTGAAAATCTCTTGCTATTGTTTCAGTTTCACAATACATGAATTCAACATATGCAGGGTAGGAAAACCTAAATTGGTCTATTGTTCTATTCAGCATACTTAGTAGTGACCCAGCCAGTGGTTGCACTTCGATATTGTACTCATAACTGTAGAAAAGTTGTTTTGAGTGGATATTGTTTCGGTTTCACTTATACTGAAATTCAACAGATGCTGGGTATAAATACAACCCTAGACTAGATCAGGCTATTATTCCGAATGTTCAATATGCTGTTTGAGGCTGTTTGTGGGTTGAAAGACAAAAGCCTGTATTGAGAAATCTTTGCCTATCTTTTTTTTTCTTTTCCCTCTGTACTGAAAAATAAAACTAGTATGTATGTACACATGCTAAGTCTGTTCTACATTCTACAAGCACAAATTTATCTTTCTCGTGGTCAGCCGGAACTCTGCTCCGCAGCAGCTATGAAGTTCATGACCATGCTCCTGGCCTTGTTGATTGTCATGAAGCACAAGAAGAGGTGCTCCTCCAGCTCGTCCAGCTGCTGCCTAAAGTTCTCCTCGTTCTTGCATAGCTGCTTCAACACCTCCTGCACCAGCCTCCCCTTCTCGCCGGCCACCGCGCGGTGCTCCACGCACAGCTGCAGCAGCGCGAGCATGTGCTCCCCCTCGTCACGCACCCGCGCCACCAGCCGGCTTATGGTGTCCATGTCCCTGTTCAGTATGTAGGTGCCCTTGGCCGCGGCCTCCAGCTGCACCAGAGCTCGCCGCACCGTCCGCCCGGAGAAGAGCCCCATCCACGCCGCCGGCGACATCATCACCGGGAAGGCCGCGAACGCGGCCAGGACGTGCACGCCGACGAAGGCGCCGACGACGGCCACGGCGGCGACGACCGTGATGAGCGAAACGGAGAGCGCCTGCCTGAGGCGGGCGAGGGTCTTGATCCTGAGGCGCGCCTTCTTCCTGCTGGAGTCGAGGCTCTTGAGGAGGCCGGCGGAGCTGAGCTGCACCTGTCGGAGCTTGCCCTGCGACGCGGCCAGCGCGGTGAAGGGCTGGCCGAGGGTGGCGGAGACGTCGGCGAGGCTGGAGACGCCGACGTCGCAGGCGAGCTTGCGGAGCGTGTTCTTGAGCGGGCGGTAGCGGAGGCGGATCTGCTCGATGTCCTTGAGGAGGTGGCTGCAGAGGAAGGACGCGCTGGCCGTCTCGTTGTAGTAGGCGGCGAGGAGGTCGCGCACGCCGGGGTGGACCTTGCGCCGTGGCGAGGCGAGGGCGGCGCGGACGGCGCGCTGGTCCGGCTCGAGGAGGTGCTCGGCGAAGAGGCGGTAGGAGGGGAGGCGCTTGGACGCCGTGCCGGCGGTGGCGCCCGGGCGCGGCACGAGGGCGGCGCCGTGCGCGAGGGTGATGTCGAGGACGCGCGCCCAGAAGTCGTTGTAGGACTCGGTGCGGAACGCGCTGGTGTACTCCTCGCGGAAGTCGAAGCTCGACGACGGCATCATCAGCGGCTTGGGGTCGTGCACTGCTGTGTGCGTGCCAGAGCAAGCAAACAAGGTTAGCGACAAGCAGAGTTGTTCAAGATCCACTAAATGTGTATGGGTCACGACACATTAATGAAGCAAGAAGCTACTTTGGCGACATGCCCATTTCTCTGATCGAGTAGTGTGCAAGGTTTCGTGATGTAACCAACAAGATCATGCATTGCTATGTGTCAAAGCGAAGCGACAACATGCATCGTTTTTACGGGTGTTTTGCGGCTGGTCTTTTTTGGCGTGGCGTGGCGTGTCGCTATACGCATGCACGCACGGACGCAACCGCCAACCCGGCTGGCTGACTCAGTCATTCACATCTTCGTATGCGCCATTGCGCTCTATGCAACAGAAATGTTTAATACTACAACATGCTACAGATTTATTGCATGACGGTGATAGTATATATGTTCGGCACATCTTGTGCTGATTTGTGTGACAGTTTTGTCCTGAGAAAAAAATAGAAGCCGAAAGAAGAGAAGCCAAACAAACTAATGATCAACACAAATACACAATGCATATCGTCAGGTGCACATGCATTGTCATATCGATGTAGCAACACGGCATGATCATTCAGTAGTCCACTAAAATGCATCAATGTCATGTACGTACACGAACGCAATGCACATACCTTGCTGGCCGAGATCCCTGCCGCGCGGAACGCACCCTCCGAGCCCGAAGCACCCGAAACGCGACACCCATCGATCCGGCCGATGAATGCAATGCAAGCTAGCTAGCTGCCGGTTGACGAGGCCTGGTCGACGACGACGAAATGACGAATGCGATCTATCCAATCGTAATCAGCTACCCTCGGCCTCTTCTCCTCGGCAAGCTAGGCCGCAAGCGCGAGCGTTTGGTTTGCTGTAGCTGTAGCTCGATGGATCGCCCGACCCGTGACTCCGTGAGGATGGAGAGCCAGGGGGCGCGCGGAGAAACAACTTATAAGTCCGGCCGGCAGGCTCCGTCGAAGATATCCGCCCCGCCGTCGTGGAAACCGGCCTTGGGCGCGAAGACAAGTCCATCTCCAGCTAGCTATCTAGACCTCTGTCTGTGATTAGGCGGAAGCTTGGAAGGAAGCACAAGAGGTTGGCCAGCACTCAACGGGCCGCCCGGGAGAAAATTAGAAAACCACCGCCGGCCAGGCGACGACACGCGCACGTACTGGAACGTCACAGCAGCCACGCGATCGATCCGGAACAGCCGCCGACGGATCGTGGCAAGTGGGCGCCCACCCCGTTGCTTGCCCGTGGCCGTGGCGAGCCATGGGCGCGACCGCGACGTGCATGACCGGTGGCTGGAGCTGGATGGACCGGGGAATCCGGCCGGGGCGGGTTGCGTTGCGTCTGCCCGAGCGTTTCGCCAGATGCGAACGCCACCGCATGGCGGCGTCACGGCGAGCGGATTAGATACGTGCCACTCGGAGAATGTTCTGCTGAGCCCGAGATATTTCTAATCGGACGCCCGTATCTTTCCCTGATCCCTGATTAATTCTGCGGCAGGGGACGAGCGCCGAGGATGTAGCCCGGCCGCATATGCAGCTTCGCCTTCTTCTGCCTTAAGGAACAGTTTGTGGACAGGGAGGTTGCGAGCATCTCAAGCTGATCGTGGCCAGGGTGCAGTGGCTTGCACAAGAGACACCGCGTTAGACAGACAGGCAGGCAGATGGTGGCATGGCGGTGGCCGGCGGTCTCTACGCGACTTCAGTGACGGGCGGCAATGACGACGTCGCTGTTGGTCGCTGATTACGCCAGACAGCCAGAGGCATCATGCATGACTTGTGTCGCTGTTGGTCTCTGGATGACGAGGGTGTTTGCAGTTTGCTTCTGCGACGTTCAAAGATGGTTTGGTTCTTCAGTTCGGCTAATTGTGTGCTAAGCAGCCAGGCAGTAAAAGATGAACTGACAATTGTAATCTGATTCAAAACCTGCACTGCACAAAGAAATCATCACGTTGCCATTTTGCAGTGTAGTAGGGGCGATGCGATTCCTCCATTCCATGCATCGTGTACAGATGCCATTGCAGACAGACACGCGCACCGGCCGTGACAGTGAAGCTCTCCGGCAAAGTGCCCAAGCTGAGGTCACGCGCTGTTCCAGACAGGGGCATGTCAGAGGCCGCGAACACCGCCGGCAATGCCCTGAAATCTGCGCCGGTTACCTCGGAGGAACAGAACGCTCGCGACGATGAGGCCGCGGCGACACGCGCGCCCCACGGGCCTGCGCCGGGCGCTCGTGCGTGGGGCATTCCGCGGCGAGGATAGGTGCTAAGGCTCCGCGCCAGAGGGATTTGCTCTGGGACCGCCGCACCGGTGGTGTTGTAACATCGGACAAGGAAACGACGATCTCCGATGGGTGTAGGCGAAGCCCTGATCTTCTATGCCGCCGGACGCGAGACACCGCGTTGGGTTTCAATTACCGTCCGGGCTTTATACCATCTGGAGCGTCGGATCCCAATTACGCAGCCAGGCAGGATCTGGAGACTAAGTCAAAGCGGATCGTCACGACCACACGACGCGAGATGAGCTCGAGGCCTTGAGCAGTTGAGCTTGTCAAGGTGCCGCGCTTCCCGCCCGGCGCGCGCCGACCCCGCGCTCGTCACGGGCCCCGACGGGCTTACACCGCCGGTTCCGCGAGTGCTACCATGCACACACCGCTCATCCTCGGCTTCCCCGTGGGGCGTATCGTGCGGCCACCGTTCCTCAGCCACCTCGAGATGCTACAAAAGGTCCTAGGTGGCAGCCGAAATGTGCACAGGGCCCACGCAGTCAAAGGGTACAGCGAGTTTGTGCCTGGCGTTTGGGGTAAAACGTACTGTACTCACTATTGTGCCTGGAACCCATACGCCCAAAACACATGCCCTAATCCTCTTTCTGCCTAGTATACCCCTCGCCGGATCGATAAATCCCCACGCTCTTTCCTCTCCTCCCCTCGCCAAGTCGATCACTGCGACGAAGCGGCGATCGACAAGCAGTATGGCCCCGACCGCCACGCAAGAGGAGACGGGAGAGGCGTCGGGATCCCGATCCAGGGCAGCAGGGAGGAGCGGTGGCGGCGGCGCACCCCTGCGCACACCCAATCGGAAGAGGCTCTTTTATCGCAGCCGGCCAAGCGGAAAGCCGCCCCGGAACCATCCGAGAGGAAGAAGAAAGGTAGGGCGGCCGACAAGGCCCGCGAGGACGAGAAGAAAGGCGCCAGGAGCACGGAGGCGGCAGCAGCAGCGGCGGCCCCAGTCTTACCTGACGACTCTTCTGATACTTCCGTGATCAGCTCTCCGCTGCGTTGGCCTGTTCTTGCCGACATCGCCGAGGGAGAACCGTGCTTCAAAATTGACCCGGCCATTGAGAATGCCTACCGAGATCTGGAATCGAGATACCATGAGAAAGCAGGTAAGCTTGTTGACCTTCGACTATCTTAGTAGGCATGAGAATTGGATACGGTGATCATTGAACACCCTAGCTAGTTTTATACCTCAAACAAACTAACAGTAGGCGGTAATTGATGAAGCCTACTTTGAGTTGGCATGGATCTGATAGGTGTTACTTGTTAATATCTCATCATTTTTCGTTGTCTCATCGCGTGCTTACCTAATTACAAGACATGTACAATTTTTCTGCTGGAACTTTTGTTATGCTGCTTAGCATGTATGTGCATGAATCGAAGTACCATGAGAAATTTTCCTATCTTAGTAGGCATAATAATATATGCATTGAAGTGATGCTAGAGAATTGGATACGGTAGATCATTGAACACCGTAGTTTTGTACCTCAAACAACTCTAACAGCAGGCAGTAATTGATGAAACCTACCTCTACTTGGCATGGATCGAAGCGATAGACCATTTTTTGCTGTCTCATTGCGTGCTTACCTAATTATAAGACATGGACTATTTTTTTGTTCGTAAATTTTTTGTATTGCTCATCATGTATGTGCATGTATTGTGCAGAGCGCCAACTCAAACTTGTAACACTTGATCCACATATACCTCGTTCATGTATGGGAAATACAAATTTGTTTGATGTTCGTGAAGCTGCAACTGAAACAGTTCTTGAAGAAGCCAAGATGGTTTTTAGCCTTTCATCATATGTTGGTATGTAGCACACTGTCACTTTTTAGTGTTTTTTTATGGTTTGTGTTTTCTAATCAATTATTATTTCTACAGATGGTGAATTGATGGCTCAATCATCCGGCTTTCTTATTGATTGGGACAAGGACAGTAAAAAGGGCACTATCTTGACTACTGCACTTCTGATACGCACCAGGTCTTCGTCCAATGACCAATGGTCAGTTAAAGAGGAGTATGCACCTAATGCTAAGGTGAGCCTTACAAAAAGTGGCTGGTGTCTAAATTAAAGTAATAAATTTGTAGGTTGGATTTATAATAGTGGGCAAAACCTAGGTTAGAAAATAGAGGAATGACACATTTGTGTTAAATATCATGATTATATCTGAAAGATGTAATATATGTGCCTTTTGGATCTGTCTTTGTAGGTGCGTGTCCATCTTTTGGATAAAGATGAGACTACTGTACGTGCACATTTACTACATTATGACAAACAATTGAATGTGGCATTGTTTAAAGTTCATATGGATTCATGTGCTAAGATTGCTACCTTCAATAGTAAGGTGGTATATGGTCAGGATGTCTTTGTGCTTGGTAGAGATAAAGAATTGAATTTGCATATTAATCATGGGAGAGTTGAATTCAAGGACCCAACCATATATGAACGGCGTCACTACATGTATATGGGTTGTATGATCAATCAGGTATAAATAATATTTTTTGTGATTGTCTTGTAAATCCTTATCAACTGTTGATTATGGTTCTAATGTTAGCACTTTAAATATTTAGTCTGGTACTGGAGGCCCAGTGATTGACCTTGCTGGACATGTTTTGGGGATGGTTTTTGAGAGAGTGAGTTTTATTCCTTCCTCCATTATCCTGACATGTTTGGACATGTGGAAGAAATTTGAGTAAGTTTAGACTAATCATATTGTGTCCAGTTCCCAATTTAGATATAGACTTCATTTTATAATTTAGATACATAAGTTCATATCTGATAATATTTTTAGTTTTTGGAATCTAATAATTGATTGTTTGTATAGTTGCGTCCCTCGAGTTCATATGGGGATGAAGTTTTCAGCCATAAAATTTCTAGATCCACCTCGCGTGGAGAAGATATATCGTAAGTGTAACATCAAGTCTGGTCTAATAGTCACAGAGGTATGATTGTTCATCGTTCCTAAACAATGTTTACCTTTTGCATCACATATTGAGTGTTACATGACAAAATGGGCTATAGGTGTCCCATGGGTCGGTTGCTGAGAAACTAGGCATTAGAATTGGTGATGTCATTGTGTCCGTGAATGGAGAGTGCATTCCCACTACTATTGAGGTAGGTAACTAGGTATTATTGACAATAATAGTTGTAAATGCTGTTTTGTGCGTGAAGTGAATAGAAAAGTTACATTCCATTTTATGCTGCTATCAGTTGGAGAATTTGCTCATGCGAATCTGTGAAAATCATCTGGTCGGAAAGAAAGTCATTGGTTCCAGTGTGCGCATACCGGTAAGTTTATTTATATAATGCCTACTTCTATTTATTTTTATCATCAATAAATGCCCTTATGTTGATCCATAGTTAGACCACTAGGAGATGCAAAACATAATAATAAAAAATGCTTATTTAACTGTATAAAAGACATGAGTTTTCAAGTAAATGAATTGAAAAACGTATCTTTTTCATAGCAGCATCTGTTCCGTGCCTTCCATATTGCCCAACACAGTAACACGTAATTTCCTTACCTTTGGGTAAGAATTTGGTAACCCATGTGGGGGATAAACCGTGGCTGATTTTGGAATAAGGGCCAAAATGAATACAGCAATCCGTCGACAACCTTAGCAGCACATTCAAATAAAAATAGACAGTTACAGGAGGGTCATATTTGGGATCACCCAGCCATCTCCTTTTAAACATTTTTTGTATTTTATTTAATAGCTCACCTTTTTCTAACAAACAAAAAATGTTTTAACTTCGACAGATATTTTAGCTTTCCATATTAGAAGAGCTACTGCCACTGTAAACCTGCCTTTATAAGAGCATCTCCAAGAGTTTGCCAAAATTTACTTAGCAAATCTTGTGTTTTGCCAACTTCTAAAAAGATATACCAAGTAAAAAAAGAGCTCGTCTCCAACAGTTTGGCATAATTCACTCCAAACCTAGATCTACCCCGAGAGAGAAACAAAATTATGTTTATGCTCTTCCACCTCTTGAAAACTTACATCAGGAACCAGAGGCGAAACAAAATTATTTTTATGTCCTTCCACCTCTTACGTTACGTCTGGGCCAGCGGATACGGCGCACATATATATATCTTGTTTCCAAACTTGGGATAAATGGTTGTTGGAGAAGGTTTTTCTGTTTTTGCCAGAAAAATAAGAATGGCTACCCAGGGTGGGGAATTGTTGGAGATGCTCTAACCCCAGCACATGTGGTAACATCAAGAGCAACATACAGACTAACCTGTTGAGCTTGTGACCGTACAAAATCCATTTGTCTTCGGGTAAACCTTACTGCCCACTGCTTAGCATACCATATATCTCTTGTAAGACAGATATTATGAAGAGCACGATATTATTATTGAGCAAGATTTATTACCAATCTATTTAGCCTCTCATTATCTTACCATTACAAATGATGACTTTCCTGTCATTATCTGGTTTTATTACCATTATTACAAATGACGACTTTTGTAACACCCGCGTTTTTAGCCCCTAATAAATCACCTGCTAAATCACGCGTGAGCTCGATCGTCTCCACCAAATCCCGATCATCTTTTCCCTCTCTCCTTCCCTCGGCGCACGTGCCGCGAATCCCGCCGGCACCGCCGATCTCATCCGCCATCACTCGAGCCCGCCCCCATCACACAAGACAGCTGCCAGCGCCACACATTACCACCCGCCGGAATCCAGGGCCAGCCACGGTCCCGCAGGCCGGCCCGCCTCGCCATCACCGTCATCCCTTCCCTATTTTTCCTAAATTTTCCTATTTTTCCTTTTTTCCCTTTTCTTTCTTCTCTTTTCTCTTTTCCTTTCTCCTTTCCTTTTCCTATTTCCTTTCCTTTCCTTCCTTTTTCTTCTTTCTTTTCCTCATCTTCCTTCTTCCTTCAGGCCAGCGCCTGCCTTGGCCAGCAGCTCTGTTCCACAGCCGCGTCGGCTTCCTACTGGCCAGCGCCACGCGGGTCCTCCACCTCGGGGCCAACACGCTGGTCGTGGCAGCAAGCGTCCCTGCCGCTTCGGCGCACACCGGCCGCCCGTACGCCCGCCTACTTGCGAGGCAAAATACGGGCTCGCCTTCGCTCAAGTCACGCTCCAAATTCTGCCGCCTCCCGCGCACCACGCGGCCAGCGCCGTCTTGCGCGCCGATGAACCGCCCGTACCGCCGCGCCTCCCGTGGGCGCCACGCACGCTACCGCACTGCGCCGCGTCGCGTCCGCGTCTCCCGCCCGCCGCGATCACGGGCGAGACCCGTGGACGCAGCGCCTCACCGGTCCCGCGACGCCGCAACCGCACATCTCCGCACCTCGCACACCAAGTTTCGCCGCGACGCCATTACTCTCCGCCTCGCCGAGCCGTCACCTCCACGCCAACAGCGCCGCCGCGCACCGCCGCCGCCCGACGCTGCCACCGCCACCGCTGCAGCCGACGCCGCCGACGGATCCCATCCAACAGCACCGCCATCACTCCACCGCCATCACTCCACCGCTGCCGCCGCCGCCATTTACTCCACCGCCGAACGCCACCGCGACGCCGGGATTCTTCCCGAACCGCCATCGCCGGCCGGCCGCACGTGGACCGCGTGCTCGGCCATTCCACCGCCTCCTCGCGCCTATAAATAGAGCCCGACGCCCCTCATCGCACCTCGCACCACCAGCCTCTCTCCTTCTCGAGTCAGCACCGCCACGCCGGTAACCACCACCGCGCCAGCCCGCGTCGAGGAGCCGCCCACCGCCACCTCAAAGGTGAGCACGGCCGAGATCCCCCTCCTCCTCTCCGCTTCCCCCATCTCCGGTCACGCCGCTGCCCGAGCGCCGGCGAGCACCCGCCAGGCCGTCGATTCTCTCCTCTGTTTGATTCAAGGAAGAAGAAAGGGGAATGTCCCTTTTGCACAAAACCCCCTGACCTCTTTCCTTTCTACCCGAGCCCCCTCTCTATTCCCACTCTCTTTTATTTCTTCCAAATAAGACCCTATCCCATAAACCAATGTACAAACCAGCCCATGCTTTTCCAAAGTTAACTACAAATAGACCCCTAGGCTATTCTATTTAGACCTCACCTTATAGATATATTACAATTAGGCCCCTTTTCTTTTAAACCTAATTACAACTAAGTCCTTAATCCCTCTAAATTAATCCTAATGACGTCTTTAACACGTCATTTCATGTGCATACTCTCGCCCGATCCATCCCCTCTTGCCCTGACCTTTTCATTTTTTTTCCGCCGAGCCATCTATCCATAAATAATATTTATTCCCTCATTTTCTATTTATTTTTCTTTCTCAAGCTCAGCCGGTAAATCTTGTGTGCATGTATTGATTGTGTGTTGATTTGTGTCTTGTGATATGACGGAGTGAGGAGGAGAATCTGAGCGGAGCTTGGAGCCGGTGAGCGGAGGCGAGGTCCCGAACATGACGAGAACTCCCGAGGACTTTGAAGGCAGCAAGTTCAATCTCATCCTTTGATGCATGCTTTGATCCCAGTTTTATAAATACAACCCTATGACCCGTTTTATAATTGCATATTATTTTACTGTTAAAACCCGGTAGGATAGCCACCTTTGATTGCTATGATTGATCTTTGATTGCCCTAAATGATTTCTTTAAAATGAGTGAGTGCTTTAAAAGCGGAATGGGATATTTGGAAAATGAGTAAAGAAGCTGGGTAGACGGATGGACGCGTGTGTCGAGTATGGGTGAGCTCGCACCTTTGTGGTTGAGCGATTGGAGATGTCCATCTTGTCGTTAAGGACCGGGTTGCGTGACATCTCACGACCCAATTATCGTACTACCACTCGCGCTGTATGTGGCAGCGACTTAGCATAAATCCCACTAGTTAATCTACATGCCATCGAGTGCGGGTGAGCGGCGGGAGATCAAGGAGTAGGGCACGATCTGTGAGGTACGCCCGGTTATGTGAAATAACCCCTTGGTTGCTCCCGTGGTGGCTCGTAGGGTTAGCTAAGGTGGGTAATGGCTTTGATAGGATCCGCCGACACTAAGGTGTTCGGTATGGCGGTACCCTACTTGTGGGTAAAGATGTACAACCTCTGCAGTGTAAAATCTATTCAATAGCCGTGTCCACGGTATTGGACGAGTCACGGTGTGGTCACAAAGCCAGTGTTTGGATTTGGGATGATTTTCATGACGTGAGTTGATTTTTGGAAAAGTGTGTGTGGTGTGTGCCCGCACGCTCGGGAGTCCGGTAGTCCTCATTTGGTTTTCACGAAACAACTGAGTTACTTGAGTTATAAAAACTGTTTGCGAAAACCTTTTCGAAAACAAACCCCTGCATGACTAAATGTGTTTGCAAAATAAACCTTATCCGGATCCTTGATATATCCTGTGCATGATCTGCTTATTAGCCCCTCCGTGGGTGGGGTCGAACTTGTTGAGTACATATGTACTCACCCTTGCTTGATTAACTATTTTTCAGAGGAGGATCCCAACCCGTCCCGAAGGCGTCGAGTAGGTTGCTGTCACACCAACCGTGCACTGTGGATTCGTGGTCTCCACAGGAAGCTTCCATGGCGCAAGACTCTGAAGATATCTTAGATGCTTTTGCTATCGTAGTTTGGTCTGTAGTCCTTATGTTGCTTCTCGTGGCAGTGGCGCTCCCATGCCCACAGCCTCGACGTGTTGTACGGTAATGAACCATCTGATGTAATAAATGTGTTACCAACCTCCTGGGACTGGTATTTGTATCACATTTAGTCACCTCTGATGAGGGGACGCTTCAACTTTCCTGTATTTCAATAAATATCTTGATCCTTAAGTAGGTCTGCCCAACAGTAGGAGTCATCTGCCTTCCTTTCTTTCTTGACCGTCCCCTGCCATAAACATTAGAGTTAAATCAATGCTTGAACTTGTCTCGAGGTGCCACTTAGGTCCACGAAGTTGCAAATTGGAAATCCAGCACCCCAAACTTGTTAAGTTGTGTCACTTGGGTCCATACCCCTACGCTAATCATGCATATATGCAAAAAGACCCTTAATTTTTATCTTCTTCTCAATCCAAATCCTTCTCCTCTCTCTCTCTCTCTGTCTCTCTCTGACACAGCGACGGTTCCGTACTAGGTGGCTCCACCTCCGGCGGCGGTCTGGGCGGCTCCACCTCGTGCTGTACTGCCGCCCATTCCCTGCTCCACGGCGGCGAGACGGACGGTGGGACGGTGGGATGGTTCCATGCGGGACGGCTCCCGGCCTCGTCCTCCCCGCGTTCGGCACCCTCTTCCCCTGCGTCGGCCAGCGGCGGAGCTCCCAGCCTCGTCCTCCCCACGTCCGACACCCTCTTCCCCTGCGTCGGCCAGTGGTGGAGCTCCCGGCCTCGTCCTACCCGCGTCCGGTGCCCTCTTCCCTGAGCTCCGCACACACGAGGGGAGCTCGGCGGCGCGTGATACCGCAGGAGGCGGATCAGCGGTCCCTCCTCTCTCGATCTGCAGCCGCCGGAGCTCGATTTGGAGCTCCATCGATTTGGAGCTCCGTGGATTCGGAGCACGGTGGCGGCGGCATGGCGGATATCTCGGGCTACCCGCTGCTTCATGCCGTCCCTCCTCCTCCATTGCGCGACCTTCCACTCCCATTCTCTCTCTCCACTCCACCTCCCTCTCCCTCGGCCCGTCGCGTGCACTCGTGGCGAGCGAACCATCCCTGATGTGGCCCCGACGCCAAATCGAGCTTCATGACGACACCGCGGCGCGGAAGGCGCAGCATGGAGGCAGCAGCAACGCCGTCACGAGGCCGGTGAGGCTAGTAGGACTCGCTGCCAAGCATCCGGAGAGAGAGAGAGGAGAAGAAGGATTTGGATTGAGAAGAAGATAAAAATTAAGGGTCTTTTTGCATATATGCATGATTAGCGAAGGGGTATGGACCCAAGTGGCACAACTTAACAAGTGTTGGATTTCCACGGACCTAAGTGGCACCTCGAGACAAGTTCAAGGGCCGCTGGTGTATTTAACTCTAAACATTATACTTTTTCTAGTTTCCTTCACCACTTATTACATACATTTATTTTGTCTGATTTGAAATATCTAGGCCCCTTTCTTTTTTGGTATTCTTATCTTTTTCTACTACCATTAGCTGTCATATGAAAATACTCTGCGGTGTTACCTTTCAACAGCCAACTATTTATTTTTGTACCAATATAATTCTTCCTCGTCATAAAGTTTTTGCAACTAAACTTGGATTTGTTTTTTTTTTGAGCTACCATAGACCATAGAAGGCTATTTTCCTGTTTCTTCAATAGTGCCCAATTTTATTTGCTCATGTTTGAATAGTGCTTGTTTTTTCTAACTAAATCCTTACCCCGTCCATTAAAGTATTCTTTATTTTCCCTATTGTTCTGTATTTTATCAAGAATATCTTAAACAGACTGGTTAATGCCAGCTTCTCTTGACTATGTCTGGAAAATCAGGATTTAGAGCTAATGTCTGATTTGAATTCAGGGGCTGTGAGGAGTTAGCTATTCCTTTTCTTTTTACATGCGCACTTACACTCCCATAAAAACATAACACTTTGAAAGTTTCTTTTTTCTTTTTACTCCAACACTGTGTGATTTAGAGGTGCTGAAAGGCCCTGAATGAGCTCCCCATTAGATTTTATTTTCCTGTTCTGTGAACTTGCAGGAATAGACTTGCATTATATCTCAATCTTAAACATTATTCAATAATCAGGTGAAATCTCACCAGAATTATTATGGTCAACACGGCTAGAACCTTAGTAGGAGCATATCTGAATTTGCTGGCAAGTAGTTTTTGTGTATGATGGTGTTAGTAGAACTGGGGTAGAAAGATTATTATACAAAGTCTTGTACTATAAGTTTGTGAAGCTTTCTCCCCTTATTTGATTTTTCCTTTTTATCACCGTTCTCGTCATTGGAATTGTTTAAATATATACAGGTTGAGGTATTCCACACGCGCAAAGGTTCTGGCCGCACTTTAAATTTGAGATTAAATATATCAGATGAAGTAGAAATATTTGACGCAGGTACTACTATAAAGCTTGTAGTAAGTAGTAACTGCATATGAATTTGGATCTTGTTCGTTCAAAATGATTTTGGATCTTGGGACTGTGTGATTTTTGTCTGTAATTTGCATGTGTTTTCCTTCATACATTTCTATATGAGATACATATTAACAACGTTGTATTACTGTCCAGGTGATTACCTTGTCTCTGCTCAAGATTGTGCCTAAGGTTTTTGTTGATGTGGTCAGCACAGGTATAGCTTTGTTTTACTTTATTTGTTAAATGTATAATATATAGATAAAGATATATCAACTATTTTTTCTTTTTATTGCACTTTTAGGTGTTTCCTTATTTTTTCTTTTTATTGCACTTTTATTGCACTTCAATAGTGACCTTATTGATGCAAGATATGTAAATAAATTTCATTGTGTTAGATGTATATGTACTTAGATGTATATAGCTCCTAGTATAGGGGGATCTTTGCATATGTACACACACTTGTATATCAGCCCTTTTGGGCATAATATGGAATAGAGTGAGGTGCATTTGATAACACAATGGATATAATGTATTTGTACGTTTTGTTTAGTTTTTGATTTTTGAAGAAATTGACTATCTTTTAAAAATAATTGTAACTTTATATACGACTTGGCATGTTTTGAGTGCCAATTGCTGCTGCCATCATTGGTTTATAAGGTCTGTTGGGATGGTGCAATTTTACTCCTTGATTGCTACGAGAAAATAAAAGAACCTTTTGTTATCTGGTTGGAGTAATATGCAAAGACTATACTAAATGAGTGCATGATTCATATACTAATCCCTTACAAGTTACAGCGATCTTCCAGTCAAAGGCGAGGCATCCTTACAAGTTACAGCGGCGTCTCGGCGGCCGCGTCTGAAGTCAGGCAGGCCTCTGTCCACCCACAGGCGGTCGCTCGCGTCCTGCGCCCTCGTGACACCGTATGCGGCCCGCGCGTGGTGATCTGCCACGCGCGCCTACAACTACAAATCTAGGACTCGGCTCCGCTTATACTCCCGTTAGCGTCGAGCTCTTCACGCAGACACCGTGTTGCAGAGACGCAAATGACATTGGCGGGAGTTGGTGATGGTCCGTAACTCATCGCGGTGGCGTTCGTTGATCGCTTATTAGGCCAAGACCGCTGCATGCAGCCTAACTCGCTATCGGTTTGATGAGGATCTTGGCGATTCGATGCTCACAAATCATTGGTCCTTGCCGCTCACAGAGCAATCTCTATCTCTATACTCTAAAGAGAATGAAGTGGAGGAAAAAATTGTCGCCATCTTCCTCTGACGACATGAGAGCGCGACAGCAGCCTCGGTCCCGGTCGTGGTTCCTCTCGTCGCACCGTGTCGATGTGCGGCCTGCTCCACCTCGCGGCCCGTGCCCTCCCAAATCCTGCTGCCCCTGTCCTCACGCCGCCGTCGTCGTCATACTGTCGACCACGTGCCGAACCTCACGGCGCACATCGCGATCCGCTTGACTGGCGCCGCTATCTTGTCGTTGCCAGCGCTGCCCATCGGAGCGGCGGCGAGTTGTTTGTCCGTCAGCGCGCCAACGTGCGCCTATGTCAGCTACTGGTGAGCCGAGAGACCCTATAAAACGGTGCTTGACACCATGCGTCATGCCGACCTCGACTTCTACATCCGGAGGAGCGCGGCGTGTCCGCCCGAGCAGATCACGTACATCTCGCTACCCCATCCGCAATGGCTGGTCTGCCTTGCTGTGTTGCTATTTTGTTTCACAACGTGAGATTGATTTGGCTGAATGGACTGCAGTGAAGAATTGGGATTCTATGGAGAGTTTGCAATAGTGCATCTTCAATTATTGGTGTGATCCGAAGATCTTTACTTTCTTCTAATCGGATGCTACTCCGTTTTAGTCGATTGTTTTCATGTCTTGATGTTGACGATAATCACATTCTTGATATTTATAAGCTGGATGCTTTATTTTCAGAAATTACAGGTGTTGTAGTTGATGTGGGTGATGGTCGATGGAGATACCCACTTTGTATTAGATCTATTCCACTTAGCAAGGATGTGACCCTTTATTGAGATGGTGAAGGTATTTGATGTCGATATTGGCATAATCTGACTAATGCAATTTAGGATTTGCACTTCTTTATTTAGCGTCTAATGTGGAAGGAGTTAATTTAATATAGACAAATTTACTGCTTCCATTTATCTTTGTTTACATTTAACACAAACAAGGTCATGTTGATATTGTGTACGAGACACTGTCTCCAATTTAGCATTTCATTCTTGACATGGTCTGCTGAGTACTGAACAAGTGTTGTTTTATCTTTCTTTTGAGTAATCATTCTTGACAGGTTGGGCCAGCTTTGGCATGTGGCTGCACGGTTGTTGTCAAGCCATCGGAGTTCACACCTCTGACAACATTATATTAGCTGCAGTGGACCTTGCTCTTCAAGCCGGAATACCAGTGGTAATCATCTCAAGTTCTCTATCACTCAAAATCTCATTTTAGTATTTTTGTTTAACTTTTAATTAATGCATTACTAAAAAGTAAATGTTACTAATTTTGGAGTAGAAACCAAAGAAGCTGGTGTTTTCATGTAATAAAGTATGCCATCACCTATACCAAATATAAATTCTCTACCATTGTTTTGAAGAGGATATCATCACATCTAATCACTGAACCTAATGCAAGAAATTCATAGCTGCTATCCTAAATCTAATCTCAATCTTTTCCTTTGCAACTGCAAATCTTCTAAGCTATTGAGGTCGAAATGTTCAGTGGGTCTCTCAAGAAACAAAAAATTGATGTTCAGTGGGTGTCTCTATGTCATCAGTTGAACCTGTCTACTCGTACTCAATCGATGCAAATCTTCTGTATGTTGGGAGCATAGTTGCTCGTATTTTGTGCTCAAATATGTGAAATGGTCAGTAACAAGTTACTCCATGCAGGGAGACTTTGAGGACGAGCAGCTGCGCTCATGGTCAAGAGGTGGTTGAAAGCGGAAGGCATTGATAATGGAGACATTGGCGCGCAAGCGGAAGGTATTGATATTTGAGTCATCGTTGGAGGGGTATCTATGCTGGCTGCTATCTGGTGGTGATGATTCAGGGCATGCTCAGTAGTGATGGCATGTGTGCCATGCTGTTCTGTAGGCTATGTAAGAAGCTGGTTTAGTTAGCAAAGAATGGTGTGTTGTGTGATGCAGTACATCCAATCTTATAGTACAGTGATGTTCGAGTTTTATAGCAACTTTGTTTGCCTCTGTTCTCTGTTGTAATGTCCTGATCCTGTTAGTGTTGACAATGGCACTTTTAAATGGAAAGTCTGATCTGGACCATGTTTTTTGGAAGAATGTTTGCAATGTTGCCTCAATTCAGCTAACATTTCTTGGATTATAATGCCAACCAGTCACCTATAGTTGGTTGATCTATGTCCTTAGACTAATTGCTGACGTTGTATTGAGCTGATAATTGCAGATTTCATATTATTGCTCAATACAGTGAAATATAAATGTTTGTTACATGACATATTGTAATATCATTTATCGGCATTACTTTCGTAATATATAATTTTATTGAATATTTTATGTATTGCATTGTACATATTTGGATGCCCGTTGCAACGCACGGACACTTTCCTAGTCAACAAAAAGTTAAAAAGAAAACTAAGTCAGACAGCAACAAATGAACTGACAAAACAGCAAGAGAAAACAACGCCCAGCGTCTAGCATCAAGGACGACCTCATTCTTTCATTCAAAATGGATGGGAAAAAGGAGAAGAAGAGAACCCTTGTACGTACCAAAGAGGACTACTTGTGATCGTCCAAGATTGTAAAATGTAAAACTGCCACTCAAGCGAAATTGTAAAACAAGAATGAACGAACGAATAGCCCAAGGAACTTGTGTTACAAGGCATACAGTACGATTTAGCAAATGAATCTAGCTACTACAGTTCATCTTTTGATTTATGGCTCTTCTCTTTCTTTAGCTTCTCAAGAACTTGGTCCAGGGGTGGGTCTCCAGGTCTGCGGAAAATCTGATCACCAATCTTAAACTCGTAGGCCTCATCCTGGCTCAAGACAAACTCTTTCAGCTGAAACAAAACAAAATAAAATGAGAAGAACAGAATCAGAAAAATCGGACAGCAAAGACCATGCTTAACTGAATGGATTACTGGCACAATCACGTTTTCCAGTAGTCTGAGCACTCATTTCACATCCTATGCTATGAAAATGGCAACCGATGCAATAAGGATGAATCATGTCAGTTACTTATTCTGATATAACCATGGTGATGCATACATTGAGGCATTGAGCAATCACAATAAATTGTAGTGGAAGATGGTCCATTATAGAATCCTAATTCCTAAAAAGTTAGGTCCATTCTAGATGCAAATATAAATAGAACCATGAGATCAGTAGACATTTGTAGTTTTGTTACTATTCCCTTTAGTATCCTTATAAATTTTTTACTCCATGGCTATGGATTAGCATAACCACTTATCCAGCTAATGATCCGAGACAAATGCTGATGAAGTATACTGTTTAGAAATCAAACATTTGGATGGACTGGTACGAATATGATCTCATCAAAGCTAACAAGAGCCACTTTTGAAACATAGCTAGCACAAATTTCAGGTAAAACTATTTGCAGTCCACTTCAAGTTTGCATCGTAATCCCATTTAAAAGGGTAGAATTAAAGTATGCTAGCCGATCCTCACCTTACCCTACCACTTACACTTTTGAACCAGTGGAAGCCTCAACGTGAATGAGAGCGTTCCAGGAAATTGATCACATTTTCTCAAGGCCTAATCCTTGAGGTGAACATCTTCAAGCCCGGCATTGTTCAAGAAAAAAAAAGAGTAAAGTACACGACCGGTCCCTAAACTATCAGGGGTGTGTCATCCCGGTCCTTAAACTCTCAAATTGACCATTCAGGTCCTCAAACTTGTTGGGTTGTGTCATCCCGGTCCCTAAACTTGCAGATCACATGTTTAGATCCTCAAATTTATTTTATTGTGTCATCTTGATCCCTAAACTTAATTTTGAATCTCATCTAGGTCAAATCAAGCGATCTAAAAAATTTATATAACAAATAATTCATATTTTTTTCATACAAACTCGAATGAAGACAAACTTTATATCAAAATTGTAGCCCTTGAAGCGATCTACAACTTTGTAATTGATTTTTTGAAATAAAATA
This sequence comes from Cenchrus purpureus, assembly GCA_022644695.1. NCBI lineage: Eukaryota > Viridiplantae > Streptophyta > Magnoliopsida > Poales > Poaceae > Cenchrus > Cenchrus purpureus. The sequence goes on along the minus strand of CP053458.1, from coordinate 26,342,764 downwards.
GTTTAAGATCCAAAAATTTAATTTTAAGTTTCAAATTTCAAAATATATAAAGCATACAACAATATTTTGAGACCCTAAACAGTTTTAGTTAAAAAAAACTTTTCACCTACAAAGTTGTATACCACATTGAGGGCTACAATTTTGATATAAAGTTTGTCTACATTTGGGTTCGTATGAAAAAAGTATCAATTACTTTTTGATATACAATTTATAGATTGCTATGTGTTCGCCTAGATGAGACTCAAAATCAAATTTGGGGACGGAGGTGATACAACTGAACAAGTTTGAGGACCTAAATGGTTGACTTGCAAGTTAAGGGACCGAGATGACACAACTCAACAATTTGAGGGCCTAACAATCGGTTGAGAGTTTAGAGGCGATGACACACCCGTGATAGTTTAGGGACCGGCCATGCACTTTACTAAAAAAAAAATCAATCCCAAGGAAGCGAGCACCAACCTCTAGAATGTCATGCCCTCTCTCCATGGTGAACATGAGCGTCCCAAAATCAACAGCAACGAATTTAGTCTCCACCGATCCGGTCCGGAGCACATTGCTCCATCTCGTTGCCACCAGCCCACCACATCCTCCTGAAAAAAAAATAATGGCATGGTCAAACGATGCAACGAGCGCGCGCGCGGCCGTGGCGGCGATCGAGGGATCCGCACCCGTGATCGAGGGGTGCCCGGGCGGAGCTTGACGAAGCCGAACGATGGCCCGGTTTGGCCGCGGAGGAGCTCGGCCTGGAGGGCGGCCGGATCCATCCGTGACAGGTCAGGCGGCGGGCCGTCGCCGCGGCTCGGCCCCCGCGAACGGCTCGCGCCCCAGTTGCGCCATTCGTCGTCCTCCACGTCGTCCACCACGTCCCGCAGGTCGTCAGGGATGGGCACCCGCTTCGCCCCCAGCGCCACCCCCGCGGCCGCGAACAGGAGGAGGAAGGCGGCGGCGAGTGCGCCTTGCCATGCCACTCTCGCCATGTGAGGACTGGTTGTGGTCTGGGCGGCCAACGGCACAAGCGTGGCAAACCAAACCACTATCGCTCACGACGCAAACGGCTTGATCAAGTCAAATCTGTTGTGTGCTCCTCCATGTGGCTTGATTCCCTCTCCGAGTTGCATGGAACGGAGGCCATGAGGATTTTGCTTATAAAACCTTTAGTTCTTAGTCTAATGGCTAATAAAAATACTTTGAAGAATTTGCATCCACACCACCACTTATGATGTACTTTTCACAGTATATCATCAGGGTAGCCAACAATTCAGGATTGCATTGTTAGTCAATGTCTCAAGGAGGGTGAAGAAGCTCTGCACTGACTGAAAAATGTGTACGCCAGCAATCCCAACATCATCTGAATTATTGGGGAATTTAATTGTGAACAAATTGCACAGATACTGAAACAATCGGCCAAGTCCAATGCAGAAATCTGCACATCTATACTTAGGGTTTGGTCAATTTTTGAGGATGGAAATAACATTAGATAACATGACACTGCAGTTTATTTACACGACATTCAGATTGCACGGGAAGGATTCAGAGACTGTTTCATTGCAGTTGCTGCAATAAACATTGTGTGCTGATCAGCCAGAGATATAGGTTCCAACTTGACTATGGATCTGGTTTCCCAAGTATCTCCTCATCACCAGAGTCATCATCTTCTTCACTTAGCTCTTCGTCGCTGGACTTGTCTTCTGGGACTACCCCAGCGTCCTCCGGTTTGGCGTATTTTTCACAGTATTCTGCAGAAACACGGCGAAGAAAAACTCAGCTCTTGTACTGAGGAAGAGATTATGAATCAATTTACCAAAATGGCTAAGGAACTACATTCTAGTAGAGGAACAGCTCCATAGCATCATGGAATAGTAGAGGAACAGCTCCATAGCATCATGATAAGTTAATTCAATAAATGAACTGGTACTTCAAAGGACAGGGATTATTAAGCTCTTAACACCAGAACACGTGGTACGTGCTGGTAGGTCAATGGAACCTCCCCACCAAAGAATTCCATTTGAAGATATATATTCATATTCTACAAGATTTTCAGGATTTCTTGTGGATACGGAGGACATCCACATTGCAATCAATAAACCCTGTTTGTTTGCATTGCCCCATGACCCCATCAAAAAAGAAACAGCCCATCCTGTGCCCTCCCATCCTGACACAGGGATTTTCTCATATTGGCACGACGTACCCAGTGCCGTAGGCTCCCGCACTGTGCGGGGTCTGGGGGAGGTTATTAGCGGGAGGTCTTTCCCACACATCGTGCAATGTGTAGAGGCCACCGCTCGAACCTGTGACCTCTCGGTTCACAGGCGGCAAGCACTACCACTTGCACTAGGCCGCCCTTTTGATTTTCTCATATTGGCAACTGAACAATTTTATCAACTTACAGATCCATAGTCCACTCAAACCACATGCTGAGCACAAAACATCTACGCAATTTCCAACAAGGCCTTACTCAATAAAACTGCTCTAGTCAAGAATATTTACTATAACCTAGCAGGTGTATTGTCTTATCTGTGGTGAACTAATTGAGTGCCAATAATAAACCAATATTCTTGGAAGGCTTTTTGTAAGAACTTCAAAACCTGTCTGTAAGTATTCTTGAACTTTTATTTATTACAGAAGATGGATTATTCACTAAATATAGTGTGGAAGATCAAATTGATTAGTCAGAACAACAAGACCGCCATGTATAGAAGATGGATTGACTCATTCTACTGGTGCAAACTGCAAGGAAAATTCAGTACAACTGCATCTCAGCTCAGTGTCATTGTTAAATATTTTATGTAATCTCCAAGCAAGTTGCAATAAAGGTATTAAACAGGCAATGTGTAATTCGCTTACCTTTCACTTTTTGTTCATAAGCAGGCCGATCGCGCATCATCAATGCAGCCGCATCTCCATTCAATGGATCAGAAGGATTCGGATATAGTAGAAGTTGTGGAAGGAAGACCTCAAATACATTGACAAGGTCTGCAAAATATCACACATAGATATTTAAACCTGAGCCTCTTGCAACAGAGTACAAAGCAACTGGGGCTCCAGTTGTACACTGTACAGAACAAAGAAAATGAACTGGATGTCTATACAAGCAAATGCAACGGAAGGATCGATTATTACCAAACATTGGGCTCCATGTTTGGTTGATGACATCCAAACAAACTGAACCAGACCTGCAGTTTGCATTGATCAAGAAGTGGTTAGAAACTAGACTCTTATCATGGTTTGAATTGACAAATTAACAGATCATCGAGTCCAGGGGTACTCACATTTCATCCACATTTGGGTGATATATCTTATTGATGAAACCAATCGAAGGGGATTTGTATGGATATGCATCTGGCAATTCTACTCTAATCCTCCACACGCCTCCTTGATAAATGCCTATTAAATTCAACAAAACATCCTTCAGATTGTGTTGTTGGTCATCCTAAATTAGTACTAATGGCTAACAGCTTCAAGTACATCATACAGAAAGCAAAAGCAGCTCAGCAACAGGTTAAATTGGGATCTGATTATAGCTGTCAGCTACATCAATGGAAGCTAAAGGCCACAAGCCCACAATGATAAAGAAAAGACTCAGCTTCCTGAAAACTCGCTCTTCAATTTATCTAGGCTAGGTTAGAAATGAAGCTACACAATCATCGGCGAAAGAGATAGAATCAAATCGGCCTCCTGCGCCAAAAATCCGTACTTTCGTTAGGCCCACGGAATTCAACAAAGAACTCCTGCATCCCATCGTTCACCATCTCCACCTTGTAGTCGCTCATCATCCTGCAGGCATCAACAGGCAAACGAAAACACAGATCAAGGAAATCCCCATCGAAATCCCAAAGGAAAATAACTGAAACACCCCCAGGATCCTCACAGCTTCATGAGGTCCATCTCCCGGCGCTTGCTTGGAGAAGACATCCTCCGCAAAAAAACAAGAATTCGCCGCTCCGGTCCCCCCTTCCGCTTCTGGAGATGCGCCCTTGGAGATAAGCCGGGGAGAAGAAGAGATTAAGCAGCCGGTGTTGCTATCTCCTCTCTGTCTTCTCTCTCTATTATTGATTTTTATTTTTATTGCGATGGGCACCGCCGCACAGGAGGGAGGGGGACAGGAGGAGAGTAAAGCACAGAGGAAAGGGACAACCAAAAGGGAAGGAAGAATACAGATTAGGAAAAGAAACTACGTGTACTTAAAACTATTATGAAGATTCTGTGTGCCACCCCGCTATACTTGATTTTGTACTTATTACCGGCAAATCAGTTTTTCCGACAGGTTGGAGTACCGGTCACGTTTTCTTGTGCTAATGTAATTTTCAATTTTACCGTAACAACCAAGCTGTTCCTAGAAGGTAATAGCTTTGTTCATCTCCACTAGTCGGTGATACCTTTCTGTCAAAATAAATCACCATCAGTCACTAGCCAACCGAACAGGCTGATAGTTTTACACGGATGCCATTACAAGAAACAAAATTGTCTAAACTACACGTTTCTATCATATTAGTGGTAGATTTTTTTATTTTTTTGAAAAGAAAGTTATGGTACATTATTATCTCTTCTTCATTTTACTTCATCGTTTAACTACACCGGCTGTGCTGTTCCAGCTTCCAAGTGTTGTAAAAATAAAATAAAAGGTGATGAGAGTGTACGTACTACAAACATATTCGTACATACACATACGAAGGTTCTATTATATTATTGGTAGATTATTTATTATCTCTTCTTCATTTTACTTCATCGTTTAAAAACACGGTACACCGGCTATGCAGTTCCAGCTTCCAACTACACGGTTGACGGTACACGGTAACTTTCAATCTTATGGATACAGCATTACAAAGTTTAGATACGCAATCTTATAGACACATAAAACTTGACTTAAAGCTAGACTTTATATAACCAGAAGACACACGACGCTCTAAAAGTTTGAACCACACTTTCAAATTAGGAACGTATCAAGTGGAAACCAACCCTCCGTGCAAACTATGGAAACTTCAATCTGAACCACACGATGTTGATCCAAAGGAGGGCTCATGGAAGGTGGGAGGGGTGATGTGCAAAACTCATGAGAGGTGAGAGGGATGATTTGCAAATGCACTTTTGCAGATCACCACTCCCACCTTCCATAAATCTTCCCTTGGATCAACATCATGTGGCTCAGATTGAAGTTTCTATAGTCACGGAGGGGTTGGTTTCCACCTTATATGTTCCCAGCTAAACTACACGGTAAAACATAATTAATTTACACATTTTTACAATGTACACAAAACGGGTGAAGCTAAAACACCACCAGAAGTGTGGAATATAGTCAAATAAGTAAACAAACTGAGATAATTATAGAGCTAACTTCAATATTTCATTAAGAGAACTCAAATGCCCATGCCAAATTGCACCAAAGTCAGGATGTAGAGGAAGAAATTACACAGGCAAACAAAGTTCAGATTGATGGAGAAAGAAATGACAAAGTCAAACTTTATACATTGCTATAGGCTATAGTAATACCATATATACACAAAAAAATTGTAGCCCCAACAGGCCAACACCTCTGATGTGACCACATTACCACAGCTGCAAAGACATTGAGAGTTATAAGTTTCAAATCTGACTATTCTCTATTCGTATTCCAATACAAGCACAAGGTTGCGTTCGACGCCTACAGGATATGAATTTAGAAAGACAGGCTAGTCCATCTGCACCTCTTGATGTCATCTGTTTGATGTATGTTGTGGTAGTCTGCCCTGCCGATTTGGAAAACAACTGGTAGTCTCCCCCGTGTAGTAGGAAAACATCATAACTGCAGCTCATGATTGCTTTTCACTGCCTTATACTCCTAAGTTATTTCTTTGAAGAACAATGTTGCTTCAACAGTGGCAATGAGGTCCTGACAGAACAATTTCTCCAAGTAATTACCAAACAAGGAAACATGTCAATAGAACAGAACTGCTAGCTGGAGACAGCATTGTATGAATATGTGGATAAGAGGATGTTTCTGCAGCATCCAGCCATCCACACATAGTAGAAGCCCCAAGGGACTGAATATGCGAGAGCAACATTGCATTTAGGGGGGTGTGAATCCCCTGCAACCTGCAAAATTTTAAAGTATAGAGTAGTTGCAGAAATTCAATTGAAAGTTAATTCCCAAAGAGAAATGGTCCCACGTTTTAATATATCACCAGATCAGTTAGTGATGGGATTTGTAAAATTAGAGAAACAGATTTTGAAGGAAATCAACAATTAACGAACCATGCCCCTGAAGCCCCAATCCACTCTAAGAAAACAAAGAAATGACAAACTTCTGAATGTAACCGAACTGCTGAGCATCATATTCTTGCAGATTCATTAAATTCATGTAGTTCATGTTTACATTGTAGAAATTTACCACATAATATGTAAGGTGGGTAGAGATGAAATAACACAAACAATTGGATGAAGCGCAAATCTGCAATACAGTCATCCTTTTTCAGAATAACAAATAGAAAGATAATAAGGGACATTTAGGTGTGGTTGATACCTAATCCATTACTTTGTCTAGTTCAGCATGAAAATATGCTGGACTTGATTGGGATTCAAAATTCCAGATGGAAGCTTTACCCCAGCACTAGGACCCCATCTATGAAATTTTTCCTTGAGAATAGTGACAGGAGATGACAGCCCAGCCCACAGGGGAGAATCCTAGCCATGCCATTTTTAGGCTACCAATGAAACAGCATGGACCAGTGGGTACATTGTCATGATGGCCCAAATAATTTCAAAGACAAGCAAATATAGGAAGGAAAAAATTTACACAAAGAGGAAGAGGCTCAGCTTATTGCCTTATTTGTGTACATTTTAGCAAGTGGACCATGATGTCTGGTTATTCTTATGGTTGAATGCAAGTCATATTTAACAGCAGATGGAAATTATTTAGCTCATAAGTTTCTTCAACCACTGCTAAATAATGCAAGTGATTACAATGAGAAAGGTATTAGAACCTTGAACAAGACAGCAGAATTGATAGCTCTTGGAACAAATTAATACAAATATTATTATGAACGTAAATAATTACATTGTGATACTAATCTGCACAGGTTTGTCCAGATTCCATCTATAAGAAACATCTTAAAAGAACTGAGCAGCAAATCTGCAACTAATACTGAAGCATCTTGAGTCTAGGTTGGGACTTAACAATCTCCTATAAGAAAGAATATGTCGGAATAACTTACGATGTTGCCAATCCTTAGAATCCAAGTAGATTGCAAAAAAGGAAAAAGCTGCTTCTGCTGCTGCCATCTTCTAAAACACATGGCATGGTCTGACATTCTACTTCAGCTGCTCACATGAAACCGAAAAGCCCTCTTGCAAACAAGCGTGAGCTTCTCCTTCTTCCCCTGTTTGCAGTTCTGGTGCTTCTCATTGGTGTCAGATAAAACCGCAGCATCCCATTGTCCAAATTCCCAGGAGACGTATAATGCACCTGCTCCTGCCAATCTTGCTATTCTTAAGCCAATCAGTCCGGAAATTCTGTACATCCCCATTGGATGCAGCCTGTGAACTTCGACTTGCGCCTTGGCTTGCCCTGCCCGACATATGCCCACTGCGTCCAGAATGAATTTCACCACTGATGTCTGCCGCTTCCGCATTTTACCCTTCCTGATTTCCTTCCTCGACTCGGAGGGCCGCTCAAGAACATGCTCCCCTTCCTCACGAATTCCTTGAGTGGACTCGTTATGCTGCGATCCCACACCCTGCTCCACCTGTTGGACCTCCGTCTTCCAACGCCAGAGACAGCCATCTCCATCCCAGGGTCACCAGAACCCCTTACCCTGAAACTCCGCCCACTGCCACCTGCATCAACTGTGTTCCTGCTCTCTGCAACCCCGGCTGGGGCCTCCCCAACGGCTTCCTCCGCATTGCTCCTCCTCACCCTCCTCGCCGCATCCGGCGGCTCCTCTAAGCAGGCGAAGGAGCACGCGAAGGCCCTGCCCACCATCGACCCGTCCCACGAGTGGCGTGGTGGCTCGAGGGAGCCCCTGCTCGGGTCCCGGCACGCCATCCACTCGCACGAGCGGCGGAAGCTCGGCTTCCGCTCGACCTGCGCATTTTCGCCGCCGCTGTTGCTGGCGCTGGCGCTCGGATCCGCCGCATCCCCACTTGGCGGCGGCGGCGGGGGCGGCGAGGGATCCTTCACGGAGCCCCCACTCCTCCTCCACCGCATCCCTCTCGTCGGCAAAATGGACCTGAGCCACGACCCTGGCCCCCCCTTCCGCTTGGGCCCTCGATCTCCCCCTCCAGAGCCGAACTGAAACCCCGCCGGTTCGGGGTCCTTCCCTTGCGACGGGTGCGCGGGACCGCCGCCGATGGAGTCGTCGAGCTGGAAGAGCAGCATGAGCGTCTTCCGCAGCTTGCCCTGGTCCGCGGCGGCGGAGCCCTCGGCGGGCTCGACCTCGACGATCTCGGCCTCGGGCTGGTCGCGCACGGACGAGAGGCGCTCCATGAGGCAGGAGGAGCAGATGCCGGTGAGGAGCTGGGACGGGTGCCTCCCGCACCGGGGCGGCTCCGGCTCGGGCTCCTTCTCCTTGTCTCCCTCCTCCTCTCCCTCATCCTCCTGCGGCGGCGGCTGGAGCTGCGCTGCCTGCTCGCCTTCCTCCATCGGGTTGGGGGGGACTCGGAAGCTGGCTATTGCAGAGCAGAGGCGGGCGAGTGAATCGTGAGTCAGGCGGGGACAAGCGGGTACGACATGGCCAGGAAATTTGCAAAGGAAATAGCCCTAGAGCTGAGCGAGACACCCGAAAAGCGACTTTTTGGGTTCGGGAGGGCGGAGGGAGCGCGTGGGGGGAAACGGGAGGAAAAAGGTTCGTGGGCTTTTGTTTGGGGCGGGGCCGGCGGCGGATGGGATCGAGACGAGGAATCGCGGTCTGGCGGGCGGGGTGAGGGGTTTCTGTTTGTCCCCGAGCCAGGAGGGGCGCTCCCGGCCGGCCGGCGCGAGGGGTAGCGCCGAGCCCGACGGCGGCGCCCGCACGCGCGCGCGCGCTCGAGCTGAATCGGCAGAGGGCCTGGCGGAGTGAGGGGTTTCTGCTTGTCCCCCGAGCAAACCGTGCAAACAACACCCGGCCGGGCGAGCAGTTGGAGTGCGGTGGGCGCGGCGCACGTTATAGCCTGCGCTGCTGCTGCGCGGCGCGGCGCGGCGCGGGGCGGTTGGTCCAACGCCCTCTGCGCGTGGGGCTCGCTCACTCCACGGCTTCAAATAATCAGGTGGGTCACAGGACTCACGGCGCCGGATTAACTGCGTGCGGGGGTGGCGGTTGCCGAGCTGGGGGGGGCTCCCGCACCGGCCGCGCGTTGATACTGCCGCGGTTGGCCGTCCTGCGGCGAGATCATCGGCGGTGGACGACACCGCCTCGTTCGTCTGTCGACTAGTCTTTTCTCTCACATCAAATCAGTATCGATCATCAATCAACCATTTCTCTCACATCAAATCAGCATCGATCTCTCCACGATCAAAATGCCGAGGCCGTCACGGTAGGTTACCGACGCGCCTGCCCAGCAGCATCTGTTGCTACCTGCTGTATACGTACGTAGCTCATGACGCGGTACGTAACGAGCTGACACCCATTAAATACGGTGTTTTGGACTATGCTCTTGAATTTACTTCTACCACGGGAGGACGTCTATTTCAATTTCCATTGTTTGCTGCTGCTGCTACTGACAATGAGTGAGTGTAGCATTCCCCTGACGGCCTGACTAGAAAGAACCAGGGCCCTGTTTAGTTGGCTAGAAATTTGCTAAAAATTTGCTAAATTTTCAACTCTCTCATCACATCACATTAAATACACCAAAAGATATATATTCGGAGCGGTAAATGTAGGTAAAAAAATTAACTAATCACACACGATTACATTGTACATCACGACGAATCTTTTGAGCCTAGTTAGTCTATGATTGGACAATATTTACCAAAACAAACGAACGTCTTCTGATGTCTTCTGAGTTCAAAGTTCTTTTGCTAAAAATTTGCCATCTAAACAGGCCCCAGGTTTCTCGGATGATTTTGCTGTCTGAACTGAACAAGGGATCCCTCTGAACAAGCATATATAGCAACTGGTGGTGGCGTGGTGCCGGTAGGCACACTAGTGGCATGGACACCGGTGCATCTCTGCGAAGACACACGATCGAGATCCGTGCACACCAAATCCACGACGAAAAGTCGCAACCTACACGGAATGGATCAAGCACAGGCCTTTCGTTTCTGCAAATGGCCCATAATTGTTTGATCTCGGTACGCTTCCTAACACTTGATGGGCCTGCCTTATCGCTGGAGCAAACAGTTAGCTCGGCAGCCTCTTTTTTTTTTACACCGCGTACGTGCGTTCGTGCAGCAGAAGGTTGCACACTCCAGTCTCCAGCCAGCGGAGCACGTCCAGAACTCCAGATGTGAATAGCCTTTTCGTCCTGTCATGGAGAAATAATAATCAAGAGCATTTAGGTTTAAAAAAAAGGTTTGCCGGGCCGGGGGAAATGCACGTACAACGTACCATCCTCCCTCCCTTTTGCGTCAAAAATCAACACGTACGCCAACCCTGACAGACACTTTCCGTCCCGGCTCCCACGAACATTACTGTACTGCATCCTCCGTATTCTGCAATGAAAAGCGTTTGATTTTTAGGGTCTACTGTTTGTGATTCTTATTCAAAAGTTTATGAAAATATTATTTATTTTGTTATGACATGTTTTATCATCATATATATTTTAAGTATATCATAATTGTTTTTCTATTTTCACAAATTTTTGAATAAGGCAGCATTGAACATATATTTGCGACCTCACATCGTCCATCCCCGACCTGGGACGAGCTAGTTTACGCGTTGCTGCAAGGAACAGCAACGACAGGTCGAGATGATTTACGCCGCCTCAGACTAGCACGGTTTTGTCCTGGATCACCACTGCCAAAGCCGCCTCGCTGCCCCCCGGCCACCGACCGCGCCGTGCGCGCTGTTTCCGGGCGAAAACGCGTGTGCTGCCAACTGCCCAGGCCACCGGCGCCCGGCCCCGGCGTCGTCTTCCGGCCGCCAGGGTCACCCGCGCGCGGTAACTTTCTTGCAGTTTCTGCTGCTCGGGCACGGAAAGATCGCGCGTTTGCGGTTGCCGCGACCGAGCGATTCAGCGAGGCCTCTTGTTTGTTTCCTTTGCAGTCGCAATTCGTTCGTGCCCAGGCACAAAATGTGGACCCGCCTGCCGACCTGCTGCTGTTGACCACTGGTTCTAGCCTCCGGCACAACTTGAGGTTTACTCCAGCTAGGCAGCAGCATTGAATGTCTGTCTCCACCTAGTACATGCACCTCTCTCTTTCTCGCGCCTGCTCTTGACCACGGATATGGGCCATGCACCGGTGTGACATGAGTCCGGCCCACTCGCCATTCAGCGGAACGGGCCTCTTCTCCGCTGTGTCGCTGCGGGCAATCAAGCCGAAAGATTGACTTTGACTCCACTCCGACATTTCCAATTCCACACGGTATGGTCCCACTGCAGTGACGTCGTTCAGGTGCGGCACTACTGGTGTCCCATCATTCATTGTTCACCCCAAATGACAAAGTAATTACCCAAAAAAATTGACAAAGTAGGGCTACTACTAGCACAGCACTACCCGTAGGCCGTAGCCGGGCATTAAAGATAATTGGCTCTGTTTGGATTGTCAATTGGATAATATTTTTCTCTCAAAATAAATATACTATAGAAATCAGCCAACGGTAATTTTTTTTCAGAACAAATCTATCATACAAATCAGCAAAAGATCTGCCGAACAAAGTCGAAAAGAGGAACAAAAGTTAAAATAAAGGAGTTTTAGCAGTAGGGGGCACAATTCACAAGTATACATTGCCTCTCGACCGCAATACATCGTGAGTGCCACAAAATTGCAATCATTTTTCGTACGAAGTGGCTGTCGATATCTTTACCAAAGAAAGTGCTACCGGTAACCATTTCTTACCCGAGAGGCAAATCTCTAATTCCTCTGCCGTTTCAAAGATCCGGTCCCTTCGCTCTCTGACCAACTGTTGCCGGTAGTTGTGCTAACTGCTGGCTGGTTGTCTGGTTCCCTCTGCATTTTTCTGATTTGAAGGAAATATGTAGATAAATTGGTAAAGAAACAACAGGTAAAGTTTTTTTTTACAAATTAATAGGACCTTTGTTTTGAATATATTCACTAAAAATCACTAAACAAAAAACAGAGCACTTTCGGTGAAAGAACATTTCGGGCTGGGCCTACGTGCAGCGTAAAAAGTCTGGTCCGGATCCGCAGCCGAACCAGTCCAACTTGACGCGCCGAAAACGAGCGCAAAACCCTCCGACCCTTCTCGCTCCCGGCTCCTTCCTCTCCTCCCCCGTGTGGCCGTGTCGTCGTCAACCCGCAGCTTTCCAATTCCAAGCCATCAAGGCAGCGAGCGAGGGACGACACCTCCTCCCTTTCGTCCCCGCACGCGTCCGCAGCCTCCACAGCGAGGGCCAAGAAAGATGAGGAGCGCCAGCGGGGGTGCATCGCCCTGGAGGCGGAGCGACCCGGCGGCAGCGGCGAGCTGTCCGCGTCTCCGTCGCCACCACGGCGTCCTCCGCCCCGAGGGTTCCGTGAGCGGTGGCGGCGGGCTCTCCTTCCTCGACGCCTTCCGCTCCTGCTTCGTGCCCCCGGAGGCGCGCTCGCCGGAGACCTCCATGTCCGACGACTTCCACCCGTCCCACCAGCGTACGTACGCAGACGCCCTTTTCTGTACCCATTTTCCCACCGCTTTTGTACTTTCAGTTCCAGGTGCCTTTTTTCAATCCAAGATGATATTTTCCTCAGGAAAGCTCGTCCTTTTTATGCTCGTTTCTGGATACTATTGCGCAATAATTCTGGAAAGCATAGACAGGGGAGATCATCCCTGTGGCTAAAAAAAAGTGACCTTGTGCAACGAACTTTTTTTATGTATTTTCTTCAAGTAGAGCTTAATTAGTTCATCCCACTTTTTTTGCAAAACGATTTAGTAATTCAGTCTTATCTTACCATTCGTTACATGCATTTTGTAGCATGTCTCCTGCAACAATAATCAATCGCTCCGACTGAACTTTATTCAGACGTGTGCAACACTTCGCCTTGTAGTTTACAGTTTTTATTTGTTTGCTGTCCACCTGTCACCATTTGATCATGGCCCCAGACTCATATTGGTCAACTTTTTTAATATGGGTCACCAAATTAGTAGTATACGCAAGCCCTTACCACAAGGTAGCATTTGTTAATTTGCTCTATGATTGAAGGAGAATTCCAGAGCATGTAAAGAATGGTGAACCGTGCCCTTTCCTGTCTAGTCCAAAGTCTTGACGAAATTTAAATATCTTATTAGTGATGCAGAGATAAGTTATCCTCGAATGTTCGCTGTTGAATTCTCTCAGCAATACACGTAAATGCTTTTGACTATATTTGCAGCACGTGCTGGTGATTATGTTTTCTGCCATGTTCAGGTGCTTACCTATGTTAAATTTGCAGTTTCACAGTCGGTGAGCTCACAAGGTTCTAACAGTGGGAGCACTTTTGGGAGCAAGCGATCAATTAAAGGAATGTATAGCCCCATGCACAGGAATTCTTTAGAAAGGAGAGATGCCTGGCAGCACAAAATTCTCATTGCCGCAGATCCAGAAAGCAACCAAAATTTCTCACCAAACTTGAAGATCAGGCAGGGTGCAGGGTGGTTCTGGGACTGTATACAAGGGCCAGCTTGTTGATGGTACTCTCGTCATCCGTCAAACGGGCCAAAAGGTTTATGCTTATTTTCTTATGACCTTTTATGTAAGCTAGTTCTTGCTAAAGGCAATATGAGTTTCCATCCTTTCCAGAATGTTTATGACAAGCATATGGGTCGTGAGTTCTGGAACGAGATTGAGACAACGCATTGAGCACCTGAATTTGGTTAGGTTTCATGGGTACCTAGAGTTTGGTGGCGAGCAGCTGATAATTGTGGAGTACGTTCCCAATGGGAATCTTCGAGCACCTTGACTGTAAGAATGCGTGGTCCTGTCAATTTCTCTTCTGCAGTACTAGTGCAATGGCGAGGGCAGGCCCTGGCGCAGTGGTAAATCCATCCCACTGGTTGCCAGGAGACCTGGGTTCGAGCGGCCTCTCCGCAGTGCGGGGGTAAGGCTAGCTCGGGGATATTTCCTCCCATGACCCCACATCACGTGGGACGGTTCAGCACTGGGGGCCTGTCCTTTAGTACTAGTGCAATGGCTTGTTCTAACTGTCTTACATGAGGTTAGCTATTTGCAGGTGTAAATGGTAAAGTATTGGAATTCTCAATGAGATTGGAAATTGCAATTGATGTGGCTCATGCTATTACATATCTTCATACGTACTCGGGTAAATCTTCTTTCAGCTGCATTTTGTTTCTTAAGTTACCATATTAGTTGTTGGGGTGTAATGTTTCAGCAATAATCCTTGTCATTCTAAAATTTACCTGTGATTTGAGAAAATATCTCTAAAAGTTGCATAGTCCATGATTCATCTATTTTACTTCAGAAATTATATAATGGCATTCATAGTTAAATCAAGTTATCATCTGCTATACTTGCCTACTTTTGCTGTCATTAACAGAGTTGGTACAGTAGTATCAGACCTTGTAAGACTTCGATGCTTCTTCTTCTTATATGATGCGGTAGTGCTCCTGCCTTAACTTCCAAAAAAACAGAGTTGGTACAACTGAAACCAATAATGGATATTGCTGGACAGCTGTGGCAAGAATAATCACAACTCAAGATTTATGATTCATAATCCTAGTTGGAAAGTAACCAATATTTAATTGAGATTTCTGCAATACACTTCTACAATGAATGGACCTGGATACTTGTCTCTTTCTTATTATATCGATTAACAGTAATGTTTGTACACACCCACAAGTCATAACAGTAATGTTTGTACTATATCGATTATTTTACATGCTATGAACCTGTAGGAAATTCTTGTGTATAACGAATATCTGATGAGGGATCCTCTAGTAAACGACACTGATAGGCTCTCCACACACACAAAAAAATGACGAAAGCAACGGGGGGTCTCCACAAATTTATGACTAGCCTTGCCCAGGCCACTAATTACAAGAGACCATCTAAGCTAAATTTCAGGTTTCCATTAGATGCAAGTTTCTATGCTACATGTCCTGAAGCAAAATTTGGATACAGCAAACTTGCTTGAACATTGATGGGCTTGATTGGCAGACGTAGACTGAAGACTTCTTCTGTTGCAAGCTTTACTTTAATACAAAGAACTGAACTTTGAAACAAATCATCTCTGAAGATGTAACCACTGGATCATTAGCAATTAAATACCATCTCATTTGTTCCATCAATGCAGATCATCCAGTCATCCACAGGGACATCAAATCCTCAAACATTCTTCTAATGAACAATTTTCGAGCAAAGGTTGCTGACTTTGGGTTCGCCAAACTGGCTCCAACTGACTCTAGCCATGTCTCTACTCAAGTCAAAGGTACAGCAGGCTATCTTGATCCAGAATATCTCAGAACATACCAGCTCAATGAGAAGAGTGATGTCTACTCCTTTGGAGTCCTACTGGTGGAGTTGGTTACTGGCAGGCGCCCTATAGAGCCAAAGAGGTCAATCATTGAGCGTGTTACCGCAAAATGGGTTAGTTTCTGTAACTCTAGATATTATACTTAGTTGCATCACCATTTGTTTCCATTACCTGATGAAACAGCACAAATACAGTTATGCAGTACTATAACGTAGCAACCACTCTACATTTGGTCTTAATGAGCTTCCTCCATGTGGTACTGTACCGGTTTTCACAGGCAATGGAGAAATTTGTGGAGGGCAATGCTATTCAAACACTGGATTCGAATCTGGAAGCAAACAACGCAGTCAACCTGGCAGTCGAGAAGATGTTCGAGCTCGCTCTGCAATGCTTAGCTCCAACAAAGAGGAACCGACCGAGCATGAGGCGATGCGCTGAGATTCTATGGAGCATACGCAAAGATTACAGGGAGTTGGTTGTACCCACCTCGGCCATGAACTGAAGTAGCTCATCTGGAGCAATCAAGTGAACCAAAGAAGTGTCCCACTTTGCTTTGCAGGGATTCTTTCAGTTACCGCGAGTAGTTGTGAACGGGACTGATGGCCTTCTTAGATGTTGTGTGTCTGTCTGCCTCTATTAGCTAGCAACCAGAAAATCCCTTACAACCCTGCCTACACGGTGTGAAAATGTTGCTGAGTAAAGATGTAAAAATACAAGTATATAATGGTGTGTATATCTTGGTAGGTTTTCTCAAGGTGGATGCATGAAAATCTTGTTTTTCCTACCAAGCAAATGCATTGTGTATGATGATCGGTTTTGTGGAACTTTAGTTTTTCTTGCTGGTGTCCGGTTTATGCCCCATCACGGCAGGGGTAACTCAGCGTTGTAATTGATCTGGATCGAGACCGATTCCTGACAAGATATCAACATGAAGTTTCCTCCAATAGGCTATTAAGCCCATTTATTTCCTGTCACTGGAAGCCCAAGAGGCCAAGAGCCCAAGATGCCAACGTGAAGTTTCCTCCAACGTGAAGTCAAGACTGGCAACGACACAAGAATAGAAATATGCCTACATGCTAGATCAAACCCATATTACTGCATAACCCTAGAAAAGTTTGTTTCCCTTATAGGGGGTATCAAATTTATTTTCTGTTGGTCCTTTTGGCAACTTTCGTTAAATAACATGTGTGTTGCACTCTTTGAAAGCAATGTTTTTGAATGGAAGTTTGCACACTTGCAGTTCCTATTCGTTGTGGCCTTGTGAGTTGCTTCGCTTTGTTCCATGTTCAAGCTTTTAAGTGTCGGATTGTAACACATGTAGGAAGTGAAGGGGAGACTCCGTTAGCAATTCATCAGAAGGCAAATTACGAATTAAAAAACTTTAAAATTAAAAAATGACACAAGACGTGGTTTTAGGGTTCTATTCATACGGTACATGGTGCATGGCAATTTTTGCTAGACATTTGCTTGTGAAAATGTTTCATAAGGTAAGTGCGATTCAAAAGCTTAAGAAATTAAAAAATAACTTTTGCTATCGTTCTTTCACGTGATCCAACCATTTTTACCATTAACCCCTAATCATCCGAGGGCTATTAAGAGTTTCAGATCCTTCTATTCTTCCAGACCCTTCTGTTCCCCTAGCAGTCTTGGATGTACATATAACTCTTATCTTTTTCTCTTCATTTATAAAGGATTTTTTTTATATGTCCGGTTGAAAAAATTCAGGTGCAAACCAGAATTCAGAACAAATTATATGCGCGGTAAGAACAAGAAACATATCATGTATACAGTGAAGAGAGAAAGAAGGGCAAAAGGGACATCTTGAAATAAACAAATAAGGCACACAGACACCCAACCCACTTTCCGTTTCTTCTTCTTCTCACACGCCGCTTCTGCATCAGAAACCCTAGCTAGTCCAGATCCGATCGGACCCCCGCTCCGCCGCTCACCAACGATCTGATCCGCCATGCGGATCCGGAGGAATCCTTTGAGGATGAGCGCCGCCGAGGTGACCGTGCTCCCACGCCTCGCCGGTGCACCGCACGCCGGCGCCGTCGACATCCACACCACCCAGCTGGTCCTACCGGCAACGGCGCCTATGGAGTTCTGCTTGCAGAGTTGTGCGTGGACTCACCTCACACGCTTAATCACGAGGTCACCTCCACTTCCCTACTCCCACTTCCCCCTTCCTTCCCCATTTGTGATGTCTCAATGCGGTTTCTCGGTTTTTCCTGCTAGAGCTGCCCATGTATCTCCGTTCCTTTTTTTTGCCATTTTGGTTTGGGCGCGCCATCGTGCCTGCGCGCATGAGTGTACATGTAGGGTTCGGTTTGTCCATTCGACGACAACACTATCTCTCGTTGCAGAATTCGCGATCGAGCGAGGCCGGTGGTCGCGATGTGCTCGGTCGGAAGAGGAGAAGAAATTAATTGTTTTGTGCTTGATCTTCTGGCTGTTGGTTTGTTGCGCATGCAGAACCTGAATGACGGTCTCCTCGGCGATGCCTGGAGGGAACCTCGGGAGAATCCTGGATTGGCTTATGAGAATGTGAACATCGTGTTCCTTTTGAAAAGGAAGAAAGTTGAGGACAATATCGGGGAGCATGAGCAGCAGCAGGAGGAGGAGGAGGTTAACGAGAAGCTGAAGCGAGATGGAAGCAATACTCAACAGAAGAAGGATTGCTCCAACAACAAGATGATAGCGAATATGATCAAGAAAGAAGAGGGGGAGGTTAACAAGAAACTGAAGCAAGATGGAAGCAGTCAGCAGAAAAAGGGTTGTTCTGACAAGAAGACGATGCCCAAGACCATCAAGGAGGAGGAAGAGGAGGAGGTTAACAAGAAGCTGAAGCGAGATGGAAGCAGTCAGCAGAAGAAGGGTTGTTCCAACAAGAAGACAACGACGAAGTTCATCAAGAAGGAGGTGGCCACTGCTCATAAGCCACCGCGGTGCAAGAGGTCCGACGGCAAGAATTGGAGATGCAGTAAGAGCCCTTCTCTACCCCACACACTATGTGAGAAGCACTTGCATAAAAGCCGTTTGTCCTACAACAAAAGAAAGGAAGCACGTTCCAAATCAGCTTTGCACAAGGCGTCGGCCATCAGTTATGAAGCAGATCCGTGGAAGGCCTCGTCCAGCTTCAAACGAGCTCGGACAAGTGTGCCTTCGTCGTCGTTCATCAGCACCGGAGCAGCGGCATTGGCGAGTGATGTTCCAGAGAGCTCAAAAGCAGCATCGTCGCCGCCATCGCCCACAGGGGCATGGTCAATCTCCAAGTGGCAACAAAAGAAGGGAGACAAATACTCGGGTGGAGCATTCCACTACCCTGAACCATTTAGCTTGTTCCATGGAAAGCTGCACGGCAATTATGGCAGCACCAACCATGTGGAAGCTTCTATTGCCAGCGACGGTGAAGCTCTAGAGGAAGCGATTGAGGGCATGATGAACTTGGGCTCGAAGGTGGCAACTGGGTGAGGAAGCGCTTGATAATATGGGGACTCTCTCGAGTCGTTGCCCTAGCTAGTTGCCTTCGTGTTTGTGCTATGCGTTGGAGCATTGTGTTTCTTCGCTAAAAAGACGTTGTGTGCGATAATAAGTGACTTCCATGTGTGATGGCTGTCAATCATGTGTTATCCTTTAAATTGTATCTGTTGGAATTCGAAAACAAGTATTTGTTGGAGTGGAGACATGTATGCATTGTATTGTTTCCGATAAAGTTTTAATGTATACTAGTACAATTCCTAATTAGTCGAGAGCCGCTGGCATTTTGATTCATATATATCTTCTCTATTCTATGTATGTTTAATTTGGCCGCCCAGGAACCAGATAGAAGGTTGGTATTGACACTGACACGGGATGGTCCATAATTTCAAGTTTTAATAGTGTCCATATGGGAGCTATATGATGTGTACGCGACGCTTCATCAAGCTAATCCGCCGCTTCAAAGTGTGCTTCACCATCTTCCTCACCTCCTTGCTCCACTTGCTCTTCATCACTTTGAACACTCTCCTTTGACACCCTCAGTCACTTCATCACCCTCATCTTCCTCTTGCAATTTTCACATATCTCCTCGCAAAAAAGTGTTTGACTGTTCATCATCATTGCCATCGACAAGTCATGTTGCTCTGCATCTAGTGAGAACGACTTATAAAGCCCGTTGGCTATGGACTCCAAGTTCTATATGCGGCTCTGGTTACTTGTTTCGTGATTGAATTATGGTCACACAAATCCGCTCCTTCAGGACCATACGAACTTCGATCCATAAAAGCAGTTGAACATGAGCGGTCTCAGACATGCACGAGAGCGGAACAACACAACCACAACTATTAATAACTATCTTGAATTCAACTATCCTTGAACTATGTCATCTAATCCCTTACATCTATGTACATCTAATAGACCAGCACTATATCTACTTGCATATAATACCACTACCTCTAATGTCATCGAATCCATCACAACTATGTACACATAGTAATATAGTTGAAATTGCATAATACCTCAAGCGAAACGGAGATTTGGCAGAGCTTTGTTGCTTCTTCCGCCCATCCACCCCACTCCCTCTCCAACCCCTCTTTCTTATTTTTTGAGTTTTTGTGGCACTTTATGTCAATTTTCGAGCTTTTGTAGAGTAGAGAACCAAACCGCATACGACGGTAGTGAGGGAAACCGCCGTTTCAAACGACGGTTAGTCCAACCACCCGTTCCTGCGTGGTTAGTTGCCATGGCCTAGGCGCCGACAGTTAACTACCGTTCCATACGGCGGTTGGGCTCGTGGGCCCCTGGCACCGATAGCCAACCGTCGTTTCATACGGCGGTTGCCCCTTGGGTCCCACTCGTGACAGGGGAACCCACCTGCCGCCGTTTCATATGGTTGCCGTTTGACACGACGGTAGACTTGGAGTATAGCCATTTGATACGCATCCGCCATATGATACAGCGGCAGGAGGTTTACTTCTGCAAAATTTTGATCCTGCTATATATTTTTGCAAAATCGTAAAAAAAAATAATTTGAGGCTTCGTGTACTCTCAGCTACTGGAGCTTCTACTCTCAAGTGCAGGTAATTGTTTTGGCAGCTCAGTTCAGAGTAGCAAAGACTTAGTGCTTGCTAGATCTAATTGGTATCAGCACAGTTCATTTACATGCATAGTATTTAGTTCATGTGCTTGTCGGTTGCACAGTAGCAGGCAGGCAAGGCTAGCAATCTTTCTGTAAACTTCTTTTACTTGCCTTTGCATGGTTGGCCGGCAGTAGTATTTGGTGATCCTGTAGCTAGTCTGCTTGCCCTTTGAGTTCTAGCAATCAATTTGAGCATTTTAGTATTGGTTGTGTTTTTCGATGTTTCATCAAGCTTTGCTTCCGCTATGCTAGCATTTCTAATTGTTTTTAGAGTTTGTAAACTTATCACGAATTGACTTATGTCATATTAAAGATTAGACGTGATGTGTGTTTGGGATGACAATCGGGGACTCGGGGTGTAGACTTAGTTCTCGGAAAGAATTTTTTGAAGATTTCCCATTCACTCCTTCCGGTCGTCCGTCCGGTCATCCAGTTTGTTTTGCATGTTCTGTCAAAAAACTCGTAGGCACAATTAAAACACATATCTTATATACAGTGAAGAGAGAAAAAGAGATTACTAGTGCAAAAAAAAAACAGACACACCACCCAATTTTCACTTCTACTTCCTTTTATTTTTGCCTCACGACGTGGTTGAGTTCGTCCCTTGCTCACGCCCTCGCCTCTCCAAATCCGCCGGGCGCGGAGCTGCTTCATCACGTCCGCTTTTGTTCCTCACGTACACTACCGGATGTCCGGATCCGTAGGCAGTTAGGCACCAGGGCGTGGCCATCAACCACCGGCCGGCAAGCGCCGCCGCGCGCGGAGATAGCGGCGGTGTCTGTGCCGGGAAGCGGCCATGCGGGTCCTGCAGGACGCCGATAGCTGTCTGAGGACTGAGGCACGCTGGGAGCCTGGGACGAGGGGGCGTCGGGCGTCGGCGAAGCAGAGCAAAGTTGCTCGCTCTGCGTCGCGGCCGGCCGGGCAGTCTCCGCGACGTTCCTTGAGCCAAATTGCATCTCACGGTGGAGAAAAAAAACATCCCGCAACTATCTTTAACTTAAAGCAGTAACTTCTAGGACTTTGTACTAACATTTTTTATGAGATTTTTTTTTACCACATCTTCATTTTTATACGTACAACTTTCTAATATGATAATATAGAACTTTCATTTTTAATATTTTGTACTTATACAAACACTATATACATATAACTTTTTTTTTGAAAGAACAGCAAGAGATTTGCCGAATTTTTATTAGAATAGGAGAACAAACAAATTCATATAACTTTTTCCTAAATTCTTATGGGATTATAACTTTCATGATGTACAAAACTCATACAAATGGCAGACTCAAAACCAGAGTGCCGGGTTTGAATCCAAAGTGGGCGGCTCGCTGCAAGTGATTACACCACCAGACAGGTGTATCATAGAGAGAATTAAGTTTCCTTCTTTAAGGTTCTGTTGAACCTAAAGGGATAATCCAGCCTCTGTCCTCCAAAAAAAGTTCATACAAATAATGTTTGCCACAACTTTGAAAATATTCTCGACCAATTTCTGCACATGACTTATATGCAAACAATATTTACTCAAATACAACTGATGAAAAAAACTGAATACGAAAAATGGTGCGCTGCGGTCAGCACTGTAAGGGCCGCTCGCTGCCTCACTTATATGCAGAATCAGCTTCGTCGACGAATAACTTGAAACGAAATTTTGGCAAACATTCTACCCAACCATCACAAGGATACATGCAGAGAACGAAGCAGATAGACTGAAGCGTCACAAAGATTGGAGGCATAAAAGTTTGGACCAAAATTGTCCTCAGCTGCAGATCCCAAAGAGCTGATAATCTTTTCAGCATTCTATCCTCAAGTACACAAAAACAGAGTGGGTTTCTGACGCAAAAACATTCCTCTTCCTGTCGAAGACCCAACTGAAGCAACATATTCATCATTGGCAACCGTCACCATGATAGTTGATAAAAAAAGTAGCTGTATCCACTTCAGTCATGAAGTTAACTATCAGCCAGCAACACACTGGTATAGTTGCTACTGTATTCACTTCAGTCATAAAATTAACTTGAGCCATCAGGATTTGAAGGCAAAAGTCATCTTACCAAACACTGCTATCTAAAAGCACAGTCGTCATTTATGTTGCGGATGTTTAATAAACATCCCATCTAGCTATTTCAACAACTCATTGCATGAAATCCTGTATAAGAAGCCAAATGAAGAACAAGAAGCAGCAGATACATCTTACAAGCAGGCAATGTCATCCATAGTCCAAAATGTCAACTCTTTCTTTAGCTTGACAGGATTTTTTTGGTAAAAACAAAAGAAATATTCAAAATCTTTTTCTTGTCAAAGAACAGCTGCACAGGGTGCTTATGTATTTCTATGGCTCAACCATAGTTTTTGCTTTTGCAATCTATAGTATCTATCAATGCACTTAACTATTACATGGAATTATCTACCCATCGGGATTGGTCACTAAAATCATATGATGCTCCTGACTATTCTATTCATAGCACTACAGTATTTATGTTTCAGAAACAAGTTCTTAATGTTTCCCTTTCAAGGAGCAAATTTGCTAGCATGATAATGGTTCAGGTAGCAAGAGCATAAAAGCAAATCCAAGTCAGCATGCATATCAGGTAAAAACCATGGCACCAGAGATCTTCTGCAATTTCTGAACTGATAATGTCACATAATCTACAGTGCTTCATCAATAGTTAGGCTGAAATCAACCCAAAAAATATTTATGGTCCATGCATTCTTCTTTGAAAGCATAGAAGCAGCACTCCGAAATAGAAAGATGTGTTTTTTATTTCCACTGAGCTTGCGTTGAAAATGGACACATCACATTAGTTAATGACTGAACAGCTCTAAACTGTCAGGCATCCAGAAGAAGCAACAGCTTTGTGATTTAACTTCATTTATATAACCACATGGTACAAAGTTGCAAAAACCAACTACCCAAGTAATTAAATAAGCATGGAATACTATGCTGAAACAAAATCATAAAATAAAAATAGCTTCTCATTTACAGCTCTAGGTCTCAAGATTCGATACAGCACTGGTTGTAACCAGCGCAAATATTATCAACTAGCCTCCGCAAATGTACACAGATAGTTTGAGATATTCAGGTTTCTAAGCTAAAGATTTTAGCATTTTCCTCAACAAAGAAACGACCAATCCCACGGTAAGTTGTCAGAACAGTTGCGCGAAGATCTCCTAGCAAATGAATAAAGACATCTACAGTAGCAAGCACAAACTTCACTACTATCCTAATTCTGTAGTATCAAGCAAACTTTTACCTCTGAGGTATGCACCTCCTCCTGTGTCGGGTGAAGTCTGAAACAAACTTATATATTTTGTTGCACCCAGGAGTCGTGCATTTATAAGGCTTCACCCCAGCATGGACCTTGAAATGCTCAGTCCGATCCCATGACCACTTGAAAGTCATACCACAACCATCCCATGGGCACTTGTAAGGCATATCATCGTTGTGAACACTCTGGTGGCATCTCAGGTACCTGTGGGATCTGAACTGTCTGCTGCATGACTTGACAGTGCACATGTTCTTCTTGTGAACAGAAAGCTCGGTTTTTGTCTTGAATGTCATCTGGCAATAATCAATGTTACATTCAAATCTATTTTTCTTCTTCTTTTTAACCTTGCTTGCAGCTGAATCATCCATAAGTTCCTTCTTTATATCGACAAGTTTAACATCTATGGATTCAGCATTGGACAAGACACTCTCACAGCGACCAGTTCTCTCAGTGCCCTTCCTCACATATAACACCGCCTTCCAATTCAGTGTTTTCCATCTTTATCTTCAGCGAGTCCAGTTTCCTCTACCTCTCCTCCTAGCATAACAAATAACATCTGTTCTCCCGGAAGTACCGATGCTTCGAGCCACTGTGTCAAATACATATGATACTCTGGGTGCAACAGATCTATCATTTGGCATTCCTCCCTCAACAGTTGGACCTTTGGCTCCAACTGGATCATTGCTTGTGGAATTCACAGAACTGTCAACTTTTGCAGCATCACATCCAGAAGGTTGCACTGCACTTGCAACAGTCTCGAGCATTTCAAGCTGCACATTGCCTATGTTTGGATTGTACCTATGCAGCAGTGGCCTGTCTAAAGCAGCAGTAGTGTCTACATTGGAAGAAGCTCTGTCAGAATCTTCAGGTTCTGCAGCAGGTTTGCTAGAAATATAATCCTCCCCTGCAAATTCCAGTTTAGTAGTTTCATGCATGATAGAAGCTGTCCCTGTAACTTCTGGTCCGTCGGCGCCTTCAGTACTTAGGGAACCTGTCCTGAGCATGGTGACTGTAACTCCTGGATCAGTAACAGCTTTGCGAGAAAGCACCCCTGCAACTTCCGGCGCAATGGTTGTAACCCCTGGCACAGTGGCAGCTTTACTCTTATGGGAAACTTTATCTGTGACTATTGGATCATGAGTTGCTTCATTAGCACATGGAGCACCCTTCAAAATTTCTAATTCAGTGGTCGATCCATTCACGAGAGGAACTCCCTCTGTAACCTCTGGCTTGGCAGCATCACTCATAAGAGCAAATTTACATTTAACTTCCTGTCTAGTAGCAGAATCATTTACAACGAAAGGTACAGGCTTGACTGCAGGCTCAGCACCAGCTTCACTAACAAGAGTAGCACCTCTTGCAACTTCTGGTTTTATTGCAGCTTCACTAACCCCAGAAGCGCCCTTGAGCTCGCAGCCCCAGAAGCTTTATTTACATTGCATCCATGATCAGTCTTGCATTTCTTAACTGCAATCATATTGGTGGAACACCATAAAGAACACAAATTTGTTCATTAGCAGTTGCCATGGTGTAAACCCCACAAACCCAGATGATACTTAGAAGGTAAAGACATTGCAAACCTTCCGGAGCAGTCAGCTGTTGAGCTTGGTGGACGCGCCCATCGCCCCTGACATCGGATTCCGGCACCCGGCCGGCAATGTGCCCTTGTGCTTGATAGCGTCCGGGCCCTCCTGCGATTCCACCAGACACCCCCCACTGTTACAACCCCCGCGCGAAAGCAAAACAGCCTCCTTCATGGAGGAGCGGCCCGAATAATGCAGCGATTGGGAACGGGGGAGAGGAGGGGGGATCGGCTTACCTGCGGGGCGGAGCGGCTGAGGTCGCAGAAGGCGCAGCAGTCGTCGGCGGCGGCGGCGTGGACGCCATGACGCGGCGGCGGCGGCGGCGAGGAGGAGGCAGCGGTGGCGCCGCCCGTAGAGGAGGAGGAGAGGAGGCGCGCGGCGTAGCGGCGGATGCGCATGGTGCTGGCCCGCC
Organism: Cenchrus purpureus; assembly: GCA_022644695.1. Classification (NCBI taxonomy): domain Eukaryota; kingdom Viridiplantae; phylum Streptophyta; class Magnoliopsida; order Poales; family Poaceae; genus Cenchrus; species Cenchrus purpureus. The sequence goes on along the minus strand of CP053458.1, from coordinate 26,316,867 downwards.
GCGCCGCAGGGGGGGAGGACGGCGGAGACGGTGGTCGGTGGTGGCACGGTGGGGTAGGGAAGGCAGGCGCACGCGGGAGCGGACGCCGCGCGGAGGGGTTGGGAATTTCGGCCGGGAGCTCTCGCCTCCTGGCCCTGTGCTGTGCGTGTGCCTGTGGGGAATTTTCTGGTAGCTAGGTGGCGTCGTGTGGCTTTCGCCTCCTTCTCTTTTGCTGCTGGGCGCTCGCCTGCTGCGTTCCCCTGTCTTCTGCATCTTTCCAGCTTGTCGATTTAATCACCAGTCAGCGGTATTTTTCATTCACAATAAATCAACATCAATCATATGTCCAATCAATCTATAGTATTTTTTCTTTCTCAACGAATCAGCACCGACCAACTCCAACTATCGCCAACCAACTGAACAAGTTGTGTGTTGTGTTTAGTGTTAGGGCTTTCCTTTCTCGATAATTCACTTTGGTGTAGCAAATAAGTGAAAAAATGTCACTAATCCTGAAACAACTTACCTCTTTTTTATGAGAAAAAAAATAGCAAGGCTGGTGCTTTTTGTTTGGGCAGTAGGACTCAACCCAAATATTGTCGTCACAATATAACCTATAAGAACAGGAACATAATATGTTGCATGTATGAATAAGCATTGCAAACAATGTATATGGCGAGTTGACAATCAAATAAGAGAGCTCGCGCCTCCTAATTAAAACTTATCTTCCTTTTTTTTTGGCTATAGTGGGAGAGGGCAATATGTTCTACTCAAAGTGTAGGTCGCTTTATTTTTTTTAATTTTATAGACATTATTGTTATTATGCATGTAGGCATAAAGTATATTTATATGCATAAAAATATATGCATCTAGAAATACTAAAACGACCTACAATTTAAACACATGGAATAGCTATTAAACTAGTGTGTAAGAAAAATTATAATGATGGACGGCCATATTAAACTATGATTCACAACCGAACACCTCTTTCTATCCAAACTGGTTGTCCCGACCTTTATGGAAATCTTAACCATTATGTCTTTTTTTTAGGAAAACATGGTAGGTGCTCTACCTTTTCATTATAGAAGAAGCAGCAAATCGTATAGTTTTTTACAAAACCGGAAGGACCAGGCACAAGGGTACTGCTATGAGCTATTTATACAACAGATGGGAATTTGCACACCCGTATCTACTCGACAGTTCGGTTAGCTGCTCTGTATGCAACCATTATGGGGGTGTTTGGCATGGCTCCAACTCTGAGTGGAGCTGCTCCACTCCAAAACTCTAGGTGGAGCCAGCTCTAAGTAGAGTTGGAGTTGCAAAATTGATGTGTTTGGCTACCGGCTCCACAAACTCATCCAGCTGCGCAGCCAAGTTCCGCCAGCCTAGCAACGGCCCAACCCAACCATCTCGGCCCACACACACCCCCTCCTCCCTGTGACACTGGTAGGCCCGCATCGTCATCTCCCTCTCCTACCTCCCGCTGCAGGGAGACTCGATTCGAGCAGCAGCTGCGGCCTGCGGGGGCCGGCGAGCTCGTGGTGCGGTCGGGGCGACGGACCATTGCGCCTGACCATGGGCCAGGGGGCGCCGCCGCACCCACCTAACCGGTAGCACCGACCGTGCGCCCGAGGCTTGGAGCGGCTGCAACCAACTAGGGCAGCGCGGCGGATTCCCAAGAGGCATCGCGCGGGGTAGAGCTAGGTCGTCGGCGGGAGTGAGGAGCTCCTAGGCGGGCCGGGTTCCGGCAGGTGGAGGGAGGCCGACGGCCGTGACGAATCTTTGGGAAGGAGAGAGGAAGGGGAATTGAAGAGGAGGCAGATCTGATAGGCAGCTGACTTTGGGGCGGCGTTTCTGGTGGCGGCGAGAAACAGGGCGGCGGGATCCTTGGGGAGCGACGGAGGTTGGGTGACGGCCGCGGGAGGTGTGTCGCGCCGTCGCGGGGTGGGGAGAAAGAACAGAACGAAACGTTTTTTTCCACTTAAGAGTGGCATTGGTGGGTAATTACCCACCAACTCCACAGTAGGTTCATCTTGATGTGTTTTGGAGCAAGAAAGAGGTGCTCAAAACTCCACCCTCATTGCACTACTGACTCCATGGAGTTGGCAACTCCATGGAGTTTTGGAGTTGGGTGTTTGGCTGAAAAGTTCTGGAGTTGTTGGAGTTCGGCTCTGGAGTCATGCCAAACACCCCCTATGTCTTGGAGTTGGAGTATATGGATCACAAATTGATTCAAAGATGAGCACTGCAAATTAAGTTTATATTCATGAACTCGCCATGGCTATTCATCATGCGAAAAAGCTAGTTACTTTCCCTCCATAGAACAATGGCTAAGTCGGGGGCGAAGCTAGAAACAAATGGCACCGATGCTAGTCACGGGGAGCAGGAACGACCTAGCGTTCCTCGTTCAGGAACGCCGTTAGGGGGCGGGAACAGCGAACGTTCGCTCCTACAGTGTAAAATTGCATCCAAAATGCCGTTCCTCGTTCCTCAATCCGTCGTTCCGGGAACAGCGGTGACTATGCACCGATGTAGTCGACGTTGCATGTTGGGGTCATCAACTACATCAATGAACAATAGATTTACAAAATTTTATCGACCCAATGCTATAGGGCAGCTTTGCCCCTCAGCTTAAGAGCACAAGAGCCCCCTTAAAACAACCTTAATAAAACCAGATGTAGGGAGAAAAAACTAAAAAATTGACCTCCAACAATCCTGATGCTGTACTTCCTCTCTTCTCTTCAAGGACCTCCAGGAACCCATTTCTGAGTTTCTGACAAAGCTAACGAGGATTCAAGGGCAGCTTTTATTCTCAGCTACATTCAACGCCGGTTTGATAAGAATTCTATCCTTTCTAATGCAATGGCCCAGGATTTCAGGCTTGTGGACAAATGGATAAACGGAGTTCATGACAGTAATGGTATTATTAGCTCCTGGTTCTCTGTAATGATGTTTGCAGTGCTTACCGGAACACAACACTTTCGATATTGTATTTTGAATTGTGAGAGATAAGGGAACACAACACCAGGATTCATGGTTCCTGTGTAAACTGAAGCATATTGTGTACTAGGCATATGGGGAAACCGTTTTGACAAATGACAGTTGGTCAAAAACTGGATTGTTACTTTTATTCTCTTTTTCTGCTTATATTAAGATTTCGTATCATGTATGAAATGATTTCTAAGTAGCTTGATTTTACCAAGTTGTTTTTTAATCAGATTTGCATCTGCAGATAAGCTGAATCTTAATGTTTTTCCAGGATAGATTCAACATCAGTTTCTAGAATAAGACATGCAAATGCAGATAGTCATTCTGACATCGACAGGTCCAGAAAGGCTGAGTAGAAAAGGCGAAAGCACAAAAAGGTTGGTGTTTCATACTTTGTGATTTATTTAGAGTTTTATACTTTGTGATTTATAGAGTGATGAAGATTATTACAGAGAAAAAGAAAGGGATACACGGAGGAAATAAGATAAATAAAAATATGCTAATTGACAGCCTAGAGTACATGATCACTTGTTCAGTCGTAAAGATCGTTCGGCGTCGGCGTTGCTCGCCGGAGCAGACTCCGCCGCTGGGGCTGCTTGGGAAGCGGAACTCGCTGCCGAATCCCCGCGATCGATGCAGCGTCTGCGCAACGCTCGGTACTTGCGGACGTCGGCGCCGCCACGCCCTCCGCGAACCTCATCGATTCCTCAAAGTGGACGGCCTTGATCCGCGCTGCCTCGCCCCTCGCGCCCACCGCCATGTCATCCGGCCTCTCCTTCGCCGCCTCCCGCCGATCTCCTCGATGTCTCGCGATGGCGATTGCACGCCCGCAAATTCGATGATGTTTGCGCGGCCTCAAGCCCGCCGTGAACTCGGCGAGCGCCGAGGTCGACGCCCCCGGGCGACGGGAGTTCCCGAGGCACGCTTTAAAGATTCGGAGCCGCAACGCCCGTCCGGCAATGGATGTAGATGAGCTGGTCGAGACGGCCGGGCGGAGCAGCGCCGGTCGATGATGTCCGGCCGCAGGGCGCTGGCGACGAACACCGCCTTCTTGGGCGTTGATGCCGCCCATCTCCGTGAGCATCCGTTGAGGACCTCGCCCTCGCGCCGCCGGCGCCGCCACGCCGCCGCCTTCGAAGGCCGCGACGAGTCGAGCTCGTCGAAGAAGAGGACGACGGCGCGGATCGGGCGCGCTTTGTCGAAGATCTCGCGACGTTGGCTCGCCTCGCCGAACCACTTGGTCACAGCCGGCCCTTGACGCCGATGAAGTTGGCTCGCACTCGCTGGCGATCGCTTTGGCCAGCAGCTGTTTGCCGCACCGGAGGCGTAGAAGAGCACGCCTTGACGGGACATGCCGAACTTCGGTAATCGCACGGTCTCCCCTCGCAGTTCCCCGCTGACGCCTCGAGGCCGCCAATGTCCGCCACCGACGCTGGGCACCTCGACCATGGTCTCACGCAGCCGACGGGTTGGTGCCGGCGAGGGCGCCTCTTGAGGTGGTCGCTGGTGATGGCCATCGAGTTAAGAATCTCCGCCAATTGTCTCGCCCTCGAGGTCGATCACGCCCATCTTTTCCCCGATGCACCGCAGGCAGCTCGGCGGCAGCGCGCGTGCCAGTCGGGCGCCCGACGAGCTGCAGGTGTCCTGGCGACGACCGTGTCGACGCCCCGCGAGCTTCATATTCACGGTGTGGACGCGCAGCACCTCGAGGCGGCCGACCTCATCCGGAACACCGATGTCGATCTCACGGCCGAACTCGCCGAACCGCCTTAAGAGGGGTCGATGTTAGCGGTTGGCGCAGGCGCCATGACGATGGCGACGCGCGCGCCTTGAGTCCGTCCATGAGCGTCGAGCTGGAGACTATGCGCCTCTCGACCGCCGTGGGTCTTGTCCGGTTGGCGCGATGGAGTCGATCTCGTCGATGAAGACGATGGACGGGGCGTTCTTCTCGGCCTCCTCGAACGCCTTCCTGAGGTTGCTCTCGCTCTCGCCGGCCAGCTTGGACATGATCTCGGGCCCGTTTATGCGTAAGAAGAAGGCCCTGTCGTCGCCACCGCACGGCGATCAAGGTCTTGCCGAGGGCGGGCCGTGAGAAGGATTCCTTGGGTGGCTTGACCGATCGACTTGAAGAGTCTGCGGGTGGCGAAGTGGCAGCTCGACCGACTCCACGATCTGCGCCACGCTTGCGCATCCCGCCGACGTCATCGTAGCCGACGTCGTCGAGCCTCTCCTCGTCCTCGCGCTTGACGGGCTCGCCCTCGAAGAAGATCTCCGTGTCTGGGGCGACGATGCAGTACTCGACGCCGGCAGGCCGGATGTCGAAGACCTTGAACTCGACGCTCCTCATGCCGCCGCGCACGAGGAAGAGGTCGCCTGCGGACGGGGCGATACGCGTCGGCGAAGTAGGGCTTGAGGTAGGCCTCAAGAGGTTCCTCACGCCTCGACGGTGTCGTCGAGGGGAGATGGGACCGCCTCCCGTACGGGCGTCGTGGCACTGGTGCACGGACACGACGTCGGCGAGGCGCACCCGGAGGTTGGAGCGGACCACCTTGTTGATCCTGATCTTGTTCTCGCCGCACTGCTCGTCCGGCATGGCGATGCAGACCGTGTCGCGGCGGCGCTTCCCCTTGAGCAGCACGATGTCGCCTTTAAAGATGGAGAGCTCCTCCATGGTTGCGGGGTGGATATTGCAGACGGAGTTTTCGTCGGTGGTGGCCTCCTCCACCACCAGACGGTGCGCGGCTCTCTTCTTCGTGGAGGTGGGACAGGACGACGCGGCGGCTGCGTCGTCGGCCATCTTGGGAGCGGCTCCTCTTCGGAGACAGGGATTCCTCAGAGGTTTGCTGCGCGGGTTTGGGTTTTGGTGCAGATCAGATCGCCGGGAAGACTTCGCGTTTGGTGATGGTGTGGAGAAGACCGCGGGGTCGGCCTCCTTTTATCGCGGCTGGTCCTCCTGCTGCGTTTGCCAAGCCGGACTCGGACGGGAAGGAACTCCGATGCCGATCAGGAGAGAGATCGATCGATCCGTCGGAGTCAGCTTTGTTTGGTGGGAAGCGATCAAGCGGGCTCGGTTTTGTTTTGTTTTTGTGGTCTTGTTGTCGAAAAGAAATAATAACGGCCCAGAACAGTTATACAGCCCACAGTGTGCTGGGCCCGTGCAGAAGCAAGGTTTGCCAGACCCGCAAACGCAACCTGTTTTCGAAATTTACGCGCAACAGCAGTCTCTCTCTCCCTGTTTATCTGGCGCGAAAGCACTACAGGCTGCCGGAGATGGCGCGAAGCAGTCGAACTGCACTGTTGACTTCACTCTCATCGATGGCGAAGCTTGGCATCTGGCGTATTATCAGCCACCCCTCAGCAGTATTTTTCTCTTGAAATGAATTAGTTGAAGTCAACAACCGATCCGTAATCTTTTCTGCCGAATAAATCGATCAAGTACCGTCCAAACAGATGACAACTCAAATCCAGCGTCTCTTCTCATGAGGCAACGTTTTTTTTTTGACAACTCATGAGGCAACGTTGTTCCTCGGACTGAACAGAATAGTGAAATCAATCGGATATGATATGATGTGTGTATGACTATTGAATCCCATAACAATACCTCCAGAAATCAGAGATACGAATTGCTCGAATCTGAATGCTCATAATGCTCGCACCAACATGACTCATCAGCAAAATTTAGCATGCCCAGACTGTACCATGATGAGAAATTGGAATTCAGCGTGTAGAGAAACTGTACCAGGATAAGAAATAGGAGCTGATGAACATAAATGCAAGCCAGATAAGATATTTATATTACTACTAAAAGATGGTTTTTCCCGAATGCAACCTGAGATGGAGAATACATCAAAGCATATGCCAAGATTATTTCCTTCACAAGGTGTACATGTTGAACAAAGTATGCATATGTACTCCTACCCATCAAAGCATACACAGACCAAAGATTTCTTTCTTTTTTTTTTTGAAATAAAACAGACCAAAGATTGAACAATTCATATTGGTAAAGCATCATGTTAATTGTGAAAAATCTGGATAACTGCATGCATGGTGGGAAAAAAATATAGTCTGATAATGCAAATAATACCAGATTGACTCGTTAGGAGACTAGGATATGAGAGGTTATTTCAGAGAAGAAGGCCAACACAAGCATATTCTTAGATAAATAGAAACTTGTGTAATCAGATGGAGTACATTGTCTTGGAAGAAACAATTTCATCATACATTCATACCCTAGAGACTCAAGCAATTAAGCTAACAAAACCTCAAGAACTCCAGAATAAAAACACTGAGAGACCCAAATGTTATAGCATCCTGGAGCATACTCCCTCCATCCTTATTTATTTGACGTCCAGTAGTTCACATTTGAACTAGCCGGCGTCAAATAAACAAAAACAGAGGTAGTAATTGACAGAAAATCTTTGTACTGATACAACAGTTTTTAACCTTTGACAAAGGGTACCAGCATATTACAATTGACTAAGCCGATTTATCATTGCTTTGAATATCCACCTGTCCTTTTTTTGAAACTAAATATCCACCCGTCCTCAATGCAGAACATTGCCAGTCCATTTAACAAGCAGAATATCAACGGTAACCTTATGCTCTTAACCTGGTCCTCACCCCAAGGACTTCACCATAATCTCCTCCACCCATCACGCTCTTCTTTTTCTTCTTCCTCTCCTCAATCTTATCCTTCTTGCTCTTAATGCCTATACTTGCTTCTTCCATCTCACTTTCAAAGTCCCGCTTGCCCTTCTTCTCTCTACCCTTCTTGCCAACCTTCTGCTCATCATCAACAGGAATGACAAAACTCTTCCTCCTCTTTTTCTTGATCTCTGCCTGGACTTCTTCCTGCATCACAACATCCTCAATCTGCTCCTTCCTGTTCCTCTTCCTCTTGGCACTCTCCTCATTGGCAACCCCCGCTCCATCATTGGCATCAGCATACCTTAATGCTTCTTGTCAATCTTCTTACCCAGAGTCTCCACTTCTGCAGCATCAATGACCTCCCAGAACCAAGTTCCCCCTCCAATCTCGCTACAGGCACCTCAATCTTCATACCCAACTCTGGCACAACCTGGTAAATTGGCAGCGCAACTGAATCCATAGCCTTCAGATGCAGTGCTCTTACGTTGGCCCACTTCTTCAGCACCTTTTCCACAGCCCCATCCACCGCAGCCATCACATTCTCCACGATCTCCTCTTCCTTCATGTCCAACCTCCCCACCTTGATTCCCGAGCAGGCCCCTGACCGCAGGTACAGAAAAGCGGAGCCCAGCGCCTTGCGGACCTGCTCCGGCCACCCGACGCGGGTGAAATCGACTCCGATCGGAGCCTCTCTTGGTGGAATAGAAAGCCTTCCGAGAACGCGCGGCAGCAGGGAGGATGGCGCGGTCGGCAATGAAGAGGTCGTAGGAGGCCGCGAGGCGGCGCCGCGACTCGTACGGGTGGTAGTCCGTGCGGAGCGTGGAGAGCGGGATGACCTCGGAGACGGGGAGGGGGTGGAGCGACTTGGACGCATCGAGGAGGTCGGAGGCGGGCGGGGACCGCGAGTTGGGGCGGTCGTCAGAGATGAAGCAGACGGAGGCGCCGTCGTGCGCGACAAGGGGTGCGGTAGCGGGAGCAGCCGTGGCCTGGTCGTGGGCGAGGCGGGGACGCGGCGGAGGGAGAGCTGGAGGACGACGAGGTCGTCGCGCTCGTCGGCGAGGAGGTTCGGGGGTCCCTCCGCGGCGCGCTTCTTCATCCACTTGGTCAGGGATGCGACGGCGCCGGCCACCGTCTCGCGGGGCACCGGGTGGCAGCTGCGGCGGCGGCGGCGGCATGGTGGCGGCGAGAAGTGAGAAAAGATGTTTAGGGCTTTGATGACGCGTGATGGGAAGTGGGCCCTTCAAAACGCTGCCCAGGATTGATCAAGCAAATGCTAACAACTACATTTGGGCCAAATTGGACTTCCGCCGCAAAAAAGTCTTCATGAGGCCCATGAACTCGGAAGGCTGAGCCCACACAGATGCTTCTCGTCGCCTCCTCCCTCCGATTTTTTTTATTTTTCTGCTCTGATTTTCGAAAAATAAATGGACGAACCAAAAATTTCGACAAATATACATCTGCCGCCAAACCTCACGGCGGCAGGAGTTCCTGCCGCCATGGGGCACGGCGTTAGGAGTGGCCCCAACGGTCGGCTCTACTGCCAGGGGGGGGATTCACTGCCGTAGGGCGCACGGGAATCCTGTGGCCCACTTGCTGTCGAGCCTAGCACCTGCCTCACGGCGGCAGGGTCCTGGCGCCATGGGGTTTGGCGGCAGCGTCACCCCTATAAAAGGGGGCGACCGCCACCGGCCCCCTCCCTCCCTCCTCTAAACCTTCGGCTTTCAACCCTTCGGAGCACTTCTGACTGAGGTATGTTTCTAAATTTAGTCTAATGTAGTTAGTATAGTTAGTTAGTTTAGTTAACTTAGTTTAGTTTAGAAATTTAGTTTAGTTTAGAAATTTAGTTTAGTTAACTTAGGTTAGTTAAATTTAGTTTAGAAATTTAGTTTAGTTAACTTAGTTTAGTTTAGTTTTGAAATTTAGTTTAGTTAACTTAGGTTAGTTAAATTGATATAAAATTCGTAGAAAATTATTTAAATTGATTAAATTGATATAAAATTCGTAGAAAATTATTTAAATTCACATAATTTGTTTAAATTGGTTTAAAACTTCTAGGACATGATTATAATTCACATAATTAGATTAAATTGATATAAAATTCGTAGAAATAGTTTAAATTCACATAATTTGTTTAAATTGGTTTTAAACTTGTAGGAAATGATTATAATTCACATAATTAGATGTAAAATTGTAGAAAATGGTTTAATTCACATAATACGTTTCAATTCATTTAAATTTCCTAGAAGATGGTTATAATTCACATAATTAGATTAAATTGATATAAAATTAGTAGAAAATGGGGAAATTCACATAATTCGTTTCAATTCATTTAAAAGTCCTAGAAAATGGTTATAATTCACATAATTAGATTAAATTGAAATAAAAGAGAAAATGGTTTATATTCACAAAATTTGTTTTAATTAGTATAATTGAATAATTGATTCAATTATGGCACCACGTCGCATACGATTTGTTCTCGACGTTCGCCCGGCAACATCGTTCTTGGACGACCCCTGCACGTTGATGCCGATACACCGGTGTGGATTCAATCACGTAATTCATATTTATTATTTATTTGTTTCTTTACATAATTACGTTAACTAAATTAATATTTTTCGGGCTCTGTGACCGCAGACTTCTCCTTTGGCGGTTGGTCGAGGGACAGCTCTATGAGGTTCCCGGGCGGGCATTGCGCAGTTCGGCTCTGACGCCGCCGATCGCCGCGTTCATGGGCCCGGTGGCGACCCGAGACACACACGTTCCACTTCCCGTCGGCGAGATGGCCTTTCGATGCGGAGGGCCGCGATGTTGGGAGGACTACCGTGTCTTTGGCGAGGTGATGGGCCGATCGACATCCCCGCTGACGTGGCACGACTTCCTTGCCTTTCGGTTCGCGAACGTTCCTCGAACGATCGCGCCAGCGCCGTCGTGCTCTTCGCCGACACCCACGGGCCCACACGGACTTGGATCCGTAGTTCGAGACGTGATTCTAACTCTTATTTTCAACGTTTGTATGCATTTTAAATGAATATGACGATGGACCTTTATGTGTGTGCGTGACTACATGGCGGACGATGCAAGCGACCGACGTCGAACGGGTTTTGGAGGTCTACACCGCCTGCGCTGTTCGGGTGGGTCTTTCTGAGTCGGGGAGACTGATGTCGCGACCGCTCCCACAGGCTCGGTGGATCGCCGACGCACCCTCGGCGGATGCCCCGGATCGGTGAGGCGCTGCTCGCCTACCACATGGTGTTCGGCGATGTCGAGGCCGGCAGTAGGGAGGGGATCCTCTTGGGGTGCCCTCTCCTGCTGCAGATGTGGATCCTGGCGGTTCGACATCGGTCGGCCCAAACCTCCTCGAGTACCGGCCATTGCTCAAGACACACCAAATGGACCTCCCCACCATGGGTTCTCGTGGTGCCTCCAAGGTAATGGCATCCCTTATCGCTTTTTTCACGTTATGAGTTCTTTAGTTCGATTCACTTAACTTTTAGCACATTTGTGGTGAGTAGAAAGAAGGCATACAAGGATTTCGTTGGTCAGATCGACCGGATGGTCGATGCCCAGGTCCGGTGGATGCCGTACGCTCCTGCCATGGTCGCCGCGCACCAGGGGCTCTCGTCCTGTGCTCCGAGACCGTGTACCGGATGACGAGACGATCGGTCTTCGACGTCCTACGTCGAGGAGTACGCCATCCACCGGGTGATGAGGCGATTCGGCCTCTTCCAGAGGCGCCGATACCGCGCGCCACGTTTGCCGCCTACAGCGCACATGTGAGCTATCATTTGCCAGTTATAATTATTTTCCGTTACAAATATTCAGTTACCAATAATTTTATGTTTCATCTATGCTAGGTGGACTCGGGCGTCCGCGCTGCATCGTCGCCAAAGCACCGCCACCACACCAGCGGCGGCCGGTAGCGACCTTCGATGGTACCTCCCGAGGACGCGGACGCGGGTGACGATGTGCGCACCCGCCACCGCCACCGTCCCGCCACGACAGATCCTCGCCGGACGCGACGCATCTGCGATGGCCGAGACTGCATCACCGACACGCGGTAAAGCTACGACATCGCAAACATATTACATTCATATGACTTTTCATTATAACATGTATTTCTAATTTTCGAGCGACGACATGCTTGCCGAGATCGTGCGGCTTGCATCGCCAGGGAGCAAGATGCTTTACGGGGGCCTCGCGCACCGAGCACGCACGACAGATCGATCGTCGCCGCTGCCGCCATGAGGTACTCCGTCGTGAACTATGCCGGGGTCAGAGATTCCTTTCCTTCCGCGCCACCCGGCGTCCGCCCTCGAGCTCCGCCTCGGCGGCAGCCGCAGAGCGCCTTCCACCTTGCGGCGGCTTCTCGGCTCCGGCCAAGACAAAGAAGCAGCGCAGGGCCGCGACACCTTCGCTGCTCGTTGTTCCTTGCTGTAGGTACTTTCGGACCTTATTTTCAAGTAATGCACGTAATTATTGTGTGTTTGTGGTTATACTATGCTCTTTAGGCAGCGGCACCTAGGCGCCGATCTTTCGCGGGAGGTTTCGAGACCATGCAAGCCTTTCGATTTCTTGGCGATATTCCTTCCTCGTCCACGTCCCACTCCGCCTATGTTCCACTTCGCCGACGCGACCACCGAGGGACCGGTGGATCGATCGATGGAGTTCGGCGGCGTTCTCACGACCTGGATGCCCGCGGCGGTAGGAGTTTGGCTCCACGATTGACACATGCAGCGGTTGGGACTCATCCGAAACCTGACCACAGGCGAGGCGACCCGGCGGCGGCGGCGAGGCCCGGGCGGAGCCGTGAGCGACGACGGCGGAGGGACACCGATCTGCGCAGCTCGTCGCTAGGATCATGGTGGTCGGGGCACGACCCTGGACGTCTGACCAAGGCACCACACCGGTCAAGCGCTAGAGTCAGTCGGTCAAGAGGCACGCAGCGCATTTAGATGTAGTACTACTTTTACCATGATTTTGTATAAACTATTTGCATCTACTTGTTGATTATGATATTTCCTTGTGATTATGCTTACACTTATCGGTTTGTTGTTTTTAAGAAGGTTAAAAGTGTTTTAAAATAAAAAATAAAAGCGACCGCCGCCAGAGGGCTCGCCGCATCCACGGGCGGCAGGGACTTAACGCCGCGGGCACGACGGCAGACGCTAATACTGCGCGACACGGCGGAGGTTCGGCAGATGTATATTTCTCGAAATTTTGGTTCGTCCATTTATTTTTCGAAAATCAAAGACAAAAAATATAAAAATTCCTCCTCCTCACGGGTAGCAACCAGCAAGTACCGAGCGCGAGTGGCGGCGACGGCCGACGGCGTCGAGGCGTGGCGGGCGGCTTCGGCGTCGCGCATCAGCCCTCGCGCTCAGCCCAAGCGTGGGCCTGACAGCGCGGGAGTCTCTCGAAGTTGGACGAGCTGCGTCGTCCCCTGCGTGCGGAGTCCCTACTGCCTCGCCGCCGCATTCTCACGGGCCACAGGCGCTGCCGTGAGGTGTTGTTCTGTTCTCAGTTTCTCGAAGATTCGTAGATTAGGCTTCTTCCCAGTTTGGGATCGATTTGAAATAGAAAAAAATTATTGCTGATTTGTGGAATACCAATTTCATATAAAGCCTCGAACTAATTGTATTGAGCATGCATGCCTAATTTTGAATTTGTTATATGAGTGACGATTGTTTTTCCTTCGATTCATAATGCAAGCATATCTTACAGCATACTATTTGATTCTTACTTATTTGCTAGAGTACAGCCTACTAGTTTTCTTGGATCCGCAGCCTGATGCATTTGTATGCCCTGCTCTCTTGCAACTCATTTGAAATTTAGTCCAATCTCCATGGTTGGTTTAACATTTTAACACTATTATTTAAATGCATATACAGAGCCTCATGCATCCGGTGATGGTTTTGTGTTATTGCAACTTGCAGAGTACAGTACGAAATACATGTATGGGATATTCATTTTTACCCTATATATTGAATATTTATGGTTTGACCTGTGTTTCGATATTTTCGGTAACGTACGGAAATATTATGTGTATTAAATGGGTAAATATGGTATTCACTGATACAAAACTGAAGTTTCAGTCTACAAATTCTGTATGCTGCACTTACCAGCTATACTGTCCTTGCCAAATGCACTATATGAATGGCACACATGCTACTACAATAGTTGACTTGTGTCTTCGCTGTATTGTTGCAGTGTTAAGCATTGGCCCCACGATTGCTAGAGTTCTTTATTCTCGGAAGCCTTTGTTCTTGACTATTCCTGACCCAAACCCTAACTTTTTTGGCAAATGAGTGCTGGTAAGGAGTACTGATCCAGGGTTGACCTCTAAGCTTGATTACTGTCTAACATTTATTTATTTATTGTGAATTTATTAGGTATCTGTTACAAGGTTTTAGAGCTACAATTTCTAAGTTGCAGGATTATATTAATACGAAGATCATGTGAATTGTCACAGGTGGTGCTTTTGGTGGAAATAGGGGCGTGAGACCTGTACCTCCTGAGAAAGGTGTATTCCCATTGGATCACTTACATGAGTGTGACTTGGTAAGGCTGCAGACTTTCTTCATCTATTACCACTGCCATTGTATATTTGTATGCTTATTGTATGAGTTGTGACTGATCAAACAGGAGAAGAAAGACTATCTTGCCTGCCTGAAAACTACAGGATTTCAGTCTGAAAAATGTCGGCAGTTCTCAAAGAAGTATCTGGAATGTCGGATGGAGAGGTTACTATCCTTACTTATTGTCTTTATGCTAATCTTCGAGGTGTAAAAGTTATCATGATCTGGGTAGATAACTTCGTTTTTTTGCATATATCAATGATTTTGATTTCCTAAACCTAGTTTTGTGCTTAGCATGCATATTCTGTAAAATTAATGTCCCAAGGAAGGCATGCAGCATATAAACCTAGTTTCTGTATAGTCGCCCTATTGGTTGGAATCAATTATCTGTCCTGCGCACATAAATGTTCATTTTTTTCTTTTTTAACAAAACATTTTAATAAGATTGTGAAATATGTTCTCTTTTGGGCAGTTATGCAATCTATATCATGTTGTGATCCATTTTCAGTTGTTGAGTAAAAATAATTGCTATGCCTACATTAGCCTACGACAGCTAGTTTGGCCTCCCAGCATGTTGTTCAACACATGTCTGGTGTGCACACCATATCGGGGTCAATGTTTGGCAATCGAGTGAAGCAACCTGTATGCCAACCACAATGGGCAGTAACTCAGGACACTTTTTTTTGCAGTAGTTATTATTTTAAGATAGGACAGTTCACTTTTTAACTTGCAAATTTGTACTGGCACTGGGGTGAGCTGTTACCAACTTTGATCTCAGAAGTTCAGCATCTGAGTTCATAACAAGGTGCAGTTTGCACTAAAATGTTTGCATTTTTGCTTCTTTTTTCTATTTGCCGCCGCTATTTCTGAGAAGATTTCAGATCATTGTTTCTATGTGTGTTATTATAATTTATGAATTTTGTAATGTTTCTCAGAAACTTGATGGCAAAGCAAGATATGTCAGAGCTTGGGTTCAGAAATGTGGAAGAAGTGGACATAACTCCTAACGAGAACGACAAACTGGAGAGTCCTAATGAGCCAAAGGAGAAAAAATAGATGCCTGATTTGATGTAGCTTTTGTATGCTTCTGACGCAAGTTCTTCATCCAGTAGACTGTTGAGATATGTAAAAACAAAGAAGGGTATAATAAAATTTTAGGAACCAATACTGAAACTTATCTATTTGCTGCTTTGATGTTCCTAAGAAGAAGATATTATGTTACCCATGTATGATTAAGGGCTGAAGATTGTATTAAACATACATTTTTTTAATACAGCTTTTGCCTTTCTTCCAATCAACTACTCGAATGCCTTTTTCCCTATGTATAGGAAAAACCAGATTATAGCATGTTCGTAAAATCTTTGGTAAATTGCATCGATGTTCACTAAACTTGTTTACTGGTGTCACATGGGGCCTTAATTATTAATTTGCAGTTAACCATGTAAAGGAGCATAATTTTCTGCTCAAATTATCCAGACATATCCATATATGAGCTCCTGAACAAGATGCTGGTTTCAATGTCGCATGAGCAAAATAGTCCCTTTCTTTCAGCATTGACTCAAGACATCCGTGTCCTTCCAGATTTTGATGGAAATCGGTAAGAAATAACATTACACATTTACTGCTTAATGTTTAGCAAGAATGTTGGTTATCTTCGGTCTCCGCATATTTTCTGTGGGACATAAGACACATTATGATCACGGAACATAGTTCTTTCTTTGTGTCTGACGTTAACTCAACGAACTGCTTATTCTTTGATGTCTACTGTTTCTTTTTGTCTCCAATTGGTGAAAACTCATTGGATCACATTTACTGTTGTACAATGCACTGACCAAATTGCAGTGAGACATTTTTCTTCTTGATAAGTCTACTAGCTAGATGTCTGATTAACAATATGACAACAGAATACAATCAGTGAGGTTGCAAGCAGCATCATTTATTTGTGAGACTAAATATCATGCCAGAATGGTGGCGTATAATACAATTCGCTTGGCTCATGTTATTTGTTCTTTCCCTCGTGGACATAACAGTATTCTCTATATTTTGGTTACAATTTACTATTCACCAAGTGGCACACTTCCAATGTATTTGGCTTGAATGCAAACTACTATGTCTCCCATGGCTAATCCAAAATCCAAAGGGGTGATTTTTGGCTTACACTCGATACAAGTGAGAAGCATTTGGCTCTTCTGTACCTAGCAACAATTTCAGGGCATTGCTTATTGTGGAGCACTGTAATGCTCATGGACACAAGGTACTTATTTTCTAGTGTTTCAATGATTGGGATATCATTGGGGTCAAATGCTGCACCCCATTAACTTGGCATCATTTATGAGTAACCGTATAATAAGGAGCCTTGCTTAGACATCGATGTCAATTTGAAGATCTCTCTGGAGGTGTGCTTACTGCATTCAGAACTTCAGCACTGAGTTGTGTACATATAACATCTATATATCTATATATGAGCAAATTCGTTTGTAAAATTTCTTATATTCTTTTATCAACTTCAGAGAATGGTAAAAGCTCCTGTGTTGATTATGATTGTCAGGTCTACACTAAGCCATTCAGCATGCTTCCATTTTCAGCAGTGGAGAAGCCAGGCAACCTGGATGTATATGTTTGCTACATTCTTCAGTTCCTTGAAAGTTCACAGAGAACAAACTCTGAAAGGGAACATCAGTTACCACCTTAATCATATCTCATTAAAATTTATCTCTCTGAAAGACCCTGTCCACAAGCTTTACCAAGCACACATCTTGTTCCCATGCTGGGGAGCAGTTGCTCTGTTGCTGAGAGACTACCATTCCCGGGTTCAGCAGCAGCCTGAATCTTCTTCATGATGATGAATTAGAGGGACACCGCTCACGACAGCGATAACAAAATCAGAGTTCTGGGAATCCCGGTTGATGGGGGATTGGGTTGCTGATTTATACAGTACAAAATTGTTGAAGAATTTGGCAAATTGTTGAAAGCAGTTTACGCTTTTTCATAGGACCACAAAAATTAGAGGATGAGCTGGTTGCCGAGTGAAAGGTCTTCTCATGTACACGGATGTATGATGTGTTCTCACTTGTTGACTACTTGTTATACCCACATGGCTTGGTTCAGTAAGTTGGTTCCATATATTGTATCAACTATGACATGTTAATAGTGGAGCTCCCAATTATGATTTGCCTATAGCCAAATGTTGTGGACATCGAGTGGGGCAGAGAGCCTTACCCGAACCATGCGACCATTGATTCAAGAACAATTAGAATATTTTTACCTTTTACCTGTGTATGTACTACTTTTCTAAAGATTTATTGTTTAGGGCATTTCGATCTTTTAATGATCTTGCACCATGGAAGCTCATTCTTTTCACTTTATTAACCCGACATTGAATCATCTAGGAACTTATTGTTTTGCCCGTAGCAACAACGCACGCGCACGGGCATATATCTAGTTGCAATGGTAAAACGAAGGAAACAGTACACTGAAACAATCAGCGCACAGCGTAAACAACAATGTAGAACGCAACAGCATCAAAGATTATTCCGAAAACAAATGGTACACATAGAAGAGCTGGTAGATTATTCAGCATCAGCAACACTAAGAACCACTTAAAACTGACACACATTTAGCAACATCACACGGATAGATCAGACGACACAGCATGACAAATATCTTAGCCACACACACACCCCTTCAAACATCGCCTAAACCAGGATGGTTTCTTCCTCGGGAGACGAAACATCCTCTTCCTGCCATTGTTGAGGTGCTCGACCCGCATCACGGCGTACCCTTCTCGTCAGACTGCCTCAGGATGTCCACGAACACATCCTCGATCTCGTTGCACATGGCTTCAAGGGCTTTGGTACATATCCCAGGGGACGAGGCAGGCGCCTTCACAACGCAACGCGTCCGCAGGCGTCGGATGAAATCTTCGTCGTCCACCCTCTCGATCCCCGAGGAGATCACCACTGGCTCCGGACGGTTCTTCAACCACCCCAACGGCGGCATGGGCTTGGGCTTGCCCATCTCGGCCTTCTCCGGCGCCATCATCGTCTCCACCATGGTCCTTCTCTCCCTCCCTCCCTCCTCTCGCTGTCGAACCCTAGAAGTCGCGGCGGGCTGCGGTTGTGTTGTTCCGGGGAAGGAACGAGGGACCCTGGATATATATATATAGTCCGGCAACCGATACCGGGTCCCTTCGCGGCTCGGACTCTCCCTGATGCGGATGCGGATGCGGAACCGCATCGGCAATTGGGCCAGTTGGGAGAGGAAACCTAGTTGGGACAAGTGGGCCGGCGAGCCCATCAGCCCAACTCGGCGCGGACACGGGCTTTGCTTCTGGCGTGTGAGTCCGAACGAAATTGTGACGCTGCAGGTGGGGTCGGTCGGTCGGTCCCTTCTCCCTCTTTCCCATCACGGCCGGCCACGAACCCGATGGGGTTATTTGGTTCCAGACCATTACTATTTTGCAGAGTTGAAGAAACGCCATTACTATTTGCGTATTTTGAAATTTGCCATTGCAATTCTTGACTTCCCTCAAATATGCCACGGAATATGTATGCAGATGACTTGGGCCTGTCGGTGAGACCAGGATGATCCGCAAGCGACCCAAGCGGTTGTAGGTCGCCTGGAAGTTGGACGTGAAGGCCTGAGATAGGTCGGCCCACGACGTGATGCTGCCTGCCGGGAGGTTGTTGAGCCAGAGTGACGGTGCGTCGCCCATCACCAGCGGGAAGTAGGCCGCCATGTGGCCGAAGTTGCCGCCCGCCGCCTTGATGGCGACGTAGTAGGTCGACCGGATGTTGGGGCCGAGCGGTCGTACGGATATTCGGCTTGAAATTGTCGGGGTAGGCCACCGACCTAAGGCGAGGGACCAACGCAGGGAAAACAGTGATGGCCATGTCGTCGGCGGCAGCTCCGGCTTGAGCACCGCCTCTACTTTGCGCAGGGGCCACGATCCGGGATCCGGCCGGCGATCCGATTCGAATAGGGCCCTGTGCCGTAGTCCACCGTCGACCGCACGTCGCTGTTCTCGACGTCATGGCGGTCGCGCTCCTCGCGCTCCATGATGCGATGGACGGCACCGAGGTCCGTACTCGCGGTCGTACTCCGCACGACGTCGCAGCTCCCGCTCTTCGCGCTCGCGGTGGCGCTGGTCGATGTAGCCACGCGCCGCGCCACGTCTCTTTCGAGGTTGGCGCGAGGTCGCCATCTTTTGCGCCGTTCGCCCGAGGCTGGTCGGGGTTGTGCTGATCAACCTCTTCCTGGATGGGGGAAGGTTGCTGTGCGCAGGTCGATTAGATCGACTGCGCGAATGCCGGCTTGACGTCGACGCAGCGGACTTTGCTGCTGCACTCTTCTCCTCCACCAAGGCCGTGGCGACCCGAAGGTAAGCCATGGCTGCGTCAGCCTCGGGTGAGGGGTTAGCTTGCTGGAGACGTGCCATAGCGGCGCCCAGGTTGGCCTGAGGACTATTGAACGTCGGCAGCCCTGCTTCCTCGAACTCGAGATGAAGGTCCCGGGCGCAGGGAGGTACCGCGTGGCGTTGCTCTTCTGCCCGTCGCTGGGCGCGGTTGGCATTGCCCTGGATCCGACGTGCTTCCTGAGTCTGGCCGCGCGGACGTGGTGGTTCGTTCGCCGACACCACCAGGACCCGCCGCAGGATGGAGCTCTGATCGTTGTGGGCGACGTGGATCCGGACCTTTTGGAACTTACCACTGCCTGAAGACGTGGGAGCCCGCGTGGTACGGGGAGCAGTACGCTCCTGGTCGATCTTCTTCCGCAGCCAGCAACCACGGAGGGTGTGTCGCGCGCCCTTGTGGTAGGTGCACGGTACATCAAGCGGATCGCGGTGAGCGCGGAGCTCGGGCTTGAGGTCGCCAGATGGCCACCGCCCGCATTGATCCGAGGACTTGGTCGCCTGGCGGGCGTAGACGTCGCTGGATAGTCGCAGACCGAAAGGGAAGGTCTTGCGGCGTGACGGAACCTACGTTGAGCGCTGGGCTCTTTCGCAGATCTGAGGGTCTCCTCCATCATGTCGATGACGCACTCCATTCCCTGAACAATGTCATAGGGTTTGGACGGGTGGGTCTTCGACGCCAGATCGGAAATAAGGGCGGCGACGGGTGTCGCCGGGGTCTTCACAGCGGTCGCCGGAGTGGTCGCGCGCCCGATTGAGGTCGCCGTGAAGGAACCGGGCAGATCTCCACGGGGTTGGCGAGGATGTCCGCCATGCTCGCCGGAAAAACAACACCAGATTGGGCCACCATGTCGGCCGAGTTCCGATCACCCCTACCGGGCGCGCTAACCGCCGTGGGTGAGACCTGGACAGATCCGCAAGGGGGCGACCTAGGCGGTTGTAGGTTAATGGAGGATCGGGAACTAAGAGCGAGGTGGTAGTTCGCAAGGAACTCGAATCTGGCGAGAATGGCGAGGACACAAGGGTTTAGATTGGTTCAGCCTCCGAGAGTAAAACCCTACGTCCAGGTGTGGAATTATGCGTGAATGAGTCCTCGAATGGAGCTCTAGGCCGCCTTATATGGTCAACGGACTAGGGCTTCCATTCGAGGCTCTGGTGGACCCTCATTCTACATAAATTAGGAAGGTCATCTTCCGTGATTACAGGGTGAATCCCGCGATCTGCGGACCTACTGGCGGCGTCGAGCCGCGACCTGGGGGAAAGTCTTGCGCCACAAGCCCGGTGGATCCTCCGGGATCTGGATAAGGTCTTCTGGAGTCTTCCAAGGTCGCCGGGGTTGTGGATAAGGTCTCCGGGCCCACTTGCAGGTCGGTGGGGCTTCTGACAGGTCGGGTCCACTTGACAGGGACCTTTGGGACCCTGGTCGGTGGGGACCCATGGGTACCCATGTCTCTCAGGCCCAGCTGCAGGTGTATACGAAGATGTACATCTCATTGTATGTGTGCTCTCCTCTCAATGACATATGGGCCCCACTTGTCAACATCTTCTTCCTCCCCTCAATCTTCTCATCTCCCTTCCTCCTCCTCTTCTCATGCTTGCAGTGGAGGGGAGCGGGTCCAGCGACCGGAGCTAATAATCACCATGTTGGTGAGGAACTCATTGCTATAGGTTTAATTTGCATGATTACAATAAATAGCTTAGACTCCACCTTATGTGTTACACTAGTAATATTAGGAGGTCATTTTTAGAGAATAATCACCATGTTGGTGAGGAACTCATTGCTATAGGTTTAATTTGCATGACTACAATAAATACCTTAGACTCCACTTTATGTGTTACACTAGTAATATTAGGAGGTCATTTTTAGAGAATAATCACCATGTTGGTGTTATTCATGTTTTACACCATGTGTTATGATTATGCAAAAATAGTTAAGGCAAGATGATTCTTGCAACAAAATGTTAATTTACTAAGGTAAATTTGTGTTGTTACATAAGTAAAACAATAAATGTAAGATTATTCTTACAAAATTAAAGTATAGCACATTTTAATTCCTGTAGTTATAGTTGACTTGACAGTCACACTCAAAATTGTCCATTTATATGAAATTTGGTTACACAGTTTGAAGGTAGCCATCATAAAGATGTAAACCTATCAGTGATGAGCTATAGATGCCTAAAAGCACGGTGGTCTCAGGGCAAATAAATTCTTAGATAAGAACTTATCGCAGTCGGCGCCTAGGTCGCATCAACTTATGTTATTCATTCAAAAAACATAGGTATATGCCTTAATTTTTAATTTTACTATATGTTCTATTGGATGTAGAAATTTGATTAAGTATTAATCATGCAAATAAAAATAAATTGCATATGTATGAATTATTCTAACACGCAGATCATAAAGATGCACAATTACTACGGTAACGTTAGCATCCAAATTACATAAGTGCAAATACCGGAGGATACATATCAAAATGTGCACTTTTGATGGCCTGCGGGTTGAATCCGACTTGTTGGCCGGTTGCGGGTGTAGCAGAGGCCCGCGATAGCAGCCGGCCGACGGCCGACCTTGTCGGCCTGTGGGCCGACTTTGGCCTGGGATCGGCCCGCGGTGTGTTGACCTGTGGCAGCCCAGGCAGGCCCAATCTGGCGCAGCCCGTATAAGAGAGGGTGAGGGGTGTCCCCCCCAGGAACCGCCGCCGCCGCCGCCGCCGCCGCCTATGTAGTGTCGTCGCCGCCGTCGGTGGTTTGGCCGGCCGGCCTGATGGCCGGCGTCGATCTATACCACCAACAGCCGCAGATCCATTGCCTCTCCCCTTTTCCTTCTTCTTCGCAGTGCCTGCCGCCTCCAGTTTGCCGGTTTGCACCGGCCACTGGCCGTTGGCCGGTCGTCAGGCATCGAAGGAGAGCCCCAGCGAGGCGGGGCTCCATGTGCCGCGGCGGATGTCGAGGCGCCGGTCGACGGCCGCGACGCGGCCGACAGGGCTTGGTCTGGCGAGAGCTGCCGAGTTCGTCGAGGAAGATGCAGACGGAGGTCCGCCGGCGGCGTTGAAGAACGGCGGTGCGCCGCGACGAGCCGCCATTGTACCGGCCATAAAGCTCGGGTGTGCTGCAGTTGAGGGCCCGATGAGGCCGGAGGTGCTGATGGTGTTGATGGAGGAGCTGGTCTGAGGACCGAAGCCGGCGATGCCGGTCGCCGCCTACGTGCCGCCGGCGAGCATCGACATGTGGCAGCCATGGATGGTCCAGGCCGCTGGCCTGGGCTCTACAGTGAAGCGTGGAGGGGGCTCTGCCGATGATGCGGTCAGCGACCCCAACCAGTGAAGTCCCGACGTTCATGGCAATGAAGTTTGGTAACTGCGGCCTCTAAATCGACGACTACGACGTTCATGAGGACCTTGCTGTTGAAGCCTTTGTCTTTTGTTCCACGCCGAGACGTGGCATTAATCAGGTAATGCATCTTGATTAATGAAAAAAATTCATTCTCGATCTCTCAGTTGTTTGATAAACTCCATCAATGGAGTTTGTTTGATTGGAAGGCAAAAGAATGCGTCTGTTGACACTTTTCACACCTTCTATATTGCAGAATGCCGGCCCGGCATCCAACTTAACTTGCAGGAATGCCGCTGGTGAAAAAGTCGAAGAACTTTCATGGATTGTCCAGGCTGCTGGCCTGGGTTCTGCATTGGAGTATGGTAGGGATTCCGGCGGTGAGGCGTCTAATGACTCCCATCCATCCAGAGGAGCCTCGATGCCGTTGGCCACCATGGAAAAACGACCACATCGTCCATGGCGTCCTGCAGGACTACGGTATGTTACCCAGTCATGGAGACGAAGGACAAGAAGTCACGGGATCAATTGTTACCCAGAACTTGAGACACGGTAGCCTTTCTTCTTCCTTGTGCCAGGATGACGATGAGGCCTACTAGTCTTTGTTTCTTCTCGTGCGTTCAGAGGAGAGCATGTGCTAATAACGTGTTGAAGAATGAAAACTTGAAATGAAATGAGAAGGGAGAGGATGAATTCCTTAATTGATTGAGACCATCCGCACCGGCTCCTTCATCCGGTTCCTGGAGGAGGAAAATGAAGTAAAACGCTACAGCGGATGATCGAAAACCGACGGAAAAGCGCGAACCTCCTGCCTCCTTCATATTCCGAGTGATGCCGGGCCAACGCTAGCCTGCGCGGCCCCACCACGTGCCGCTGCTCCCAACGACCTCGCGTGGTCGCGCCCGTGCTCGAAAGCCGGAGCTCCCGCGCCACCGCCGTCGTGCCCTCCTTGCCTCGCCGTCATGGCTCACGCCTCCGCAGATGCCAGCCGCGCACTCCTCCGCGAGCGCCGCGTCCGTGATGGAAGTCAGCGGGAGGAGAGCGCCGAGCCGAGGGCCCCTGCTTCACCGAGCCGGGCCGCCGGGAGTGAGGAGGCCGCCGGAGGAGGAAGAGGTGGGCGCGGCGGTCGCCTACTAGTTGTCGCCGAAGGAAGGGAGGCGGAGGTCGCCTCGCCGCCTGCCGCCGCCATAGCCGCCGGAGCTCGTCGCCGTCGCCCGCCTTCCCACCCGGCCGTGAGTCCTCGAGGCGTCAGCGCTGTGGACCCGGCCGCCGCCCGTCCGCCGGCGCCCGCCCCGCCTCGATTCGCGAGGAGAGGCCGGCGAGCGCCGAGGAGGTTCGCAGCGCGAGGCCGGGCCGGAGCTCCTGCCGTCGCCCATTGCAGCTTGCGAGAGGCCGCGCCGAAGCTCGATCCGGCCACGCGATCTCCGCCCGTCGCCATCATCGCCCGCCGCACCTCGGAGAGGCCTCTCGCCGCGCGCCCTTCCTCCGCTCTGAGGCCACGACGCCGCCCGGCGGCCGGACGCCATGGTCCTAGTCCCGAGCTCTCGCGCCCGTGAAGCCTTGAGGCTATCGCGCCGCCAAGACGCGCTCGTACATGCCTGTGTCTCGACCGCCACCACCGTCGGTGTGGAGCCATCCCGCCGTCCGCCGAAACAACGCGGTCTTCCTCAAATCCACCCGAGCTCCATTGATTGATGGCATATTAATATTAGAGCCCGCTGTTCATCCGCATCCTCCAATCGAATCGGAGTTTGCAAGAGAGAGATCTGAGACCCATTAAGCGGAATGGCGGTCGTCTTGAGGAGAGCCGTGGCGCAGCTTTGTCGGCGGCGTCGTCATGCCGCGCGTTCGGCCTCCGGCGGTTCATGCGAGTAGCTGCTTGCGCCGTCTTGCGCCGACCGCATGCCCTGGCCGGCCGGATCTGGACCTCGGTGTCGGCGTCACGTTCCGCGGATCAACCTCGACGGCCTCGTCACGCCCGCGCGCCGCCACGGCGAGCCTCGGCGGAAGGTCCAGCGCCACGCAGATGGGCGAGTAGCGAGGAGAAGCAAAGAGAGAGAAGGGGTTGGGTGGGTGGGGAGGCTGGGGTGTTAAAATAAGATGAGAGACTGGCATGTGGGTCCGTGTGCGAGTAGTTGGGATAAAGGAGAGATATAAAGGATGACGAGTGTGGGAGAAAGTTATATAAGGGAGAGAATATCGATGACCAGGCAGGAATATTCCGTTTTGAAGGAGAAGATAAAGGATGGCGAGTGTGGATGGTCTGAGAGGGATCTACACCCTCCGGTTCCATATTAGAAATCGTTTAGGACAGCGAAACGGTCACCAAAGTATAACTTTGACTTCTCTTTTCTATAAAAATCTTTATTGAAAAGTTATATATGTATATTCTTATGAAAGTAATTTTCAAGACAAATCTATTTATATGATTTTCACATTTTCAAAATCAACGACTTAAAAGTTATTCATGATTTATATTCCTAATGTTTAACTCAAACCTTATCAAAACGACTTCTAATAGGGAACCGGAGGGAGTATGTACATTTATACAAAAGATGGTACCTGTTGGGAAAGACGGTTCCCACTTCCCAGACAGACACCCCTTCGGGTGGCAGATAACTAACAAAGTAATTAACTGCAAAGTCAAATCTACAGTCGCGCGCTCAGTCCGCACCTATCGATCGATCTTGGACCGCGCAAAGAAACTCTCCAGCGACCACCGAACTTGCTACACGTGGGTGGGTCCCAGTAACAACCTTTCAACTCCGCGCCACACAAGGTCACAATGACGAGCGGCGGTCGAGTTTTTTTCTCTGTTTTCCATTTTCTTTTTGTTTTTTGTAATTTTGAAAATGTATTCTGCCCTAAAAAATATGCATATAACTTTTCGTAAGTAACAAAAATTACATGACTAATTTTTTCTGTGCATATATTTTTTCTCTTTTTCGCAAATAGTGCATATAACTTTTCCTACTTTCACAAGTTGTGCATATAACTTTTTCTACTTTCACAAGTTGTGCATATAACTTTCCTACTTTCATAAGTTGTGCATATAAGTTTTTCTATTTTCACAAGTTGTGCATATAACTTTTTTTTTCACAAGTTATGCATATGAGCTTTTCTTTTCCACAAGTCATATCTACAAAATATTTTTGATTACATCTGCCCAATTTTTGCCTTCAAAATTGTATGAACAACTTTTTTGAACAAAATTATGTATACAATTTGTCACGTAGGTTTGTGATACAAATATGTTATTTAACAATTTTCAGTTATACAGATGGTGCACCAATGTTTTTATGTGAATTTATGTACGCAAATTATATATGGAACAACAGAATTGAAAAAAGTATCGGGGACCATTCAAAAAAAATTTACGAACTCGCTTGCCCCCGCGTCGCCCCTAAGGCGACAAAGGAACCTCCGCATTGCGCTGCGCCTCGCTCATCACCGCTTGGTCCCCGTTCCTCTCATCCCCGTCTAGTAGATTGAGTTCTTAGGTTTAGAGTTTGTTCGCCGTCGATGTTTGGCGGTGGAACTAGGGTTTGCCGGAGGAGCACGACTCTTTTGCGGCTTGGTTATCCTAGTGGCGTCGACGATGCGGAAGCGTCGGTGTTACAGAGGAATGATTTCTCTCGGCTTCTTCCGTTCTCCGATGGCGATCTACTCCGACGCGTCAGCAGAGCCCGAGAGCTGTTCAGAGTCCGGCCGACGATCTTCGCCTTCTTCAAAGCGATGATGTTGCTGACCCTTTTAATCTCAAGGAAGATGATCTGTGGTGGAAATCTGAGTTGTGCTCGGGTTGCCGGTGGCGGAATCGAAGGCGGTGTCGTGGGTGCCGGAGTTGACCGATGCGCCTGGGAGGCAGTGTACTCGGCGGATTTGCCTAGAAGTAAGCCCTCCTCTACGGCCTCCATCTTGTGGAGTTTGGCTCTGACCCGATTGGAAGCGGTTTCGGCGTCGGTGACGAACTGAACCCTGAGGGCTTCGAGGAAGATGAACAGGAGTATCTTTGTAATTTTTCCTTTCCTTTTTCTTTTAGATTCAATTTGTAATATTGCCGGTGTAATGTAATCAATACATTTTTCTTAAAAAAAGTACGGGGGACCGGTTGTTTTGGTGGATCATGCATGTGTGGGTGAAATAAAGTAGTACTCCCTCCGTCTCTCAGTATAAACATTCCTAGGATTCAAATTTTGTGTCAAAATATAAACATTTCTAGAGATAAAACAAAAATAAATGGGTTGGTGGATAGTGTAAAATGAGAGGTATAGAGGTTATTTCCTCCTACGGTTGTCTCTTGAGTTTGAACTCTTGGAATGCTATCGAGGGACGGAGGGAGTAAAAATCATAGCCAGCTCAGAGCTCACGTCTGGGCGGAGAATCGAGACGCGCTGCGGACAGCTGTTCAGCGATGGTTGCTGGTTGGGACAATGGGACCGTGACGTGGGGACCGTGACGTGGCGTGCGTGGGTGACCGCGGAAGTGTGCTGTCGGAATTTTAAAAAATAATAATAAGTGTGCTGTCGGAAACCGGTCGCTCGTTCCCCGCTGGCGCGCGCGCTTAGGTCACTCGACTGTCGACTGTACTATAGAGTCTAAATGTATTTATTATCTTCATATTTATTACATTTTGTTAATGTGGTACTTATGTGGCAGTATATTTATGGAGGAGAGAGAAAGAAAAATCAAGACTCCAAATCTATGATAACTTCGAGGTAATAAATAGTTTTAGACTCTATGTAGAGTCTGCACTGTGGGTGCCTTTATTAGCAATACCCGTAAGTAACCTAATTAATTACAGTAATTGATCACTAATGATCGCGTTTCACAACACCATCTTCGGTTCTCTGAGCTAGCGCGCAAGGGTGTGCCCCATCTGCTAGTCCTGTCAAAGACTGACGCAATCACCCGACGATGAACAACGTGTGGACTTATTCCGGAAACGACTTTGTCAAAGCCCTCCCAAAGACTTTTTTTTATAAACCGCGCAAGATGGTACGTGTTTCATTGATATAAAAGAAAAAAGTACACGACTGATCCTGAGAGATCATAGACAGGAAATGAAAAGAAAAAAAAACACAAACTCGCACGGTTAGATTGAGACATCAACACGGGTTACCGCTCGGTTATAAATACAAACCACTTGGAGAGGCGCATCAACACGACCAAGCACTACTCACAGACGACGACAAAAGAGACAAGACAGACCGTGACTTCCACCTAACCACCGCACTCTTGCTTGTATCGAAACCGGTAAAGTGATCCACCACGGAACCAGAGAGGCAGACACCATCACACCAAGAGGGTCACCGCTGCGGGACCACGCGCCCGATCTTCTGCGCCCGCCGGCGCGGCGTGAAGAACACCGAGTCCAGAGGCGCTGTGACAACCCGCCCAGAAAAATACCGTACTAACGCCTAAACCAGTCCACTTTGGTCATTAGACGGTAATAAAGTATCATCCCGTCGTTAGTTGCCGGGTCAAGCCCGGTGAAATCACTTACATAGCAACAAAGGATCGACAAATATGTATTAAAACTCACGCGAAGGCGAGTCCAGAGTACAACATATGATTAAAATCCAAATCTGCCCCGAAGTGTTTAATTACAAACCGAAGTACTTGACATGATAACGAGGTTCAGAGTTCGAAAAACAACGGAAATTAACTAGGCGGTACGATGAGCATCACAGGAGGCCTGCCATGATGCCTTCACTCGTCGTCCTGCACCCACTCCAACTCCCAGCCAGGCGGGATCTCTCCAGGCCACACATCACTAAAGGCATTACCTGAAAACAACAAAATTATAGCAAGGCTGAGTATACTAATACTCAGCAAGTCTTACCCGTCGGTGACAACTACATCACCAAACTCTAGACATAAGAGGCTTTTTGGCCAGTGGGGTTCTTTTGCTGAAAAGTAACAAAGAGTATATCCTTACTTTCAAGATTTTAGCTCAGATTCTAGTTGATTACTCTTTTCTACATGAGCAAGCTATTGCAAGCATAAGTTGTGCAATTCAATTAATCAAACATAAATATTCACGGAGTTCCATCATTAGGGATATCATGGCGCTTGGATAAGTAGTCTCGTGATAACGGTGAGAGGGACAACCGATTGATTTAAACCTTGCAAGGTAGACCTAAACACACGGTAGGGTGCCCTCACATTAGACAACCACCAGGCGGTTCCCAAAAATCCTCGGTTCAGGATAAAAGATCACAGTCTTTGGTACAGACTATCTGGCATACCCAAGGCACCGAATCACACATGCACCACCGGTAGCTAGCCGTGGACGCATCCCAAGATTAGTGATGGTAAAATCCCTTACCGCCTCATTAAGGTACTAGACTTACCGGTCCCATTCCCGACAAGTGCTTAGTACTTTTAAACACTTAACCCACGAAAGCCATTGGACCACCAGAAATTTTCTTTCAAGTCTTGATACATTTTGGTGCTTCCGGGGTGAATAGAGAATTTGGAAAGATGAGCCTCGTCAAATATTTCCTTCTTAATTTCCTGGTCAGCAGGAATCACAAGACGTTTCCCAAACCATACCACATCCTTTGAATCCCTCTGGAAACAAGTGTACTTGGGGTCTCCTTCCGCTAATTTTTGCTTTATTAGCTGTACGCCCTCATCATTGCGTTGAGCAGTGACAATTCTGTCATAAAGATTAGATTATGCAGCTATGGCATATAGATTTCCTTGCTCTACCACTTCCAAA
This sequence comes from Cenchrus purpureus, assembly GCA_022644695.1. Lineage (NCBI taxonomy): Eukaryota > Viridiplantae > Streptophyta > Magnoliopsida > Poales > Poaceae > Cenchrus > Cenchrus purpureus. The sequence goes on along the minus strand of CP053458.1, from coordinate 26,287,215 downwards.
TGAAGCTTCCTCACGTCTTCACATAAGGTGTCACTATACGGCTCCACCTCTAGATGGTTGCAGTGAACTTTGCGGCTAAGAGCATCCGCAACAACATTGGCTTTTTCGGGGTGATAGTGCACTTCTAGATCATAATCCTTAATTAGCTTGAGCCATCTCCTTTGTCTCATGTTTAGGTCTGATTGAGTGAAGATATATTTGAGACTCTTGTGATCGGTGAAGATATTGCAACGATTGCCCATCAGATAGTGTCTCCATATCTTGAGAGCATGAACAACCACTGCTAGCTCTAGATCATGAGTGGGATAATTTATCTCATGGGGTCGAAGTGCCCGTGAGGCATAGGCAATGACTTGACCCTCTTGCATAAGAACACAATCGAGACCGGCTCGACGACATTACGAAAACTTCAAAGGGTTCGAATTATCCGGTTGTACTAGCACTGGGGCTGAAGTTAAGTGTTGCCGCAACGTGTGGAAAGCTTTCTCACATGCTTCACTCCACACGAATTTTACCCTTTTCTTGAGCAGTTCGGTCATAGGTTTGGCGATCCCGAGAAGTCCGGATGAATCGGCGATAATAACCCGCTGCACTAAAATCGCGAATTTGGTGTACGGACTTGGGTGGTTTCCAATCCATCACCTCTTGTACTTTGCTAGGATCTACAGATATGCCAACTTTGGAAATAGTGTGCCCCAAGAATTTCACACTATCCAACCAGAATTCACATTTGGAGAATTTAGCATAGAGTTTGTGATCTCTCAAACGCTGTAGAACAATTCGAAGATGTTCGGCATGTTCCTGCTCATTTTTGGAATAGATTAGAATGGCATCGATAAAGACCACTACGAACTTGTCAAGCTCCGTCATGAATACGGAGTTCATGAGATACATGAAATAGGCGGGGGCATTGGTGAGACCAAAAGACATCACCAGATACTCGTAGAGACCATATCGGGTGGAGAAAGCGCTTTGGGAATGTCACAAGGTCGAATTTTGATTTGATGATAACCGCATCAAGATCGATCTTGAGAAAACCTTGACTCCACCAATTGATCAAAAAGAACATCAATGCGGGAAGATGATATTTGTTTTGATGGTCACCGCTTGAGAGAGGTCCGTAGTCAACACATAACCTCAAACTACCATCTTTCTTTTGACAAAGAGTGCGGGCAACCCTGTGGAGAAGAACTTGGGCGAATGTAGCCCTTATCTAGCAATTCTTGGAGTTGATTTTCGATTCGATTAGCTCTTTGGGAGGCATACGGTAAGGTCATTTGGAAATAGGTGCAGTGCCCGGTTGGAGTTCAATCACAAACTCAACATCCCGATCTGGTGGCATACCAGACAATTCATCGGGAAAGACATCAGGATACTCACAGACTATTGGAATTTCTTCAAGATGAGAGGTAATGGTCACATAGGCACAAAGGTCTGCACCGTCCTTAAAAGGTGGGCAAGGGTGGTGTGTCCGATGGTAGGTGAATTGATCGCTACAACTCTACCCGAGATATCTAGAACCACCTTATGTCGGGTCATCCAATCCATACCCAAGATAACATCCATACCCTCCAAACCTATGGCGATAAGGTGTGTCGGAAAGGTTTTACTACCCAATCCCAACTGTACTCCACGGATTAAGGTACTAGAAGAGATTTTTCCACCCGGAGTGACAATTTTATAGGCCGAATTAGTGTGAGATCCCATCAAACCCAATCTGCCTACTAACTTCTCACTTATGAAACTGTGGGTAGCTCCAGAATCAAACAATATATCTTAATGGGAGTGTCATTGACAGAGAATGTACCCGTAAGCACTGAAGCTCCCTCTGGAATGTCACTCATGGTGGTGAAGTTCAGTTTACCCTGACGGACTTGCACCATCGGCTTCTTAGCTGGATTGACCGGCTTGGTCCCGGAACTTTGATTCTGCTGGTTGGGCTTAATCTGCTTGGGCTTTGGGCAGTCACTTATATAATTCCCATGCTGTCCACAATTGTAACAACGATTCACCGGTGTTGCGTGTGCGTTAGGCTTGGAAGCTTCTTTGGTGTTATGAACTGAAGTTCCTCAAGGTTTGCTCTGTGAGGGCTTCATCGTTCAGCGTCCAGTTGAAGATAGCTGGGACGAGTTAGGAACATTCTTCTTCACAAAGCGAAACTTTTTGTTAGTCCCGCGCCCAAGCAAAGCCACTGCCTCTTCTTGTCTCTCGGCCTTTTCATAGCATCCTCTTGGGATATAGCCTTGCTCACCAACTCATGGAAGTTGTTGGGCTCTATCAAGTTCAGCCGTTCATACAACTCACCGTCAAGACCATCACGGAACCTCTCCATCTTCTTTGCATCGGTATCCTCATGATGCCCACCATACTGGCAAAGGCTATTGAATTTCTGTGCATAGTGATACACAGTGTTAGATCCCTGCCTGAGGGCCAACAATTCCCTCATCTTCCTATCCATAAGTCCCTTAGGAATGTGATGACTTTTGAAAGCTTGCTTGAATTCATTCCAAGTGACAGCATGCCCTGCCTGCTACATAGTCTTGAAATGTTCCCACCACATCAAGGCCTCACCTCGAAGTTGTAAGGCGGCGAAGTTGGCCTTGTTTTCCTCCGAGCATGGTAGCACAAAGGCAGAGAACTTGGCCTCAATGGCCTTAATCCACGCCCCTCGACTTCAAGGGGTCTTCCGCCTTAGTGAAGGTCGGGGGCTTCATCCCGATGAACTGAGCGTAGGTGGTGACATGATTCGGCCCCTCATGATTTGCCCCATGTGGTAGCCTTTGGTTCAGCTGTTGGGCTATCTGTTGCTGCGTCTGTAGGATCTGGCGCAGCACCTCGGTCTGAGTGGCCATGAATGCCTCCGACGGCGTCATGGGCGGTGGCGGTGGTAGTTCACCACTGCCCGACGCTCCAAAACCATTGGGAGAGCTGCGCGTAGGTCCCACCATCTGAAAATGTGAGCCTTTATTAGACACATAGCCATAGTCTTGCTTAGAAAGAAATGACAGTGTAAAACATGTATCACAAAAGCTCATTCATGCAAGTTTCCCAAAATTTGCAGCAACACGGTCATAAGAAGATCTCATATCCAACAGCTCAGTCACTGAAAATTTTTCACTTTCTGGTCGATAGGTGTAGGATTTCATGCGCTTCAATGTTGGTATTCAACTCCGCAGTGAAATTCCAAGTTCGCATGCCCGAAGAATCCGATGTGCGAAACTCTGCCTAGCTGCCCTGGCAGCAGGCTGAAATTCACCGAAATTTCCGTAACTCTCAGTACCCTCATGCAAAAATGCTGAAAATTGTTGAGCACGGTCATCACAATATTTCGCACAACTTTGGTATTCAACACATGAGAAGATTCCGATGTTCAATCGCTTGAAAATTTTCATTTCCAATGCTCTGTCTAGCTGTTTGGACAGCAGTCAGATCTGGATTAAAAATTGCATAACTCTCAGTAGGAAAATGCACAAATGCTGAATTTTAGCGAGCGCGATCATCATAAAATTCTGAACAAGTTTGGTATTCAACACAGGACTCGGATCCGACCACAAATAGCTTAAACATTTTCTTTACAACAAACACTGCAGGAATGGTGTTCAACCAAGCATTACATGTATGCCAAGTTTCTGGGATCACCAACGTACATCAGGGGTTACATTGCAGTCGTGCTGCACAAAAGAATACTCCTACGTTAGCCTACCACAAAAACCAACCAAAGCGGCTACAAACAGGAGTATGAGTCACCCTACTACAACACTACGGCAACCTAGTTGCCAACCGAGACGTCACTGGCGGCAGGTGAAGCGGGTGGGGTCGGTGGGGGTGGTCCCGCCTGACTCTCCTGGTCAAGACCGGACGGTCCTGCTGCTCCTCTGGAGGTGCCTCCACCGGTGGTGGGCTACAGAGCCACGATGGCTGCAGTGCGCTGCACCTCACCCCTCCGCCTTCCACCGCCTGCATATCGGCGATGTTCTGCGGCGTCAACCTCTACGCCTCCGTCCCACGTCCTCCTCGAAGGTGTGACTTGTGCCTCCGTGTCAAGGATCCTCTGCGGTGGTCGCCTCTCTCCGCCTCCACTGGAACCTCCTGGTACGAAGCCCGTTCTCTGCCGAGTCCGAAAGAGTGAAGCCCTGTTCGGTAAGCCGAAGATCGTGCCGGGCCAGCCGACTCCGGACGCTGGCTGATCACCAACCGGGTGGTGTTACGCAGCCCAGTGTGAACACGCGTCCGGCAACGTGTCGGCGTCGGCGTGACGTCCCAGGAACCGCAAGCGAAGCAACTCCCATGGGTGGTCCACGGTCCAGCCACGCTGGGTCGTCGCAGCTCACCGCCGAAGCAGACCAAACGGTGAAAGGGCCACCGCCGGGTTGTGGTCGCAGTCCGTCCGGCACCCATAGGGCAGCTGACTCGAGAGACTCCTGCCCACGAAAACCCCAGTACACGGAGCTCAAGTCGAACTAGTCAGGTGGTCTGGGTGAGGTGGCCCAGTGACGGTCACCCTGCAACGGGGCACGCCCAGGTGCTCGAACTCGATCGCCTCATAAGCGGGCGGAGTGGTGTGGCCGGCTGAGTGCCTCCACGCAAGGCGTGGAAAACCCTCCGGTGTAGCCCCATCGGCGGACCGTGCATCAGCGTTGTACTCGAAAAACACGAGGGCAGCCATCTGTACAAAAATGTAACGCATGTTAGAACTCAAAAAGAGAGCAACATGTCAAATGGTGCAAAATCTGGCAGCTGTGAATAAAAATTCATAGCTCAAAAACCAGAACCCCAAAAATTCTCAAATTTCACCAGCAACTCAGTAAGGTTTTTGTACACATTTTTGGTATTCAAAGATTGAGCTAGATCAATTAGGAACAAGGTCGAAAGATGCAATGTTCAGATTTCTGTCCTCAGAAAAACAGCATGACCTAGGTTCACTAAAAAGGGTATAATTTGAGATCTACAGAAGCTATGACCATGAATTTTTTTGCGAGCAAAAACTAGATTAGATATGGAGCAACTTTGGTATAGATCAACTAGTCCAAACATTTTTAGAACATGGTGCAAAAATTCAAGCTAGCAGCCATACAGATTTTTGGACAGCAACAACGTCCTAAACATGTGAGAGGCAAAGCTAGAACACAAGAACCGCACACTAGCAAAATTCTTCCTTAGAGAGCACACAATTCAGGTTTGGGTCCATTTTTTAAGTTGTTTTGATTTTTAACATAATGCAAGACGTCCTATTCGTCCTCACACGGCGATCAAGCCAAAAATCGAAGTTAGTGCCAGTGGCAAGGCTTTTATTCGCCTCTCCTTATAATAGCTAGTCGAGAACTATTCGACACTCGCTTAGCGACTAACGGAGCATTGTTAGTGTACCTACAGAAAAGAACCTTTCGTGCCAGCACGTCACGGAAGCGCCCACATACAGTACTGCTCACTATAGAAACGGTATCCATGCGTCAAGCCGTTGCATGGACAGCGTCCAACCTCGGACACTCTCCTTTTGAATGGAGTACATCCTTACCTCGCATATTCACAATGCGGAACGTCCACGTATGGCAAAACGTGGCGAGACACAGACGCGACGGTGGGTTCCCTTTGGATTAGGTCCCATCCATCCGTCACATGACTTACATGCGGTACCACCACGTATGGCAAAACGTGATGAGACACAGACGCGACGTGGGTTCCCATTAGAATAGGTCTCATCCATCCTCACGGGACTTTCTCGTGGCACCACCACGTATGGCAAAACGTGATGAACTAGTATGGTTGTATGTAGTAAGTTTCGACAAGAATAAAATGTCTTTGGAAGTTAGCAAAATAAACCATAGATTTGTAAGCCACCGAAGAACCCAAAATTCCCTCTAGGGCCTCTCGGTCTATCCATCCTTAACGGACCAACGTATTTTGCAAATCCAAACAATCTTGGCAAATTTTATTCAAAACCAGTGATTAAGGTTGTTAATTAAACTCGATGCATATAATCGCCTGGTACCTACCGTGACAACCCGCCCAGAAAATACCGTACTATCGCCTAAACCAATCCACTTTGGTCATTAGCGATAATAAAGTATCATCCGTCATAGTTGGTTCGGGTCGAGCCCGTGAAATCACTTACATAGCAACAAAGGATCGACAAATATGCATTAAAACTCACGCGAAGGCGAGTCCAGAGTACAACACATGATTAACATCCCAATCTGCCCCGAAGGGTTTAATTAAGGTGGAGCTAACTTTCCCGTAACACCAAACCTTTGTACACCTTTAGTTGGTGAAACCTTTAGGTATACATAATTACCAACTTCATATTGCCGTCTTTGTACCTCTATCGTGATAGCTCTTTTGCCTCATTTGAGCTAACTTCAAATTCTCTCTGATCACTTTCACCTTTTCTTCTGCGTCTTTGACTAAATCCGGACCAAAGAGTGTCCTTTCTTCGGCTTCTGACTAGTTCAAAGGGGTGCGGCATCTCCGGCCACAAAGGGCGTCAAACGGTGCCATCTTCAAACTGGCCTGATAACTGTTGTTGTAAGAGAATTCTGCCAAGGACAAACACTTGTCCCAACTCTTATCAAAATGCATGATGCTTGCCCGTAGCATGTCTTCCACAATTTGATTTACCCTTTCCGTCTCGACCATCGGCTTGGATGATAATGGAACTACGGATCAATTTGGTTCCTAAACATTCATGCAATTGCTCCTAGAAACGAGCTACAAATTGGGTACCTCGATCAGAAATTATGGTCTTTGGAATTCCATGCAATCGGACTATTTGGTCCATATAAATCTCCACATAGTCTTGCACTGAATAAGTGGTGTGAACTGCGATGAAGTGAGCAGTTTTGGTCAATCGGACCACTATAACCCAAATAGAATCCTTCTTTCTAGCAGTCAGAGGTAAACCCACAATAAAGTCCATACTTATGTCATCCCACTTCCACATAGGTATCGACAAGGGTTGGAGTACACCTGCCGATTTCAAATGGCTTGCTTTCATTCTATGACACGTATCACACTCTGACACATACTTTGCTATGTCGACTTTCATATTGGACCTTATGAAATCATTGAAGTATGTGGGCCAGTGGCTTATCGCATCCGACTGCCGGAGCGGTTCTCCGCAGTCCACAATGTGTTTCATGTGACCCAATTGAAGAAAGGTGTGCCTGTGCCTGAGACCGAGGTAATCACGGAAGCAAATGGCTGGATTGAGCCGGATTTCTCGCTCATCGAGCATCCTATGAGGGTTTTAGACCAAAAGGAAAGAAAGACCCGAAGACATACCTTAAAGATGTACAAGATACAATGGAGTCATCATACGGAAGAAGAAGCAACTTGGGAGACGGAACACTATCTCAACACCAAGTACCCGGGTTTTCTACAATCTCGAAACCATAAGTTTCCTTTTCCTACCTTGTTCTTTAGAATCGAATCTCGGGACGAGATTCCGCAAAGGGGTAGGCGTGGCCCCAGTTTTAATTAACACTAATGATTGGTCAAACTTGTTGACTTTGGTCAAATCATGGCCAACCTGGGTCATCACCTCGAAAACCTAGCCAACAATCACCCATGAGCACCTTAAGCAAGTCAACATCATCTACCATGGTCAAAACCCTAGTCAAAGTGGTCAAACTCCTTGATGTCCACCCCTTGTCCTAGAACTTTGGCCACGTTCTCCAATTTTTGTCTAAACACTCAAAATTCTGCCAATATAAAAGTTGTGCAGAATTTAGGGGGACACATTTCATCTTCGGGATGGCATTTCAAATTTTGAGAGGAAAACCTCCAAAAACTCGGTCAACGCAGAGTTTTGCCTTTTGACCGCGCCGAGAAAATGCCCATCTTGGCATTACGTTCCCAGCCAAACCAGTCCATGAAACCCCTGCCACCCTTTGCAAGAATTGTAGGTGGTTAGCTCCTCTACAACTTTGGTATCTACACTTTTTGAAGTTTCAATTGAAAATTTGGAGAAATTCGTGTTTGAAGATTGGTTGTTTAAAATACTTGGGCTGTCTTGGCGCCTGGACCAGGCTCTCACAGCTGACACAGCGCCCGCCATATCGTGGCCGATCGGGCCCCCCAGCCTGCTGTCGATCACGCGCCCGAGGCCGGCACCATCATTCGCCCGCGCCCGAGCAAGCTTGGGACGCGTTCCTCCACGCGCCGCGTCCGCCGCCATGGCGGACCCCGCCGTGCCGCCCGCGGCCAAGTGCTCAGGCGCCTAGCATGCCGCGCGCCTCCCCCTTAACTCGCCCTCTTACTTCGAGGCGAAGCTCACCCTTCTCCCCACGCGCCCGCCCGCTTATAAAAGCAGGCCCTTCCTTCCCCGCGCGCACACACACCTCCGCCAGTCCGCCATGACCGCCACCGCCGCGAGCTCAAGCTCCCACTAGCTCCCGTCGCCGGCCGACCCTTCGAACCGCTTCCCTAGGTCCCCGTAAAGCTTCCACAGCCGCCCGTTGACCCGCATTGCCTCGAGCCTCGTCGGAATTTGGGTGACCGCGGGTGCGCCGCCGCGGACTCGCCACCACCGCTCGCCGGAGCCGTCTCCGGTCAAGCCACCACCACCAATCGGCTCGGGGTAAGCTCAATCGAACCCCCGTGCTATTTGTTGCCCTGCTCCGGCTGTGCTTCGCCGCCGGCGAGCTCACCGCCGCCGGCAAGGGCATGGATGTGAAGTCCGGGGACGTATTTGTAAACCAGGGGCTTGGTTGTAATGATCTTCAACTTAGTTTTCTTGCAAGTTAGTCCAGCACATTAGAAAAATCATAGAAATTCGTAGAAAAATCAGAAAAATGCAAACCCAATTTTTTTTGTTTCAGTGATACTAGATCTACAACTTCTACAAGGCATGACTATACTTTTGACTTATAGATTTTGAATAAAAATTCAAACTCAGTTTGACACACATTTGTTGCAGTTCAAATTCTAGAGAAGCTATGGAGCTGAATTTTGGATATGTTTCTAGATATCTCATTTGTAGGCTTTGGACAGGAATTTGCATAAAGTTATTGAGCAAATATTTTTATATGATTTACTTTGTATTTATGCTATTTCTGCCTTAATGATTTTTGTAGCAAAATGTAAATGGATTTTTGTGCTCAACTTGTGGCTATGCTGATGATATGACTAGATTCAACTTTCCTGCATTTACCATGATTTTATCTCTGCCAAAAGTATTTATCCTTGTTTTATGCTTAGATTTACATTTAAATGCCTAGTTCAAATTTTAAATTGGATCTTGATGTGTTTGTTAGTCTCCTAGGCTTGTTTTAGGTCAGAGATGATGTAGGAGTGAGTTTGGTTGCAGAGATGCTTTATTTATTTATTTATGCAATTCTCATATTTTGGTAGCTAGGAAATGTCATTCTGATATATTTGTTTTATGGCTCTTTTTAAAAGTGTATCTTGGACCAGTGGCTTTGTTTAGGAGTTTAGGACCTGCAATGCACCTTCCCTTGTTTGTTATATTTTATTTCGTAATTAAAAGCTTTGGAATTCAGATACGCTTCATAATAGGTTTAATTGGGAAAAATCCCAATGACTCACTAAATGACTTATTAAAATGTTGAGTAGCTTATTTTGGAGCTAAAGATCCACCCCTGCTGTTTTTGTGAAATTAAATGACTTTATTTGCTTATATATGTACACAGTCACTATCGAAAGATTAAAACAATAAACCTCCATGTGTCATGACTTTAATAGAAAGAAATACTAATTAAATGTTTGTCAAGGTGAATATGGCCAACAAGAGTTGGATGTGATAATTAAACTCTCACTCCGCATAATAACCCTGCATATGCATCCCGTGTAGAACTTCCCGACGGTAACTACTCGCTCGTGCCGGAAGCCGAGGAAGGAGGAGTTGACGCGGAGCTGCAGTACGTGGAAGTGAACGCGAGGACACAGGAGGAGCCCAGGCTAACTTTACGAAGGCAAGCCTGTGCATTAACCTAAGTGTTTTTGGAAATTTATGCAACTATCTATGGATGTTTGTGTATTTACGTTCAAGAGTTGAAATGAAACCCTAGATGCATGATCCCTAGGTACCCGTGTCCTTTACTAGTATGCTAGGTCAATAGATGCCATGCTATAGGATCACATACAAAGTCGTCAGTGATGTCTTATGTTGGAATCATAAGATCTTTATAAATGGATTGCTCATGTGGTAAGAGCATGGGATGTGGGCTCTGGTCCAGTGGCTTTCGTGGGCTAAGCTTTTGATCGTACTAAGCACTTATCGGGAATGTGACCGGTAAGCCTAGTACCTTAATGAGGCGGTAAGGGATTTTACCATCACTAATCTTGGGATGCGTCCCACGGCTAGCTACCGGTGGTGCATGGGTGATTCTGGGTGCCTTGCGGGGTATGCCAGATAGCCTTTTACCTAAGACTGTGATCTTTTATCCTGAACCGAGGATTTTTGGGAACCGCCTGGTGGGTGGACTCTTGGAGAGGACACTCTTCCGTGTGTTTAGGTTTACCTTCCAAGGTTATAAATCAATCGATTGTCGGCCTCTCACCGTTATCTGAGACTGCTTAATCAACTGGCCATGATATCCCTTAATGATGGAAATTTGTGAATATCACTACGTGAATTAATTGTATTGTGTAATTCTTGATTGAATTAGATGGCTGATGTAGAGATGGTAATTAACTAGAATTTGAGCTAAAATATTGAAAGTAAGGACATACTCTTTGTTGTTTTTCAGCAAAAGAACTCCACCGGCCATAAAATCCTTTCATGTCTAGAGTTTGGTGATGTAGTTATCACCTGACGGTTAAGTCTTGCTGAGTATTAGTACACTCAGCCTTCTTCTATAATTGTTGTTGCAGGTGGTTTGGCCTGGTGAGATTCCACCCGGCTGGGAGCTGGAATGGGTGAATGACAACGAGTGATAGCATCACGGACAGCCTCCTGTGATGTTTATCGTTTCGCAAGATTAATTATTCCGCTGTTTTCGAACTTTGAACCTGTACTTATCATGTCATGAACAATGGTTTGTAATAATTAAACCCTTCGGGGCAGATTGGGATGTTAATCATGTGTTGTACTCTGGACTCGCCTTCACGTGAGTTTTAATGCATATTTGTCGATCCTTTGTTGCTATGTAAGTGATTTCACCGGCCTCGACCCGCAACTAACGTTTATTATCGCTTAATGACCAAAGTGGATTGGTTTAGGTGATAGTACGGTATTTTCCTGGGCGGGTTGTCACAGGCACCCAACGCGTGGGGGCCTCGCCGCTTCCGCCGTTGGACGTCACTCTCGCGTGCGCGGGGACCTCCAACCCGCCACTCAGCACGCCTCTCTCTTGTGCGCGGGGACCTCCAACCCGCCGCACGACACCATGCTCCGGACTCGTTCCAGGGATTGCCGTCAAGGTAGAAGAAGAAGTGCCCCGCCCCCCGGGACCACCGCCGTGGTTCGAGATCCTCGCATTGCTTTCTCCCCTCGCACCAGACGTCGCCATTGAACTAGCAGACCGGAGATGTCGCCTGCCCTGTCTTCCGACGTTGTACCGAACCGAGAGTGTTTAGCCGTGTTGAAAACCCCGTCGCGATCCACTGCAGGTCAAGTCCTCACTGGTTGTCGTTGCCGCAAGCGCCGTCCTTCGACGCTGTCCCGCACCACACTGGGGATTACCGAGCAACACCAGGCACCAGACAACGACAACAAGTGAAGACCCTCAGCCGCCAACAGGAGGGCAGATGTCTTGTCGTGAGGTAGGCAACCCCCTTTTCACTTTCCCTACGACATATTTATCACCACCGGCAGAAGCACCCACAAGCAGGGGAACTGCCATGCCGCCGGGCAAAACTGTGTCTCTAGAGACGACGCCCACAGGCGTCGCCGTCGCTCGTCCAGGAGCTTGACCGGGTTTTCACTCAAAGACGTCGTGCAACAAGGTTGTAGCTCCTAACTGGCGCCCTCAACAGGGAGAGCGATGCCCAAAGGCGTCGCCGCCATTCCGCCAGAAAGAATCTGGCGAGGGCTTTCACCGGGAGCAACGAACCCTCGCTGCAGCCATTCGCTGCAGCAAGCCGGCACCACCAATGCAGCCACTTCAGCCGAGGAAACGTCGTTGTAACAACGTCTCACTGCCGTCGTCCCCACGCCCTAGCGACACGACGGGCCGACAAGCTCACCGACCGCCACCATCACTGCCGCCCCGCACGACCCACCGAGCCAACTTAAGCCACGCCGCCGCCGCCACGCACCGCACACGGCCTCGACATCGGTCAATCGCAACCGCACGGCCAGCACTCTTCCGCTGCCCCGGCCCGAAGTAGGTGCACGCCACCGCGGTACCGCACCTCGCGCGCCAGGGTCGGCAGCCACCGCGCCACCATGGCGCCGTACCATCCTCCGGGGGACGCGCGGCGTCGCACCGGGCACGCCGCCACCTTGCACCAAAAAACCACCACCGCCGCACCCGCGCACGACCAGCCACTGCGCCTCCTTTCGGAGCCGCACGCATCTCTGCTCGCCGCCGCCCGCACCTGGCCGCACCTCGGAAAGATCGAGAACTGCTGCGCTTCCACCGGCGACCCACGCCGACGCCTACGTTGACCCGCAGTCCCCGCTGCTGCAACGCCACTCGCCGTGGATCCGACCGATGAATGCCAGATCCACCCTCTAGGCCGATGGATCTGGTGCTCCGCGCCGCCATCGTCGCCCGCCGCTGGTAGAGCTCCTCCGCACCGCTCCTCACTCCCGGTATGCAGCCGAATACCCCCGCCGCCGCGGTCCTTGCATTGGGGGCCGCACGTGCTTCCGACAGACCCCTCTGGCGGCGGTAGGGCAGAGGACGAGACGGAGGGGCGGCGGCTCGTGGCGGTGCCGCCCGTGTGATTAAACGACATATTTTAATTCCATGATGATTAAATAGATACTTCGGCAAAAGAATTATCGTGTGTGCAACATAGCATGTGCGAGTGTTCATGTTTGAACAACCATTAAACATAAACATGTTCATGATTAAAAGACAATTAAACATGAACAATAAGGAAGTCAGAAAGTACCCAAAGGCGGGGCGGGTGACGGCATCACCTGATGCGCCGTTGTTCTCTGGGTTAACCATTTGGCTAACTGTGGGAGAACCTCAGTCGGTGTAGTCATACGAATTCGATGCAGGAAGATGATCGCAGTGCAGATCTCGGACGGCCTTCAGGAAGTAGTCGAAGTAGTCGTAAAGGGAGCGAGGAGTCGCGTCAAATGCTTCCAAAAAACCTTATCGCCCGCCTATCCCGAGAAGGATCTTCAGCAGCGGTCGAGGTTCCGGAGGCCTGCTCTCACCAGTACTGTGCGCGCGGTGCAAGCGATGGGAATGCTGAACGCAACAAAACAGAGAGGGAGAAGGGAGAAATCTTCTGAACAGGAGTATCTGATTGTGAATGTGGGCTGGACGCCTGCGGGTAAGGAAAGCATATCACCGTTGAGAATATTCTGAGGATTATGCCTCCAACGGCAAAAGGTGCTTCCGCACCGACCGTCACGACCTCGGCCCGACTCGGCAAGGTGAGCGAGCGCACGCGCGTGTGGCTCGCCAGTCTCCTTTTTCAACTTCAGGTGGTGTACGTTTTGTATACCTCTTAAGTCGAGTAAAAGCGTCCTCAAATGCCTTACGGTATTATTCACTTTTATTCTCCATAGCATTAAAACAATATGCTATAATTCTTTAATTATTAAAATAAATGACTTAGGATCGATTAATTTCAACTGGCTGTTCGATGTGACGCCACTTTTTTTTGGGTTGCCCTGTCAAAGACTGACGCAATCACCCCGACGTTGAACAACGTGTGTACAATTCGTGAAACGACCTTGTCAAAGCGGCGAGACACGTGCTGCAGCGTACAGACAAACGCGTTGGCGCACTTCAAACCAGACACGCACATACAACATCATACAGGAGCGAGTGCTGCAGGGGCTCCAACAATCCACAAGGAACATTAAAGTAAGGAGTTCTAGGCTTATGTTCTACACTTCTACGACAAGTAACCCAAGCATCCGTACCACTCTCCCCCTTCCAAAATGTAAGTGTTTTTTTTCTCTCAAGTCAAACTTCATCAGGTTTATAGAGAAATGCATGGCTCTGTACAATATCAAATCAATTTTATACCACCAATAATTCTGTAGATGTTAATATATTTTTTTCCATTAACTTAGACTTGCGTTGTCTCCTAAGATCAGCTGGCAGATTAACTACGCCATGGCAGAAATGGTGGGCTCAGTTCTTGTTCAGGAAGGCCTGAGCAAAGCCCTCTCCTTCATCATGGGCAAGCGCGAGGAGAAGGCGTCTGAAGGGCTATGTGCCGAGAGGCTTGAGATGGCAGTTTCCGAACTGGAGTTTGCTCTCGAGAGGACTGCGAAGCTGCCGGTCACTGATGCCTCACTACTTCATCGTAGGAAGATGATCAGGCGTGCCTACCTCGAGGGCACAGAACTGTTCAAGAAGCACAAATCACAGGAATTGCAAGGCCAGGAAGAGATCGGCCGAGGTTGGAAGCGTAAACGATGGTTTGCTCGTGCCAAGAATCATCTTTCCATCTCATCTTTCTCAGGCTTGAGGATGGATGATGTTCGGAGATTCGAATGGTTTGCGGATCACGCGGGCAAGTTTGTAAGAGACGTGGAGTCGGGCTGTTCACTCCGGCACCACACCTTTTGCAACCCCCATGTCAGGCATCTTCTTGAAGGAAAAACTCTCCGGTATGAAGTCTTGCAAGGAAGCCGACTACTCCGCCGTCTACATATGCAGCCGATATGTCTGGAAGGACGTGGCGTGGAGACGGTGTTAATATATCAATATAGGGACCACAAGTTGCCAGAGAGATCTTTCAATCTTGTGCTGATCCTCCGACTCTCGGAAAGCACAGACATTGTTGAGATTGCTATCAAATGCTTGCAGTCGATGGCATCTCAGTTCAAGCTTGTGACTGAAGCTGCGATGGGAGAGCTCACCCTGCTACCAGATCTGCAGTACATCTCCCATTCCTATGATCGTAGTTATGCTGTTATCGACCTAGAGTCGTACAATGACGATAGCCAATATTTGCGCCCGGATCCAATATGCTGCAAAGAAAACGGGCACGGACCTTGTGCCAATGGCGTGTTCCCTGAAGAAGTCATTCACTTCTTCTTCCGGTGCTCTATTTCATCTCTAGGCTGTAGCCTGCCCATCTCATCATGTGATGGAGCAGGTAGAAGAAGGGGCGCCGCAAGAGATTGGAGGGCGCCTTTGAATCTGACAGTTGGCTGTATGCCTCATCATGTGTATAATGAGCAGCAGCTGCAGGAGAATTACGCGCTTGAGATATTTGGAAACGATGAAGAACGTGGAGATGTTAGCATTCACAATGGGGGCGAGATGCTAAGGATGAAGGCAGCTGATTTCTTCCTACACCAACCAGAGCTAACGGAGTACAGAATGTTATGGATCTCCAAGCATGGTGTCGTCGGATTTTTCCTGGAGAATCCAAGCACCAAAAGAGCATGTGCACAAAAAACCAGCGACAGGTTGTCAAGTCGCATGGCAGCGGCGTGCCATCGGTGTCGGTCAATGAGTTTCCAGCAGAGGAGCCTCGAGCGGGAAGGGACAGAAGAATTAGAGCACGGTAATCAGACGTGTCCATTTGGGCCATGGGCCGTGTAATAGTGTCCAGTCCGGTCCATCCATAAAGCGGCTGTGTATACTCATTTTGTATCGAAATACTTGTCGATATCGATATTTTTCTACTTTGATCATTCGTCTTATTATAAAATTGTGTAAGTACAATTAAAAAAAAACTCGACCTGCGAGGGGCAAGCCGCCCCCCGGGCATTGCATGTAAGAAGAAGGCCTTCTCACGCGGTAGAAAATCAACCGCCCCACCGACCTGAGGAACCAGTAACACTGGAGACCGGGCGGCTCAAACCAGTCTTTGGCACACCGGGACGATTTTTACCCTGGCGGAAATTCGCCCCAAGATCGAACCCACGACACAGATTTATTTTGTTTGCTATATGTTTTACTATTGTATGCACCTTGTATCTGTTTGCAATAATTTTTTGAATAAGACGAATGGTCAAAGTTATAAGAAAAAGTCATCAGCGACAAATATTTTGATACGGAGAGAGTACTTTTGAGTTCTGACAACATATTACATATCTCAGTTTTCAGTTTTGTCACATGGATGTAGAAATACTAAAAACCACGTAACGTTTTGAGAACCATGTATGTAAACTACACGGAATAAGGATGTCAAAGAATTGGTTGCGGCATAGTAGGGATGACAGCGGGTTGGGTAAGTGTGGGTACGACGTTTGCCCGTCCGACAGCGCGCCTGTGCCCTCAGCTTTTGCCCGCCCGCCAGCTTGCCCGCGGGCAAAAATCTCTACCCGTGCCCGACGGATATCCGCGGGTACGCGGGCAACCCATCACCCGCAAGAGTTGCTCTCCCAGTCCGCCGTGGAGAGCCGTCAGCCGCTGCCGCACTTGGCGGAGGCGGAGGTCGAGCCACTGCCGCCTACCGCAGATTCTCCGGCGGCGCCGGGTCGTGGTCGTGGCCCTCTCGATGGTCGAGCAGATGTGCCGCCTCCCGTGCCGCTGTGCTGTGTGCTCTGACGCTGGGTAGCAGACTAGCAGCGACGCAGGGGAGCCGCGGCGTTGCTGGGGATCCGCGCGCTGCAAACGCCTAGGGGCACGCTGGGACGTCAAGGGGGCCGCGCCATCGGGGATCGAGTCGAGCTCCAGGGATGAGAAAAATTAGAGCTGGGCGGTCGTGGACGGATGGATAAGGCGGGGCTGGCGCGGGGGTGCGCTGGGGGCTTGGGAGACTGGACTTATTTTTGATGGGTCTTGTGATGATATGCGGATAACAGGCGCTGCCCGCAGGCAAGGTCTTTTTTTTTTTTTTGGCCCGTGACGTGCCTGCGGGTAGGGCTGTCAAAAAAAGCTCGAGGCTCGTGAATCGATCGAATTCGGCTCGCTAAAAGCTTGATTCGAGATCGGCTCGTTTGCTTGTCGAGCCGAGCTCGAGCCTGACTTGAGGCTCGCGAGCTTCGACGAGCCAATCTCGAGCTATTCGTTAAGGCTCGACAGTAGAGAGCCAACAGAAATCGCACCTAATTTTCCCTCCCTCGTGCGCTCGTGCCCCCGCCTTCCGACTCCAAAAAAATCGAATCCAGGAAGCGGGGTGGCCGGATCGGTTGATATTTCCACCACCCACAGGGGTCCCACAAGACAGTCACGAAGTCCACCAAAGCGATCATGCGGTCCCTCGTGACCTTAGTCCCCAATCTCTCGTTCATCTTCTCAGGACTCCTTGGTGAGGCGGCCGCCGCCCGCCGGCACCATCCCGCACCCCATCGGCCGTCACCCCTCCACAAATCTCGTGCTCCCTTCAAGCGGCAGCAAGCTCGAGGCCGGATCCGCTGACCACCATGGAGCGCAGAACCCCTCCTGCTCCACCTTCATTCCCTGAAGCTCCAAGAACACGAGCCTCTATCTGCCTTCCTCTGCACAAAGTCGGCAGTTCGACCGCAGTAGTAAGTCATCAACAAGCAAGAAAGCAACTGAAATTACCATGCAGCATAGCAGCAAGCCAGCACTGATTGATTGGAGTGAAGACCTTGGAGGTCGTGATAGTTGAAGTATTTTGGCTTACTTGGACTTGGACAGATTTTGCATAGAGTCCAATTGGGTCAATGGCTAGTAGTATTTTGGGTAGCCTGTCGACGAAGCCTCTTTTGCTAACTATAGTAGTGATATTAGTTGAGACTTATTTAAGACGTTGTATGATGCTGCTGTGATTTGTAATCAATATAATCGTATAAGACATCATTTCTGTCATGTACTTTGTAAATTTGATGTGAGCTCGTCACCTGAGCCAACAACTTCTTGCTGGCTTCACCTCTGAAAATCTGAAAGTTTGAATGTTAGTTGTTGACGAGCTTAGTCGAGCCGAGCTCGAGCTTTCACGATCTTCTCACGAGCCGAACTCGAGCCTGTCTTTAAGCTCGCAAGGATCTCAGGCTCGGCTCGAGCTCGGCTCGAACTTCTACCGAGCTCGAGCTTGAGGTTGTAGGCTCGCTCGAGCTCGGCTCGTTGACAGCCCTACCCGCGGGCGATAATCTTTGCCCATACCCGTGCCCATCGGGTCGGATATCCGTGCGCGCAGGTACAATTGCCATCCTTAAGCATAGGATTAGAATTTTAATTTTCAAAATCAGTAGCTACACCAATGAGACAGCAGAAGCACGCCATTCTCTACTCCTGATTAAAAGATTAAAAAGGAGAAAAATTACGGTCGTAAAAAAAATCCCACCGCGGCTCTTCCTTCGCTCGGCCGCCTCTCTGCCCACGGTACGCCGTCCGCTCACGGTACCGGAGAGAGGAAAAGAACGACCGATCCGCCTCTCGCATCTGCGCCCCGTCTACAGCGACCGCGACCGCACCCTCCTGATCCCTGCATCACACCGCTGCCGTCCAAGCCGTCATCCTCCAATCGATGCCGTCGTCGTCGCCACTGCCGTTCAAGCCATCGTCCTCCAATCGACGCCACCCCGTTATCTTCCGATCGGCGCCGCCGCTGCCGTCGACCACGCCATTCCCGCCGTGGTCCTCCAATCAACTGGCCATCACATGCGCTGCTGGGGTTTGCTTCTACGCCATCTTCCTCGAACACCCTCGCCGCCTCTCTCATTCAGCCGCACGCATCAAGTGAGTTGATGCTTGATCCATTGATATGCACACTGACTCCCTCATTCGAGGCCATGTTTTCTTCAAAAAATTTCACCAACTACCCATCACATCAATCTTCGGACACGAGTATTAGATGTGGATTACTAACAAAACTCATTCCACAACTGATGAGGGGATAAACTAGGGTAATCATCTTAGTCCCTAAATCCCCAAATCATGAAGACTAAAGACGGGCCACATCCGCGGCGGCTCAACACCGACGACCAGCAAGGCAGGCCCAACTATCCCCCCGAGGGGCAGAGGCCTGACATCATCCATGGGGCCACCTCGGACCCAAGCGTTCGCCCCGCGCGACCTAAGGAGTGCTCCAGCTTCGCCCCGGACAACCTAAGGTTCCTTCGGTTACAGCCCACCGGCAGGGACCCCCAGCAAGGGCCGCAACGTGACACGAGCGGTCCCGCGCCGCCCGGGACGTGCAGGAGCAGCAGGGCGGGCGGATTCATGTTGTCAGGTGGTCAGGCCATGATGAGATTTTCCCAGAGTGGGAAGCGAACTACCCCGGCGTCCCATCACCTGGATAACAAAGCGATGAGCGAAGCGATGACAAATCCTTCGCTGTAAGGCATCAAACTGAGACCACCCGGCCTATCAGGGAAGGTCGGGGCTTGCACAAGAAGCCTCGACCCACCAGACCTGCGAGGCCCTGAGTCGGGAGGAGCCATCTTGGAACGGGAGTCACCAGCTACGCCGCCCTACGAGGACTACCGCGGCTAGTACAGCGTACGGCGCCAACCGAAGACAAAGGCACACGACACGACACTTGTTCCAAAGATCACATAAGACTATAGTAGGATGCCGTTTTACCATCTTAACCCTTGTACGCCAGCCCCCTTGGACTATAAAAGGGGAGGCCGGTACCGTAAATAGGGAGAATGAGAGGACAACACATCCGCAAGCACGACAAAAACAACACAACACAATCACACTCCCACTGAGCATTCGCAGCTCACATCCACACTCAGAGACCTGGGACACGCTCCCTCTCTCGACCTAAGCTTGTACCCCTACTACAAGCACTCCGTGGGCATATAGAACACTCTTCCGAACTGGACGTAGGGCACCCCGGGGCCTGAACCAGTATAATCTTTGTGTCTCTAAGCCCAACCGAACATACCAAAATTTACTTGCCGGTGGTATCAAATCCCGACAACAACCCCTACCTTAATTTTCGAGACGAATCTAACGAGCCTAATTATGCCATGATTAGACAACATTGTGCTATAGTAACTAATCTCTGATGATGGATTAATTAGACTTAATGGATTGCCTCGCATTCGATCATTGCGTAATTATTTTTGTAACTAGTGTACGTTCAATACTCATAATAGACCTTGAAAGATGACTCAAAAGTTTCACCTCACGAACTAAATGGGGCAGGCCTCGTTTAGTTCATGAGGTGAAACTTTTGAATCCTCTTTGAAGGTCTATTAGAAGTATTGAACATAGTTACAAAAATAATTACACAAATGGACCAGAAATTGCCAGATGAATCCATTAAGTCTAATTAATCCATCATTAGAGATTGGCTATTGTAGCACAATGCTGTCTAATCATGGCATAATTAGGCTCATTAGATTCATCTCGAAAATTAAGGTATGAGCTGTGAAATGGGTTTTGTCATTAATCTACATTTAATACTCCTAATTAGTGTCCGGAGATTGATGTGACGGGTAGTTGGAGAAATTTCTGGGAACTAAACAGGGCCTAATATTCAGAGATAGGATGATGCTCTTTAATTTGCAGCCCTATTCAGAGATCAAAATGTTGTGAGTTCTTGCTGGATTTGGGTATAAGATTAATCAAGTAAAAAACAGAATTAAAAACAATTCTAAAGAGCCAATGCTCTCAATACACTTAGAGTACAATTTATTTTTTCGAGAGACCGTTCGGCTAGTAGGATGAATAGTGTTTGGCTGGTAGGATGAATAATATTGTGTGAGATGAAATAAACTGAAACAAGTCGAAATAAGATGAGATTGAATCAACCGAACGGGCTCTCAGTAAACTGCTTGAACTCGCTAAAAAAAGAAAAATATCCAACTAGATAGTTTTGTCGAGCACTTGCGACTAGCCATCCTCCTCTCATCCACGCGCCTGCCTTCCTTGCGCACCCACACCACTCTCGCACCATTGGCGCTCTCGCCGCCGCCAACAATAGCCAAGTTCGCTGTCCGTCCACGCAGTTCACCGCCGCACGCCGCCAGCTGCCTCCGATCGTCCGTCCATCGAGCTTAGGTATGGAATGGGTTCCATTCACCTTGAGAATGCTCGCCGGCCTCTTCCCCCTCACCGGAACCTCGTCACTGGCGAGGAATTGACCGGTCAAACCAGTGGCTGGCCGATTTTGACAACTGCAGCAGCCACCATTAGCACGTGCTGCCGCCACAGCTACATGTCCTCTTCGTGAGGCTGCGTCAAGCCCCCTCATGCCTCTGTCGTAGCTCCTCACCGACTGCCATGGTCATCACCTCCATTCCCACACCACGCCCCTATCTCTGCCGCTTACCCACGCCCGTTGAGGACACCACCGGGTTCGTGTGACGCCCCAGGTTTTTTAATTAGCATTATTAGTGCTAATGACCTAGTCAACCAAGTCAAACACGTTGACTTTGGTCAAACCTTGGTCAACTTGGGTCATCACCTCGAAAACCTAGCCGACAATCACTAATGATCATCTTAAGCAAGTCAACACGCATTAGTGGTCAAACCCTAGTCAAATGTTGGTCAAAACCCCTAATGTCTTTGAACCTTTCCTAGAACTTTTGCCGCGTTCTCCAAATTTCACTTAAACACTAAAAAATCGGCCAATATAAAAGTTGTTGGTCGTTTCCAAGAACACAACTTTCATAATTGGTGGCATTTCAAATTTTGAGTGGAAGGGTTTCAAATTTGTGGTCAAAGTTGTTATGAATAGTGCTTCGAGCTGAGAAAGATGCCATTTTGGCATGGAGTTTATGCTCCAACCGTTGACTAAAACACTGGTAGGCCTTTACAAATCTTCTAGAGGAGTATCTCATCTACAACTTTCGTATCTAGCGTTTTTGTCGCACAGTTCAAAAGTTTGGAGATTTTCTCAGTTGAATCAGCGTTGAACGACATGAAGGCAGCGTCCTCGCCGCCGGGCGTCTTGAGCCGCGACGTCGCGGTGCCACGCGCCGCCGCCTCGACGTCCGCCTCGACGTCAGAGCCGTGAGGACGGCAACGCCATCATCACGCGCCCCTCCCTATGACCGCCTCTCTTGGGAAGAGCGCGCGCCACGTCTGGCAGGCGCCGCCAGCCGTGCTCCCTCCGCGCCACCACGGCCGATTTCCCCGCATGCGCTACCACGGCCGGTCCCCCTTCCTCGCCTCCTTACCTTCACGACGAAGCCTGGGAGCCCTTCTCCCACTCCCTCGGCTTTATAAAGCCGTGCCTCCTCACGCACAAGACGCACACGCCTCCGCGGCCGCCATTGCCGTGGTGGAGCTCCACCCTTCGCGCGTCTCCACATCCCTCCAACAGCTCCTGGACCTCCCCTAGACCCCACTCGAGCTCCCAGACCCGCTAATTGCCTCGGCCGCGCCGCCCCTTCACCGGAGTAGTTGCTCGCGGCCGCCGGCTCGCTGCAAGCCTGCTGACGTGCTTCCGCCCGCCTCTCACCACCACTCGAACCCATGCCAGCTTGTGGTCCTCCGCAGTCGTTTCCCCGGCCGAACTCCGGCGAGAGTTCGCCGGATTTCGGCGTCCCCACCGGCGGCCGCACCCTGAGGACCCAATTGCAAGGGGTAGTTTCTTCCCAGGGGCTTGGATGCAAATCAAGGGAATATTTGTGAATACTCAAATCTTTCCAGGGTCCTCCATACAAATAGATTCTTTAATCTTTAGGCTGTTTTGACCAGAGTTTAGAAATTTCGTAGAAACTCACAGAAAAATCAGAAAAATGCAAAATCAATTTTGTTGGTTTCCTTGTGAGCAAATCTACAACTTTTGCAAAGCACAACCATACTTTTAACTAATAGATTTTACATGAAAAATTGAAATCAGTTTGACCTAGAATTGTTGTAGTTCAAAATATACATGTGATCTTGAGCTACTTTTCGGGTATGTTGCTAAATATGCCATGTCTAGGCTATGCACCAAAATTTGCATAAAGTTACTGAGTAGATCTTTTAATATAATTTATTTTGTATTTAAGATGAATCTGTCCAAATGATTTTTGTAGGTAAATATATATATATATATATTTGTGCCCAACTTCTGGATATGATCTTGTTATGCCTAAATACACCTCTAGTGAATTAATTATAATTTTATATCTAACATAAATATTTATTCCTGAATTATGCTTAGTTTTAAATATAAATGCATAGTTCAAGATCTAGAGTAGCTCTTGCTACATTTCTTGGTTGCATAGCTTAGTTTTAGACCAGAGGTCATGTATGAGAAAGTTGGAATCCATTTGTTGCTCAATTATTTTTATATGCATTTCTCATGTTTTGGTAGCTAAAATTTGCCATTTTTGGTACAATAATTTTCATAGATCATTTAAGTGTGCACTTGTGTTCAGTGGCCTTGTTTAGAGCTAAGGAGCTTCAGAAGTGTCATCAACTGCCTTTTATGAATTTATTTATGAATAAAAACAATGGAAGCCAAGTGAAGCTTAATATTAAGTTAAATTGGAAAACCACCAACACCACACCTAAAGACCCTATGTTTGTGTTGTGGAACATGCTAAGAAGCCTAAGACCACTCCCTTTGCTGTTTTGTGAAATTAAATTAATTTATTTATATAAATATGTACACAGTTACTATCAAAAAGAATAATTAATAAAGCACCACATATTGTTCCTTTATTGGAAGAGTATGCTGAATATATTATTATCTAGGTGAATGTGGTCAACCATGCACCCCATGGTTGTCATGTGTTGTTTTGTAATTAATTAAATGAAAACCGTCAATTAAATCTTGCATATGCATCCTCGTGTAGATCTTCCCGACGATAGCTATACGCTGCGTCTTGGGGAAGGAGACGAAGTGTCGGCGTGAGCTGCAGTACGTGGACGTAGCTCAGGACCTGGACCAAAGTCCAGAAGGGCCCAAGGCCAACCTTGCCGACGAAGGCAAGCCCCGGATCATTAACCCTTCTTTTAAAATTATGCAACTACCTTTGCTATGTTTGTGCATTTATGTTTCAGGAATTGAATTGAAACCCTAGATGCATGATCCCTAGTTACCTATGCTCTTTTCCTAGTATGATAGGTCGATAGCTGCTATGCTATAGGACCGGTAAAAGTCGAGTGATGTTTGTGACAGAACCGCCCAAATTAACTCCATATTATCGCATAAACCACTCCTTTTGGTCATTACGCAATAACACTGAGTTAACTTGTCGTCTCTACCGGGATAACGAACAACTTTCTTATTGGCGTAATTTGAAGTGCTTATGCAAAATCTTGAGAACGCGCTAGATTATTGCACTGAGGTCCAAGATTCTAGGTGTTTGACTTGGCTTTCTAGGGGTTTAACCCATGATTGAGGGTTTGACCATGTAACCATGTTTGTGAACATGCTTAGCTCCATTAATTAAGATGGTTACTATTCCTTAAAAATCCGGGGTGTTACAGCCTACCCCCTTAAAAGGAATCTCGTCTCGAGATTCAACAACAAGATCAGATGACAATCTTCAGGGAAGGATAACGATTACATAGAGGGAGCTACAAAGCACGTCTAAACTCTTCAAGATCTAAAGCTCAGAAATGATAGCAAATACATGGTTTTCCTCACACACTTCAACGTCACTCATGGAGAAGCGGACGGTGAATGTACACATGAAAAGCTAAAACCATCAGAAACTGCAATGCAAAGCAGATGTACAATGCAACTAGAGTCCAGTGAACTGAATCAAACATCTCCAGCCAATGAGCCATGGAGTGGTTCAGGATTGGATTCTTCTCTTGGACTTCTTCTTGAGCTTCTTCTGGCGTCACCGATGAATGTCGTAGGCGGAGAAGATGGATGGCGTGCGTGCTCAAAGGGGTAGACGGTGGGGAGTGAGAGTGGTGGGGAGGCAAGGCTCAAGCGGAGGCAAGCTCGGTGGTGAGAGAGCCAAGGAGGAGGTGCCTTTTAACGATGGCGCTGAGGACGGTGGTAGCTGTGGCGCTCGTGACCACTTGAGGTAGGGGACGGCGGACCGATGCGGTGATGGGTGCGCGTGGTGCGGTAGTGGCCGGCATCGAGATGCCTTGGCGACATGACAGCGGCCGCGGTGGCGTGTGCGTGGCGGCGGCGGCCCACCGCGGTGGAAAGGTGGCAGAGCTGCAATGCTGCCCAAATGCAGACATGGCACTGAAAAGGATGGGGTCAAACGGCTCAACAGAAAAGACTGTGATTTTGGGGGAGAAACGAGAAGATCTTGGGGTATCCATAATTCAAAATTTAGATTGAATCAGGAAAAACTTGTCAGAGGATTTTGCCTGTCATTTGCTTACTTAATTCCCGATTCCATTGATTTGAAAGAGATTTGCAAAAGGATCATAGATCACTGATCGATAGAAAACTCCTCGTATCTTGACTTTTAGAGAACCTTAATTGCTTATGGAAAACTCTGCTCGTCTTGCTTCAAATTAGTCCAGTTGATTCGAATTGATACTTGGTGAACTTTGAGATTTGGAAGGACGGAGACCAAATCGGAAGGTTCCATATAGATTTTTCTAAAGAAAGAAAAGGTTAGTAAACAAACATTTTGTGAGGCTTTTTTATGGAGATTTCTGAATTTTAATGTAGAAAAGCATCCAACATGTCAACTCAGGGATTGTCTTTGGAAGTATCAACTTCCAAATGTCAATTGACAAGAATTGGAAAAGAATGAGAGTTAGGAATTAACCCTTGCTCAAGGCGTTTATCAATGGAGTCTTTTGTTTTACTCGTTTATGTGTGAGCAAGGACAAGAATTCCAGATTCAAGGACTGAGAGTTTAAAGTGATAAGTGTGGGGGATACCAATGCAAAGAAAGGTTGAATGACCAACATTTTATAGCCATAAAAAGTTGGTGAATTGCCTCTAACTGATGAAAGTGTGTAGAGACAACCAGGAAGCATAAAGGCGCTTTGCTTGTCTTGGCAGAGGAAAATTGTTTTTCTCTTATTGGTTAACCAAGATAACTGCAACGGGAATTATTCGATCTTGCATAGATTGTGCCCACTTTCTGAACAACGTTGACTAAAACTCTGAAACTCCAAGATGGGTGCTCCAAAAATTCTCGTATTTTACCAGAAGCTCGGTGAGGTTACGAAGCACAAGTCTGGTATTCAAAGATTGGGTTGAAACTGATCCGAAGATGATGAAAACATCAACTTTTGAACTTGCTGTTCTGGCTGCTTTTCAGTAGGCCGAGTGGCGCAGTTTTGTCCATAGTTCTAGTCGTGGATGTCCGTTGATGCTGAAACTTTGTGACGATTCAGAATGTGAAATTCCAAACTACTTTGGTATTCGCAGGTTGGGCAAAAACTGATGGGAAGATAGGTGATTAATCCAACATCCAATTTGTTATTGCCCAGAAAAATCAGCAAGCAGACAGTCACCATTCTTGGCATAGCTGAAGTTTTACTTAGCCAAAAATGCTGAAATTTTACCAGGTACTCAACAAGATTATGGAGTACAAAATTGGTATTCAAAAGTTGAGCTAAAAACTAGAAGAAGATAGCCAAAAGAACCAAAACTCTAGTGGTTGCCTCCCAGGAAAACAACAAACATAGCTGCACTATTTTGGTCATAACTCAAAATTCCTTCAACCAAAAATTCTGAAATTTACACAACCGATGCTCAACAATATTTGGAGCAACTTTCATATCTACCATTTTCCCAGAAAAAATTGTTTTGGGGGTCGAAACGATTACCGAACAGATCGGTACCCAGAATTGACAACTAGATGACTCCTTAGAAAAAAGACCATAACTTGAGTTTGGGTAATCCAAATTTTATGAAATTTTTACAGCAACTTCATGGTAATATTTGGGACAACTTTTGTATATATGGTTTCTGCATACAACTTAATTTTCTAGCCTGAAAAATTTCAGATCAGCAGCTCATTCAGAAAACTGCTAGAAAGCATTAAGTGATTTAGACAAAAGTTTGGAGAGGAAATGATTTCAGATTTCCCTTCTTATTTTTGCTGTTCAGTTTAGAGAGTTTTAACATGATGCATGCACAACCTATTCATCCTCACAGACAATTCCTTATCAAAAATCGGAGTTAGCGCCGGTGGCATGGCACAAAAATACGACTCTCCCTATAATAACTAGTCGATTTTCTAATTGATCTTAGCTCTAACGGATCGCGGTTAGTGTACCTGCAGAATGAACCTTTCGTGCAAGACTCACAAAAGCGCCCCCATACATTACCGCTCACTATAGAAACGGTATCCATGCGCTGTCAAGCCGCTGATGGACGGCCCAACCTCGACACACTCTCCGCTTGAATGGAGTGCATCCTTGCCTCGCATCTTCGTAATGCGGAACGTCCACGTATGGCAAAACGTGGCAAGACACAAGCGAAGATGTGGTTCATCTTGAATAGAACCCATCAACCCTCACATGACTTTCATGTGGACGCACACGTATAAAACACGTGGCATCCAACCGAGAAGATAGGATCTGTTGAATGGATTGCCCTATCGACCCTCGCATACTCGTGATGCGGCACAACACACGTATGAAACACGTGGCTTCACATTCCAGATTGAATGAGCAAGAAAGTAAGTTTTGACTGAAAGTAATGTGTTGGAAGTCAGACTAATAAACCATAAATTACTAGCCACTTGAAAGTACCCAAAAATCCCTCTAGGGCCTCTCGGACTAGTTAGTCCTTAGCGTTCCTAACGCATTTTTGCAAACACACCTTAATCTTGCAAGTTTTATTCCAAAAACATGTTATTAAGGGTGTATTAAGATCTATGGTGTACAGTCGAGCTCTGATGCCAGCTATGACAGAACCGCCCAAATTAACTCCATATTATCACATAAACCACTCCTTTTGGTCATTACGCAATAACACTGAGTTAACTTGTCGTCTCTGCCGGGATAACGAACAACTTTCTTATTGGCATAATTTGAAGTGCTTATGCAAAATCTTGAGAACGCGCTAGATTACTGCACTGAGGTCCAAGATTCTAGGTGTTTGACTTGGCTTTCTAGGGGTTTAACCCATGATTGAGGGTTTGACCATGTAACCATGTTTGTGAACATGCTTAGCTCCATTAATTAAGATGGTTACTATTCTTTAAAAATCTGGGGTGTTACAATGTTCGTCACTCGCGAGAATAAGCTCTTATGTTGGAATCATAAGATCTTTATAAATGGATTGCTCATGTGGTAAGAGCATGGGATTTTGGCTCCGGTCCAGTGGCTTTCGTGGGCTAAGCTTTTGAACGTACTAAGCACTTATCGGGAATGGGACCGGTAAGCCTAGTACTGATGGACACGGCAAGGGAACCTTTCCTACTACCCTAGGACACATGATGTGTCCCCACTGCTGATGGGGTACATATGCGATGCAGTCGCGGTGGCGTGACGTACCAGTAAGTCTTGTATCGAGGATTGTAGGTTCCGATCCCGACCCGGAGAAAGATGGGAACCGCCTGGTCGGTGCATACCCCGTTTCGTTTTTGTTTGGACTTTCTTGGGGTATGCATTCTTCCGTGTGTTTAGGTTTACCTTGCAAGGTTCTTAATCAATCGATTGTCGGATTCTCACCGTTATCTGAGACTGCTTAATCAACTGGTGATGATATCCCTTAATGATGGAACTATGTGAATATTGCTGCGTGGATTAATTGTTTTACACAATTCTTGATTGCAATAGTTGGCTCACTTAGAAATGGTAATTAACTAGAACTTGAGCTAAAATATTGAAAGTAAGGATCTACTCTTTGTTGCTTTTCAGCAAAAGAACCCAACGGCCAGAAAGCCTCTCATGTTTAGAGTTTGGTGATGTAGTTATCACCGACGTTAGAAGTCTTCGAGTATTAGTATACTCGGCCTTGCTATAAAATGTTGTTGCGGGTGTTGTTTGGCTGGAGAGATTCCACCCGGGAGCCGGAATGGGTGGATGGACGAGTGACGAGTGCATCACGGATGGCCTCCTGTGATGTCTACCGTATCGCTAGTTTATTTTTCCGCTGTTTTCAAACTCTGAACCTTTACTTATCATGTCATGAACCATGGTCTGTAATAATTAACCCTTAGAGGTAAATTGGATTTAATTTGTGTAATGTACTCTGGACTCGCCTTCGTCTGAGTTTTAATGCATATGTTCGATCCTCTGTGTGTTATCCAAGTGATTTACCGGGCTTTGACCCGGCAACTTACGACGGGATGGTACTTTATTATCGCTTAATGACCAAAGTGGATTGGTTTAGGTGATAGTACGGTATTTTCTCGGGCGGGTTGTCACAGTTCACGTTGTCCTTCTCTTCGCGGGGCCCAGCCGCCGTCATATCCGCCGCCATTGGCTAGCGACCGCCGGTAGGGTTGTTGCCTTGGGCCGACCGTATCTGCAAGGAGGGAAACGAGGGGGGTTAGGATAGAGATGGGTGAAAAAAAGAAAGGTCCCAAGAAGAGGTCCCTATGTCATATATATGAAGAGTTTAATTTAACTAATCTGTCAAAATATATACTGAAATGAAATATAAAGAGAAAATCTTGGCTAACTGAATAGCTAAATAGAAATATAAAGAGTAAGATTTAGCTAGAATCTTGAGGATGTTCTTAAAGTATCCTAGTTGTTTCTGATGCAGCCTAAGCTCGAGCTTTCGATCTTGATGATTGATGTATGTGTCAACGGTAAGCTGGTGGCATTGACGCTTTGCAAAAACAAAAAAAAAAGGGTTAAATATCCGTAGACTCATCTAGAATTTGTAGCAGTAGGAAATCGCGCATGGAGACACATAGGTTGCCAGCGGAGACTGCACAAATCTGATGTTCCATTTTTTTTTTTGACAATAGCAAATATATTAAAAGCAGTCAAATTACAGCAAGGCCTTCGAAGAAGACCGGAATTACATGTATGTCCAAAGACCAGAAAGGAACAAACAAAGCAACTAAGTCGTCGACGACGAGCTCGCCAGCGGGGACGTAGAGGCTTCTATGAAGCATACATCCAGGTGGAGGGCTGCGCTGAGCGTCGGTTGAAGCGGGATCAACGGAGCCGATGAAGCATACACCGGGCGACTGAAGAGTAGATGGATACCCGTCGCCGGAGGTAGAGGAAGGCTCTCGAGGTCGAATCCCAGATGAAGGCGAGGAGATCGGGCCGACACCAGTTGAGTTGTTACCTTGATGTAGAGAAGTTGCTGTAGAGGTGACTGCTGGAAGGCGGTGGAGGCGGAGGTGGGTGCACGGTAGGCGTTCAACGACGACGAACTCAGAACGAGGTCATCGGAACAACCGCCACAGTGCTGCTTGGAGACAGAGATGGCGCCAGCACCGGTGAAGACGGCGGCGGAGCACCTCGGCGCGTTCAACGACGGTGCATCGACCCAGAAGGGGACGAGGGCGTCGGACCGCCAAGGAGGGGGAAACGAGCCGCAACCATCGCAGCGAGCAGATCCTCCCCAAGGAGAAACCGATCAAAAGGAGGCCCACGCAGATCGACCCGAACTCCGGCAGGGAAAAGGGTGGCGACGCAGAGACACCGAAGGAGCGGGGACGAGGTGGGTGGGAGACTCAGATCCAGGGCGCGTGCAAGTAGATCTGAGCCAAGCAGAGGCGGATTTATTGAACTAACCTAGGAAGGGACGACGCCGGCGGCGAGGTAGCCAAGAGAGATCACGACAACTACGGCATGAGCGACAACGACCTCCAGGCAGGGCGCCATACGACGGAAATACTACTGGGAGCTTACTACTAAGAGCTAAATCTACAACTCGCTTTCTTCATGCACAGGCGAGGCGAGCTCGCCGGAGCTGGGAGGGAGGGGGCCGAGAGGAGGAGAAGGAGGAGGGCAGTTGCTTCTAGGCTAAGCGAAGGGAGGAAATGTGATGTTCCAATTTGTTTCATTGATAATAGAGGCAACATGGGATCATGTTTAAAGCGATAAGACATATCTAGTTACCTAGATCATCGTCACCATAAGCAACACATTTTTACTAATATAAGTTGTGTGTGTGTTACTACTGCATTCACGTGTATTGGTGAGCGAGGTACCTCCTTTAAATATCACTAGGTGATACCCTGCGTGTTGCCGCGATAATTTTTAAAATAAAATTTTAAGGTGAAATATGAAAGTAGAAACGCCAAAATAATTACATGGCAACATTCGTTTGTAAACAATATTATATATGAAAGCATGTTATTTTGTTGAGAGTGAACCATTCTAGGATGATTGATCCTACAGTGTGGAAATTTTGTGGTGTGCTATTCACAAATACATGCTATTAGCCACAGAAAATCGGTTGAAGGCATAAATAGATAGTCTGGTGGATGATGGCATGGCGTATAATGGATGCTGTCATGACGTGTAGTGAGTTATGACGTGGAATGCTTGCATGTTGAGAGAAATAGAGCTACAACCCTTTGTGAGTTCCGTCTATATAATTGTACTAGGAGAATTCCCCGCGCGTTGCTGTGGGATATTTGCTTAATTTTTTTATGATTACTTGATGCATTTGAGAAAGAGTGAAGATTGAGAATTTTTTATGACTATTTGATGCACTTGGGAAAGAGTGAAGATGTGAGCCGTTTTTACATGAAGGCAAATTATATTTCTGTGCATTTTACTCCATTGGACTGGATGGCGAGGGAGGCGAGTGCAACGCTGTGTTGGAACTTCACGAAGATGCTTAATTTAGACTTTAGACATCTACCCATCCAGGTCATGAAAAGATAAGAAAAAGTTTTCCCTCTGTGACAGACTTGTAAACGATTTCTGACATCATCTAAGATATTTCACTTAAATACTCAGGCAGTGTGTATAGCATACGCTATCTTTCAAGAACCTACTGTACGCATAATCTCAAAAACCAAGGGTAATCTCATCGTTCTCCTATCTACAGCTAGAACGCACCAGATCAGATCAGAGCAATGCATAGAAGATCACTAATGCAAGCGAAAGACGTCCAGCAGCCGGATGTCTGGCCATATCTGAGAACGTCAAGTTAAACGCATTTCAGTGTAACATACTCATACAGAAATGATACCTTTGGTCTCGACGCCACCCTCGCCGCTGATGCTGCCTTGGACAGCAGCACCGTACGCGACGACCTCGTCGGGCTTGATCCCCTTGTTGGGCTCTTTGCCGTCGAACATCTCCGTGAGGAGCTCCTGCACCTTGGGAATCCTGGTGCTGCCTTCTCGGAGATGCAGGCCTCTGTGCAGCTGAATCTCGATGTCAGCGTCTCTGTAGAGATGAGAGCTCTCATCTTTCTCCTATCGAGAAAATGAAGCGCGCGCGGAAGATCGATCTTTATGCTTAACACCGCCGTGTCAATATGATGGCAAGAGCGTCCACCCCCCGGAACACCGTTAAAAGCCTCTGGTACTGTGTTGCGTCCCTTTAAGTGAGCAAGCCGTGGAATCTCTTGCCTCTTGGGCTGCAGCCTCTTGATGTGCCCAACCAAGTTAATGGGGTCTTTTCAGCTGCCGTGGAGTAAAGATAAGCCATTCAATGATGTCAGTAGATGATGTGGCACCTTGAGAATTGAGAGAAAGCTATCCATGATCAATAATGAGTCTCACCTATATAAGTTTTATAGATATGATGATTATGTTGACGGTAGTTAGGTCGCTAATTCGTGAATCACAAGTGCATGGGTCATTATAGCTTTTCGTTAGAGTTCTTCTGCAAGGTTTATCAAGCTGCGCAAACAAGACCACAAGCTCTAAACAAAATTAACATTGGAAAATCTGATTGAGGTTGCCAGAGAATCGTGAACATGAAGCAAACGATATGAAAAGGTATGAACAATAGATAACTCATCTAGAGCAAAGTCTAGAATATGCATATGTTATATTTCAAGCTAGTGGGCTACGATTAGAACACGTGTGGCCGCGCGACCGCCACCGTCGTTCCAATATTGCTCGGCAGATCTTAAACGGCTTATCGCTAAAGCTTGTGGCCCTCACGGCTTCGTGTTCACACCGCATCACCGCTGATTTCAAATCTACGCGAAAACAGCGGTCGTTTTGGTCCTCAAACTTTCGCATCCGACTCAAATTCGTCCCTAGCTGATAGCCAAATACCATTTTTACCCTTCTCCTACCCCTACGCGTTGCTCGCTAGCGCGGGAACCCGCTGCTCCTCCGCTCTTCACCGCCGCCGTCATCTCCGCGAAGGCCGGCCCCTCGGTCATGGGCGGCCGCGCCCGCCAAATCCACCACACGGCACCTCCTCCTGCACCGGGTGCGGATCTTAAGCGCGCGCGCGAGGCGGTGCCATGGATGGGGTGTGGGCGCGCTAGCGCGAAGAGGCGTGAGGCCCTGCTCCATCTCAGGGGAGGACGACCTATAGCTCCGATTCGCCAGCAGCGAGCAGTGCGTAGGGATAGGAGAAGGGTAAAAAGAGTATTTGGTTATCGGCAGGGATGAATTTGAGCCGGATGCGAAAGTTTGGGGACGAAAATGATCATTTTCGTAGTTCAGGAATGAAATTGAGCATTCTAAAGTTTGAGGACTAAACGACCGCGTAATTCGAGCGAAATTGAGATTTGAGTGATAGTTCGGGGACTGAATTGGCTATTCTGCCAACAATGCGCGTAGTTATATTCAGCACAGGCTCGTTCGTCCAGTTTCCTTTCTACTCCTCCGTTTTTTTTGTCCGGTGATTTCTCAGACGCTTTTTAGTGACCAACAATAAGGAACGGAGGGAGTATGTACTAGAAAAGCAGGCGTGGACTTGCCGCACCTTGGTTGGAGTGCACCAGTCAAATCTCAATTGAACTAAATTTTCAAAAATCTACAAAAAAAAACATCCAAATTTGTGGCAAAAAGGTTGAGCTAGCATATCTTCACTCTGGTTAATGGTAAGATGTGGATGAGTGGATCTATGTATAGTACAATTAACGGATGTCTGAATATTTTGCCAGCTGATCACATAGACCATGGAGTACTGATTTGTTTGCTCTTTTTTTTTTCTTTTCACAAACTGCAGATTCGGAGGTGTTCGTCTGCTCACGCGGAAGTTGAGAAGAAGGCTGATGATCATGTCCCTTGGTTTCTACCACGCTACTGGACCAAACGTCTGATCCATATCTGATAATACTAGTTCTGTTTAGAAATGAGGTGAAGATATTATGTGCGTACCATGGTACTCACATGTCCCTGGAGAAAGTTTGAGGCATGCAAGTGCAGATCCCCCAGGCCCAGCTCAAGACAATTGTGCAACTATGTCAGCATTCCCTGTTGTTGACAAGTCTGCGTCAACTGAAAACTAATTTGCTCCATTTTGTGTCTATATTACCAATTCAGCGTAATACTCTGCTTCATCACATATTCATATTTATTATGCAGATTTAGATGCTTGGGACTGAGCTTCGTTTGAGGGAAAAAAAATTATGTATCTTTAGCTTTCTGTGTAGTACGAGCAAGATTCAACTAGTTCTGACTGACTTCTGAGTTCCTTTGAACCACCTAGAGACATGAGATGCTAAGCCAATTGGTGATAAAGCAAAATATTCAGCACATTATTTGAACTAGATAGATAATTACTTTGGAAGTTTTCAGAGGATGGGTTCTATAATTCCAACTGTGTCCCCATGGTAGTGCATTTTTCTGCATCTGGAGTCAGAACTCCATATTCTAAATTCCTATTCCCATCAACATGTAATGGTGGTAGACTGGTGCATCTTAAAGACACAATTATAGGCCTCCAAAATTTTCAGCAAACGCATGTAGGTCTTAAGCATTATCTGATCTTGGAGCAGATAGGTGCAATTCGAATGGGCGTGTGCTGACCGCCGAGACAACCAGCACAGCACATAATCATCATACAATGTCACATTCACTTAACCTACTTCAAAGTCACATTCCGTTGGAAGTACATTGCTCAGCAATTTCCTGTCCACTGCACTGCACTGCACCAGAACCATTGATCCTCCACTAGCAAGCCTTTTACACAATGTGTGATGTCCATCTTCAACATATTCAGGCCATTAATCTTCCAACTCTGCTGAGCAAGCAGATAAATGTCGATCTTACTACACAGATCAATCCAGACTTCAAGTGATACACAAGCTGGGGTAGATGGGATCACCTCTTAACTCTTTAATGTTAACCAAGCTGACACTCCAGCCCCTCTATGTTCTCCAATAGCATCTGTTTCAGTACAATGGTGTGATGGTCGCCAACCACCATGTGAATCTTGGAGCAGATAGGTGCAATTCGAATGGGCGTGTGCTGACCGCCGAGACAACCAGCACAGCACATAATCATCATACAATGTCACATTCACTTAACCTACTTCAAAGTCACATTCCGTTGGAAGTACATTGCTCAGCAATTTCCTGTCCACTGCACTGCACTGCACCAGAACCATTGATCCTCCACTAGCAAGCCTTTTACACAATGTGTGATGTCCATCTTCAACATATTCAGGCCATTAATCTTCCAACTCTGCTGAGCAAGCAGATAAATGTCGATCTTACTACACAGATCAATCCAGACTTCAAGTGATACACAAGCTGGGGTAGATGGGATCACCTCTTAACTCTTTAATGTTAACCAAGCTGACACTCCAGCCCCTCTATGTTCTCCAATAGCATCTGTTTCAGTACAATGGTGTGATGGTCGCCAACCACCATGTGAATCGGGCACAGAGAAGTTTCAATGTGTCAACGGGAAGCAACCTAAATCAACCACAGTTGACAATAATGGAAGAGCAACAAAAGGATGTGTACGGTGTACCTCTCAGATGTAAGTTGCAATTGCTTTGCACCCTTCTGTGGCAAGTCCCATTACATTTTCAAATGTATCCATCGGTAATTTTGCATCCATCTGCCAAAAAATGACTTTGAGCTGCTTCCACTTGGTGGTGATTGCTATGCAGCAAACCATCGCAAAAGAAGTATTTCACAAGGGAAAAGTTGAACTGTATTATTTTTGTTGCACATAGAGAGACTTTCAGGAGTTAACAATTTGGAACAACAAGAATTCTTGATCTTTTTATACCTGCAGAAGAGTTACTTTGTCCATCTTTGAAAGAATACCAACGGTGCATCTGGACCCCCCAGCACTGTCAATTCAGATCTGTCATCGGACATTAGAATTATTGAGTTTGTTTGTACCATACGGTTAGCTTATCAAAGATCGAAAAATTAGTTAGGTGTTTTAGTGTCTTACCGAGCAAAGTAGAACACAGATACCCAGCACTACAAGATGTGACAATATGTCTCGCATTGGAATCCCGGCATCTGAAAGAGCTAGTGTTGCAACATTGATGCATGCTGACCATGTTCCTGATATACACATGGTCATGCACTCATGCCCCAGCATGACAACCATTTTTAAGCAAAAAATATGATTAAATCACTTTAAGCAAGTAAATAATAATATGTCATAGCATGACTGAGCAAGATAGCAGTAAAGAATAATATGCTATAGTTGTATAGCATGACCGAGTAATATAGCTGAGGGGACATCAGAATCGGTATGTTCTCCACTCTCCAGCATACCTTATATGCAGAGCATAAATCTAGATTTACTCAGTCTATGGTAACTAAATAGCCTTGCTTGGCTTCCTTTTAGGACGGAACCAAAAAGGAGTTCATTCCAGAATAATAGAGGGTCCTGGGAGGCTGGAGACAACTCCAACAATCTGAAAGTAGGAAGGCAGCATGCTTACCACCATCAGCTTGAAGAACTTGGACAAATATACTACCAATCTGCAAACAAGTAATAGCATTGCAGGTTAGCACTGGCATCATTCAAAAACTGAAGTTTTTTAAAGGATGTGGACTAAATAGAACTGACCTGTGAGCGTGGCATTAAATGTGTTAATATGCTTGCCTCCATTGTCTGTCGAATAACAAGAGAAATTTCTGTTGATCGCCTGCCAGCAAAGTCGAATAACAGGTGAGTATATGGGAAATCAGACACCATGTAAATTCATGCAACCTGAATTCACTTTGCACACTGGGTGTTCACCTCAGAAACACTGAAATGAATAACTAAATTATACTGAAGAATTAATTACGACTATTGAAATTTCTGATATTAAGTATGACTTTGCTCCTGATATGGCATGGGAGTGAGGAATTTGTTGAACTGAATTTACATAAATGAATACTAATGCAAAGGAACACTAACCTAGACATGACCACTACATCTAGAAATTGCAGAATTTAGTGAAAATCATCATACCAGAGCTTGGAAATGCCATGTACGCATGAGAAAATATGTTTAGTACTTACCATAAAAAAAATTATGTTTTATTGCATAATTAGCTGAAAAATGTAGGTTTCTACCACTGTACAATTAAGGTGCGCTATGATTAAATGGAAACACCTAAAAGGCTAGAAGTTTAATTAGAGATTTTTCTCATGATTAATTTCTGACCAACATCGGTTTTAATTTCGAGTAATTTAATTTAGGTTTATTTGTTTTCCGCCCAATGATGATGCAAACTGAAACTTATGCGCATGTTATGAATGAGGCCAATGTAATTTCATGCTTATTATGTGTATGTTATACTATGATTACTGGCAACCCCTCAATAATGGCACTATCCACGACACACTAGGTTTCCTTTTGAGTATATTGTTGTTAACCTTGAAAATAGCAGACTAAGTTGGTAGATATGACATAATGGAACACATAATGGAACTCAAGAGGAAACCATCAAAGGATATCCCAAGTGCTTCCAGCTCGACTATCATATCACATATTCTCATAATATGTTCCCTGATTCCATTTGCCAATCATAGCATGACATAAGCATTTTCTACAACAAGGGTGTTAGAAATTTAGCATAAGTCTTAAGTGGAGATTTTGAAATTCGCCTCAACTAAATTCAATAACACCTTTGCTCAAGTTCCCTACCATCCTTCTTATGAAGAATTGCTCCCATGTGCCGACTAACATTTACTGCTTAAAGATCATTTTGACCATCCTGTTGGACATCTCCAACTTCTCAGAGCTGGCATTATACTCTTTAAACCTATCAGTATAGTCATGAGTCAGGAGTGTCGGCAACAAGAGCAACAAGCTTATCCACACTCAGTGCACAATTTCTGCACTCCTTCCACGCAGGATAGTTAGTGCTATTGAGGGGCTTGATGGCACTCAAGGCGTAGAGGGGCTACATCTTAGCTGAAAAGAGTAATCATAATGTACAAACAATACACAAAATAAGCATGAAATTAACCCTACATTGGTCTGATTCATATCATGTACATAAGTTTTAATTTGCATCAACATTGGGAAAAAATAAATTTATTAAATATCCCGTCATAATCACAATAATTAAACTTATCGTTGGTTGCATTTAATCAGATACTACCTTAGTTGTACACTTGTACATTAGTGGAAAACAATTATTTTTAAATTGATTACTCAATAAAACAATATTTAAATTCGACAGATAATACAGATTTGCTTGTTTTGACAGTGATGAACCTTTTTATTTTAATTAAATTTTACTGTTAAAGTTGGAACATACCTGTCACCTTTCGGCTTTCTCTTCCGATCTCCTTTACTGAATTTTGCCATCACTCACAACAAACCTGCAATAACTCGCTCAAGAACAAATCATAAATGAAAACTTCTAACTGAGGAATGCACTTGGAGCGAAACTTCATCAAAGCCTCTTTGCTGTTCACTTGCTGACCTTTGTTCTGGACCTACATGAACAAACCGAGAGCATAAAATTTTATTAGACAGTGTTCAGTTTCACTAAAAAGTGAACATCTCTTACTGGTAGCATAACACAGGGTTCCCTGGTGTAATGCACACTCTAACAGGAAAGAAAGCAAGTGATTCAAATTTACAATTTCTATGGTTCCAAGTTCTCCAGTAAATCTCACTGTGGATGAACATTGCATGTTCTACATCCTATAGGCAATCATGGATCTTACTGGTTTTCAATTTTCAAACATGCTTCCAAAACAATAGATCATTTTTCCCAAATAATCCCCACATTCACTCAACAATCCCTACATTCACTCAAAAAGACTCCTGAAGATGAATGATGACTATAAATCACAAGTACATGAAAATCCCCTCTTAAGTAGCTTCCTCAAACATTCAGTGCGCATGGCCTCAGTGACCAGAGTAGGGGGTCTATGGAATTGGAATCACCTCTCGAGCTCGAGGGCCGTAGAGGGCGGCGATGATCCTGGTGTTGCCCATCTCGAACAGAGCGGACCTGCCCCGACCAAAAAACCACCAGCAAAATCAGATCAAAATCGAGCACCACAAACGGCGCATCTAAAGCAGAATACCTTCACAAGCAAAATACCACCACCGTAGCCTTTCAAATAGACAGCTGCTCCCTTTTCCCCTGCTATAAGCGTCGGAGCTTTAGTCACCCGTCGGCCCGCTCGACGACGCCGACCTCACCGTTGAGCTGCCGCATCTGCGCGAAATCCAGAAGCAGCACCGAGTGAACCGTGCGAGGTGGGATCGTGGGGAGGAGGAAAAAGAAGGGCAAGTGTGCGTACCTCGTTGGGCGTCGACCCGAAGCCGGTGCCGCTCTCCTCTGTGCTCGGATGGGTTGCGCCGGCGCGGCGAGGGTTTTGTTTTTGCGGGGTTTTCCTTTTCCTTCTGTTCGGCTATAGGAAAGTGGCCGTGCGTTGCTACGGGCATCCAAATCTCTACAGTGCAATACACAAAACATTTAATGAAATTATATAGTACAAAGCAATGTCAATAAGCCATAATATTGAATTACAGTATAGAATTAATGCAAAGGCGACCTGTATTTTTTTATGTTGCTAGCAAAATATAAATGTTGTATAAACTTGAAATTGAGCACACATATATATAGTCTGACTTCAGGTAACTTGTCTTAGTATGACAGATCATCCAAAAAACCTTCATCTATGCTATTTCTATTACTGATTGTTCTGATCAGGCAAATTATCAATACAAATTATTCACAAGTCTCATAAAGAAGAGATTACTGATTATATCCTCGTGCATGTGTGCAAGTTCAAAAATCTGTAATCTACATTCGCAGAATAAACCTAACACTGCTGATAATGTATCATACTAAACACTCCTTTGATTTCCTTTTGTTGTCCAACAATAAATGGACGACAAAAGAATCTAAAGAATATGTCTGTCAGTAGTTCATCCGCTGAAGTTTTGAGATAGACATCATGCTGCTACCATCCATGTCACCTGCGCAGCTATTCAATAACTATTTGTTTACACAAAGATCAACGGAATAGAAAGGGTTTTAATAGTCACAGCTGTAAAGATGACTGCCTGCACAGACCAAAGCAGAGGAACTGTAAGAAACAAGAATGTACATAAAGCAGAGCACAAGTAATAGCCAAATTTGCAACAGTAGCACATTCAACAGACATGAACAGACTGATATTCTCATGTTCTGTTTAAATTAAAATTCTGATAAGTAAAGGCTAGATGCTTTTTGGTAAGTATGAACAAAATTGTACTTTATTGCCCACGAAAATCACCTATACAGACCATTACAACAGTCAGTACCGAAACCAACAAAGCAGTACAAAACTGAAGGAACTGCAGGCAGCTGTGACACAATACTGAATTTGCGAACATTATAAGTTGAAATGTCGTATTCAACGCTGTCAAAAGGCTATTTGCTTGCTATGAATAAAAAGAGTGGAATAATCCATGCAGTATCACCCGCAAAAAAATGATGCAGTAGCACGAGGATGTGCAATAAATGACGAAATTCGCACATCCAAGATATCATCTTTCTGTTTTGAAAAAAAACAATATAAGAAATGTCCCATCAAATTTATCCTTGGTTAGACGTTTTTTTTTATAAAATTTTCTTATCTAGCACCAAAAACTAAAGCCTTCAATACATTTTCCAGAAAGTACAAAGTCTACAACTCTGACTAAGAACTTGGATTGGAATTATCTCTCCTGATTAAAAATTCAAAATTGTCTAATGCTGCCTATCAGGTTCCTTGACCCTCCAACTTAGAACTTAACAAAGGTTACATGCTAGAAGTTGCAGAAAATGAAAAACACTAACCTTGAGCATAATTTAGACCACAAACTAAACATGAGTATTTGACCTTTTCTTTTATGCATCAGTGTTGCACTTTATGGCCGCCCATTGTGATAGTGCAATAGCCCACAAACTAAACATCGAAAACTCCTGCAAAGGAGCTCTACTTTACTACCCAGGATTAATAAAAGCGAGTGCTCCAGGTCTTGGAATTGAAACTTTCATAAGCATTAGATTGTGTGAACCTCCAGTCATATAGTGCAATAGTAAAGAACGTGTATCAAACAATCTCAAAGTCATGCCAGAAATCATAATCCATGCCCCTACGGTTCTACCAGCAGAGCAAGATTGGCAGGAACAAGCAGTGTACAGAAATGCTAGAATACCTCATCTGCTGCAAGAATCCTTTTTTTTTAAAAAAACTATAGCATCAAAAGGGTGCATTTCCAAGAGATTTTGCTTTTTGTCACGGAGTAGAGATTCGTTTCTAGGATAAACATGAATAAGAAATATATTATAACAAAGCAGATAATGTGTTATACGCTAGAAAGGTCAATTTTATTTTTGTATAGGCATCTGATAATGTCGCATCCATTCAGTACTTGTTGTGTAACAACACAACTCTTAAATGAATTACATCATGAGGTCTTTAGCCATATAAATCAATAATGTGATGCAAATTTTGTCATGCAGATTGTGGAGTTTTGGAGAGAAGCAGCCATCCTCTCGAAACTTCACCACCCTAATGTGTTGGCATTCTACGGGATTGTGAATGATGGACTTGGGGGAACATTAGCAACTGTCACAGAATTCATGGCCAGTGGATCCCTCAAGAAAGTCCTTCCACACAAGAAAAATTTCTGGACAGGCGTAAACGGATAACTCTTGCTATGGATGTGCTATTGGAATGGAATACTTGATCCCAAGGATATAATTCATTTTGATCTGAAGTGTGATAACTTGCTGGTGAATCTCAATGATCCATCTCGTACCATATGCAAGGTGTGCCACCTTTCCCTCAATATAATGTTTATGTTGGGTATAAAATGAGTGGCAAGAGATATATTAATAGCCCCTTCCTTTCCATGTGAGCTGAAACAAAGCAACCGGTAAACTTGGCTGCAGGTAGCTGATTTTGGTTTGTCCAAGGTGAAACAAAGTACAATGGTCTCTGGTGGAATGAGAGAAACACTTCCATGGATGGCTCCTGAAATGCTTGAAACGAGCAGCAATATGGTATCAACCAAGGTAGCACTCACAACCTATCTTGATGATCCCGTAATGGTATTACAAAGTAGAACATGCACTGTGACATTATATGTGTTTCTCATATGGCACTCAATAAGCTGAAAACCAACCATTGAGTTATGGTTTTGGTGCTAAGATTATAGATTATTGAGTTGACTAACTCTGTAATTCAGGAGGCTTATGTTTTATATGGAAATTAGATAGGCCTTAAAAGCTATTCTTGCATATTCAAGTTGCTTAAGTGAAGAAGAAAAGAAAATAATTCTTCTCCCTTAGTATTATCTACAATCAGATGTACTTTTATCTGACACTATGACAGGTTGATGTGTAATTTTGAGATGAAAGATGCCAAGTTTCAAATCAAAGATTCTTCTCACAGCAACATATTGTACTATACTACTGTATAAATAATATGAGATCAGATGGGAGTATGTCTGACACCATATCTGTACTCATTACCAACCTATTAGCGCCTATGTCTGGGTTCACGACTACCACCTCATGGCGCTGCCTACCTTCCTCCGCCGCCGGTTCAACCGCATCCGCATTGGATTCTTCCTCCACAGCCCCTTCCCGTCGCCAGAGATCTACCGCACCCTCTCCTGTTCGCGAGGAGATATTGAAGGCACTACTCAATTGTGACCTCATTGGGTTCCATACTTTTGATTACGCCAGGCACTTCCTCTCGTGTTGCAGTAGGATGCTGGGAATTGAGTACCAGTCAAAGCGTGGCTACATTGGATTGGATTACTTTGGCCGCACTGTTGGGATCAAAATCATGCCAGTGGGAATTCATACGGCCGCACCAGGACATTTGAAGGAGCACAAGGGAAGTGGCCTCACCACGACATCCACGGCGGCGGCGACCGGATGGAGGCGACCCCGGACGGCGGCTCGGACGAC
This sequence comes from Cenchrus purpureus, assembly GCA_022644695.1. Classification (NCBI taxonomy): domain Eukaryota; kingdom Viridiplantae; phylum Streptophyta; class Magnoliopsida; order Poales; family Poaceae; genus Cenchrus; species Cenchrus purpureus. The sequence goes on along the minus strand of CP053458.1, from coordinate 26,244,199 downwards.
GATCCCGGACGGCCGCGGTGACCCCGGACGGCGGTGGCGACCGGATGGCGGCGACCCCGGACGGCAATCCCGGACGGCGACGGCGGCGAACCCGGACGGCGACGGCGGCGATCCTTCGCTGGGGCGACGGCGGCGATCCTTCGTTGGGGCGGCGGCGGCAGGAGTGGTTGGTGGGCGCGGCTGCGTAGGGGGCGGGGGGGAGTTTTTTTTCCGCCGAAGGAAGAGAGGTGGGGTTACGGAGGACGTGCGCGAGCGGTGAACGCGAGGGGGGGCGTGCGGACACGGCACGAGCGGTGAACGCGCGTTCACCTCGTAAAAAGTATGACCGCATTTGTTCTCCACTTGATTCTTTTTTAGTAGTAGAGATGTGCCTGTGTGCCCGCCCTGTGCCTGGAGCCCTGGATCAGTCTGATCAGGCTCATCTTTTCCCAAACAAAGACCCAAACAGAAAAACCCAAAGCCCATATACAAATCGTGCATGTTTCGGAATTGCAGTGAAAATTTCCATATGTTGGGCTGCTGGCTGCTCTCTGCTTGAGGATCCGGGTAATCCAACATTTCACATTGTAACTATTGCATAACAACCACAAACATAATCCAAAGTCTTACATGAGGAAAAACGAGTACTTGCTCAGTTGCTCTACATACTGATCGATCAGAAAACAACATCTATTAGTCCACAGAAGCAACATTGTTTTATCCAAACCACGCATCAAGCTCTCACATGATGTCGCACGAACGCACGACTAAAATGTCGGAATCCAAGAAAACAACTTTGAAGGATCGATCACAGCTTCAGGTCGAGATCCAGGTCCTGTGGACCATCGGAGTTCTTGCGAGTGGGCTCCACCGACATGTTGCGATCACTGCCCCCTCCCTTCGAATCAACATTCACATCATCTTCCTAAAAATATTAGAGCGCCGCCATAATCAGTGAATATGATGATATGTGCTGTTAATGGCAAGCACATACTGAGCTTCTTCCGTACAATAATACTCGAGAAATTCAATGTTCAGATGAGAATTTAGCGTATCATTGCGTCACAAAAAACAAACAAACAAACATGTATTTCATGCTACTTATACAAGAAGAACAACTCAACGATCTGGATATGTACCATAAGATCAGGAAAGAGCTGCAGTGTTCTAGCTGTAGGCGCTGTGTTCCTTGGATTGCCATAAGATGCTGCAGCTCCAGAGGTGTTAACTATAGGCCTGCATGGTTTGCATATTTTGCATTGATCAAACAGGAATATATTCATCATGAATCTATGGCATTTGAAAAAAAAAGATGTTAATTTGTAAGAGATCAGTGTATGTAATCCCTCCTAAATGAGTCGTCTATTCCGTGAACATGTGTAAAGATCGGAAACTAATCATGTGCACCTGGTGAAGGGAAGATTGAACTGTTCATTCATGTAGCCTCTTGTTCCATGTGCCATCTGAAATAAACCATGAGGGTCAACCGTCTCGGTCATCATACTTGAGAAGCCAACACATATATAATGTTAAAGGTCATAGGTGCAGGGAGAAATATTATTATCATTAGACATGAAAAATTATGTACAGACAAGCATTGGAAACAAAAAAAAAAGGCAGAGATGCTTTCAGTTTTGAACAACTATTATAAAGATATAAAGGCTCGTGTATCGCGAAGTCTGGAAGGACTGGACTTGGTAGGTCGTTGAGTTGAAGCACGAAATAAACTAAGGCTAGTAAGATGTACTTGGGTTTGAGGACATTCCGGTTCCGTACTGGAATTCTAAAAATACAATCACAAAGATCTTCTCTGGGTTTTAACATGTCCTCCAGTATCCACTTAACTTTTCCTATAAAACAACAGCGCTTGTAAAAAAATCCTTTGGTGATATAAACCCAACCTAACACAAAAATTATCTCAGAATCTGGAAGGTTCTACTTGATATAGATAAGTTCCCGTCAAGCACGTCAGTAAGCAGAGAAGGCAATCAAAGAAATGGTAATATAAAAACACAACCATGCGTGAACATTGATAATACAAGTATTTTAGGAAGAAAAAAAAATAGGTATGCTCACCATGCCTTGGATACCAGCACCAGAAATGTGTGCCTGGCTAAAGGGATTTTTTAAGTACTTCTCTTTCATCTCCTCCGCCCTCATTTTCTCTAGTTTGGCAATTCCCATCCCTCGTCTTGGCTCCTTAACCTTGTTGGTGAAGCTTTGATCGGCAGCCCTTTTGCCGTTCTTACCGTTGCCGTCTCTTGAACTGCTTCCATCCATGGGTGCCTACAAGGAAGCGAAAAACATCACAAGTTAGTGTGGAACTATTCAAAAACAGATCTACAAACAGAGGGGAGAAGTTTTCCGAAGTACGTACACAGTCAATATTTTTTTCTAATACAATAACGATATAACAATTACAAAGTTTGTTCCCCAATTTTTTCTCACTAGTGCACCTCAAGCGCATGTATATATATATACATGACCTCAAGCCCAATCTTCATAGTTTGATTTGCTGCAATCTCTTCTCTAGTAATAAATGCGTATATTCATTTGTGATTTTCTTTCATGCTTGAAGATTTTGTTGTGTAGTTTATAGTACAATAATTTAATGAATACCAACACTTGTACAAAATCTGGATATATCTAGTACAATAAATGTGTATATAACTTTAGATATCTTATGGATATCAAGAGTATATATCCATGGCAAAATAATGATGAAGTATTGCATTCCCACTTTGATATATGTCGAGCAAATCAAAGGTTAGAAAGGCAGTATCTTCCATACTATGTGCTGCTCAACCTGGTTTGCCATCTGGAAAAAAATGTCTGTAATAATTGATCCATTACAACTAACAACCTCATGAGATTGTAAAACTGCTGTAGCAAATATAAGCCACCTTTCTGTTCAAAAAAAAATAAGCCACTCCTGATAAGGTGTGATTTTGTGGTTTTTTATTAAGGAGATCATTTTGTCATGTATAATGTTAATTCATTGCATTCATGTGAATTTACTAGCTTATCGTTTTTTTCGAAAACTTTAGTGTGATTTAATAACCCACGAACATGTATATCCAACGCTAACAAGAATACAAGATGAGATGTCGAGCCAAATTGCTGAATGCAACCCCTTACATACGCTTTGTGCTAGCGCCAAGTAGATCGAAAAGCAATTTATTATGTAATTATAAATCCAACTCGGAATCTCAAATTACGAAATCCTGCTTTCAATCTCTAACTCATCCAAATGTCCCAGCCTTTACAATCCACCACCAATTCATGCAGATGGCCTGGAGCCAAAATCAACCAGGGGGTGTTGAGCCTCTTGTAATTAGTCTAACTTCATAGTTTCTATGTGAACTTTAAATCTGAAAAGCTAATTATACTAGAGAAATATACGGGCACATGCAGGGGTGTGATGCAGATCCGTCTGCCGGGTGGTAGAGCTTGAGCAAGATAGCAGGACACAAGCTGATGAGGATTGTCCGCATTAGCCCAATCAAGGAGCCAAAATCAACCAGTAAGGGGTGTTGAGCTCTTGTAATTAGTCTAACTTCATAGTTTCTATGAACTTTAAATCTGAAAAGCTAATATACTAGAGAAATACATGGGCGCATGCAGGGTGTGCTGCAGATCCGTCCCTGCCGGTGGCAGAGCTTGAGCAAGATAGCAGGACACAAGCTAATGAGGATTGTCCGGTGCATTAGCCCAATTGCAGAATAAAGTGCTTATTGGCTAAATGATTAGTAAACTTGCTTAATACTAAAGATTTGTGGCAAAAGTTACTAACTAATAAATATCTAAGTTCTAAGTCGCTTACTCATGTGAAGGCCAAACCCTATGACTCTTAGGTTTTTCTTTAGGTTTGATGTGGGGCTCGCATACATATGAGTCCAAGCCATAGCACTTTACATAAAGTAGCAGGGTATCAAACTTGGTGTTTTAATTTAGGGTTCAGCTCTTGACACGAGATCCACATATAAGTCCAGAGCACCACTTTGCACAAAGTAGTGTGGTATTAAAATGAGTCATCTGAAAAAAAAAATCAATCAATTTCTCTAAAGTTTTAAGATGTGAGCGTGAGGTTTTAGTTTTAGGTCCGGCTCTTGAGGTGGGGACATAGGGCCCACATATAAGTCCAACTACATACACTACCTTGTACAAAGTATTGACTCAAACGAATCATTCGCAACAAATTTTGATCAATTTCTAAAATTCTAAGATGTGAACACAATGTTTTAGTTTATTAAAAATGTGTTAAATGATTTTTTATATAAACTCATAGGTTATATCAATTGGTGGGGTGGTAGGATTGGATAATAAAATTATGCGGAGCTGGTTGGGATAATCTGAGTTCATATGTTACGATGCGGGTTGTAACCCATTTGGTTACTGGTTCAGGCATCTCGACCTTATTAATTCTTATGAATTAGAAAGGAGCCGAGCGTCGCTCGGATGGCAAAGCCTTCACGGTGGGGGGGCTGTCCACCCATGTTCAATTTCCATAAATTGCACTGCGTGTTCGGGGATTTATTTCAAACATATGTTTTGTGGTTGAGCGGATGGCCTCCCAGTATGTTGTTGTAAAAAATCTCGCTTTGTCCCACGCCAGCAGTCTAAGGCCAGCCTTTATTCGACGCTGTGCTATGCCGGGGTGTGGGGAAGGTGGGTTCGAGATTTTCTCGGCAGAGAATGTCTTCTTCTTAATACAATGGGTGGTCTTACTCCCCGCATGCCGAGTTTTTTTATGAATTAATAAAAAAAGATTATGCATCCGAAATCCTGGTATTTGTATTAGATGAGATGTTGAGTCTGGATTATATTTTTGTTCTCTCATATTTTCCATCCCCAAACCTAGCCATATACAGATCATTCTTCCTCAACTCCTCCTCCTCACTTGTTTAACTAATCTCCTAAAGACACTCATGCACTAGCCCCCCCGTCCCCTGTTCTTATCATGGCCAACATGTACACGTACGCACTAGCTCCCTTGGCACAATAATGCGAATACACACCACTAGCGCGGACTTGCACGTACGCACACACAAATGAAAAAAGAAATCAAACAGAGCAAGCAGACAAGCTCCATTGGCGCGCACATTATCCTAATCATGCCTTGATGCAAAAGCTTTGCACGGATCGGAGACACCCGCATCATTGCATGATAAAACTATGGTGATCAGGTTACGTGCGCAACTATTTGATGGGCTTTGTTTATCGGCAGAGGGCGGTAGCTGTGTCTGCAGAGCTAGCTGGCGCACTTGAGGTGAGCATTGCAACAACCCCCAATTATATTGTTAAGAGTAATCAAGGACAATCTAGTGTCCTTAATCATGAGTCATCATCACCACCTAGCTGACCTGTAGTTAGAGAGAGACACGTATATGGAACTAAGCACTGCTGTAGTATACTCATTGTTATGCACAATCATGTCTTAAATGACTTCTAAATCATATACGGAACTGAGGGAGTATATATGTTCCATTCATAGTAAATTAAATTCGTATAAATTTGTTCAAAACCATAACTTCCTGAATACAAAGATGCACAGCTCTTTCCGTATTCGAGAAAAAAAATCACATAGTTAAGCTGCGTGCATACCTGCAACAGATATCTGGAGATGGATTGATAAAAAGCATCCAATCCAAGACCCTGCAGCGCGTTGATTTTATTACTTCAAATAACAGCTAGTGCACAAAATCTTCAAAAAAACAATATTACACAAGTACTAGTTTGCCAACCAAACTGTACTCCCATCTTATAATTTTGTTCTCTCCAGCCGATGCATAATGTACCTTAGCTCCTGTCCGGAACGGTCGACCGTGCGATGTGGACGTGCAGGTAAGCAGAGACCCCGGAATTTTGCGCAACAAAACAGGGGCATCGGTGTACCAAACGCAAGGTGCAGCGACGACAAAACAAACGGAGCAACCCCGGACACGGGAACGCAAGGCAGGGAAAGGGAAAAGGCAGCGGAAACCACAAGTACTCCTACGTGTGTAGGAGAGGCAACCCGAGCAAGGTCAGCTCGTCACAAAAGCGTTCGGCGGACAAAAAAGCTGCCGTGGCTGAGTGCCCTTTTCTCCGACGTCCGGCAGCGGCGGCGGCCAGCTAGCACACGGCCGCCGGAACCCACTTTGGCCGGACGAACTAACTTTACTCACCACACGTACGTACGCCACATTCTCCGGTTCAGGAATTCTTTAGCTCGTCCACCAAAAGGCCCTGCTGGGTTTTCCTATTACTCCAATACAATCTTGTTGAAACTTTTGCCCTAGTTCTCGACAAGGTCACACGCACACGAGCTAGTGACCCATCCAATTATGTGAGTCTACTCAAAGTGTGATGAATTGAAGCTACTACGTACGTGTGCTAGGTGACAAAGTTTGGGGCTTTGACATTTTGCAGCTCACTTGATGCCGACAGTCTTATGTGAAGTTCGGCATATGCAGGCCACCATGTCAGTGTCACTGTGTCGGCTGCACAAGCTAGAGCTAGAGCTCTAGTTGATGAGTAGTTTTGCATGAATTGCGAGCGTGCCCATTCCTGCCTCTCTCGTGAAAGGCATGGCCCATAACTTGTGCGAATCAGCGATGTTGGAGAGGTTGATACGCAAGACGATGCCTTCCGTCCCTGAAATTTATATATATACACGTCGCTTGCTCTCCTCTGCATCGTGCGGGTTTCTCTCTAGCCTTGTCCCCTCGCGACCTTGCAGCCCTTGTCGTGTCTCTCCTCTATAAAACTCGAGCCCGAAGGCGGCTGCTAGCAAGTTGCGGTGGTTGTCTTAGCTAGCAGAGCTTGCAGCTAGGTGGATCGGAGGACGCGTACGTGCGGTGCGAGCGATCAGTACAGGCGTTGACGGAGGCGGCGACGACGGCCATGGCGTCCTCGGGCAGCAGCGGCGGCGGCACGCCGGGCTCGCCGTGCGGGGCGTGCAAGTTCCTCCGGCGCAAGTGCGCGGCGGAGTGCGTGTTCGCGCCCCACTTCTGCGCCGAGGACGGGGCGGCGCAGTTCGCGGCCATCCACAAGGTGTTCGGCGCCAGCAACGCCGCCAAGCTGCTGCAGCAGGTGGCCCCCGCCGACCGGAGCGAGGCGGCGGCCACCGTCACCTACGAGGCGCAGGCCAGGCTGCGCGACCCCATCTACGGCTGCGTAGCCCACATCTTCGCGCTCCAGCAGCAGGTACACGCCGTTCCCCTACCTCCACACGCGCGCGCACCCTTGCCGCCGGCCGGCCGGCGCATGCATGAACTCCTGCTTGTGCAGAAGATTACTAGCTTCTCGACCTCTCGCGCGTGACGCCGCTGAAATTCGAACTCATGAACACAACCACCCTGCGCAGGTGGCGAGCTTGCAGATGCAGGTGCTGCAGGCGAAGGCGCATGTAGCGCAGACGATGGCGGCGGGGGGTCCGCAGGCGTCGGGGAGCCCTCTCCTGCGGCGGTGGCCGATGGAGCCCGAGTCGCTGTCGACGCAGAGCTCCGGGTGCTACAGCGCGCCGAGCTGCGACGGGTCGGCGTCGCTGCAGGAGATGTACTGCGGCTTCGGCGAGCAGGAGGAAGGCAGCTACACCAGATGAATCCTTCGCATCAAACAGTGTCAAGAAACCGCGCGAGGGGGGAAGAACTTGTTGATTTGCAGCTAGCGTACGTGTGCGTTTGATTTTGTTTAGTTCAGCTCCGCTTTGGGGAGCTTGATTTGGTCCGAGGCTGTAGTACTCTACTGCTAGCTTTGCCGGTTTCAGGTCAGGGGTGAAGCTCTCATGAGAGCATGTGGTTTAAACGGAAGAACACATCAGAAATCACGTATGGTTTCATATTGCCTAATTAAGTGGATTAGTCACTCGTTAGATATGCAAAAGTTTGATGCATAGTAAGTACTACTCCTACATGGGGATCGATCGGAGAAGAACAGACAGGGAATGAAAGGTAGAATTGGAGCCTTCAGACGTCAATTCACAAGGATTGGACTGCCACTGATGACTGATTCGTGCGGCCGGCTATAGACTCGAGCACGCTTTGCTTGATTAGTTCAGGATGCAGTGGACCCGGGGCATGAATGACATGACCTAGCTTGGCCCTAGCTAGCTGATGTGGTGCACGGTCGGGCCGCTTGATCTGCTTCTGGGCCTGTCACTGTCAGGCTTCAGTCATGTCGTGTTTAAAGGCTAAAGAGGCAGTTTGGAACTCAAGAATTTGTTTTACAGGATTCGATGAAAAAGAGTTCTTTTTTCATTTCAGGACAATTCATAACAAAATTGGCCCATCCTAGAAAATAAATTATAAGCTTAATGCTTCATCCATTGTGCTACTTTGGACATGGTACTACAAACTGTCCTCCTTGAACTTCAGAACACCCTAAACCAGGGTTAGCACTGCTAAAGTATGATGATCAATGCATCGAAATCCCTTCCGCCGAGATAAACAAACAAATGAGCCTAAATATTGGCGCTTTGTCAACTTGTAAAACCATAGTTAATATGTGGAAGCAAGAATGTTTTCATTTATTTTTAATTTGCATCGTGCTACCAATAACATTTCTCAAAGGCTCAAGAAATTGGTTTTGCTCGGAACTTCCATATGCATTCTACACTCCACCATCAAGTCCAGCACACTACTGCATGTGTTTTTCTGTATAATACCTTCTTCGATGACACACTCATAATATTGCTAAAGATGTGCATATGGGAATTCATTTTCTTCCTAAGAGTCAATAACTTGGATTTTGGTTGGCAATTCATTTTCCTAGAAATGAACTCATAATCTTGTAGTAGTGTTGTCAGTTGGCGTTATATCATACATATTATGTCGATTTTATTAAGTCATAAATATAAAGTATATTGAGAAGAGGCAAACATATGGACAAAGCTCGCCTTGTTAGCTCTTCACTGTAAAGACAGCAATGATTGATGCTTTCATCTCCTGCATATGGTATATGATATGGTATATCATGCTTCCTGTGATGTCTGTGTTGTTGATTAGGATGCAAAGTGACATCCTTTTTATTATGTTTTGCTTTCCATGTTGTTTTAGCATTAATTCATTATGTGTGGTTCTTGAATCCATTTATAAAATACACACTTTGTGTGTGGAATATAAACTTTAGTAATTCTGGAAACAACTACTCCCACACACTTAATAAGTTGACATGTATCAAATTTAATTTATCACCAAAAGGAAAATAAACTTTATGGTTATTCTAGCTTTCAACTAGTACTATATTAGTAGTTTTGATACATATATACTACTCACATCACAAATAAAAGGACATATAGGATTTTTAGGACAGATTAAGGTGGAAGAAAAAAATACTCAACTTTATTTTAGTACGCTCATACTATTCCTCAAAGGGTAAAATGGGTTCTATTTGTATTTGAGTGAGTTACTAGTAATGGCTAAGGCCCACACTACACTTGCTTCTGGCTTGATACAAAAAAATCTGAACATGATTAGTACTGAAGCTATTCCACAAATCAAGGAATTTACAGATAATACAGTTGAAATTCTATGGTAATCCATGCAAATGTATAGATTGGCTATACATATATTTATTCTTTTCTTCAATATGATAAAAACTGCGAGCTAGATGATCATGTTGAGAGTTCATGAATCTAGATAAGAATATAGTAATAGTTTACGGATCTATATATGATGCATTTCACTTCAAAATCTAATAGAGACGTGATAAAAATTGGGACCTCTCTTCCGCCAAACATATTGATGTAGGAAGTCACTTACTGGGTACTGTTAGGTGGATTCACAATTCACATATGATTTGTGCAGCCATATATATATGCAACCTCTTGATTAGTCGGTTTACTATCTTACTGTGTCAATGGTCACATTATATTTCATGTTGGGTTGTTCACGCTTAATTATGTTCAATCTACGCTACTCAGAAACATTATCCACCTAATTATATGGTTTTATAGATGTAGCAATACCATTTGACCTACTGCGTCTATACACAAATTGAGTCGTTCGCTCCATCCTGCTGTAACTTGTCCTAGCCTGACCTGACTTTTTAAAAGAATAATTCCATGGTCTTAATTAGAATTATGTAAATACTCACCTAAGCTAGCCACTTACTCCCTACACTTTTAAATAAATTAGGTTAAAACATGCTAATTGAACTAGCATTTCCAAATTGACTTGCTCTAATTAAAACCTTGTCTAGCATTTTCAAATTACCTCAAGATAATAAAGATCTTTTACAGCCGGCATGCCCTAAGAGTAATTACGTGGGTCAATCCCAGAACAGACATTGTTGCGTGAACAGTCCTGGTAACATATTAGATAGCCCTCCATCCCACAAAGACGGATCATTTAGAAAAGTTTAGACAATATATAGTGGCAATGTTTAAATCCAAATTCTTCTTAATCTTGGATGGATTACCGAGTAATTAGGAGTAAGGCAAGCTGTTGAAAGTTACTTTGAATCAATTAATAAGGAGGGACAATAATAATCCACATGTAGGAGAGTGATTATGATTGGCTGCTGCGAGACAAAGGGTTCTATCATATCATCTCAAGCTTTGTAGAAGATGCATGTGTCCCATCAGCAAGAGTTTCAGTAAAGGAGTCAACAATAATAGTAAGCTAATTGGATCCAGCACGTGTGGCCATGAATCAATCAGCTGTGTGTCTCTCACTCAATATGCTGCTGGTTTCTATATTCCTTGCTTGCATTTTTCCGGCATGTGAAATCTAACCTTATCTGCAGACTGCTGCAGCTAGAGAGGGGACTGGAGAAGAAAGCACAACTCCAAACTGACCGAGCTAGCTGCATGATCATAACAATAATATTTTTTTCTGCCTAATTAATTAGGTTTCTACACTGATCAATATATCATCAATGAACTCTCACAAATGATATGCTTCTGAATTATTTCTAGCAGAGATAGAATGCGACCGACCGATCGATCGAAAATTGGACATATATTACCCAAGCTCTAGTCCAAAACACGACGAGAATTGAGAACAGATATATATATCTATATATCTTTTGTGATATATTTTCTGCACTAGTAGTTCTTACGAGCGATGGTTCAGGTAAGCGTAAGCCACGCTCTGGAGGTCCTCGCAATCTTGGTACCCCGACGACGACCTCCACCGCTCTCCTCCGCCCCGAACGACGAGGAGTCCGCGGCGGCCTCGAAGGCGGCCGCCTGCCGGCCGTCGTCGTCGTCCGCGCCGGCCTCCTCGAACGCGTGGTACAGCGACTGTTGCATGTAGCAGTCGGAGCCCAGCAGCGCGGTCAGGGACTCGTGGCCGCCGCCATTGCCGTAAGCGCTCGGCTGCGCGGCCGGCGCGCGGCGGCGCCCGCGCCCATTGCCGTTATTGCACCAGGGGTAGCCGTACCCTAGCTGCTCCGCCGCGGCGCCCATGTAGCCGCCCTTGGCGTCGTCGTGCACGCCCTGCCCCTGCGCCGCCTGCGCCTTGAGCGACGCCAGCTGCGCCTGCAGCGTCATCACCTGATCGAATCGAAGCAACGAACACGAATCAGCAAAAAAATTAAGCCATGCACGACGCACACGCGCGCGTTCGAGATCGAATCGAGCAAGACACGCACCTGCTGCTGGAGCGCGAAGATGTGGGCGACACAGCCGTAGATGGGGTCGCGCAGCGCCTGCGCCTCGTAGGAGATGGTGACGGCGGCCTCGGCGCGGTCGGCGAGCGGCAGGTGCGCGAGGAGCTTGGACACGTTGCTGGCGCCGAACACCTTGTGGATGGCGGCGAAGTGCGCCGCGCCCTGCTCGTGGCAGAAGTAGGGCGCGAAGACGCACCCGCGAACGCACTTGCGCCGCAGGAACTTGCACGCCCCGCACGGCGACCCGAACCCCGTCATCGTCTCCAGCAGGAAGAAGGCTCGACTCTGATCGATCGAGATCACCCGGCCGGCGGCGTGAGATCGATCGAGCACGGTGATTTCTTCTTTGGCTGCTCTGTCGCTGTTAATAAGCTGTTAGATGATCTGATCGGCGCGGTGAGGACGGGGTGCAACGCCCCAGCATTGCTTATAAGAAGGGTGGGGATTAGGGCCAGCGGCCATGGGATTAAAGAAATCCGGCGTGTCTCCCCAATGGCCAACCGGCTCCATTATTTTGAGCTCCCAATCGCGCCTCGCCCCTTGCCGCTAAGTTTTATGGCCAATTCAATTATAACCTGTTGGCACACTGCATACCCTACAGGAGGAGTACTAGCTTGTGCAAAGGACAATGGTGGCTGGAGTCTGGAGACGCAATCATTGATAATCTTTAGCTTAAGGGCTTTGGGTTTGGTCTAATACTTTTCGTTTAGTTTTTTCTTTTCCCTGTGCCTGCTCATGCAGCCATTTCTTTGTGTGCAGTTGGGCTCGGCTGCTGCGAGACCAAGGGGATAAATAAATATAATGCGTTTTTAATTTTCGGTGTATCGCCTAGTACATACACTCATACATCACCTGGCCTCCCAGACGTGGAGTTGTCGCTGCTCACTCATCCCTTGATTTTTTTTTTGCCCCCTTTTTATTTTTATTTTTTGAGATGGGGAGGGAAAAGCCAGCAATTATGAGTGATGGGGAAGAACTAGTTCTGGTGTCACATCTCGCTTTAATTATTATCAGGAAACATATTGGCGTTTTATTTTATTTAATCTTTAATTTGTTCTGTAGGCATGTGACCAACCCCTGAGAAAAACAATCCAGCAATGGCCTGCCAATTTGTAGCTTAAATATGCTTGGGAAAAATAATTTGATTGCTTAAGATGTACTATTTCTATATTGTAGCAATAGCACCAATGGAAGACTGGAGCAGGGCAGCAGAACTTCTGAAACTCTGCTGCCCTCTGCTTCACATAATGTTGGAAAGGGTGATTACTGGTGGTTGTATTTTTATCCTAATCGGGCTTTTGCCTTCCACTAACCCTGGGAAAAGTTTGCCCAACCCAATTAGGATGGCCTAAGCTAATTTGTTATTGGATGGTTTGTCCTGGCCTCTTGATCGACCTATATGTTTATCATTACGCTATTATGGTGATTCCAAAACTAGCATATCCTGGCATTACTGATGACATTGTAAACATCAGTCTACTGCATTCCCATTCCTAGATTCATAGGATCTTGTAGAAGGAAATGGATGTTGCCCTCACTTGTCCTCTGCCTCTCTATATGTCCAAATATGCTCTGAATGGTTCTCATCTCTGACAGATGAATCGCAGATGGGAGGAATAACAGAGACCGCATCCAGAGCATCAAAAGTCAGAACAATGTGTGTTCATGCTCTCGAAGGCTTATACAGTATCTTTGCATCTTACTCTAGCATTAGAGAGAGAGAGAGATATTTCACATTTGTCAAGAAGACCAGAGCTTCACCTCCTCCTGATAAGCTATGTAATTAGTACTGCCCTATGTCACTAGAGTACTAGACAGGCATGTTTACAGTTCAGTATCAACTACTACAAGTAACATGTTTAGCAGCTAACCTCTTCCTGGTAAGCTACATATGAACTACTAAGATGTGATTATTGTCGTACTAGCTCCTTTGCTCAAGCCAGTTAGACACCAAAAATAGATGTTACATTTACAGTTTTGGGTTACATGCAGTCCATTTAGACACTAACTGTTTGTATGTTCGGGAATTTTGTGTACAACATTCTGAATTCCAACAAGTATATAGCAAATAGCTGACCCAAAAACAAATAAATTGAAAACAGGCCCTACGATTTTCCTTTTCACGTAGAAGTATGTGGATTTCTCTGGATTCGCTTAGGTAGGGTTGTCACTAGTTTCAGAAACACCTATAGGCAGTACTTCACCACGCTACCTGGTTGGATCTCCTTCGTAGTTTTACGTGTTTGTTTGCTTGGGTGTCACATCAAATCCATGTTAGGGGTGGCAAAAATAGTGTAAATGGAAAGGCTAGGGTAGGCCTGGTACGTACCCCAGGTGCCCATTTTGGTGCATGTTTAGTATTGGCCCCATGGTGACCACTAATGCAACTCTTTCCCATTGTTTATTGAGTTAATTTAATTTGTTCGTCCTCTGGGGACTAATGTTAATCTTGTCGAGCTTTGGAACCTGGAGCAGGAACATTCCTGAATTGTTTATCGTTTCGTATTCACATTTAAAATGGTTGTCCTTTCGAGAGAGAGAGAGAAAAGCATTTGAGATGGTTGTGAAAATGTACTCATTCCTACTGTATTTCATTTCTTCATTGATCTGTCATGGATTTTTCTTGAGCTTTATAGTACACACGACAGGGATCTTCCTGTAGTCAGAAATCAGAATAAAATGATATCCATTACCTGCACAATCTTTCACCAGTCGTACTACATTTGGAATGATCTGGAACTGCACTGCAGAGGAAAAACGACCCGATCAAATGAAAACAAAGCCCAGACTGATCAAATGAAACCAGAGCACGATCATTTGGTGATGATGAAAGTATGGAACTGGCCGGCAAGCACCGTGGCCGGGTGAGAGCCCCAGGATCGGAAGGGGACAAGCAGGCCCTGAAACCTTTGAAGGCCGCAAGGGATTGCTGCCTCTTTGGAATGCTGCGCGTGCCCAGTGCCTGTCACTTCGGGCGGGGGCTCTCATCCAAATCCAATCAAGTAATCAACCTTCCAGCAGCCTGCAACGTGTGAATGAGCGGAGCCAGCAGCTTTACCCTTGCTCCCGAATTCTGATCCAGGATGGCTTCACCAACAATCGCCGCCACTAACCTTTTCTCTGGGGTCGATGCCCATCTTCTTCCTGTCACCTCATGCTAGAATGCCACTACCTTTTAGATTATTCACTCTGCTCTTGCCTTTTCTCTTTACAAATTAACTCTTCTTTTGCACATCTCGCAAGGCTGCACATGAAAAAGCTATGTTCGTGTATCCAACTTTCTTCTGATTGATTCTCTACCTAGATTTTAGAACTCAGCTCCTAGTGTTTTTTTCTACCTAATTTAAAAAGGAAATTATGTTCATTTTGAGATATATAGTAACTCTCATTTGAGATATATAGTTTACTTGTGCAGAATGCCACTACTTTTTAGATTATTCACTCTGCTCTTGCCTTTTCTCTTTACAAATTACCGGTGGCGAAGGGGAAGACGGGGTGCGGCTGGGAAGACTCGAGAGGGAAGATTTTGTCGGGGAGGAATCTAATGGGTACGTGGGTCCCACGAGCTAGAAGTGCTAATATTGTAAAATTTGAACCCTACAAATGCTAATATAAGGGACGGAGGGAGTAACTCTTCTTTTGCACATCTCGCAAGGCTGCACATGAAAAAGCTCTGTTCGTGTATCCAACTTTCTTCTGATTGATTCTCTACCTAGATTTTATAACTCAGCTCCTAGTGTTTTTTTTTCAACCCAATTTAAAAAGGAAATTATGTTCATTTTGAGATATATAGTACTCCTCCATACTCATAAAACATGTCGTTTGGACAAGATTTCAGTCAAACATTGGGAATATAAACCATGAATAACTTTTAAGTTGTTGAGTATGAAAATGTGAAAACTACATAAATAGATTTGTCTTACAAAATACTTCATAAAAGTATAGTTATGTTAGTTTTAACAAATACTTTATATAAAAATAAGAAGTCAAAGTTATGTCGAAGACCGCGTCATGTACTAAACGACATGTTTTATAGTATGGAGGGAGTACATGTTATTTACTCATGAGGCATAGACATTTACTTTTTTTAAAAATGAGGCATAGATAAGCTCCAAACAATGCCGGGATCAGAGACGCTAACAAAGTAGTCTACCAGCAGACAAGGGTGTGTCACTGAACAGTGAGCAGACACAATTGTGAAAAGAAAAATAATAATAGTAAGAAATGGGGCCTGTACTCGCATGATTTCGGCTATGCAAATCCAAATTATATTCTATCAGTCCTCAGAATTTAGGACATGTTTTAGAAACTTGTGCTGATGCGTGGCGTGTAGCACACTTTAGATGTGCCCTACCTGGGGCCCAACTAAGCGGCCGGGAAACCGAGAGAAGTGGGGCTAAAAACTACCAAAAAAGACCTAGAGGAGTGTTGGCGGTTTGGGTGTTTACTTGTGCAGATGAGGAGCAGGGATATGACATGTCCCAAGTATTCCTGGGGATGAGCAGATGGAGCTTAGCGGCTTCGGGTGCCTTTGCACAGGCAGGGTGCTCAGTGGTGGGTCTCGTTGTCGTCCCACAAGTTCCATGGGGTGAACAGGTAGCAGTGCTTGCTGCTCATGCATCCATGATCCATGGACCCAGCCAGAGCCCCGCGGCGCACACAAATATGAAAAGCCTTTTACCGAATACCAATAGCTGAGTAGGATTGTGTTTGTGGGGTGTGTATGTTATGTCAGGTTATCTAACTACTACTTGGGTTTGGTTTGGTTTGCTTTTCAATTATATATGTACTGTAATGTACATATATATTTTTGCTTCAAATAACAGTGCGGCGGGCGGGGGAAGGCAGTCGGGCGGTGCTGGGGTGGGGGAACTCACCGGAGTTGAGGAGACGGCGGCGTCAACGGCGGCGGAAGAGACAGGGGCGGGAGAGACGGCGGGAAGGAGGACCATGGAGGGGCGGCGGCGGAGCGGGGCGGTGGCGGACGGCGGGGACGGACGAGCAGGAGGGCGGCGGTTGGGGGCCTCGGCGGCGCCGGTGAGCGGGCCGGCGGCGGACGGCTGGGGCAGCGCTGTGGGATCCAGTTGGGGTGGGGCGCGGTGGGTTGGGGTGGGATGGAGAAAGGGATAAGGTAGAGAGAAGAGAAAAGATCTGAACCGTCAACTGTGCATCTGATGGTTGTAAAATTCGTGTGAGGAAGATCACTATAGACACCCTCATTATTTATGATCAGTTTAAAAGCTGAGAATAAAACTTCATTATTATATGCAATCACATATGCTTTTCTAGAAACAGTACTCCATCTGTTTCAAAATACTTGTCGCTATTGATTTTTTTCTGCAACTTTGACCATTCGTCTTATCCAAAAAATTTTGCAAGTACAATTTATTTTGTTTGCTATATGTTTTAATGTTGTATGTATTTTAAGCTTGACTTATCGTTTTACATGTTTGCGATAATTTTTTAAATAAGACGAATGGTCAAAGTTGCAAAAAAAAAGTCAACAGCGACAAGTATTTTGAAACGGAGGGAGTATTTTCTTCGTATTCTATAAGTAAGTGAATGAGTAACCACTTGACCATAAAATACAGTTCCGGAACGTCCTTGCAGAGCTTGAGTCTCCTCAATCTCTCATGTTCAAACCTGCAAGTATTGTATACCCAACAAACACTCATTTTCATCCGTCGCTAATACCAGACTTTTGTTAGGTGTCTCCAACCAATCAGCAGTGAAGTCAGAAAGGCTTCACTTGAAGCCTCCCATTTCCTAACAAAACAACCACTCATATATCAGTGCAAAGAGACCTAGCTTGACTGGGCATTTTGCTGCAGTAGTTTAGCCTATATTACGGCAACACATTCTAATTTCCTTGCCGCGATGAGATCGACGACTGCCAGCAGTGTGCCTTGTCCTCCACACGAGCGGTTGCTTGAGCTCGCCGGCCCGGAAATCCGCTGACGAACACGGCCGCTGCAACTGCAATATTCTCCGCGCGCACGAGCGGACGGCAGATGATCATTCGCGCACGCATACGCTGGTCGGAGAATATATCTCTGACAGCGACTCGATCGCCAAGCCCAAGATCGAGAGGACTCCAGCAATAGTGCACTGATGCCATTGTTCAGTTCAGCGTATTGCAGGTTACTCCACCATTACCGTGTGTGTATGTAGCTGATGCAATGCAAGACGCTGTTCAACAACGTGTGATGCATAGTTGGCGGTGATAATTCTGCAGCGGTTTTGCATAGTGAGACTTTAGGGGGAGCTGATAGAGACAGAGACTTTCGTGCCTTGACCAAATGCCTGGATACGCCAAAAAATAGAGATCCTTCCGGTTCTTTTGCATAGTATTTGTGTAGAGAGAGATTTCACAAGAATTTTGGAGGAGATGGTACAATTCTTCCAAAAACAGAAACATTTGATTATATTATTGCATAATCATCCACAACCCAATTAACCCACAAAGGGACATTCAATCAAAAGAGGTCATCCTGGATCACGCTGCATACGTTCCCCCGAAAGGATGGCAAGAGATTTACCGCAATTTTTAGAAGAAGCGAAACAAAGATTGACGGGCATTGTGTGCTGTACACCACTCCAGTTCATCAGCTAGAACAACGACAGGAAATAAAAGAAATCAGGAGGGAGAGATCACGGCGAGTTGGGAGCATGTTCTTCATCATCAGCATGTACTGCTGCTGGTCAAAGAAATGGGGAAAATTAGGATTAGAAGCCGCTAACCCAATGGAAACAGGCCGAGCGACGGAGGAGCGTCGTCACGGCTCACATGGCACCCATAAGCTAGCGCTCTCCCTATCCCTCCCGCAAGGCGCCAGGCAGGGACACGGTTGGTTGGGTGGCTATTGCTTAGTCAAATTTGGCCGCGTCCGTGGAACGGCACGGTCGGTGGTCCAAGATAACTGTCCGGGATTAAGATTTCCGTTGCACGTAACGGCGGCAGGCTCGCACACGTACGTGTGGGGCCGCGCCACGTGCCAACATGATTGCCGGCCTCTCAAACCTAATTTGCATTGGGTTATCATAAGCTATAGTATTACCATCATGGCATCATCTTTACTAGGAGTATTATTCTGTGTAATGACGTGCGTGTACTCGTGGTCATTGGTCACTTGTTTATTCAGTTCGTGGATACTCTTATCTACCATTTCCTTGCGTGAAGTGAACTTGTAAATTCACGGGAAACTTGCTCTCGTAATGACGATTACAAGTTGTAGTTTAATCCAGCTTCTTCCTCACGCTCTAGTGCTACTTGCAATGGAGCCAAGATGTTGGTCTTCAGAGTTCAGGTTGCAGTTGTGCGTGTAACTTTCGCCGCGAAAGCTGAGAAAAGGACATCGGAAACAATGTTTCTGTCGTCAAGGAGAGTATCATCAAGCAAACCCACTGTTCTCTCATTCTTGCTCTTTTTTTCTTTTTGAAGTAAAGTCTCATTCTTGCTCTGATTCTGCAAGACTGCAACACAACGCGCATGGACAGTGAATGACAGCGCAGGCACTGCCTAGAGCGCCGTACGTCAGAGTTCAGACTTGGGATCGCCGTCCCAACTGTCGCTCGGTTTTGAATGCGCACAGTTGGAGTTTGGACTTTTGAAGCCCTTGAGAAAAGATGTTGTGTTACATCCCAATCTGAACCTACAAAAATAGATTTGTCGGTGTCATTTACAAAGGATGAAATGAAAGCACCATCAACTACGTGGATCCAGCTTGCTGGGCTGCAAGTAGCATTCGTTCTATAGAGGTTCTCGAGACCAGTCAAGCCTCCAAACATGGGAGAGGCGTAATCACAGTGATGGATGCATGCCTCTCCAAAGGGTCGTACTCAACAAATAAACCAAATTAAGCTTTCACCAAACCAAATGAACTTCAGTGTCCCATCCCTCTTTCAAATTTGGTTCCATCTGATCTCTGCAGGTTAGGTTTTCTGAAACCAACTACTAACAAACACTAAAATATGGTACGGGAAGCCGTTCATACACATGGCTCAACCAATGTAACCTCAGCGATTCAAGCTCGCCACCTAAAGAGCCCATCAGAGCCTCTCCCGGTCAAATCGGTTGGAGTGTTGGCTCACTCCCTGACCCTGACCATTCGTTCAGGTCACTTGTCGCTGTCAAAAAAACTAACACGAATTAAGGCTCTCTGAATAATAACATATCCTTGTGTCATGTGCGCCTTGTTGCTTACAAAAACACATCCTTTTGTCGTCTCAACTCAACATGCTTCCGGTCTTGCTCTCGGAATAGCATTTTTCGTCCTCGAACGAAGCTGGAAACACCCTGCACTCTGAAACCCACATCTCCAGAGAGAGAATTGAACTGTGAGGTACAAACACAAACACCAGACCTGAATAGTAGCATCAGCTTCTGAGTTCTGAGCAGCCACAGGAGGTGGAGCAGCAGCAGAGGAAATTGGAGCCGGAGCACGAGCAGGGAGTCGCGATCGGTTGATTTGGCTGGTGGCACCTGCGCGCACGACGCCGTAGCGTCTCGGGGACAGGGAAGGTCACACGGGCGGCTCCTGCCCGACGGTCGCGGGACACGACGCCATCGCGTCGCTATCGCTCGTCTCATCTCATCTCCATCTGCACGGCGCGCCGGCATATCCCGTAAAAAACTAGGCGATTCTGCTCGCGAAACAGTCTCTCACCGCGCGCTCTGTCCCGTGCTGCGCCTGCGTAAGCGTGGAGAGCGAGAGCTTGGCGGGGGGACAGATCTTCCAACCCGCCTCTAAAAACTATCCCAAACTAACAAAAGCATTAATAACCAAAACGCAAGAGCGAAGACACGATAGATCGCAGTGGCTTGTTGGATTTAGTATATAGAAGACGATGGCTATGCAATTTGTGTGACTGACTCGTGAGGATTAAAATAACGGGCAGATGGTGATGAGCAGCAGAGCTAGAAGACAAGCGATCGAGTCACCTCATGCTGCGTCGCAACCACGTCCAGTGGAGCGCGAGGGTTCGTGACAGACAGGGACTCCAGTTTGGTGCCATCAGGCCGTGGCAAAACAGGGCAGCGAGCCTTTTTGGGCGGTTTTTTAAGCAGCAACAGCAACCCTTGTTGAAGTGAAACAAAATCAAGGCATTTGAGGTAGGTTGGCCGCTATGGGAATTGGCCGTATTAGAGGACCAAAGGGTTTGGGGTCTTGACCGGCCGTCTCGAGTCCGGCTGGACTCCGCCGACGCCTACCTTGATCGCGAGCGAGCATGCTCGAGTGCAGGTTGCGTTTTGCCGTGAAACACTCGGCGATGCACGGAGCTCTTTTACCACATGCCTGTGGGTGGGTAGAGAGGATGGAATCGCCGGATGCCGACAGATTCGTCCAAAGGGGGAGGAAGGCGTGTTGGCGCCGGTGGCCGCCGGTTGGGGGAAGTAAGGTTGGAAGAAACGTGGCTAGCAACGGCGGGGAATAATTGTGGCAGGATCCTACTCGTGTAGAGTTTGACGGGCTTGTCTAACTGTTCGCTACCCGGAGCCAGAGCGTTTGCTGTGGGTGATTTGGACTTGACGCTCCCGGTTTACCTGGTAATGCCGGAGACTTGAGGTTAGCCAGCAGGCACGACAGGTGGTGCCCTGCAACACAGTGAAAACCGCGTCGGTAAGTGCTGTGATCGCGTGCTCTTTACGGTGGCCATCTCACTGATCAATGTATCTCTGCGTGCAGTAACCATGATCACCTGACTCTACTTCAGTCTTTAGAGCAGACAGGCGAAACAGCGGAGCTGCTGACTCGAGCCATAGCATCTACCATTTCACATAGTACCAAATTTGTTGCAGGGAAAACAGTTGGTTAGCTAAAGAACATCAGAGGCCATGCGATCCCCAGAGGCCCAAACACATTAGAGGCACAGCTCGATGTGCAATGAAACAACCTAAAAGCTGCTAGACAACAGCGAAGAACCCGCGTTAAGTATTGATCTGTCGGTTCATACACTCGACCCGCATTATCAGGATTAGTAAAGAACCACGACGCCAACCCGACTAATAATTCACAAGTATTGACCACTTGGACTCTGCACGTCTGCCAAACTAATAAAAACACCAGGAAATAAACAATTCACGAGACGATGTAAGAAAGAATTCCCAGCCCATTATCTGTAGCAATTTCCTGCACTGCTAACAAGGCCCAGTGCAAGATAAATCAAATGGAGAAGATTAATCATAGTCCAACAAACCAATCACAAGTACATAATGGTACAATCTAGTCACCTAATCCGCCCACTCACACCTTCATTGGGGCCGTGCCCTGCAAAATGGAATCTGATACATATGAAAGCGCCGCACCATGGCATTGGCTCACATCGCAGCTTGCTTCAAAATAGACCGTCTCCTGACACCACCTGAGCCCCTACGGCTGCAACTATCTAGAGAGCCTTAGTTCGTCTTCGCCTTGGGAGCCTTCTTCTTGGCCTGCCGCTTCGGGATGGAGTTCTTCATGCCCAGGAAGAAGAGAAGTGCTCCAATGAGTGCCAAATCCTGCAAGCACGAGGTATCATGTGATATTCAGATACTTTGACAGACTATGCATTGCTTAGCAGAATTGCAAACAACAATTACCTGGGTGAACTTCCCAAAGATCTGCGCAAATTCCGCCTTCTCCATATCATAGTTGTAGAAGTCATGCACAATGGGGGTGATAAAGGCAAGGTACAACAACTGCAACGACAAAATACTTAATTAGTAGTGGCTAGGGCTGCTACACCGACAAACCAACAGATCATATTTGTCTAAATTCACAATAAAAGGAATAGCGCATGTCACCGCAGAGCCAAAGGACCAAGATCCTGGAAAAAGCATAGAATGACCTAAGCCCCAAAAGGAAAACAAATTGCATAGTAATCCAGTATAGCATCAAATTCACAGGAGTAACATCAAGAAAGAAGCGTTGATACTTAGCAAGCAATGTCAAAAGGGGAGCAATGGAAAACGGGGCTATGGACAGAAGGTGAGCGATACAAAAATCATAATGTATTTTTATCAAGATTGAAGACTAAGCACACACATTAGCAGCCAATGAATGGAAAGCTACAGTATCAGGTACTGTAATTATGTCAAAATATAGAGCATACATTCTTTAACAAGTAGCTTGCCCTATGCATCAAATATTTGAAAACAGCGTTTATAATAATATCATCTTAATTAGGTTCTCAAATAAAGAACCTCAAGTTGCAACATAAAAAAAAACAGTTAGAAACAAGATCTGCCATGTCAACGCTTAAAAAACTATATCCAGGACATAAAAGTAGACCATATGGAATGGAAAAGGTAATTTTGTTGATTAGCATTGAAGATTATACAAAGCTTGGTAGATTCAATTTTTTAACCATTTGTATCATTACACAACAAACAATTTACATCCAGATTGCATAAGCATTAAGAGAATATAAAAGTGAATGATATCCTTATCTGTTTCTCAATAGTCAAAATATTTAAAACTAGGTAGCCAGGTTCAAGTACATTAGAAGCAAGAATGTTTTAAATAGCGAGCTAAGTCATTCAGTGGCAGCTTATAAGCTATAAAAAGCTATAGCGGGATATAGCGGAAGCTATTTCATTTGGCTGTCTCATATAAATATGAAAATTTTCAATTAATCATGCACAGAAACATGGATGCAAGGAAATTTTATGAATACTATGCATGACCAGGGTGATATGAGAACATGTCTTCGTGCGTATCACTTTAAAATTAAAGATACAGTGATGGTTTTGTACCGCTATCATTGTTTTTAGCAACCAATGGGCATTTGAACCTTTTGTGTGGAGGAACTAAAGCATCATCAACCCACATAGTGAAAAAATTGTATTAGCAGTGCTAAATAGGTTTTGCGGGTAAGCCAAATAGAGATCTTTAGCAGAGTTAAAAGTGTCCTTAGCAGCCATAGCTGAACAGTTAGCAATAGCCTAGCACCAGCTCTCTAAAAAAGCTACAGCAGATCTACAGCAAGTCTATTTAGAACTATGGAAGTAACATTAAAAAAAACAGAAAATAAAAACAGAAACCTAAATATGCACACAGAACAGAAAATAAAAACAGAAACCCAAACCAAACACCGAAAGTTATGTTGTTGCCATTTAAATTCAACTGAAAATAAAAGAGCAAATGACTACATGCAGATGCCTTCTGCATGACAAAATTCACTAGATAAAGAGCAATATTTTCATCATGAGCAGCTTAAGCAATGAATATGTGCACATGTGCATCCTATTTTATCACGAAATATGAAAATGGAGGTGCCATGTGCTTCTAAACATAGAGCCTTCATTTCCATTCAAATGTGATAATTAACTTATATAAAAGGAAAGCTAAAAGATTAAAGGAAATATAACAGCAAAGCAAACAGAGCAGAGAGCACAAACCAGGAGATAAGCACCCAGAGAGCTGCTCAAGATAAAAAGAAGACCTCCAAGTCCCTTAAGGGCGATTGTAGCAGCAATCACATGCTTCAACTGGGTAAGAACAAAAAATGTAATCTACATTAAACAACAATCAACAACATCAACAAGAAAGATGCCATGAAATAAATATATCACCTCAACATGTGGCACAGCTACTCCAAGATGCGAAGAGATATTTTTACGAACACATTGAACTTGGGCTTAGGGCCTTTGCAGCTGGCCCACCATCAGTTCCGAATTCATTAAACCTGCAACCAGAAAAGGTACACTTTAATGAATGAGGATAAAACCAGGTACCAAGACTATTACACCATCTAGCATGTCAAGTAACAGAACAGTAGCTATCATGAATCCTTCGGCGTGTTATCTAGAATTAGACAGCCAAGGGAAATTTATAACTATATGACATGTGAGGTGAACAAAATTTAGATCCTGAAACGAACAAGAACAATGTCACATAAGACCTTACATCACACCTCACAAACTCCCCTAACGAGCTAAATCATAAAATGGATCTTCCTTAGTCAAGATTTTTTACTACTAAGCACTAGTCCAAACTTGTCACATTCTGCCTTGAGTGGGCAACACTGTGTAGCAGTATGACTTGATTAGGCAACAATCACATTAGGCATGAGTGTTGCAGCATAATTGTGCTATGTCCTTCGCATGGAGGTGACAAAGAGCACAAGCACAGATACAATTGTGAGACACTGATTTTCTGTTGCAGTTAATATCATGATGCTTCCTTGAAAAAGCAGGGAATAAAAAAAAGGACACATAGGCATTCGCCTTGTTAAAAGTTGCAACTGATGCAATAGAAGTTCATAACACACATACATAAAAAAGGAAAGTGTCAAGAAAATAGTCTAGAACAGCAGCACTTTTGTGATCTCGATCAGTCTGCTGCGTGTGTTTTTGCTGCTCACAAACTCCACTCAAACAGAAGCAGCAAAATGAGCATCTGCCATCTAGGGTTTTGTTACTTCTCTTATCTCCCAAGGAGGCATCATAATCATTGATAGCAACTGACATCAACAACTCGCAAGTGATAACTTAAGGATTGTACTAGAGCTATTTTATCACCTCCAATTGGGGGAGACCTAACCCAAACTGCTCTTTCCCACATCATACCTTGACAACCCTGTCGCTACTCTTGTAAGCCAATAGAGGGATTTTTTATTAGCTGAGAAAGAATTGGCAGTGGACCAGTTTGATCTAGTGTTGTTTTACTCTTGAGGAAGTTTGATGAAAATTCTCCGTAATTGATAATTGTTGGGCTGCATGCATGTTGGCATCTCACTACCAAGATGAGGTGTTGAATTATTTTTTGTTGACTTCCTAGCTAGCAGCTAGACTCATTGCAGATTCAAATCCATGCCTGAATCTGAAAATCTAAATCTCAAAAGGCTGACTAGGCATATTTTGAATTTCGATTACTGGGATGACACGTAAGCTGTTTAAGCAGCTGTTGCAACACTTTATATGGCACATGTCGCTAACAAATCCAACATACTACAAGATCGGAACCCCAGGTCAGAGTACAAGTGGCAGTAATAAGAAACTTAAAACAAGCACATACACGATGCTCTACTTCAGCTGCCTCCAAATCTCCAGATCAATGACGCAATTCAACTGCCCAGATGCAGATCGAGAAAAGCCTAATACCAGAATTACGACGTTTCGTGTACCCGGCAGTATAAACAAAAACATAGATCCAGACCCCCTGACCCCACAAATCAAACTATCCACCGCGAGATCCACGCACTTGGGTGCTCCCAGACCCCCATTCCCACTCGGATTTCGCGGGCGCCGCACCAGATCTACGAAAAACCGGACTCGAACCGACACAGCGAGCAGGCACGACGACAATGGGAATGAGAAGACAGGTGAAGGAAGGGGGGAGGGGGGCGCGTACTCCTGGTAGGCGGAGAGGAGAAAGGCGGCGACGAAAAGCACCCTCCCGACGAAGGACACGAACCCCATCTCGGCAGCAGCGGCGGCGAGGCGACCGACCAGGCGGGATGGGAGAGGCGGCTCGGGCCGGGGGGGGATGGTGCCGCAGCGCGAGGGGACCTGGCCTGGCCTGTGGAGCGCTCTCGGAATCTGAGAGGGAGACGGCCGGGGGGCTTGTCCGAGTCGAGCCCCACTCTGTACTTATAACGACGCGGTGGTGAACCTCTTTTGCGGGGACGCACCCCTCGCGTTCTGCGGTATTTGCACCCTTGTCCCTGATGAGCGAGCGACACACTCACAGACTTTCCCTCCGGCTGGAAGGTTGCAGGAATGTTCCGAGCAAGCTCGACGTGAGAGGATCAGAGGAACACCGAACACGAATGGGTGTTTGTTTAGTTCTAGAATTAGGAATGTTCTCGCATGAATGAACAGATGTGCTCTTTGTTAAGCGGGTGAGCTTATATCGAGAAGATTTTGGTCATTTTTTCAAAGGAATTGAAGAACACATGTTTCTTCATGCAATTTTTTTTCTTCAAAATCGACGTGGCACACCGCACACCGAGATATGGGTGAGAGAGTTTCTTCTCCATCTTCGATGGTGAAACCGATTACGGTCACGTGAGGGTAGAACTGGGATTGCCTTCGTCAAAGTATGTTTGTTTTAGAGGAAGGTAGCAACGTAAGATAAACTAGAAGTGATGATGTGCGAGTACAGAGCAGCGGTATGTGAGATATGAAACATAGTTGTTGAATGGTGTCGGAATAGGCACATCTTGGCTTGCAAGATTAGTTTGGGATGTCCGAAAAGGTTGGGGAAGGAAGGTTTACCGAGTTTTGATGTGATCATAAAAAAACGTGTTCATAGAATTATTTTAAATTCTTTTTCTTGCAACATCTAAGAAGAGTTTTTAAAACCATGACTAACCTTGTTGTGAGAGTGTATTTGGGTAGGACAATGGTAATGCTATGTATGATGATCACAAAATAGCAACCTCAATAAATATGTTATTCAAAAATATGTGTGACAATCTTTGTGTTATGGATCTAAGGATCTCCACACATCAGGCAAATTTTGGCGACACGGAGGTTGCAGTATGTCTATAAAATGAAAGTTGTTTCTTTAAGTATTGACGATGCCTCGTAATGGTGTAACTGATCTTATGTACTACGTTAAAATCATTAATTTCAAGCATATTTATCACGAACCATTCATATGTAAGTTCCCCATACACGGTGTACCAAGAAGAGTATTCCTTTTTAGTAAATCTCACTCGGTTTCAAAGTATAAGTCACGTGATTTAAGTTAAATTTATCTAATCTTAACATAGTTTATGAAAACATCATATTATGAAACAAACGTGTTGTGAAAATATTTTAAGGATCTATTCTGTGAAGCTAGTTTCTTTTTTTGAAGAATCAACGGGGGGCTAAAAAAGCCCACCTGAACATTTCATTACTTCAAAGAGATTACAAGATCGAGCAACCAACCATAAGATTGGTGATGGATACAAAAGTGACAAAAATCAAAAAATAGCATAACATCAACATGACGCGGCACTTCGTTACCGGATGAAGATGGTCGTGGCGGCGAGGAAGATGTCGCCAATGTCGTGCGCAGCGCGCCCACAACTCCCCAGACAGGCGCCGTCGCGTGGCAAAGCCCAAGCCAAGAGGCGGTAGCAGCAAGCCAGGCAACGCGGGGAGGAGGGAGCGAGGATGTGACCATGCACCTAAAGCGTGAGGCACCCGCCCGGCAAGCAGCGAGCTCCAACTTCAATTTCCCCATCCATAATCAGGGAGCCCTGGTCAAGTTGCGGTAGAGGCGAGGCCGGCGACCATGGGAGGGCGCATCGGGGCAGGCGGGGAGGAGCATGGGCGGAGGCGCGGGTCGAAGGAGGAGGCCGGAGGTGCCATGGATTTTGAATCACAGCTCTAGATCGGATGGGGAGAAGCAAAGGAGGAGAAAGGGAGAGGAAACGAGGTGCAACTCTTGTGGCTCTAGCCCGCCCGCCGCTTGTTGAGCACTGAGCGGCATGGGCGAGCACAGTGATGTGTTCATGGCTATGGTTCGCCATAAAATATTACTATGTGTTGATGCAGGAGGAGGCCGCTGAAATCTGTGAAGCTAGTTTCTATCGTAGGTATTTATGTATTTTACCTATAATTTAGTCACTTAAGACAAGATTGTAATTTATAAAACAGAGTGAGTATACATGAAAGGTGTGCTGCACCGATGTTGGGAGTTTGGTGTGCCCCGTTGAAATTTCGTTTCCCCACTGCATACTACAGGAGCGCCCGTTCGAATTCGAGGAAACCAAGGGCCCCTTTCCGCAAATCCATGGACCAAATCGCGGCCGGAGAGGCCCTGTCGCCTCAAGTACCACCGGATCTCGGAGAAATTTCACCAGAATACCCCCCAAGCCCCACTTGCCCAACCCTCGGCTCTCGCCGAGAGGAGCGAGCGGCAGCGACCGCACGCGGCTGGCACAACTCGGCGCGTCCGGTGCTGGGCGGCGATGGAGAGGCCTGGCCTGCATGCCCACGGCGCGGTCCAGGCGTCGAGGGAAATTTTTTGAATCCGGAAGCGCGTGGAGGGGGGAGAGGAACGGCGTGCTGGAGTGGTGGGGAGCCGGCCGCGGGTGTGGTGCCCGCGTCGTGGGGTGGGACCACCACACCACAGCACAGCGTGGGCACAGCTCAGGGTACGGGCGCAGCCGCCCGTGGCAGGGGTGGCGTAAACGTGGCTGCTTTTACTGCTGCCCGCTTCTTTTCCAGCTGGGCCAGGATGGTTTATGACTCTTTTTTTTTACTACTACAGATAGGGGGCGTCGGACGCGACCGTAAAAAAAAAAAACTCACAGCGATGCAGTTACAAAACAACATGTTCACTGTTCAGAGAAAACAAAACGCCAACGTGCCTGACTGCCTTCACTGAGTCCAAACGTGTATAAAAACGCTACGACGACGGTAGCCGAGGTTTGCGCTCTGTTGTTTTGGAGGACACCGGTACGATGCAGTAGACAAGTGTAGTTCGGTGGAGCTTACAAGAAAGTCACAAACTTACGAAGGTCATCCGAGAAGCTTAAAAAATGTACTACTACGCTCAGGTGATTATTAATTCTTTTTCACATGTTAATCATTCAACTTCGAGGTACTAATCCCGCATGGCCATTTGTATTTACAACTAATTACCTTTACAACTAATTACACATGTTACGATGTTTATAATAATCTCATAAATCAAAAAATCAAGTGACCCAAGCTTTCAAAGAAGTCCGGAAAAAATTAGCTATACCTAGGACTAATACCTAGGAGGCCAGGACTTATCTCATTATCTAATTTCAAATTTAAATTTCAAAAATCTGTTTAAAAAATATTTAGAATTTAAAGATGGTTCCAGAAGTAAAGTTGGAGATCTTGAAAAGTTGAGTAACTTTTATTTTTTTTGGAGATTTTCATGTTGTTAAATGATTTTGAAAATACATTTTACTGTTCAGAGAAAACAAAACACCAAAGTGCCTGACTGCCTTCACAGAGTCTCAAACGATACTATAGAAACACTGCGACGGTAGCCGATTGCGCTCTGTTGAAAACACCGGCACGACCTTGATAGCATAGCAAATGCCAGTCAGTACATCCGTGAGAGTAACGACAAAGTTCTGGAGCTTACAAAGAAAGTCACGTGATTTTTTATTTTTTACCGGTGTGAAGTTGCTTGAAACTTGCAAAGGTTTGGTGGTAGTACAGTATCATGAGAAGTTTAAATTACTCTAGGACTACTACGTTCAAGTTATTAGTTAATTTTTCACTCGTTAATCATTTGACTTCACGAGGTAGTACTAATCCTGCACGGCCGTTCTTACTTGTATTTACAGCTAATTACCTTTTCGGTAGCTCGGACACATCACACTTGGTAAGATGTTTATAATAACCACATCAATCACAAAACTATTAATTAGATTTTAATATAATTAAAAATAGCATAATAATAATTCTTATTAGTTTTTCTACTTTGTCCCACCAAATTGTTACCTCTGGATACTCATCTTTAGGTACTTCATAGTTTTTTTTTCACCGTTTGAGGAAAAAATCTCAAAAAATACATCTTTGAAAATATAGCAAATAAAGACAAAATCGAAGGTCTAGCGAAGTCGTTAACTATCATCGAGAAAAAAACGGTCGCTCGAACATCTTTCTTTAGGAAGTGTTGTTGGTAAACTAGCCCATGAAAGCAGAGTGTTACGGCCCAGTATCCTGATAGCCCGCCCCCGTTCAGCCTCCCTTTTTATTTTTCGTTCTGCAACGGCCAAGGCGAAAATCACTGTGTACGGCTGCTAGAACTGACATAGTACTTTCATTCAGAAAAAAAGGATCGATGATCCATATGACAGACGATCGGTTTTCCCAGTTGCATAAGTTCAGGTGAGATTCGGTGCAATTTTGTGCATCAGAAAACCGAACTGAACAATGAACATCTGATCCCTTCATTTGACCGTCTTGGGCTGCACGGCGTAGGCGTCGCTCGCCTTCCTCGCCTGCTTCTCGCAGTCCAGCTCGAGCTCCTGCTCTTTGCTCGCGCCGTGCACGTGGTCTTTCTCCTTGCCCCACAGCAACATGTACAGGCCCAGAATCACAACCACACCTCCGATTATGCTTCAAATCAGCAGAAAACATCAGAATTCAGTCCCAGAAAACCACGAGATCGATCGCCAAACTTCAGGTTCAGGAGCAATTTTCTGCATACCTTCCGACGTATAGGTTCTCGCCGAAGATGAAGTAGGCCAGGATGGCCACCATGATCGTCGAGAGGGGGTTGAACATGGTGACGAAGACGGGGCCTTTCTTCTCGGTGCACCACAGCTGGACGAAGACCGTGAAGCCGTTGCAGGCGATTCCCTGAACAACACACGTGTACAGTCAGTCATGAACAGCGAGCAACATCATCGGTGAAAAATCATGTGATAAGGCCATTTCGATCCGATCTCTAAGTCATTGTTACCGAGTACACGATGCACCAGAACTTGAGTCCGAAGCCGATGAGCCAGTCTTCCGGCTTGTGCTGCATGAACACTGTGAAGATAGTCGACTGTATCCCCCCAACCGTGCACATCCATGCCGTCAGCGAGAGCTGGGCCGGGTACCTCTTCAGAGATGACGCCTGTCATGCCATGCCATCACCGGATCAAATTGAGAGTCTGAGACGCATAAACACACTAATGCTAGTGGTGCGATTGCTCTGTGTGTGACGGATTTGGAGGTTTATTAAGCACCTGCATGATGTACCAGATGGACCAGCAGATGCAGCTGGCCACGGCGAGGATTGAACCTTTCACCCAACTGTCATGCGCGACGGCGCCGCCGCCGCCGCCGCCGTGGATGTGAACAGGCGACTTCCAGAGGCATCTGATCGCCGCTCCCTTGTACAGGGTCATGGTGGTCACCCCGGCGAAAGACACCACGGTGCCTGCGATCTTGGCGAGCCCTCGGAGGGTCTTGGCGTCCACGATCTCCATCCTGAACTCGACATGGACGACGTTCAGTGGAACCACCGTCAGAGTGAAACAAACTTACATCGTTTTCAGATGTTATTAGAAGGCCGTCAACGACGAGGGCGTGTAAAATAAACTGAACCTGAGGATGATGGCGATGACGAAGGTCATGGAGGCGATGGTGTTCACCATGGAAGTGACGAACGTTGGGGACGTGTACTTGAGGCTCGCGAAGTACATGTTCAGAGTTAGGCTCACCCTGCATTGACGAAGGGCGTGCCGTGTTAAAATTTCTTCTCTCTCGCTTCGGCATTTTCGTGAAAGTTTCTTTTTTGTTTCAGTTGCTTTTATCTCTTCAGGAAAGGTGGAAAAAAAGAGAAAGTTTCAGTTATCTGATCTTGTCCTTACCCGAGAAGCGACAGCACGAATATCTCCAGGAACAGCATGAATGTCATTTTGGGCCTCAACCCCCTGAAGGAAAGACACACCAGCACGAGCAAAAAGGTTCAGAGAACTCAGAACACCTATTGTTCACCCTCCAAGATGCATCCTATCTGAAGAGAGATCGATCGATGAGCTTACCTCTCATGGTAGTAGGCGAATGGCCAGATGAGGACGGCGACGAGCAGGTGTCGGTAGGTGATGTAGACGAAGGGGTTGAGCCCCCGGTTGAAGGCGGCCTCGGTGATGAAGTACATGAGCGTGTAGCACAGCTGCGCCAGGACCATCTGGACGTGCGCGTACCGCCGCCACACCCCTCCATTCTCAGTGACCTCGAGAGCCATTTCCGCCGAACTCCACTGCCCTTCAACCCAAGCGCGTGGTCAGTTTCTCAGGAGAGAAGATGAATCGGTTGTGGTAGGAGGCAGCCTGGTTTATATAGCCTGATGGCTTGTGGACTGTGGTGCTGCGTGGGCAATGTTAAATCTGCCGCTATCTTTCCATATAGCTTTTTTGAAGAGCTACTGTTATGAGAAATAGCCCCGCTATATCCGGCTATAGCCCGCTACAGCCTATATCCGTCTATCTGCTATCATCAGTTTGGAATGCTTGTTGCTAAATGTTTTAGTCCACTATTTAAAACAGTGGGCGTGGGGTGGACAAGTACTTGATCTCACCCAGTCACCCACGCACTATTACCTGAATTCCTGATGCATGGCGCTGTCAACGTGAGCGTGGTCGCCTGGTACAGCTACCTGAAACAGCAAGAGCCAACAGCAAGATGAGCACAAGGAATTCCTGAAGAAGAGAATATGAAAACTTATCGCGGGTGTCGGCGTCGGTGTCAGATCAGCCGAGCAGATGCTGATACCAGGAAGGACAGACAGATGGAGGAATGGGTGGGGACTAGCGAGAGATGATTCGGCATCGTAGGAAAGCTGAAATTGGAGCGCTCCTGCTAGACTTGCACTAGCAGCAGTGCAGATGCTTTCGGTTTTGGTCAGTAGTATTTGTAGTGGAAGGGAGATTGGCAATTACTAGCAAATATAGCGAGCCTGGTCCCCAAGAGTTGACAGGATCGTAGCTGATGGAGGCGCTGCAGTGGGAGCTCAGTTTAGGCTAAGATATTTAATCCGCTGCATGATGACAGTGTACAGTCTGCTGCTGCAACTGTGCTATACGTGTCTGATTATTTCCCAGTTCTGTATCGAGAACGGTCTCTGATTTCCATCTCTGAATCAAGAACAGTGTCTTATTTCCAGTTCTGAATCGAGAACGGAGCAGGCAGCTCGATTCAGAGCCAACAAATGCAGGTTCAGCTGAGCATTTCAGCGCCTGCAAGTGCAATTGGGTATCTGGATCTCACAATAGGATCGAGTCCTGAGACTAGCGCTCGCGGCTCGCCTGAGTGATTCTCTGACCAAATGGGCGCTCTATTCTTGTCTCTTTCCAGCAATATGCTGCTACGTGAGGTGCAGTGGCTGAAAAGCAACCGCATAGTGGAATTGGATGCAAGCATCCTGCGGCTGCGTCGTACTGATATAAAAAAAGTTTGACATTTCTTTTTTTAAAAAGACAAATGTTTTAAAGCAAATCAGCAAAGCCAGAACACTAACCAAGACCGGGTAAAGCAAAGCAAATGCTTTTATGCTCAGTTGCTGCTCATCAAGTGCTTCAAGGATGGACGTACCATTTGCCTAAAGCCGGAGCCCCGCTAAGCTACCTCTCCTTGTTTAATCTTAGCCTACAACACCACACCTAAAGATTATCAATGGAGAATCCACTCGACCCCGTTGCTTTCACCTCTCTTTGTAAAAAATAATTTGCTCCGGATCAAGAACTTGTGGTCAGTAATCGCTCTTACCTCGCCGTAAATCCCTGTCAACGTGCGGTCCAGAGACATGATTGACCTCAAATTCAGGTGTTGCGGGATCGAAGGCTGCCTCCACTCACCTGTTCCGTTGCATGAGCAATGCGATACGGGCCGTTCAGAAGACGGATACGTGCGCACCTAACCGTAATTGCTTGTTCGTGCAATACAAGAATTCCGTTTGGGCGCCGGAAAAGCATAAGTGGCAAACATCTGCTATCTCTAGTGGGTGTGCGAGGAGAATGTGGCGTCCAGGTAGGAATTCTGTGATTCTGTCTCTCCCCTTTTCTTTCGCCTCAGGGCAGGGATCGCCGTAGACCCGTAGTGAGTGCCGGTCTGCATTGCGAGGAATCGATTCTGGATGATCAATTCCTGAGGCAGGCGGCGAAAACTGAACAATCTGGTGATTGGACAATCTAAAAAATATAGAAATCCTATAAATTCTCACAAAAAATCGAAACATCCGGCCATCATTCAACATCTCTAATCATGATGCCGTTGGATCAGTTATCTTTCTAATAAATTACACACCTGCCATTATGAAAATAGACTAAAGAAACCCCTAAACATGTATCTAAATTACCCACATATGCCATTATAAAAATAATGTAAATTAACCTTAATTTTCATGTAAATTACCCACCTATGCTACTATAAAAACAATATCAAATAACCCTTCTAAATTTGCATATAAATTATCCACTTATATGTTTATTAAATTTAAAGTAACCTAAATCAATCTAAATCATATAGTTATATAATAAAATCTTAAAGTGCATCAAAATAATATTACGAATTCTGTTTCTATAATTATTAATATATCATTTATGTTATTGTTTATATAATAAATACTTCCATAATGTGTGTCATATACTCATATATTCATGAATGAGACAGATAAGAATACCAATTTTTATGTTGTTCATAGCTTAAAATAAAGTGTTCAATTAAATACAAATCAAACATAGGTTGATAGACTAGTTTGGTAAATTTATGGTTTAATTATATATGAATATGAATGAAATAATAATAATAATAAATAATTATATATGTAGTGATAAGTAAATATGAGATGACAAATTAATTTTTATTTTATTAAACTTAAGAATTTAATGTTAATATATATCCATACACTTAATTTTATCTAATTTTTGTTATTTTTACCATGAATTTTAATATCTAACTCAAAATTTTGACTTTTAAAAGTAATCTTGATAGGTCAGCAAAGATGGACTATTGTGTTGGGTGACACCTTGCACGTGTGCACGACTAGCGCGTGACTGTTCCGTTCGCTCCGGCGTGGGAAATCGCGGCACATCTTGCGTGCGCCGCCGCTGCGATTTGCTTTTCGAATGGAACAACGTGAGGGAAACGAAACGGATACCATTCATTCGTTCATTCATAGCACGAATCTACCAGCGCTGTGCTCTTGTGCAGTTGGCCAGTGGCGCACTGAGAGAGATCCCGTGGGCGGCCGCCGTATGCCCGTATTCGCCATGATCGCGGCCAAAAGAATACTCTGAACTTGGAAAATACTCTGCACTGCACGCGCAAGTTGCGAAGAATGCAGCGTTTGTTCTGCTTCTGACGCGAGCCGGGATCAATCACCCTGAACAATGGAATGCATAGGTTCCTTCACTCTTTCTACGAAAGGACCCTTGTTGAACTTGCAATGTCTGTGTATTCCTTCAGTTGTGCCGAACGGCAGCATCACCTGTTGTTTCAAGTCTCGTCAATTCGTCATTTTACTCGTTCAGTCACAGCAGATTCAGTTGAAGCTCCTCAGATCCTCTTGCCTTCGCCCTTGATGTCCGGAGGGGAAGTGATCAGAGCTTTGACTCACATGATTCAGCGACTGGGCAGATGAACTGCGATACAGTACTGTCTGAGAACACATTGACTCGAACTCGAACCAACAGGGCAGCGTCAATGGAAGGCCGAGCACACAGTGGTCGTCGCAAACCTCTCCTCGGGACGCGGCGAACACGGAAAAGGCGGCGAGTGCGAGGGTGATGACTTGACTGGTGCGTCGCCTCCATGTTCGGCTTCGGCGATGGGGTGCGGCGGCCTTGCATTCTGCCCAAGCCGCCCGGCCGTCGGTCGCCGGAAGTTGAATCGTCACTGAGAGATCGATAAATACAACTAGCACCGTATTATTAAGAAGAGATCCGGATTTATTCCGGGTCGAAAATTGATTTAGGCCTCGTTCGTTTCCATGGGATTGAATTCCGGCCATGATTGATTTCAGACCTGGTTTGAGTGAATCCACCCATGTCACTCAATCCGGTCATGTTTCAATCCGACCAATCCGACCAAAACGAACAGCATATATGGAATTAATCCTGTCAGCCAAATATACAGATGGAATCAACCGAACAGCTCAATCCTATGCATACTTTCAGTACATACAAATGCAGTGTTCACCAAGTGATTTCAGAGCAGCCAAATTTAAGCATGCAGCATCCAAATTGTTCGCTAGCTATTAGACAGATGATAAATAGATCGTTACAACCCACCACCAAATTTGTTACAGCCAAATTGTTCTGACATAACTGTAGATGGTGCACTACCGCGAGTTGTCCAGAATTTGAGCAATGCTGATCGCTGCGGGTAGCACAGGTCATTGACAAGTCACATGAAACCTTCCTGCACAAATTATGGCATCCAAGAACAAGTCAATCCAAATTGAACCAGTATATTAAAGAACAAGAGGAATAACTGAACTTGAACTACACAACATAATAAGCACTCAAACTACAGGATGACTCCAACGACATGTATACACAACAGATGCATCGATCGTCAAACTAGAGAGACTTGGTACCTCAACTAATCAACTAATAAAATGGCAGTAACAAAATAAGAAGCAAGAAACAAAGCAAAATTGAAATATCAGAGAAAAATATATTTGTAGGGTAGGATTTCTGGGAACTCATATTTCAGAAAGATTGCATGCATCCACTGAAAAATGCACCAAACTGCTTCCAAACTAACATGTTTGCAGTATGCCTGATGGAAACAAGATCTTTCACACATATGGTGCAAGCTCATTAGAAGCAGATATTGCAAAAGTTGCTAGTACTATACTATCTGTTTCAAAGGCCAATAGTAAAAACTGCAAACACAAGCAACCAACAACTGGGAACACAAGAAACTGGGATTGCCTATAAAAATCTTGATACACTAGCTAATTCATCCAGAGCATCAAGTTGGTAAAACAGGTTCGAAACCCACCCACAAATGCTTTTATGGTTGGTTCACAATGTTTGGTGTACATACTGGTGTCACTATGCATGGTAGGCTAATATGGAACTAGGAGACTTCACAACTTTTTGATTCACGAAAGAGCATAAGTTCTGACAGTAGCATCTAAGCCATGCAATATTGCTGTAGAAAATTTTGAAATTAACATTGCAATATCAAACGGTCAAGACACCTTTTCTCACCAAATAGCAGGTGCTTTGCTCATTGTCAGGATCTAACAGTACCGATCATTGAAAAACTAGCATTAATGTATACATAGCCAGGTTCTTCCAATCAGGTGGTGCCCTGCTCTTCAACACTAGTTGCCTGCCAAAGTGCAGTTGTGTGCAGGCCTTGAGCTCATAAACTGGTGTTGCCGCATCATGCATATGATGAGCTCAATGGAAAAATTGCCACTACCTTTATCTTTAATTTGTTTATCATTCAAGCTAGTGCGGCGTTCTGATTGGCTTAGCCTATGTCATGTTGGGTTCATCGAGCACCTGGCTGTCAGACAATATACCCGCCTTTGAAAACACGCCTCTGGTCCTCAAAGCAAGATATCAGTTGTTCCAGACTTCCATGGCAATCACTAGGAGCTGGAGGGGCGGGAGAAGGAGCTGGGCGTCATGGAGAACCCCCTGTCTTCGTTCTGACCTGCCCTGGCACCCCGCATCATCGACGGCGGCAAGGACTCACCTGGGGACGACAACCTTATGCTTCCCTCATCTCGCGCATGCTCATGGAGGAGGACATCACCGGTGAGTTCTCCGACAGTACGACCGAATCACCCTGCCGGCGGTGACGGCAAGAAATCTGCTACCTCGTGCCGCCTGCCGCCACCTCGCGGCCAGCCTTGCCTCCTCGAGGCGTCGCATGCATGTCGGGGACGGGGCGTCGCGTGCGGAGGGATTTCATTCCGGACCTCAGGAGGTGCCACACTATCAACAATCAGGAATAGCGCATTGTGTGGAAGCTTGGATGTATTGCTACATACTGTGTACACAATGCACCACAACTTGAGGCCGAAGCCTATCAGCCAATCTTCCAGGTTGTGCTGCATAATCACCAAAACTGCTGACTGTATTCCTCCAACCAGTGAGATCCATGCTGTCAGTGAGAGCTCGGCCGCCTTTTCATAGATGACACCTGCATTTTTGGACCCAAAGAAATAGGACTGCTATTTATTTTTTTAAGCAATTATGTTCTGTATGGATCAGCAAGGTAATAAAAAGTCACTATGCTGAATCTTATGTTATTTTGCCTTCTATTAGCTATTGACCTGCAAAATGCACCAGATTGACCAGCTTATGCAGCTAGCGGCCGCAAGGAATGATCCTTTCACCCAATTTTCTTGTGTGCAGGTACACTGCTGCTGCCATGCGTGTGAATTGGCGCTTTCCAAAGGCTCTTTATTGCCGTTCCTTTGTAGAGGGTCATGGTTGTCATCCCAGCAAACGACACCAGGGTCCCAGAAATCTTTGCTAGCCCTCGTAAGGTCTTGGTGTCTACGATCTCCATCCTGCAACCAAGATGAACGCGAGGGTAAGCCAAACTGTCAAACAGGGTCATGGTGTCGGTTGTTCTTTTTTTTTTCATTTTGTTGTATTGCTTAATCGGAACTTTCAACTTCTTTTGAATATATAATTGGCAGGTCTCCTGCATGGTTTGTTAAAAAAAAGTGGTGAGATCTTGTATCAAATGTTAAATTTAGGTACTATCTACTCCGTGCTCGAGTATTATTATACCAGAACAGGATATCACCTGAGGATGACAGCCATGAGAAACGTGATTGCAGGGACAGCGTTCCCTGTCGAAGTGACAAACGTTGGAGATGTGTACTCAAGCTTGCGAAATACATGTTCAGAGTTAAGCTCACCCTGCAGGATCAAGAGAAGGTTATCGTCAGTGACGTTCGTGTAAGTTCAGTTTCATTTTTAAAGAAGAGACATGCTTAATCTCACAATGCCTTGTTCATGCAAATTACTTTCTCTTTCTTTTTTTAAACAAGAGATACGTTTTTACCCCAGGAGTGATAATACAAATATCTCTAGAAACAGCATGCTTGTCATTTTAGGCCTCAACTTCCTGCAAAAGCAAAACAAGGCACCGGACAAAGAATGAGCAAGGTTCAGAGCATAATATTGCACACTCTTAATCTTAGCAAAAAGAACTGGCCCTACTTCTCGTAGAAGTAGGCGAACGGCCATAGGAGGACGCCGACGAGAAGATGCCGGTAAGTCACGTAGACATAGGGGTTGAGCCCCTTGTTGAAGGCAGCCTCGGTGATGAAGTAGAGCTGTAGAGGATCGTGTAGCACAGCTGCACCAGGGTCATCAGGCGTGAGGCGCGTACCTCCTCCAACTGCTCCATGGTTGGGAAGAGCCATTTCTGCTGAGGTTGTAGCCACAGATGGTGCAAGGCGTCTGACTGATCTCTAGATACTCAGCTCAAGCACAAAGCGACTGACTGATCTCGACAGCAGCATGTGGTGGTAACGTTGGTAACAGCAGCCTACCTCAAGTGAACAGCAGGAGCAAGGAATTCCAAATAATGTGCCCCTCTCTTTCAGCTCCTTGAAAACGCTAAATTAATTGCTCGTCAGTGCTTGGGCTTGGAGGACAGCATTGCGCTCAGTTCCTCGTCTTGAAAAACCATAGAGCGTGAATTCCATCTTGATGCGGGATGGTAACTTTTGTGGAAAAGCTACAGGCATTTTTCAGGAAAAAATGAAAAGGATTATCATATACTCCTACTTTTCCTTAAAAAATTAAATCATATACTCATATGCTAGTGGCAAACATGAAACATCTGATGCCGGCGTTGCTGTGGATTTGGCTCAGAAGTGAGAATTTTTCGCATCGTTTGCGTAACAGGATCACAGGAAGATCAGATACTGTAAAGATGGAACTCTGCAAAATTGAGGCGTTGAGGCGTCCGTCTCAAAACTCTGCGTCTGCAACACTTTGCTTTGCTCCAGCTCGGACGGACGGCGAATTGAGGAGTGCTAGCGGAGGTCGGCGGCGGCAGACGCGGCCGCCGTGGAGTTCTGTGACGGCGTGAGTGCTCGGCAACCACGCGGCCACGCCTTTGTCAGACGAAAAGAAACACGACGTCCGATTTCCTCGCGAGGCATCTAAATTTTCTAAACCCTCGTTCTCCTGCCCTCGCGGCGGCCGGCGGCGTCATCAACCTGCTAAAACCCCAGCGATGCGGCCCCTCGTTCTCCTGCCTCGCGGCCGCCGTCATCATCAGCCTGCTAAAACCCCAGCGATGCGGCGGCTCCCGAAATCCCTCCTCCTCGCCTGCCTCTCCCGGCCGCTCCGCCCCCGCCGCCGCCTGCTCCCGCCGCTACCCCCGCGGGCCTCGCGCTCCTGGAGGCCGCGGAGCTCCACGAGTCCGAGGGCGACCACCGCAAGGCCCTCGACCTTGCCCTCGATGCGCTCGCCCCGCTGAACGAGTCCCACGGCGGGTGGTCGCTCCCCGTCGCGCGCGCGCTCCGCCTCACCGGCGCCGCCGCCTCCCGCGTCGGCCAAGCCGGCGACGGGCTCGAGTCCCTCGCCGCCGCCGCGGAGGTCGTCGACTACCTGGCCACCGCGCGGCACCGGGAGCCCGAGGTGGCGGCGGTCGGCGCCGCCGTGCAC
Organism: Cenchrus purpureus; assembly: GCA_022644695.1. Lineage (NCBI taxonomy): Eukaryota > Viridiplantae > Streptophyta > Magnoliopsida > Poales > Poaceae > Cenchrus > Cenchrus purpureus. The sequence continues at coordinate 26,203,567 of CP053458.1, read as the reverse complement.
GAGCAGCTGGCGCGCGCGAAGATGGCCGTGGGACGGCGGTGGGACGCGGTGGGCGACCTCCGGCGCGCGCTGGAGCTGAAGAGCGTCTGCCTGGATGAAGGGAGCGCGGAGATGGGGACGCCTACAGGGACGCTGCCGAGGTTTATGCGGGCGTGCTGGACTTCGACAAGGCGCTGCCGCTGTGTTCCAAGGCGTTGGGGATTGCAGAGGCGCGATTCGGTGAGGACTCGGCACAAGTGGCTAAGATCCGGCGGCTTCTCGCGGTTGTCTATACTGGGTTAGGTCGCCATGTGGATGCACTGGATCAAATCGAGCTTGCTAAGATGGTGTATGAGCAATTGGGATTGAATGTCGAGCTTTCCCAGGTTGAAGTTGATGGGGCCAATATCCGTATTCTGTTGGGGAAGTCGGAGGAGGCATTGGAAATGACCTTAAGAGGGTGATGAAGCGGGCCGGCAAGGAGAGCGAAGAAAGTGCACTAGCATATATTTCAATGGCAAAGATCTTGACCTCCCAGGAGAGGATATCAGACTCAAGACGGTGCTTGGAAATTGCTCGTGGGATTATCGACACAAATTATTCCATGAACCCTGGGCGAGTTGCTGAGGCATATGCTGAGATATCATTGTTACACGAGGCAATGTCAGAGTTTGAAACGGCTTTAAGCTTGATGAAGAGAACACTTTCAATTCTCAAGGATGCCAAGGAGATGCAGCACATTGAAGGCAGCATCTCTGCAAGGATGGGGTGGCTCCTCCTGCATTTGGATAGATTTGCTGACGCTGTTCCTTATCTGGAGACTGCAGTTGAGAAGTTGAAGAATTGCTTTGGGCCGCAGCACTTTGGGTTAGGTTTTGCTTACAAGAATTTGGGCCAGGCCTATCTCGGGGTAGAACAACATGAATCAGCTGTGAAGTTCCTCATGCTTGCAAAGGGTATTATACATGCTGCATTTGGGCCAACACATGATGATTCCATTGACACAACTCAGTCCATTGCAAATGCATACGGCGTGATGGGAAGGTAATTCATTCCACTCGCTTGTGTTTTGACTATTTGCATTGTTGAGGTATGCCTATGTATTGATATAGTCGTGCTACCTTAGTACTCAATTATATTATTTGCAAGTTAGTGCTGTTGTGCATCCAAGTGTCCTTTAAGCAACAAGCTGCCAATACAGAAACTGCAAAGCCATACCATAACCTTATATATACTTCTTATTGCGAATAAATAGAGATAGGTTGTACCATAACATTTGACTGCGAAATAGCATTAAATAACCTTGTGGACACATTGACTTTATCGTTTCTGCCAATACCGAAACTGCAAAGCCGTGCCATAACCTTATATAATTCTCTAGCTTAACATTGATAAAGGTAATATGATGTTGATTAACGCATCGGTCTTTGTCACAATCCTTCACTATTCACATACATAGGAGGATTGATTTACCCTATTGTAAATCAAATGTACTAAGAGATGATCTGGAAAGTACGTTGTCTTGGTGCTTGCTGATTTTATCTGTAAATACTGCTTGTTTGTCATATATGTTATGATGCTATCACTGTGCTGTGGTTCCTTGTGGGGTGACTTTTAAACTTTTTAGACACCATGTATACCGCTTTTGGCTGTTTTTACATTTAATGCTACTTTGGATGCAGCTACAAACTTGCTATGGAGTTTCAAGAACAAGTCATAGATGCTTACAGAAGCTGTGGCCCTGATTCCTCTGATGATCTCAGAGAAGCTTGTAGGCTTGAGAGCAGATCAAGATGAAGGCGAAAGGTTGCGTCATGCAGTATTTCCAGCAAATTCATTGCCAGTGCTACCTGACCGTGGTGACTAGTGTCCATCAATGCCGATATTTAGATCATTTGATGGTAAATTGTTATTGTATCAGTGTTTCCTCAAGCCTTTTATTTATTGTCATTTTCATTGTTATATATCATGTTACTTTATAATGCAATTGGTGATTTGAACATGCCAGAAATCTTATTTGAGAAAGCTAGTCAATGATGTTGCCGTTCATACTGCGTAGTATAGTGAATCAAAATATTGGCAGTCTTCATGAGGCGTCAGCAGTGTAGAACTGTAGCATGTAGGTGGCACCATGTATGGAATGAGGCTTATATTCTGCTATTATCAACTCTCCTGAGTTTCTTATATTAAGAATCAGGAGGGACAGGTCCTTACTTGATACATTGTATTATGAAAAATAGATTTGTGCCAATTGCGGTTGTGATGTTTGCCATTGCTTTTGTAATATTTAAAATCATGTAACCACTGTGTAAAACTTGTTCCATTTATACCACTGCCATACCAATTTTAGTGTTCGAGCTTGTGTTATGGCAATGGATTGGCTGGAGATAGGCAGAGGAGGGTCGAGGTCTATTTGCCTCGGCTGCTCATCGCTTGTTGAGAGTTGGGAGAGAGATTAGATTTAATTCTTCCTTGATTAATTATTTCGAATACCCTTTATATAGAGGTGATGGCTTGACTCTTAAGAAACTAATCTTATCTTAACAAACTAATCCTGATCCCGGCTGTACTGTTCACGTGCTACAGTAAGGTGGCCCAGGCCTAGCTGGTCCCACTCCCATTACAGCTTGTTTGATTCATGCCTGGTGATGGTATGTCAGCGTCAGAAATGGAACAATGGTGGCATGAGCCTAAATATTACCAAAGCGATGGCAAATATCTATGCCTTAGAGCAACTCCAGTGGAGGCCTGCAAATTGAAGCCTCCAAAACCTATTTGCAGGCCCACCTCTAAAAAATAGAGGCCCAAGATTAGCAACGAACTCCAGTGGGAAACTCTTCTCGGGCCTGCATTTTTTACCCGCCTGCCTGCCTGCTTGTTAGCCCCGCCTGCTGCCCTGCTCCCCGGGCGTGACGCCTCCCGGCCGCCTACCCTACGCGTGCTCCCTCGCCTCGTCGCCGCCTACCCTACGCTCCTCGCTCCTTCCTGGCCGCTCCCGCTAACTTCCCTGGCCGACGTGGCGCAGGCTGTCGCCACGCCATCTCCGCCGTGACCCTTCCGGCTCTCTTCGGGGCTCGAGGCGGGCCTGCGCCGCTGCCAGGCTTGACCTCCTGCTCGACACCTCCCACGCCGTCTCCAAGGTCTCGCTCAATTTCAAGTTTGTGCATTGTTCAAAAATTGCTTTGTTTATTGTGCTTGTGCATTGTTTGTTCCTATATCCGTCTCCAAGTTTCAATTTCAAAAATTGCACCGAGTGCGTGTAAAGAAATCTCAAGAATTGCAACAATACCTACTCATACATCTCTGTTTTTATTGCCTGAACCTAGTGCTCTGTTGCAATGATATATAGATGTCCGAGAAGGATTGGTAGTTGGTTTCGATTAGATTCTGCTTGGCCCTGAGAATCTGGGATTGGTGAGGCTGAGATGGGTTTGTGCAAATGTGATCAGTAGGATGGGCAAACATGTTGATCTTTCAATGTTGATATCACTAAATTCAGCTTATAGTCAATTCCACAGCCTCCAAAGTTGGGAACAGGCACAGCCACCAACACTTCACTTGTACACGTTTTAACGTAAATGCAAAGAACAATATGGGATGCAAGTTTTTGAACTCGCCTGCGAGTTCTGTTCCGATGATGAACGGTTCATGACTAATGACCTCTGCAGCAAAAAAGGGTCTCGAATGAAAAGAAATGAACTTAATAGGCATTCATTCTTGTTTTGCTGACTCACATCATTTTTTTTTTGCTGACTCACATCATTAAGAACAGAAAGATATTAACTCAAGTTGTTTTTTGTTGCTATGGCGATGTCAAGTAGTTCTCAAAGTCGAAATGCTTGTTGGTGGAATAAAGAGGATGATTCCGATGTTGAGGACCTCTTGTTCATCGAAGGTCTTCGTGAGGGTTCGAGGAGGAGCAAGCGCAAGCATGGTGGATCGCTGCGGTCGCCACAACTTGCCAAGAGACATAGGAGGTCACGATCGCATCTACGGACTACTTTGCCGACGGTGTGTATCCCGAGAAGGATTTCAGAAGAAGGTTCCGGATGTCCAAGTCTACTTTTTTGCGTATCGTTCTTTGCGGTGGAAGCTCACGATGATTACTTCCATCAAAAGCCCAATGCCATTGGAGTTCTTGGTGTGTCTCCCATCCAGAAGGTTGTTGCTGCAGTTCGGATGCTTGCATACGGTAGTCCGCGAACTTGTTGGACGATTATGTCCGAATGGGAGAGAGTACCATCATTGAGTGCCTCATGCATTTTGTAGAAGCTGTCGTCAACATATTTGGAGAAGAGTACTTGAGGGCCCCCAACATGCTGGAACACACTGCCAAGAAAATCGACACTAACATCTTTGGAACACTGCCGAAAATTCCAAAGACAATCACATGACAAGAAGTGCTCCAAAGCATTTGCAGGTGGAGGATATGGAAGGACAAGTTCATAAACAGAACAACGAATCCTTCAGTCTCTACCAAATTAATGCAAGTTTTTAGCATATATAAATTAACAGCAAGTTGAAACTGGATGTCAGTTTCAGTTTCAGTTGAGGCTGAAAATGCTTCTATCTCAGACATATAGATCCTGCAAATTCTATCATCCAAATTTTTGCAAATTTTGATGGGCCAGCTGATTAACATCTATTTCTTAACTAAAATAGCCACTACAAGATCAGATTCATGTTTTTTTAAAATTTCAGAATGTACTGTACTTTTCTGATCGGTCTTGATTTTGAGTTGATGCAAAGAATTGTGATGCAAAGATGGAGATGCTCGGTTCATTTTCCGATCATTTTCGGCAAAACAAAATTTATCAACTACCGAATGTTTCGGTGGTACAAGAAGAGATCGAGAGGCAACAATTGATCACCTGACAATGTTTCAACATCGAATGTGTAAGATCTTGACCTGTTGGTAAATAATGTTGCAGGCACCTGAGCTGTTTACAACAGACTCCAAATTTTCTATTCCAAAGGCTATATCAAGTGCAAGTCTTCAAACTTCACAAATAGATTAAAATAATGAACAAAGATATATTACTCCTACAACTAGAAGGATGTACAAAGGCATCCATAAAACATATGTGACCTAACATCAGATCATTGGTAAACAAGTATGCACACAATTTCACCAGGGAACCTTGTCAGCTTCTCAAAATCCTCCACAATATCATAAACCTGAAGAATGTGTAATTGCTGGCAGTATTTACTGGTATATAGCATTACCACTAATGAAATGAAAACATCAATCATGCACAAAATTTAGAAACCAACAAAAACACAAGTCATCTTTGCATTTAAATAAATCCGGCGGGACATCCGGATCAATTCCATACACAATTCCATACGGATATATTTCCGGTTGTCACACATATAAATAAACTCAGACATATATAAATAACCTACTCAGACACAAAGCTCCCCATGCATCGCACTCATCACACAAAGCTCTCTCCACTTGCGGTCTCGCCTACATTAGCATTGACCAAGCGCCTTTGCGCTCGCTCTCGACTCTAACATAAGCCCTCTGGTGCTCGTCCATCTGGGTCACATCACAGAACATTATTTGTTTTTCTTGTTCCCACATTAGGCGTCGATGTTCTATATCTAGCTTTCGCTCTTCTAGTTCTAGCTTACGGTTGTCCTCGATCTCTTTAGTCTTCTCATTGGCCCACATCTCCTTCTTTATGGCGTGTTCCTGGGTCTTGATCTCCAAAAAGTTCTTCATCATACCCATATACTCGCTGCCTTCACCCTCTTCTTCTCCTTTGATTTCTTTCTACTTTGCTGTTGCTCTTCTCCTTGGCCGACCTCTTGTCCTTCGTCGTTCGCTTGTTCGCTTCCAGCCGGAACGTTGAGGTTGATATCTCTTGACTTGGCCGACTTTGAGCCACCAACATTCATTCGGACTGTTGCAAACTTCTCTGAGTGTCGGACTTTTAGCCAGCAGTGAAGAAATTGGCAGGTCTTTCCCTTTGAGGCTCTTGAGTACCTAGCTTGGGCTTCCATAACATGCTCTTGGTATGGGACACCACTCGGATGCCGCCGCTCTATTTCTTCATAGCAACTCTGAAACTTCATACAATCCTTTATTATTGCAGCAATCCGAATCTCCAGTGACTTGGTACTTCTGTTTGACTCGAACTCCTTATTCTTGTGAAAATCGTCGGCAATCCTCTGGTAATAAGATCTTGAGGGTTGTTCATTTCCTACAACTGGATCACTACTCACATTCATCCATGAGATGCACAGCTGGATGTCTTCCTCATGAGTGTAGTTGGTTCCACGCTATCGGTCCTTTTCCGCCACCGCTTGGAGTGACATCGATGAGGCAAGCAACTGCAGATCCGCATCACTATCCTGTGTCAGTAGACTCGTCCACGGTTGCGAGCTAGATGTCATCGGATCCTGCAAAAAAAATTCAAAAGATGGGTCATTCAAGTAGTAAACTAGTCGGTACAAGCTTAGTATGACATCCGTGAATGAAGTTTGAGATGCAAACAAAAATGAAAAGGAGAACAGCTTATGGTCCGAAATGGAAGCATGAATAGTCATGCCAACAAAGTTAGGCATGCTGAATTATCTTGAAGCGTAGCTACAAAATAAAGTGCTTATACTTGGTATAAAAGATCGAGTATACCTCGATCATTTCAAAGCAAACTCCATATCCATTGCCTAAAATTTGGTCATTTCACCAACAAGAACCTAATCCCAACAAAATTCACGCCTAAAGCGGGAGGAGTACTAGAATGCAGGAAGATGCAGGTCCACAATTAACTTAAGCCTATCGATCATCAGTTTCTTGGATGTCTTCTTCATCGGTTACCGTATCCCATTCACCGTATTAATTCTGTTCTCCGTTCATTATTTGTTCCGATGCATATATGATATATGCACATGCTATATATGCATGTTTCCGATGAGATCAGTAGGTGATGGGCATCTACATCTATCTCCATCACATCTTTCGTCATCATGTGAATATAGAACATGATGTAGGTTCTAAACATCATGTGAATGGGAACCAATTCAACTAGTGCAGCATGTATGTATGATGTGCTTCCCATTCACATTCACTAGTGCTCTAAAAGGGCATCACAGATTCAATTTGAATTGCATTTGACTGATGACCAATCAATATTACAAAGTACTAGCTATCAACTTGTATCCGATCGAAAGAGGTCATCACAAAAGCTCGAAAGATGATGCAATGGAGCATATAGCCACCGATCGACCGATTATCTCCTGAAATTATTCAGACATCTAATTCTTCACCATCTAATTCTTCATTGCATTGGGTAGAGATGGTACCAAAGATTTCGCGGAGAAGAAATCGCCGTCAGCCGAGTTCGTGATGAAGCAGAGCTGCGGGCCCCGCCCAATCGGCGCCGAGAGCAGAGCTATGGAGCGGTGGCTCTGGAAGCTTGGAGCGTGAGGGACGCGCAGGCGGGACCACGGGAAAGAGCAGCGTTGGGCTACCGCTCAGTTCTTCTTGTCGACGCCAGCCGTCAGCCGAGAGGAGGCGCGCCGCCAAGGATGCGGGCAGAGGGCCCCTGCTGGTCGGGACAGTGCGCGGCCGGACGCTGTTGCTTCGCCGCCGCGTCGGCCGGGAGGGCGACGCCACTTGAGATGCAGGAGCTGCGCCGCCGAAATACGCTGCCACACGTGTCCCTACCGGGCGCCGCCGTGTCGCGCCCGCCGACCAATCCGCGACGCCTGCGTCAAGCGTGGAGCTCGCCACCGGCCCTGGTTCGCGCCGCCGCCAAGATGCTTGGGAAGGACGCGGAGGATCCATGACGGCGGGGAGATGCGCCGGGGGTGGGGATTCGCGCATGGGATTCGTGACGGGAGCCGACAAGGGCCATACCATGGGGGCTGGGAGGATGGGGATGAGAAGAAAGGAAAAAAATAAAAAATGGTGGGTTCCACGTTTGGAGAGGGAAATGGAGGGCCTCCAGAAATGGAGGGTGGGAGTGGGAATTTGGAGGAGTATGGAAAATGGAGGTCCATATAGAGGCCCTGCTGGAGTTGGTTTTTTGTCCAAAACCTCCAAATTTTGGAGTAGAAGCCCATATAGAGGCCTCCACTGGAGTTGCTCTTAATTGACAATGACACAAATCTATTCTCCCAATATATTATAAAGGAAGTCATCTGAGCCTATAGCTAGCATATACAAAGTGTATATTATTGCCGTTTAAGTTACTCTATTCGTGTTCAGATGTATTTAACTTGCGATTGATTTGATTCTCTTAAGCTACTTTACCAGGCTTATTTTTCTGTTGGCTACCTTTTAACACTTTGCCAACCAAGTAACATACGGACTGTTACATGAGGCAGCAGATAGAACATTTAATTTCCCAGTTGGCATGGCAGTATGTTTGTACTTGGTATTTTGCATTTTATATGTGAGTTTCTGATATTTAGCTATACATACTGCATACAGCTATCGCCTTGAAAGTACTGATGCATTTAGCTCAGTTGATTTGAAGGTTGTGTTTGTCTCAGAGGTTCAGGGCAGCCAACCAAACAGCATATTGGCATTTTGCCTAGAACCTTCAACTGGGTCCAACTTTTTCTCAGGAAACCCAGCAGGCCAGCAGTCCCTTGCGTAAATGTTTGAATCTGATAATATGTTAGGCCACCCAGCAGTCCATTGCCCATTGACTTGCGTGTTTGATACACTTAGATCTTTCTTTCGGTTTAGTCCCTGTGGAGAATGAACACTCATAATACATGCACAAGCTTGATGATACTTGTGGAGTCGTGGTAGAAAATTCTCCAAGCGCGTCTATTGTGCTTCTATATTTGACATCTGGATAGCTACATTGTTATCTTTTTAGTACCAGACTACACGTGCAGCACTCTTCTTTTGAAGATGGTTCTTACTTGGGCTAAATGACAAGCCATTGTTCTGTAAAAGGTCCCAGCATTTACTATTCTGATGCTGTTTCTGTAACCAAATAGTTCGGTCAGTAAATGCATGTTTGTCTTACGAGATTGTTTTATTGTGCATGTGCTTTATGCAAATCTGCTGGAAGACATTGAATGTATCTTAAGGGTAATCTGAAGTTGGTTTAGCTTTTGCTAAAGTCTGACGAAGTTTTAGCATTTAAATTGGACTGATTGAGGAAGCTCATGAGTCCATCTTAATCTGTTTTTTGGGAACTGAGTCCATCTTAATCTGAAATCTGGTGCCCATCAAATACTAATCCACTAAGCATGCTACAGCTATTATTTTACAAATGCTTTGAGTAATATGTTGGGATGCAAGCGGGGCGGATTGCGGCTGCCCGCCCCGCATCCGCACCTCCCGCAAATGTAAATGCGGGCTGAAGCGGCAGCCCGCAGTCGCACGCGTCCGCAAGTTTTTCGCGGGCCTCCGCGGCAACCCGCAACATGGCCGCATTGCTCCCTGAGTACGCCACGCCGCGTTTAGTTCCCCTCCACCTCCTCTGCCTCGTGTCCTCCTCCGATCCCGTCTTCCCCTCCCCTCGCAGGCAGCGGCCGGCCATGGCGAACGACGGCTTGCCGCACTTGCGCCGGAGGCAGGAGGTGCGGCACGACGATCACGCGCGTCGACCTCCTAACCTTCCTCCTCGCCGCGGCGCTCTGCTCCGCGACGCCGACGAGCCGCCGCTCGACTTCGTGGCGCACCACGCCGCCGAGGCCGCGGGGCTCTCCGTGTCGGCGTCGTCGTCCGCGACGGCAGCGGTGAGCACGAACGGGCGGCGGTCCCTGCACGGCGCCGCACCCGGCAGAACGGGGCGCCGTGGCATGGCGTGGCGTGGGGGGGCGCGCGTCAGCGGTGATGGATGCCTCCTGCGGGTTTGCTGCTGCCAGTTCCTCTGTGCGCCGCCGACTGCCGAGGCAAGGCCTCTCATGGAGATTTCCTGAGTTGGCAGAGTTGGCAAGGCTGGCGACCTTGACTAGCGATCGCATCTATGAGTTTGCAGAGTTGCAAGGCCGGCGACTAAATTAAAGATGGATCACAGGGCAGCGGAGGTGGAGCAGGGGATCAGATTACCAGAACATGCGGACATGCAACAGCTAGAGATTTTCTTCAGGAAAATTTCTCAAACTTCTCTTTGGCATGAGACTTCGGAGGAATTTCGTTGCCGTATTTTTGCGAGTTGAAATCAGATTTAGGCAAAATTAGCAATTTTGCCAGAGAGTGCAGAGCCGTGCCGGCGGAGTTCTCTCCCAGCCATGAAGCGGTTGTCGTCGCGGAGAGGGTGCGTGAGCGGCGGGTTTGCGGCGCCGCTGGGCAGCGCGGGTATGCCCGTGTTGTCCGCTCCAGCTATGCGGGCTTGCGGCGCTGATTACGTGGGTTTGCGACGCGGGCTTACCCGGCGGGTTCGCGGCAGAACCTGCGCCGCTTGCATCCCTAGTAATATGACACATGCTTTTTGTATTTTCCTATTATAAGGTTTATCTTGTGCCTTCTGATAAAAGATACTTAAAACTTACAAAGGGGAGTTAAATGTGTACTTATGAGGTCCACATTGTGTTGCATGAATTTTAACCAAATCAGAAAAATCTGTAGTTCTGAGATCCTGCACGGCGAAGACATTAAATACAGTAAGCTCAATTTTGTGGCTATTTTGGAATTCAGTTGTGCACCACTGTAACAGAAATTGGTGGATCTTTATGTCTTTTTGTCAGGTAGAGCACTGCACATATTGTGAATAAAGACTGGAAATCATTCTGCAACTGCTGTTTGATGATGTTCACCTTCAGTTTATTCGTTTGCTGGCAGCTGGATGTATGTTTGGCAAGTTGGAAGCATCAAATTCAAGTAACTTCACTGACATGGGACCGTGGACAATTTTTCATGCATTCTGCACTGCAGCTCACCGTACGACTGTCTGTGACTCATTTATTTATTATGTTTACAGCAAGTCTGTGTTTATGTCAAACACGTCACTAGTTCAGTTATCTTGGGTGGCAACACTCTGCTGTACCTGTATTGCAATTGATACGGGCACATAAAACTCACAATAGCAGGACTAACGAAAAAGACAGTTAATCTTCAACATGTGCATTGATTAGAATTTGCATGTTGCAAGCTATGTTAACTTTTTGAGTATCACACATGTTAGCAGGCGGATTCAGAAGGGTGATAGATGCTGGCAGACAAAAGGCATTCGGACGAGTGTGTTGCTAGCTGGAATCCCAATGGTACATGTCTGTTCATGAGCTCAGCAGTCTGCAATCCGTGGTCATGCATGGGTATCCTGATATGCATCAGAGATGGCTGCACTGATAGTTAATGACGCCTGCCGCTGCAGGTCTGGTTGACTGCTCAGTAACTCAGACATCCCCAGAGATCACTGCATCAGTCATGTTCTCTAACTTCCAGTACAACAATGGTGCAAGCTGCTCAGCTCTATCACTGCATCCATCATTTTGTTGCTTCAACAGTTGGATGCGCTCAGAGAGGGCAGAACTGTCGTATTTTTCTCGTCTGTCTTCCATTGATCGATTGGCATTGATTGCCTTGCCAGTTTGATTGTCTTGCCAGTTTGATTGTCTTGCCAGTTTGATTGTCTGTGATGTAGAGGACTTCTACATTTAGCGATGGATGGATGGCGAGGGCTCAGTGTGATTCCTGCTTGTGTGTTGCCTCGCTTGTGCGAGTATGTCCTGTGGATTGATTTCATACCAGTGGTAGAAACTGGGCACAAGCTCAGAAGCCAAACGTTGCAGTGTCTAATTGTCTAAAGTTCATTGATGCATCTGCGCTACTGGAGTACTTCCTCAATCCCAAATTATATGTCGTTTAAATTTTTTCCAAGCGCATACTAGATATATATTAGATGTCGATGCACAGTATCTATGAACTTAGGAAATTTTATATAGTAGATGTCGATGCATAGTATCTGTGAACTTGCGGATAATGTTAGTTTGACCGTGAGTCTCTTGAGTGTACAAATGTCTCCAGTGTCTCTGCTACCTTGCACTAGTAAGTTTCGTGAGGTGCTCAGGAATACTACTTTTATGACCTTGGGGTAAGAAATCTGTTTGATTGTTTCTGACACGCCGACTGAGTGCAGTTCTCTTTCCGTGGTCACATACAGTTGCCATTGTCAGACCCTTAAGTGGAGTGAGGTCGTTATCTATTTGTCCCCTTTAGCCTCGTTTGTCAGCTCAGTCCGTAATCTATCAGTGCCCTACTTAACCTAAATTTCAGCATTGCCATGGTCATTTATTTTGTCAAAGGTTGAGCCCCATTACTTCTAGAAAAAAAAATCATTTTTGACCATTCAACTCTTGGTCTCGTGTCTCAGTTTGATTTTGACTATTGAACTCTAAAACTGAGTATCTTTGACCATGCAATTATCAAAACCGTTCAAATTTGACCATCATGATATTTTGATGGGTGGTTTTCAACTTTTTATTTACAATTTAATTCTTAGATGTTAAAATGATTATTACCTTGTCAGTACCTTCAATTTAGGTAATTCTTGCGGTCACGTGTTCATAGCGGTGAGCTTTATCTTTTAACATATTTCTTTTACTATTTTATCTCTATTTGTTATATTATTCCTAAGTTGTTGTGTAAAAACAACAATATAACAAAAAGTAAAACAAACAATTACAAAATAATGTGAACAATATTTTTAAAAGATGAAGCTCATCATTACGGACATATGACCATAGGAAACAATTAAATTGGAGATACGTGGAAAAATAGTAATCATTTTAAGATTTGAGAAATAAATTGTAAATAAAATAGTCTTTGAACTTGCTATTTTTTTCTCATATCTTTAATGATTAAAATAGTGCGGATTGGCAGTTAATATTGTGTAGCCTTTCCGGGACGAAGAGAGTAGTTTTGACTGGAACCGTGAGTAATGCTACTTGACTCTCAGGTTAAAGATTCAATCTGCCATCTCAATCAGTATAAAAAACAACTGCCATCTCAATAGGTTATAGAACATTTCAAGCCTGTTACACTGTCTCTGTTGAACCGTCACGACAATATCTTTTTGGCGACCTTTAGAAACCTAGTGAACCCCTTTACTTACCATGTTATTGTGAGCAGCGGTTGGCGTGCAATCCAGGTGCTTGTCTGCTAGTAAAAAGTCACTGGTGAAACTGGGTGGTAGCCGGCCACCAATTAGTACGTACCAGCAGTACTGTGATTGTCCTTTGCTTTGCACCATTTGAGTAGTGATGAGGGTGTGCTACTGTTCTAGGTAACAGTTATGTCAGCACTCAGCAGTGACCAACGAACAGGCCAACACGGAAGCAGCTAGCTTAGCCCTCGTCGTCGCTAGTGGTCAATATCGTTCATTTGCAGGCAGGCAGGCAGGCAGATTCTACAGTTGAAGACCATACCATACCCAGCCATGCATGCGCGTCGTCGTCCATTGGCTTAAGTCTCTATTGCTGCGAGCTTTCATGATAGCAAACGACAATCTATTGCTGAGAGGCTCTGGTAAACTGATACATAAGCTACAGGGAGGACAGCTATGAGGATGTCCCGGCCCAGTGGCAACGTCCAAAGATCCTCTCGTCGTTGCCGACTTGTCAGGAAATCCACTGGTCCTGTGAGCGGCGTTGCGGACAAAACCATGATATCTGCGTTTGCCATTGTTCTGCATGTGACGGTCGGTCTCACCATGTCATGCTTGGCATGTGTAAAAGCCTAACCAAGCCTGACTTTCCTGAGTGTGTTGGGATTTGAAATCCTGAACCTGAATCCAAATCAGATGATGTTGTTCAGAGTACAATTGTAATGACCTGGCCACAATGCAAAGTCTTCACTGTCCAAGCAGAACCTTGGTAGGTTCCTTGCGAAAAGAAAAAAAAACTTTTTGTAAGGTTAAATTCACTAGCAAGGTTCTTCACAAAAGAGGTGCATGGTGTCCGGTTGTTACTCGGAAAGTGCTGTGTTCCAGTACCAAGGAATGGCAATCCAGAGAGACAGCAGTAACATGAGACGAAGAAAGCCTATCAGCCTATGGCTAGGCTTTGACGCTTTGTACCTGCAGGAGCATACGCAAAGCCGGCCTTCACCATTCACCAACCACGCAAACGCAACCGCAACCGCTTGGACAGTTGGATTAGGCAGTGGTCCTGATCGATCGGGCGTGCAGCAGAGAAGCCTACTAGCTACCTTTCCCGTGCCGCCGGGCTGCAGCCAAGCAAAGCTAGCTAGCCTTGGGAATTAGTATTCCGGGCGGGTTGGGTTGGTTAGCTATAGTTCATCAGGCCCTGCACTGGCTGGTCCCCTGGGAACATCGCTGGTGAGGGATGGATCGATGCCGCCGCACCCGAAAGCACACACCAACGTTGACATCCCACCCTCCGTTAGCCCACCCCCGGCCGGATCTAAATCATTGGCCGTGTGGCTATGTGCATGCGTGTGCTTGCCGGACCAGCTAGCTAACCAAATCTACCACCCCCACGCAGCGGAACCAAGGACTCCGTGCACACCGTCCCCCTGTCGTCGATCGGCCTTTTATGTCACTTGTGAAAACTTTCTGCTCAACACCTTCATCTGCTAAAAAGCGACGGATCGGAATGTGAGGATGGATTTCACTTTCAGCATGTCAAAGTCGGGATCACACACACACACACATGATGGGAACAAAAAACGCATCATGGGAAACTTTCGTGTGACCTGGTCGCCGTCGCCATCGAATTCGCTGGGGGCCGGCAGCGAGCGGCCGGGACCAGGCGCCCGATCGATGATCGAGCTGCCATGCATATGCCTTGGCGCACGGAGCTAATAGCTAGCGTCGCGAGACACGGGAGGCGCCCCCGAGCGGGGGGTTTTCGCTTCAAGGGCACGTCCATTTCGGCCGGCGTACCCGCAAAGCGAAGCGCGCACATGGCCGGTGGTGGCCGGGCGTCCCCCAGCAGCTATAGCTAGCGCGCGCTGATGGATAGACGACGATGGTTTGTGGCCGTACGGTCCAGATGGAAAGTTGCCGTGTCCCTTGGCCGCGCGCACGCGCAAGCTGCCGCGACACTTGCATGCTCGCGGCGCTGGCCCCCTAGGGCTCCGTCCGAGCCAGCAGCTACTCTCTCGCTCGCTCGTGTCCTAGGCAAGGCGCCAAGGCCCCCCCCAGCGCCTTGCGATCGAGCTCACTTTTCAGTTTTCACCCCGGAAATGACCAATCCACTCTAATTGCTTGGCCGTGTGCATTGGTCACCAAACCGAACATCAGTGCAGACGGTGCAGTTGCTTGCAGGAGCTGGCGGATTCTCAAGGGCAACGGTCCCGTGCACGGGCTCGATTCGACCACCTACGGCCAACCAAAACTGCGAGATGACCATGGCCGATCAGAAAAAGGAGGCAAGCCCTGCAATCTGTCCCTGGAAACCAGAAAACAAGGAGACTCGCAGCGAGAACCAGCATGGGGCGGGCGCAGCAGGGCAGCCGGCAGGATGCATGTCGTGCCGGGCACAAAAACCCACGCCTAAAATGTCTTTGCAGTTACTCTGAATTAGTAGTTACTGCTGCTAATATAAGATTAGAGAGAGGGAGAGAAACAGAGAGAAAGAATTGATGGAAACCGTCACCTACTGACAGCTAGGCTACTCTGCACTACAACAGCTATGGTGGCGTCCAGCATGGATCATCATCGTGAATAATGCACGGGCGGATGCGGATCGAAGGCTTGCCTCTGCGCGGCGAGGAGCTCCCGGACGGACACGTAGAGGTGCTTGTCGTCGCAGCAGGAGTCGAGGGACAGGGACCGCCTCAGAGGCTGCTGCACCGCGAACTCCTCGCACGTCTTCCTCGTGTCGATGGCCTCGTCGCCGACGCTCTCCGACTTGCGCGGCGGCTGCTTCTGGCGCAGCAGCGGCCTTCTGCCTCCGCCGGTCTGAGTGCCTGCGTCGCGGTGGCCGAACCACCTCTCGTGCTCCCCTCTCACCTCGATCACAATGCTGTCGCCGGGGAGCTCGAGTTCGGTGTCCCGGCGGCCGGGGACGACCCTCGCCGCCGCCGCCGGCAGCCGCGCGGCGGCCGGCAGCGTGACGTCGCTCCGGCAGAAGGGGCAGCGGGCGCTGCCCTGCAGCCACGTGTCGATGCAGTCGATGTGGAAGGCGTGGGAGCAGTTGGGCAGCAGCCGGACGCGCTCCCGCTCCACGAACTCGCTGAGGCACACGGCGCACTCGGACACGGATATCCTCGGCGCCACGCTGCACCCTCCGGCGGCGTCTCCGCCGCAGGCTGCCGCCGTGAACTTGACGACCGGGAGCATGCGGATGAGCGGCAGGCCGAGGCCCCGGCGGTCGTCGCTCGCCGCGGCGCGGATGATGACGGACGGCTCCCGGCCACCTCCTCCTCCCCGCGCGCGCCAGCGCCACGGCGGGTGCCGCGACCTGAGCGCGCGAAGCAGGCCGCACTTGGTGACGAACGCGTAGTAGCTCGCGAGGAGCGCGAACGCCGCGAGGATGCCCACGACGGTGATGATCACCATGGTGGTGCTCGCGCTCGACGACGACGGCGGCGGCGGCGACGGCGAGGTGGAGGCGAATGGCGCCGGTGGCGGATCCATTTCTATAGCTAGCGTCCTCCCAGCCAAGATATCAAGGCTCGCTCCGGGCAGCAGGAACAGTTGAAAGCGTACCGTACGTGAGCTGCACAGGCAGCAGGGAGAAAGCCCTCGAGAGAGACGTGGAGCGGCACGCAGGCAGCAGTGACAACGAACGAACGGATGGGCACTATTATACCAATCGATGGACCGAAGAAGCTTTGTGCTGCGTGAACAGTGCGGCTGATGCCGAGAGGAGGCAGCGCGGGTGCGCGAGGCTTGGGCACAGCAGGCTTCATATATGGGGAAAAGAGGACGCCGTGGGCAGCTACCTTCCAGGTCCTGCTCCATCTTTTGGCTTCAGACTGTTCAACCGGTCGGTGGTTATGTCTTGTTAAGAGCGATGTCAGGTCAGGTGCGACCTTTAATTTGCGGGTTCTTTTTTTCTCTAACCGCTGGCAGATCACGGAGAAGAGTATCATCATATCATGTCTTTTCATCAGAAGAGTACTAGATTAGATTACTAGTAAATCTGAACAGACCGCGTATCTATAGAACTGTGGTGCGTAAGAAATTGCTTTTTGCAAAGGTCAAGGCTGATGGGACCTGAAAGGTGGCAAGGGAATTGAACGAGCAGGTGAGTGAGCAAGACATGCGCGCGAGCCGGTGCGTGGCATTGACGTTTGTTTGCCGGGCAGTTGCGGACGGCGAAAAGCACACACAGGCCCGGTGATAGCACCCCCTCGTACACGGCCGTGCGTGAGTTAACTCCCGGGTCTGTAGAAAAGCGAAGGCTCATCAGCCTGCAGTCCTGCTCCTAACCCTTCCTAACCTTGACGTACTGACAGGGGCTTGTTGCGGTGTCGCTTCTTCCTCTTAATTTCCTCTCACACAGGCACACACACACAGTACGTACACGAGCAAGAAAGGACAAAGGAGACGAAAAACCGCGCGTTCGTGCCGTGCACGACGGACGGACGGCACGACGCAGCTAGCGCGTGTGGCGGGCGACGTTCCTCCGGGTCACCGATCGGACACCAGCAGTGCATTACATGGTACCGGCCCATGCCGCCGAGGAGACGACACGGGCACGGCACGGGGAGGGGAAGGCCAAAAATCATTGCCCCCGGCCCCGCCCCGGAGTAGCAAGGATCCTACGTTGCCGAGGCCCCCGTGTTTGGGGGGCACCGCGCGCCTCGATTCTTCACCGTGCACACCGCTGCAGCAGTGCTGCTGCACAGTGTCTCAAATTCAGGATCTTCCGCTGCACGGATTTCCTGGGAAACGAAGTCATAGGCACGTAGGTTGCCCTGTGTGGAGCTGTGGAGGTGGTGGTGGATGGCGCGCGGCCGGCCTCTTGGTGTTGGTTGGTGGCGGGCGGTTAAAAGGGGGGGAGCAGCAACGCGGGCCACCCGGGGCATGCGATCCTGTCCGGCGCCGGCCGTGGATCGCCGCGACAGCCCAACAGTGCGCGCACAGGGCGGGCTGCTCGGGGGGGCTTTCACCGGCGATTTGACGGTGCAGTTGGTGACTAGTCAGTCCAGTCGGTGGTGGTGGTGGTGGTGGTGGTAGAGCCGGGAGCAAAGCAATGTAACGACAGCAGCGACGGTGATTAGAGCGACGGCGAGCGAGATGGCCGGCCGCCCGGCCGGTGGATGGGACGTGACGAGCCCGGAGTGCGCTTGGGCTGCACACGCACGCAGAATCAGGCTACAGGCCGAGCCCAGTAGATACAATTGGGCTGGGCCGAGCGGATACCGATGGTGCCGTTAAAAAAGAATTCTTCGGCCTTGCAACACCACACTGAGCGCGGCCGACTGGGAGAGGAGGAGAGTTCGCCGCCGCCGGCCGGGCTCGCCGCCATTTACCGAGCTCCTGCTCCGTTTGCTAGCCCCGTGGCTCGTCGGCAGAGTCAGCGGACCGCGCCGGGCGCCGGCGTCTCTTTCGTTGAAAAGGGCGTGACCCGGACGCCGAAGGCGATGGAAGCTGCCGTGCCGCAAGTCAAAATGGTGCGGGCGCAAGCCAGTCACGGGGCCAGTTGGCCGCGCCCCCTGGGACGCGCGTACTCGTTGCTCTGGCGGCGGAGCTACGACTACAGGCGACATGTCTACACGTATTTATTGCGTAACCCGAGATCCCGACATGATGGCTAGTTTCCTCCAAATCTGCGAGAAATTAGTGAGAAAACGCCAAAACGGCACGGCAGCAACCCTAAAAACTGCTCAAATAATTTGTCTCATCATCAGAGTGCCGTTGTTCCTTTCATTTTGGAACATGACCGAGCCGTCGAGCGTATATATACAACATCAAGCCATAGCCATCGGTGGTGCAGTGCTACTGTAAGTCAACGGCGGTGCATGCAGAAGGGCATGCCTCCCTCCGATTTGTCCGGTGCGGAATTACAAGGGGGGAGATTCTTCGTCTAGTAGTATCAAATTATCAATCATGTGGGCGTATTATTCGCCGCCGGTCGCCGCGGAGCAAGGCATGATGGCCCGCACCCGCCAGATGCAAGTCAACCCCCCGTGACGCTGCTCTGCTGATCAAGAAGTGGTGGTGGAGATCCACATGGAACGATGCAACTAGGCAGGGGATGAGCCGTTTTTTCTGCCCGTTTTGTCAGCGTACACAACTTGGCCGTGTTGTGCATGCCGTCCATGGGTCCGAACCGGTTCCTCTGGCGTTCACGTCCCTACCATTGGGTCACTGCCGTGTGGGTCCCACACGTCAGCCACTCAATGGCAGAGGCTGAACGGCAGAGGATCTCGTTCGCATGGGTCAACCCTGCACCTCTCGCTTCGCTTATCCGGCCAGGTCACAAATTTATCTCTCTCTCTCTCTGATAGGGCGAAGAAAATGCCAAATATTCTCACCTCATCCTCACGGCCGGCTCGTGTCAATGTATCATACTACTACTGGCTGGTCAAGAAAAGTGTTTCGTTTTTTTTTAATTAAGATAAGAGAAGAAAAGGTGTTTAGGTTAACCAAACGTGGTTTTCTTTGACAGGTGATGGCATCCGGTGGTTAGAAGATCTTGTAATCAAATGATGGGTTTTCCTTTTGCTGCTGCCATGATGTTTATCGATCACTAGTTTAATTGCTTTGATGAACAAAAGTGGTGACGTGTCGGTTGCATAACCTACCTCGTGACGTTGACCCGGGGGCCGGGGCCTTGCTTGCCAAATGAGGCGAACGAACGAGTGGAGGATCCCCGCGCGGCCCCCGCTTGATCTTAGCATCGTCACCGTCCACGCGTAATTTAAAAGCCAAGCGGAAACAAATGTCTCTGTCGAGGACGCCAAATTAAGTGGCAACAGAGTAAAGGTTTCGCCATGATCGTGCTTATGTCAGCATGACACGAGCATGGCAATTCAGATCGATGTGCATCGGTAATTCAGATGCCAAAGGTGTTCATCTCCTTCACAAATCCACAACCACATGGTCGCGCCCAACTATCTACAGCGACAAGAACACTACCACATCTATATTTGTGACTCCTACCACATCAACTTCATTGTTCGAAATTTTTTTTGCCACTCTACTAGCAAGGTAGCGACGCCCCCACTAACCACTAACTTCGCCTCATACCCACATCATCATGTACTGGGCTATCACCTCCCAACTTTTATCCAAACTGGTGGGAGTCATCTTTCTCCCTTCACGCCAACAGCCCTATCCCTCTTTGTGTACATATGGGAGTATAAGACGGAACTACGATTGAACTTTAAGGGGCTCAAAAATTGAAGAGGATCTATGGAATTCTGACAAGTGGGTGGGGGGCTCAAGCCCCCAGTCCACTGTTGGATTCGTGGCTGAGATACTTGAAACACAGAAGGTGTGTGAAAACTGAAAAGTAATAGGCACCAAGGATGTATTCTCACAAAGTAAATATCCAAGTTTGATTTGAAAATTCAAATATGCTAGTTTGATCGATTTGAGAGAAAAGTGTTTGGGATAAGTGTAACCGATCACGAACAAAATGATGACGAAATGGTAATGGCAATGTTGCACTCGTTGACATGTCATCCGACGACATCTGGTGCACCAACAAGCACGGAGTCATGTACGAGCACGAGGACCCTAGAAGCGGGGACATTCGAGGTCGCAAGAACCAATCAACGGAACGGAAAAACGAAATGCCATTGCCATCCACGAACACTAGCTACTGATGACAAAAATTCGAATCCAAAGTCTCTGCTATTGCTGTACATTGCATGCACACGACACGACCCAATTAATCATCATAAAAAAACGGGGTTAATGGAGAGCTGCGAGGAGACGAACCCGTCGCCGCCGCCGTCACGGGTCGAGGTTGATCGGCAGCACCGTGCTCCGCGAGCTCCGGCCGAGCCCGAACGACGAGAGCAGCCGACGGAACCGCCCGCTCGTCTCGCCAGCGCCGCGGTCGGCGACGACGTTGCTGCTGCTGCTGCCAGCGGCCACGGCGTCGGCGCGGCTCGGCCCGGCCTCCGAGCTGCCAGCAGGTTCCTTCTGCGGTGGCTTCCGGCCAAGACCACCGGCGAAGCAGTCCATGGAGAAGGATCGCGTGATGGGCTCCTGCGCGGCGCCGCTCTTGGTCGGGAACCTGCACGAGCTCCCGTACCCCATCCTCGCCGCGGCGCTGATGCGCCTGTCTCCGGCCTGCAGCTCCCGCCAGGACGCCTCGTGGTCGTCGCGGGCGAGCGGGAGCGGGACGCCGCCGGTGACGACGGTGCGGCAGAGCGGGCAGCTGACGTTGTGGTGGAGCCAGGTGTCGATGCAGTCGATGTGGAACGCGTGGGAGCAGCTGGGCAGCTGCTTGAGCCGCTCCCCGGGCGCGAACTCGGCGAGGCAGACGGCGCACTCGAGCGCCGCCGACGCGGCCCGTGCCCGGCGGTACTTGACGACGGGGAGCGCGGCGACGACGTCCGGGTCGAGCCCGCCGGGGAGCTCGGCGACCTCGAGGTCGGTGAAGAAGACCGCCGAGACCCGCTCGACGAGGTCCTCGCGGCGCGTGCGGTGGAGCAGGCCGGACCCGGGACCGCCGCCGCGGAGCCAGCAGCGGACGACGAGGAAGTAGTAGGTGATGAGGATGAGCGAGGTGACCATGAAGCCGATGGCGATGACGATGGCGATCGGGAACGCGGCGCCGTGGCTGCCGTCCGGCGGCGGGGACGCGTCCGGCGGCAGGATGGGCGCGCCAGCTGCCATGCCCGCCGCGTCCATCGCCACCCGCGCCAAGGGCAAAGTCAATGCCTTGGCGAGCACAGCACAGATCGAGGGCCAGCCGACCGACCCGAGCAAAGAAATACTAGGAGGGACGGGGACGGAGGCGCAGCTAGCGAGCGATCCAAGGAAGCGAGCGAGCGCGCTGCAGCAGGCTTGCAGGTGCAGGGACTAGCCGGTGCCCGGCCGCTAGTGCGCGCGGTCGCGTCGGGTAATAGAAAACTGCGGGGCGCCAACCGGCGAGAGAGATGACCGCCGGTACGCGAGCCCGCGCAACGTTTGGGGAGGCTTTTATACGTGCGCGGCGCGGGTGCAGTGGCGTGGAGGCGCACCGCAGCGGTCGGGCGGGCGACGGCGACGGCTCAGCTGCGGTGCCCGCGTGGTGTGGACGCGCGCGCCTGGTGGCCTGGTGGGGTTGGCTCTTCCTCGCCCTCGCCCTGGCAACTGGCATGGCTGCCTCGGCTCAGCTGGAGGTCAACTCCTCGCTCCTCGGCCGCCCGGCCGTGCTGCGCCGGTGCGCGTGCTGTGCTGTCCACCAACGTGTTCGGACTCTGCTCCCCCGGTCTCCATCGGATGCCAGGCAGGCAACCAAGCCGCCGGTCTCTCTACGCTCGCGTGTGCAGTGGCTCCAGGGACGCGGCCGACCTCATCAGCCTGGTAAAATTCCTACGATGATGGTGAAGCGGGGGGTAGTACAAGTAAACCGTGACCCCATCATCGGTAGCCGTCTCGATCGGTAAAGCTGCTAGAAGCCCGTCCAAACTGCTACGCACGCGTTGGAAAATCTGCAGTTTTCAAATGCCGAAACCACGTCACAAGCAAGTGCTTGACGTCTGAAGCCCAATTATCACGCCCATAGCAGGCGGAGCGATCACAGGTCCTGTTCAACATATCTTGTGCTGATTTTTACTTTGTTCTGAATGAAAAGTACCGTTGAGGCGCTGAGTGATTCATACGGCAAATTCTGAAAGAAAAATACAAGCCGAACAGAGCCCAAGACCGGGGGTGCCTAGAAGTTTAGAACAGTCCGCGACACGTCGTCACTGAATAGTTTATCGTCTGAACATAATCAAGGCTCTGCAGTAGCTAGTGGCCAAGATTAACAATGCAAGTGACAGTGCGACGGATTGTTTCCTAGCTCCTCCGTTTTCTATCGTTATGCACCTACCGTTCTCCGGCCGCCTAACTCGTTGTCTAATTGGAGTGGTTCCAGTGGATGAACATGAGTTCGAAACCGCGCCCCGGTTTTTTAAAGTTCTGCCTGTTTGAGCTCTGCTTGTTTAAATCGGCAGGTTTTTGGCTGCGTTCCCTGGATGCTTTTAACAAATGCAACAATAGTACCAGTAGCTCTGACTACCTGCCCAATTCAGACTTACTTATCTGATCACGGCTTTTTTCTATATGGATTTCTCTCTCTTTTAATTGTCCAGAGTCAACTCCGGTAGGATACCTATCATTGGGAGCACGATATAATCAAATCTGTCCGATGCTGCTTTGTTTAGTACTTACTAGTAAAATGCACATGCGACACGTACGTGTTTTAGAAAAAAAAATGAACATGTATTTTGTATTCATATACCCCGTGTAGTGCTGAACACACATTATATTGAATTAAAGTTTGAAATTCAACCCTACAAAACAACCATGCTCACTTTTGAACTCATTGTCTCCAACAGAAAGGTTCCTTCATTTATTGCCAAGGTTCATAAAAACAGTCAGCTCACACTTGTTCCACAGCAAGCACCCAATTTAACTTCACCATCCACGTCATCAGAAATTCCTCGCTCGGCCAACTTGTGTTGTGCCTGACTCCATCTTTGGCATCTTAAGATGACCAGCACCGCAACGGGATGTGTTTGCATCATTTCCAAGCGGAGCATGATGTTCCATCATGACAGGGCAATTAGATCTTGTACCGCCTGCGAAACAAAATGTTTTCACTTTTTGAAGCATGGATAAGATGCACAGACCGTGTAGCTTGCTGACATATACAGAGATAATGAATTTCGCATAGGGATCAGCCATCGAAACATGTTCATGATCGCATTTAGTGATTTAGATACCACTAAGAACTATTTCAAAATGACCAAATCTGCTATTATTTTTCAAAGCGGAATAAACCTAAACCGAAGACCATCCTGAGTTGTGCATTAAGCCATCCTTCAAATACCATTTAGAACTTCCTATTCCAATTGACCAAATACTTATTTTTCAAAGTGGAATAAAAATGAACCAAAGACCATCCTGAGTTGTGCATTAAGCTATCCTTCAAATACCATTTAGAACTTCCTATTCCAATTGACCGAATACTTATTTTTTAAAGCGGAATAAACTTGAACCGAAGACCATCCTGAGTTGTGCATTAAGTTATCCTTCAAATACCATTTAGAACTTCCTATTCCAATTGACCAATATACTGATCAGTAATACAAGCAAACACTAAGACCAGTTATAACATTTTTTTGATCCATCACAATATGTTGTTATATTATTAATTAAATAATGAACTTATGTGTCCAATTTGGTTAGGAGAGACATATTTTAGTGCACTCTATGGTTAATTACTCTTAATCTATCCTATTAGTCTTCTTAAAGACCTCATAGCATGCACACCGCTAGTTAAACAATCTTGTGAGGAAGCTATGAGTTACTGAAAAAACACTCTGATAATTAACCAAACCACCCCATTGACAGTGTCAAGTAAAAAAGCTACACAGTGTTAAACAGAGTAACCACAAAAAAATGCAGCACATAATTGACTTCATAAAAGATCGATCCTGTAAAAGCGAGCTCGGAAGACTGCCAGGTGAGCATAATATGCAGGAGGCACTGCGAGCAATCTAGCAGAACCGTCAGCATTCCGTTTTGCATTACTACCCCACCTCAAAGGTGGGTGCAAGGACATGTTGCACTTACCAACTGATACTAAGCGTGTGCACCTAGAATACCTGCAAATATCGATATCATTTTTAGTTAATATAGGCAGTTAAAAAGAGTTCAATTTAAAAGATGAACATATGGATGGAGTAGTGAATGTTACGTGTAGCACAAGTTGTACGTGAGAGATTGTAACCCATCAGCTGTGAATTTGTTCTCATCCCACAAAATGTGAAAACGCGCAGGGTAGCTTGTTCCCTGAAAGGAACCCAAATCAGCAATCAACTTATTCTTTTTTTAATAGAATAAACAGAATTTAGCAATCAGATAGGACAACCCAACCCGAATGCCAGCATGGCTACACTGGTAGAAATCGAACTCAGTCGGATGGCGAATCTTTGAATCCACCACAGTGCCTATATTTATAGCAAGAAAACGGTTTAACAACAATTAGATTAGGCAAGGTAGCCTATCCCTCAAAATGTACAGCTAAGGCCAAAGTATAATAAGAGAAGCACCGAGAACTAACCAGGCAGTATGTTTCCACTTCGATCAACAGGACGGTGATCAATATTGTCGGGGACAGCCATAGGGGTCCCCTAACTATAGGGGAAATCACCCTTTCCAAAAAATTAATACAAACCACAATAACATCACCCAGCTAGTTGCGGCCCAAAAACGAGGAAGGCCCACGGTCCGCTCCGGGCCAACAACCTCCATGGCCCATGAGAACGGCCATCCCCAACCCCCTCGAGCGAATCTCCGCCTCGCTCGAGGGGGGGACACCACGTAATGAACTCCCGCCCTGCGTGAGGGGCACGGCGCCCCGTGAGCAGGACTCCGCCTCGCTCGAGGGCTTCAGCCCCTCGAGTGGGTCTCGCCCGCCGCGAGGGCCCTCGAGCGATGGCGCCCGCCCGCTACCTCACCCGAGGGCATTAAATGCTCTTGCCACGTGGCGCCTTAGTCAGGCAATCCCGCCCATGCCCGGCCGCGTCGCCGCCAGGCTTCGACCGCCATCAGGCGGCCAAATCCCGTCACTATACCGCCATTCCCAAAGACTGCATTGTGCGGACAAGCCAGTGTCATTCCAAAGCACTGCACCGCCCACTTCCGTCCTTCTCCCACGGCGAGCCCTCGGAAGGGCATGGGCGCACTCGGCGTATGGGCAAGCAAGGGCGCACGATGCGGGCGGCGCCACGGTGCGGAACACATTAAGAACGTCCCCTCCGTCATCTCCGGTGCACAAAGGCCATCCTCTTGAGGAGCCATCCTGATTGTGGAGCCTGTTACGATGGGACACTACCACGCCGGCCTGTATGGCATGGCGCTCCTTCCATCGAGGCCCTCGAGGGCATGGATCATCTCGAGGGGCCGGACAGCGAGCGGCAAGACACCGACCGGGCGCCGCAGTCTGAGTGACGTGCGCCGCGTCCCCTCCGCTGGGTCCGGCGCCGCCCGACCATCCCGGGCCAGACGTCGTGACCCGGGTCCGTGGCGTTTTCACCAGCCGCGCGGACATCCCTAGCCCTGTGGCACCATCCCGGGCGCTATGCAGCTATCCCCGGTGCTGTGCGGTCCTGCTCCGATGGGACGACGCACGGCCTCAGACAAAGACCAGCGCCCTCGTCAAGAAGACCTCATCGTACGAACGGCGGCCAGACGTGCACGCCGAGTGGGCTATCCTCGAAGCTATATCCCGGCAAGTACATAGCCACCCCGACACCGGCAAGTACTGAGACGTCAGGACACTATCAAGTCACAAACGCGGTACCAAGCAGTACCATGATCTGCGTAAAACCCGTGCGGCACATTTGTAAGCCGCCTCCCTTGGTCTAGAAAGGAGGAGGAGGCGCGCCCGCACGGAGGCAGAGATCATCACTTCACACCCACACTCACCCGCTTACTCGTTCCCCCCGATATTGGCACCTTGCCTCAATCATCCTAGCAGGGACTAGGAGGCTTCTCCTCTCCGCCTTGCTTGTAGCCCCTCTGCTGTGCACCGTGTGCGAGTCATCACACACGCACGCCGCAATCTGCCGGACGTACGACCCGCCGCGGTCGAAAACCAGATAAACCCTTGTCCCCGTGGTTGCCATTTGCACCAACCATCGAGAAGCCGATCACAAGCAGTATCTCACTAGTCGTTGTCGGGACTAATCCTAACACCGGCTTGTTGGCGCGCGTAGGGGACCGCGGCGTGGTCAACCCTCACCAGCGCCTCGATGGTGATCCGCACCGAGATAACGCCCCGTAGGTACGCCATGGGCAGCTCGTACTTTCCGCCGGATTCGAAATCCGGTTCGAGTCTGAACTTTCGTGCTACGGAAACGGCTACCACGCGCCTTACCAATCGGGATGAACTCCACCCGTGGCGGTCAGCCGGGCCCGATCCGATCCCACGCCGACGACGTCCGGTCAGCGCCTTGGCTTTCGGGAAAGACCTTACATCATCGTCGAGGTGCTCAAGCCCGGCACATACAAGCTTGCAAACGCGGCGGAAGTCTTCACCAACGCTTGAAACATTCAACAGCCCACGCCGCTTCTACCCTTAAAAGTTCCAAGTCAATTTGCGCATATCCGACGCCCATGGTTGTACATACGTTAAGTTTGTGAATAAAGTCAATGGCGACTCGGCTTTCCCCTGAAAGCCAAGTCCCCCTCGGGGGCTACTTAGGGGGGGCATCCCCCTAAGCGGTCCCATTTTTTCGCAAAAATCTTTTTTCAAAATGCTAAGGCACGTCCCAACCCGGGAGCTTGGAGAAGAAGCGGTGGCGCGAGCCAAAAGGTAAAGACGGGTGAGCTAAGGACGGCCCACGCCTCCGGCAGGATACGACCTCTCCTCCTCACCACTTCACCTTCAGTCGCCGTGAAAACGATCAATCCCAAATTAAACTTGCCTAAGCAATGGAAAGGGATGACAAAGATAAACAAAACGAATCGTACTTAACTTACAAACGTCAAAAAGTGAACTGTCCTGTTACAAAACCCACTTGGCTCAAATTCTAATTACAATAATAAGGGCCTCAGCCTGCCACTTTCAGGCTCGAGGGTCCCGCGGAGAGCGTCGGAAGAGGTCCTCCTCGAAGGCGCCAAGAAGGTCCGCTGGCGTTCAGAAGAAGCGGCCGAGTCGGTTCACCACCTCCTGCGCACCGTCATCATCAAGGTCGTCCGCGACGATGTAGCCCGTCGCCAGCGCCGTGAGGTTAACAACGTAGTGCGATTGCACCACACCGAGGATCTTCGGATGCCGAGGGAGGCGCCTTCGCGACGCGACCGCCCAGAGCCCGGGCGACTCGTCACCGAGCTCGACAGGCGACACCCTCGTCGATGCTCTGGCATGCTTCGAGGGCCGTCTCCTCCAGAAGTCCCAAATCTTGCTGGGACGAGTTGTAGGCCGCCTGGAGCACTCCCGCCGGCCGACTCCCTAGGGCTTTCCGCACTGAAAGAAAAAAGGGGTAAGTCGAGATCTTGGCAAACATGATCGAAGCGAAGAGCGGCGGCAACTCACCTCGACTTGCTTCCTCTCCTCTCGAGGTCCGCGCGCACGCCGGCCTCTGCTGCACCTGCAGGATAGAGGTGTCTTTCCTCGCCAGAACCCTCAAGTTCAAGGCCACGCCTCTCTGGACCAGCTCCCGAGAGCCGCCGATCTCCGCCGCCGGAGTCAAGCGCAGCCACCGCCTCCGTCGAGGTACGCTCCCGGTGGAGCTGGACGCGCCTCCTGAACGCCGCGGCTGGTGGCGGACGAAGGCCCGCGAAGCGGCTCGCCCTGCTGGAGCTGAGTCTCCACTCGACGCTGCGCGCGCCCTGGAGTTGGTCCTCCACCCGCGGCGCCGTGACCTTCTCTCAAGAGCAGACTCACTCGACCTCCGGCATGGCTGCTCGCAGCAGACCGCTCGAGGGTCGGGCGGTCCGGGATGAGTTGAGCTGCGCCGGCGAGGGCCGCCTCCCTCGCGCCAAGAAGGTTCGTGTGCCTCGCCGGCGTGGCGCCTTCGCAGCTCGCCGCCGCTGGCGCCGCCTTCTTCCTTTCTTGGAGCGGCCTTCACCTCCTCTACCTCCTTGGCTTTTTCCACACCAAGGTGCGTTGGTGTAGGCATCCTCCATGCCCATGAGCCTCAGACCAGCCACCGTTGTCTTCCCGTAAGGCCTCCACCATGGCATCCGTGGACTCGATCCCGGTACCAATCAAGGTCAGAGCTCAGCTCGGCGAGGCGATTGAACTTCTCGTCCGCTCGCTCCTCCAGCGGGCAGAACGCGAGGGCAAGGGAAGGAACCGAGTCAAGGTGCCCCGCGAGAAAAGCAGGAAGCGAGCGAGACGGATGAGGTTCTTACGAAAGAGTTCGAGCGACCTGCCTGGAGCCGCTCGGTCAGGCGGCCTTGAGGAGGCGCGTGGGCACGGAATTCATGCCACCGCCTCGCCCTCGCCTCGATTAGACTCCCGGCACCGGGAGAGCCTTTGCTCCCATGCGCGCGACACCATCGAACGCCGGGCGCGACCGGATGTCGACGCCGGCCGGCCGCCGCGCGGCATCACGCAACCGTGGACCGCATCACCGCATCACGCCGCCCGGGCTGATCCGCTCGTTACCCCACCGGGGTGGAATCCCCATCGCCAGGGGCCTCGGCGCCGCGGCCCTCAACGCCCCGTCATTGCGAGCTCGCCCGCCGCCGGTGGGGATCGCAGTAACCGACGCCTGCGGCGGCCTCCGCGCATCTTCCTCCTCGCCGCCGCGGCCGCAGCTGTAACGCCCGCTGCTGCACCCGCCGCCACCAAGCGTCCTCTCCGAGCGGGCCTCGTCACCCGCGGCACCCCGCCTGAGCGCCTTTGACGGCGCAAGCGTGGGGTAGCAGCGCCACCACGGGAAGAAAGAAAGATGAGTCGCCGCGACACGACATCGAGAACGCGGAGGGGGAACGCGACGCACCTTAAATTGGAGAAGCTCGCGCTTCCTCGAGGGTTTGGGAGGCGCCTCCCCGCTGCCGCCATTGGCTCCGATCCTCCGACGGGCGAGCGTGCCCACCTCGTGGGGTAGGCCGTGACGACCCTCTCGACCCCTGGTGACGGAGGCGGCGCGGGTTCCCACCCGGAGGTGGTCCGCCTCGCTCTCCTCGTCGTCCAAGACGAGTTCACCTCCGGCTGAGGTGAGAGGCCCTCGCTCCTCAGGTAGTCCTTGTATCTATCGAGGCGCCCCGCCTGCCCGATCCTCTTCTTCGCTCGAGCCGCCCGGTCCGCTTCCTCCGCTGCTGGCACCTGCCGATCTGATCGAGGCGCCGCATGATCCGACGTGGTGACATTGACCCCACCGCCGCCAAGCAACCGCTATTAGGCTAAGCACGGAAGAAAGGAAAGCAAAGGGCGTGGCGTACTCACCTGGCGCCGGGAGCATCACGAACGACCATAGGTCGCCGCCGTCGGCAAAGACCGCCTTGGGACTTATCGCCGCCCGAGTGGCGCGTAGATCCCGGCGACGGCTCCTCCAAAGAACCGCGAACGTGCCAAGGACACGGGTTGGCGCCTCACTCATCTCGAAGATGAGGAGTTCCTCTCCATGAGGGGAATAATCCACGGTGGTGGAAGTTGGCGGACGCCACCGCCCAGCTCGCCAATTGGCTTATGGCGTCGGTGAGAGGCTCGAGCCTCCTCGCCGCCGGGCGACACCAGACGTCCACGAGTCCGGCCTCCTTCAACACCTTCCGGTGTACGGCGGCGCAGGCCGCTGCGTGCGAAGATAAAACCATCCCTTCTCCCAATCGGAGTTGTTTGACGCCATCGCACGGATGTACAGCCTCCGGAGGTCCCGCATCGAGAGCGTGAGGCCGGCGACGAACCGCCGAGCGTCTTCTTCTCCCGTGGCGGCGTGTGGAGCTGCGCGGAAGAGATGGACCACAGGTCCCGGTGCACCGGGATCCCTAAGAATCGCCGCAGACGGCGACGAACGAGGCCGCTGCGAGATGGCGTGGGGCGGTTGTGGAGCTCCACCCGTAATGATGGCACCGCATGAACTTGCTTGCGGGCGTTGAAGCCGCCGTGTAGCAGAAGCCGACGACGAGCCGGCGGAGGGTTCGCCCCATCCGACGGCGGCGGACCATCCACGCCGGATTCGGGCCGCCGCCGTACGGCCAATCGGTCGCCATGCACCAGCTCCTCCGGACCACCGAGTCACCGCACGATCGGGCCACGGAACGCATCCAAAGACTCGAATAGAAGACATGGCGGGGAAGACGGAGGAGCGCGGGTGGCTACGGGAACGGAAGGGCTTGGACGGATCCGGGGCGGCAAGACGCACGCAGAAGAAGATGAAGTGGGGAACGCGCGGTGAATGGCGAGGTAAGGAGTCCCTCCCTGCTCTCCCGCATTTTATAGGATCGGAAGGGCGGAGTCCCGGAGGACGGCGCGCGGCGATTAAGCACGCGGCCGACGCCCCACGTCGCCGACAACCGGGCCCACGCCAAAACAGTACAGACGCGCGTCATGATTACCGCGGTAACCTGTGGGACGCAGCGCCAGGTCCATCGCCTCCCACGCCGCCACGCCGCCGCGCCGCGCCGCCGCAAAAAAGGAGCGCCACCCCGCACAACCCGCGCCACGTCCGCCATACGTCATAATAGGGTTCCTTCTCTCATAAGGATAGCCGTAAAACCAGAGCCAAGAGCTCGAGTCGACCCTCGAGGGCACGCGTTGACGCCTGACGAAGTGCGGTCGCGGCGAGGTCACTACCTATCAAGAACGGACCTGTGGATTTACCGCCTTCACGGCCATCTTGATCACGGCTCGAGGCCCAGCCGAGGGTACGCGGTGGGCGCCGCAGATGCCCCTCGATCCGGGATTTTCGGCCTTCACGACCATACCGATCGGGCTCGAGGCTCACACGAGGGCACCTGTGAGCTCAAGATGCCCCTCGATCCGGGATTCCGGCCTTCACGGCCATCGATCAGCTCGAGGCCCAACCCGCGAGGGTACGGTGGGCGCCGAGATGCCCCTCGATCCGAGGATTTATCGATCGGTCAAGCTCGACTGGTAATGATCAGGCCACGATCCACCAAGACGGAGGCACCCGGTGCCACCCCGAAAGGCCCTACTAATCGAGGTACGAGCCCGGCCTCGACGGTTCGAACAGCGCCATTACAGAGTCGTGGCGACCGGGGCGCGCGATCGAGCGGTCCTCGAACTCAAAGGTTGGGGCGCCCATAGTTCGTGTTCAAGGCCTGGACGAGGGCAGCTAGTCGAGGATCCCGTCAAGGAGAGCTGCTCCTCGGTCCTTATCGAACAGGACTGAGCCCTACCTAGCATACCCACGTAAGTGCTCTCATGGACGTGTCTCCGGGACCACGAGCCGACCCTTATCGAACGGGGCACGACGCCCACTTGAATTACCCGCTAACGCTCAACGAGGGATCCATGACTCGGCTGCCGATGGGAAGCATGGACCACTCACCTCCTCCCTGCGAAAGGGCAGCGAGCGCACAAACCAGTCGAAGAGCTCGCCCCGATCGCCTCGAATGGGCCTGGGCTCGGGGGCTCATCACACGGCTACACCTCCTGGACATGTCCGACGAAAGTCGTGTTTTCCCGCCTTCGAGGGCAGCGGCGAACCCCGGACTCGCCCCGGTAGGATTAACACACCGATCCACATGCATAAGATCGCCAAGGCTGGCTGAAATATCGCCGAGGCTTGAAACAAACGCCTTACGAATCGACCAAAGATCAAAACCTTGCATGAGTGCACGCACTCCTCCAAAGCTACAGGGTTACAATCAGCGGTGAGCTTAGCGCCCCCACCGAACGCCACGCACATCCGTAATGGAAGAAAGTCCTAACAAAGCTTGCCTTTGCGGGTCACTCTGGATGCCCCGCAAAGGCTCGGGGCTACCGTCGGGACAGCATAGGGGTCCCTAACTATAGGGAAATCACCCTTTCCAAAAATTAATACAAACCACAATAACATCACCCATGACTAGTTGCGCCAAAACGAGGAAGGCCCACGGTCCGCTCGGCCAACAATCTCCATGGCCCATGAGAACCATCTTAACCCCCTCGAGCGAATCTCCGCCTCGCCGAGGGACACCACGTAATGAACTCCCGCCCTGCGTGAGGGGCACGGCGCCCGTGAGCGGGACTCCGCCTCGCCGAGGGCTTCGCCGAGTGGGTCTCCGCCGCTCGAGGGAATGGCGCCTCGGCGGCGCGCCTCGCCGAGGCGACCCTCGAGCGATGGCGCCTTTCACTCCGACAAGGGCATTAAATGCCCTTGCTAGCCGCGCCTTAGTCAAAGGCAATCTCGCCCATGCCGGCACCGACGCCGCTGTGGCTTCGACCCATCCATGCGGCCAAATCTCACTATACCGCCATTCCCAAAGACTCAGGGAAGTGACAAGCGTCATTCCAGCACCGCACCGCCCACTTCCGCCCGTCCTTCTCCCACGGCGAGCCTCGGAAGGGCATGGGCGCACTCAAAGGGCATACGGGCGCAACCGGCGCAAGACGGGCGGCGCACGACGCGAACACATTAAGAACGTCCCTCCGCTATCTCCCAGATCCCTGCGCTGTGGAGCCATCCCGGCTGTGGAGCCCTCATGATGGGACACTACCACGCCCTCAGATGGGTATGGGCGCTCCTATCGAGGCCCTCGAAGGGCATGTATCATCCTCGGCGGGGCCGACGGCGAGTAGGCGCAAGACACCGACCGGCGCCAGACAGCGACGCGTGGCGCCCCTCCAGGGTCCGCGCCGGCCGACCATCCCGGGCCAGACGATCGACCGGGTCTCGGCGTTTTCACCAGCGGACATCCCTAGCTGTGGCACCATCCCGGCGCTATGCAGCCATCCCTGCGGCGGCCTGCCCGATGGGACGACGCCACGGGCCCTCAGACAAAGACCGACGCCCTCAAGAAGACCCTCGAATGTACGAATCTGAGCCGACGGCACGCCGAGCTGGCTATCCTCGAAACTATTCCCGGCAAGTACATAGCCACCACGACACCGGCAAATACTGAGACGTCAGGACACTATCAAGTCACAAACGCTGTGTACCAATACCATGATACTGCGTAAAACCCCGTGCGATACATTTGTAAGCCGCCTCCCCTTGGTCTATAAAGGAGGAGGTCGCCCCATCACGGAGACGAGATCATCACTTCACACCCACACTCACCCGCTTACTGCTCCCCGATATTGGCACATTGCCTCAATCATCCTAGCGAGGACTAGGAGGCTTCTCCTCCTACCGCCTTGCTTGTAGCCCCTCTACAGTCACCGTGAAGTCAATACAGCGACGCCGCAATCTGGACGTGACGACCGCGGTCGGAACCAGGATAAACCCGTGTCCTGTTGCCATTTGCACCAACCATCGGAAGCCGATCACAACAGTATCTCACTAGTCAGTGTCGAGACTAATCATAACACCGACAAATATGGTTGTTAGCAAACAACCCAGTGTTAAGACACTGTTGGACCACTACAAAAGTAACTGGAGGCTGGAAATTGGGCTCCAATGGTGCATAGGTCTGTATCCATAGTTTCACAAGGGTGGTCATACGAAATTTAGAGGTGAGGAACATCACCAACTAAATGCCCTTAAATTAAGTTCACCTTTCTAATAGCATCGAGTTCATACAAAAATCTTGATAGAACTCTCCTCGCTAACACCATCCCTGAAAGTGATAAATGGTTTAACATACAGGGGAATTATAGTTAGAAAAGGTGCCCATGTGCAACGATATGAACCTGTAGAATATGATCCTCTGGGTTTCGGTCTCGTAGCCCTCCTGAAAGCTATGAGTAGTCTCTGCACAATCAACAAAAATTACACACAACAGGATCCAAACATGGAGTAGTGAAGGCATCTCATTTATCTCAACAAAATATCATACTTGATCATGCCCTCGTAACAAATAACAAATCTTGACCAATCAAATGAGATAAAATAAATGCAGGGCCCAATTTAGAATCATAGTACCGATTAAGGGATGTCTTCAGTACATCGAGGTGTAAGAATATCTAGCTAGTTAACTGCGTAATGAATCTAGCTCCAATCATATACCTGTGTTGAAGTCTAAATGCAATGTAGCCTCTGCTAAGCATCGGCATTCTGAACAAAATACTTCCAATTTTAGCAGTCATATCCCATTGCTTAATCTGGTATTCCCAATAAACTTCAAGTAATGCCCGGTCCAACACGGGACATATCAGTGGCAGCAGATCCTAGCCTTCACACTCCATTAAAAAAGAGTCTATTTTCAGAAAGCAAGAAATAATTTCAGTTCCAGAAGCCCAGAGAAATTTAGTTTTAACAAGTAATATTCAACTAAATCTCAGTACATGTTTTTAAATAATATTTCTACAACAGCACAATCAATCAGCAAGTACTTATGTCAAACGCACTTGCCGTGCATCTATAGATCATAGTATATTCACTGTCATTAGCATCCATGCTGCAACCTACTATTTCAAAAGGTAGTAAACATTAGAAAACACACACACTATTTGAATGACAATATGACCATAACTTTTTGATTGCTGTTAGATTTGTTGTTAAATATGACATCGAAAGACTTTTTTTTGAAATAAAATAGAAAGACATTTTTCCCTTCATGGCTTCATCCCATCTAGTGAGGGCATGCTAAGCGGCTGACATACAGGTCAAGAAACAAGATTTTAGTAGCTTATTAACTCGATCTCGTTGCTTGAATCCCACACTGCTCGAAATTGAGCTCCACCAGACCTCCAAGCTTCTCGGTAATGTGTTCTTTCGTGCCTGCGCAACAGAGATGCAGCTCCAGGACCTACCAGCACATCGAACTGAAGCGTGCGCAGACCAAGTAGGAGCTGGTGATCAACAAACGGCACATCATCAGATAATAAAAATCATGCCGACGTTCTACTCATATTTTCCGTCTCGAGCAGCAAGAGCAGAGCGCCGCTTCTGCTCAAATCCTCAGCTAGAGGTCGGCCGGAGCTGGGTGAGGGCCCGAAGTGACGGGGCCTATCCTCGAGCTGCACCGGCTGCGGACGTGCCATGAGCTCCGCCCTGCCTGCCCCCGGCCTCGCGCCGCCAGCAGCCGGGCGCACCCCTGCTGCTAGTGCGGCCCTGAGCCGCACGCTTCGGCTTTGCGCCGCCCGCTGGGCACCCGGAGCTATCCTCCGTGGCCGAACAGGAAGCCGAGGGGCCTCGCTGCCCTCCTCCACGGCCGTGCGGCATGTCGTCGGGGCCGCGCCGCCGGGGCCGTGCCGCCCTCGTTCTTCGTGCCTACGCGGGCGCTACCGGGACCGCGTTGCCCTCCTCCGCGGCCGCGTGGGAGGAGGCGACCGAGTGTGCGGTGTGCTACGTCGCACCGATACGGAATATGGATACGCCGATACTAATACGCCGATATGTTGATACGGCATTTTCCAAAAATAAGGACACGCCGATACGGCAAATACATATAATATTATATAATAATTATTACAAATATGCATAAGTATAATGTATATTTAATAGCAAAAAAAATAGCTAAAACAAACCGTGCTCAATATACCAAAAGCCACACACAACATAGGCTCAGTCTAGCCCAACAACACAACAAGAGCAACTTACGTGCAAACAAATCCTAAATAAACTATTTTTTATAGATTTATAAGTGACAAAAATAGAAGTTCACTAGTTTAATAGAAAAGATATAAAAGGAAAAGAAGAAAAATTTAGGAACAGATGGGCCGTCGGCCTGCTGTCCGGTCTAGCTAGCCCACCACTTTCCATTTACCCCTTTAATCCAACTGCCTAGCCCACCACTTGCTATTTACCCCAGCTCGCGCTGTGCCTACACCGCCCACCACCGCAGTTGCACGCTTGCCGCTACCGCGCTGCCCACGTGCCCGACGCACGCGCCGCCCGGGGTCAACGCACGTGGGAACGAGCCCGTCGCCGCCGGGCCTCAATCCGCCACCGGGGAGGGAGCAGGAGACCTTTGCGGATCCGCCAAGAATGGGCGCCGCCGCCTCGTCGCTCCCTCTCCATGACGACGCCTACTCCGTGTCCTCCCCTCTCCATGGCGTATCGGAGGTCTGTTGAGGAGTATCGAAATTAAAGGAATTTCTCTTTTTTCTCGATACCTCTCGATACCGTATCGGCGACGTATCAACGTATCGCCGATCCGACACGATCGCGACACCGGCGATTGGGCGCACGACGGGTAACGTAGGCGGTGTGCCCCTACTGGCTAGCGGGCCCGCCGACCGCCACCAGAAGGGATACTGTTGGATGAGAGGATGGGGAGAGGGAGACGCTCGCCCCCGCCCATCCTGGAACTCGAGGATGGGACGACGAAGCTCGCCGCCGACGCAGGATCCGCATCACGCGGCGGCGGGGGCTCATGGCGGGTAGGTACGCAGCTGAAATGAGGGAGGGAAACGAATTTTTTTCCTTACGTGAGATGAGATGCCTGTTAGGTGGACCAGGCGGGTATAGGTGGGTATGCTACAAGGGTGAGAAAAATAATTCGTTTTTGGCAGAAACGCTCTCCAAAGTACAATTTTATGGGTCTATCACCTTATCCACCCTCCTAATTAATTGACAGGTGGGTCCGGCGTGAGAGGTATGGTGGACCCAATTTGGGTGAGAAAAGTTTTTCAAATTATTCGATCTTTATAGTATAGATAACCACCACCATGATGGCAATTTGAAAGATACGATGATTTCATTTCAGCAATAATTGGTTGCAAAAAAGAACACGTACCTGTTTAATCTCGTTCCCAGTGTGCTATGCTTAATACAAGATGATAAATGATTCATAATTAACAAAAAAAAAGAAGCTTCATCGAAAAAACAGATGTACAATGTAACACCTGGGCCCTTTTTCAGGAGTCAAGAAGTGCGCCCTTGCTTAATTTTGGGCCTCCACACCCCTTAACTAGTTGGGCTAAAACTTTCCTACTAAAGCCGTGTGTCCAAAGCTTATCAACCCAAATCTGTCTGAGTTGCAATCAAAGCCTACTGTTTTTCTATACACACGGTTCAATGTGGTAAATCTCTGTCTCTGTCTCTATCTCTATCTCTACTACTAAAAAGAATGAACTTAACATAAAAATTGGTACGTCGTTTTGCGCTCCGCTCGCGCGTCGCCTCCTGCGTCTGCTGGCCTCCTCGCGCCTCTCCTCTCGCCCACTGGTCCCACCACGACGCGAGGCCAATCGACCCCGTCTCGCCCTCGCTATCCAGCGCGCCGCCGCCACCGCCTCTTCCCTGCCATCCGAGGCGGTCGGCGACGGATCCCGCGCCGCCGCGCCGCCGACCACTTATCCCGTCCACGCCCACACCGTCGACGGAGGATCCAATCGTCACCGCCGCCGCCGACCATTGCCTCTCCCACGATCCGCGCGTGGACCTCGCTCGCCATCCCACGTCCACGCCGTCGAGGGGATCCGGAACTTGGTCGCCGTCGTGCACTGCCTCTCCCCCGATCGACCCTCGTGGCGAGCCATCCACTACCATCGCCGCCGACGCGCAGCTCCCGGCACCATCGCCACACCACCCAGTGCGGTTGTCCGAATCCATCTCCCACCTCCCCCCTCCGCGCCCCTCCCTCCGGTCCCACCCTCCCTCCGCCCGCCGATCCCACAGTCCCTCTCATTCGTCGCGTACCGCTCAACCCTAACCACGCTCCATCCCCTGCCGCCCCCGCCGCTCGACAAACCCGTCGTCCTCGCTCCATCCCAACCCACCCTGCGGTGCTTGATCGAATCCCTCAAGTAAGGATGCCTGAGCCCGCGCTGCCATGGCACCACCACGCGAAAAGGAAGAAGTGGAGGGTGCCAACGGCACAACCCAGGCGGGACCCGCCTTGCAGGATTCCCCGGGTCGAGGTGCTTGCCGTCGAGCTTGCTCGCCGGGAACAGAAGGGGGCGTCCCTCAGCAGGGTCGTCGAGGAGCAGCGTGATAGCATCAAGAACTTCATTCAATGCCGAGGCGAGTGGCGCGAGCTTGTTGATCTATTTTCTCCTAATGTTTTGTGTGGGTTGCTCAGTGGTTCTCTGTGGTTTTTGGCTAGGTTGTTGGCTAGGTTGCCAGCAGGTGGACGCCGCGCCGCTCAGCCCCGCAGAAAGCTCGACCCCGCCGCCAATGGCAACGGGAACGGCAACCCGCCGCCACTCGGCTCCGTGTGGAACCAGTCAGCTCATCTCTCATCCTCATCCTTCCATCTCTCGACTGTGTTAGATTGGGGAATGAATTAGGCATTTGCTCTGGGACACGTTTATGATCGTCTCTTGTCTCATCCCCATCTGTCCAAATGCTAGATCGACCGTAGTTGAACTTGGTTAGGATCCGTCATCAACTTTGGGATAATTGCGATGTGCGAACCAACATTTCCTCTCTGTTTATTTCATGGATTTCTCAGCTAATATCATTCCAATCCATGGAATCTATTGTGAGTTGCTGGGTGCATTCTCCCTCAAATTCGCTAGGGATTTATAGACTTAGGCGGCAGTGTTCTCGTTACGAACATTCAAATGTGGTGGCAACGATGGCACGAAGGTCACATAATATTGCATGCTACTCCATAGA
Organism: Cenchrus purpureus; assembly: GCA_022644695.1. Lineage (NCBI taxonomy): Eukaryota > Viridiplantae > Streptophyta > Magnoliopsida > Poales > Poaceae > Cenchrus > Cenchrus purpureus. The sequence goes on along the minus strand of CP053458.1, from coordinate 26,164,479 downwards.
TCTCTGTACTTTGTTATGCATAAACTTGAGTGAACCTATAAGTGTGAGATAGAAGAAGTGACTTAACCCATGCATAAATGGAGGAAACATATGTGAAGCGCGAATAGATTTGTAGTATGCATAATTTCAAACCATTTTGCCTTCACAATGAGTAATCTCATGACATTACTCATACATTCTAATAGATGCATCTTTGAAGTAATAGAAATTGAATGGTAGGAAGAAATATGGGAAGTGGTGAGTCATCTGAGTTGTAACCATTCTGCGATAGCTGCATATTTTATATGCATTATGCGACTTTTTAGAAAGAACAAACTACTAATGCATTCGTTTTATGGCTACACTTTGCTAGGTGCCACAGTGCTGTTCTCTGATGCGTTGTAATGTTGTTTGCACTTTGCAGGCCGGAACCTGGGAGGAGAAAAACCTCAACTCATGGGCCAATAGTAGGATTAAGGTGCCATAGTTTAGAAGCCAATTGTTTGCAAAAAAAATACTTGGTATAAATTGATTTTTCAGTTCTTCTACATTTCTCTTGACATTTGTTGGCTAATCCTTGCTACAGGATTTGTTGGGCTCTCTAGATTCACTGGAATTCCCAACAGGAAAGGCATCCATCGATGAAGTGTCCAAATGCTCAGGAGATGTAAGTATAATGTTTGACAGAATAATCCAGTTCCATGATAGCATTATTATGTTGTGACTGAAGGAAACACACTCTAATTATTCGTGTTCATTCATTGCCATTATACACCTTATGATCGATATTGTCTGTCACTTTAGCTTGATCACGAGTTTCTGCCTTGTGGTTTCTCAATGGAAACAGAACCCTTCTGCAACATGACGCTGCCTTTTTTCTCATCAAGTTAGATATTTAATTTGTACCTGTACAGCTGTACTCAAGCATACAGTCAGTTAAACATTGGAAATATTTGCACTGTACTTGGAATTCCATTAGCTGCCTTCTATTCAATTATCTGGGGAAGCATATATTGCAAGTCCATTAAGGAACCTGTGCAGAATTTTAGCTAAATAAAGGTTAACTGGCAGCGTGTAGGATTATTTAAATTTGGCCTCATGTAGTTTATCTAGAGTCCACATGAGCTGTATACAGCTCAATGTCCATTCCTCCACCTGGGCTACCCAAAGCAACTCCATTGCACCATCAGCCTCTTTATGCCTTGTGTTAGTGCACCCTAAAATTATGATAGCTAAATTTAAATGGATGGTTTGAGAAAAAAAGAATGTGATGATATTTTAAAAAAGAAATGCAATTAAATGAACCTCAGAAATATGTTGAGCTGAAAATTTTCCACGGGATGTATTGACCACAGTCCCTCTCATTCGTCAGCATCGCTCAACCCTAACCTCGCTCCATCCCCCGCCGCCCCCGCCGCTCGACAAACCCGTCGTCCTCGCTCCATCCCAACCCACCCTGCGGTGGTATGAATTTGTGCTTGCCTTCACTTTTATTATTGTTGTAATACTCTATACAACGACATGTGCAAGTACTTGTCGTGTGCTAGCAAATACAATTTCTAACTCATATGCTATCAACTACTTGTTATACAAGTGTGATGTTTTTACTGCTCGTCCATCATTTTAGGATCTTTGTATTTTGTTTCAGATTACTATTTTGGTGGCTTAGAGTACCAATCATGTTTCTCTGTGCCAATGATTTGCATTTTTTTGGTCTATGATTACAACTATTAGTCTTGCTTGCTTGGATCTTTTCAAACAGTGGAACTTTGGCATGATTATAACTGATTATTTAGGGACATGATTGTTGATGCACGGAGGAATTTTGGCCAGAATTTTCAGAGAAATATTCATTCTGTCTTGCTGGGCTATTTGGATTCACCGTAATGAAATTATTTTCGACGGGGCTCCCCTTTCACTGTGCAAATGGAAGAAAATTCTCAGAGATGAGTTTGGGCTGCTGCTGCTTAGAGCAAAGCCGTCTCTTAAACTGGAGTTATAGAATTGGTTATGTAATCTCTCTTAGTTTGTTTCTCCTTTTGTAACTTGGGTCTGCAGCCTTGTAAACTGTATATGCCTTAAAAAATGAAAAGTTCGAGTAGGGGTCTCCCTACTGTTCGTTTCAAAATAATAATAATAATAATAATGATGATGATGATAATAATAATCTGGAAGCTATGTCTTAGTGAAAGGCAAAACATTGATACTTCTTTCTTTGGTTGTTTCCTGCTAGATCTTCATCAAGTGGTTGAAGATTTAGGATTTCTAAGAACTATTTGATGGAGTGTCATAACAAGATTTACTTACATTTTTGACACTAGGGTAGGCATACATTTTTTTGACACTAGGGTAGGAATGCTATGTGGCCATGCGGGGCTGCGCTTAAGTCTCTAAGTTTGCTCATGGTCATCTGGAAAGCTGATTAGGAGGCTGAAGTAAGTGGACCACTTAAGAATAAACACTTGAAACTTCATAGGAAGCGGAGTTGAGTCGATATTGATTGTTTCCAAGTAAAATCATTAGAATGACCTTATGAGGAACCTCTACAATCACCCAACTGTATTATTTCTTGCTTATCCTCCATTTCGTAGGATGACATTTGGTTATTCCAGATGGTAAAGCTTTTGTATATGATCAAATTATTGACTTAGTCACCTCTGTTTAGTTACATTGCCACTACCATCACGATATACAAAGTACCTTGTGTTAGATTGATCCAAACGTGATGTGATGTGCATTCTTTTCAAAGTTTTCTGGTTAAACTTTACTTTTTGAATACTCCACATTTTGCAATATAATATTTTGTTGCCCGTGGCAACGCACTGGCACGATCCTAGTTGCTAGTAAATTACAACTATTCACCCGTTAAGCAATGTGACAAACTAAACAAGGCCTTTAGCGATGAACTCATGCCGTACTGGCAACATTGGATTTCTCGGTAGAGCGGGTTACATTGCGACAATAGCTTAACAGAGTGATTTTGGCTGCATAGAGCCATAGACGTATATATGGGTTGGACCAGCCACCAGACTGCGCCAGTGACTCTTCTTTCGACTTATCTACCGTACAAATCAGTATGCATTTTTCTCTCAAAACAAATATGTGGTACAAATCAGCAGAAAATCTGTCAAATCAGTTTTGTTCGGCTAGTGTCAGCCTCACCCTGTGTGCCCTCTGTATACTCCGGAGTATATGGAGACACTCTAGAGTTGGAACTTGGCAGCAGCCTCGAAGGCAAGGAAGTATGGAAATAAGCTCTAGAGGCTTTCAGAGTTTATTTCAATATTGCCGTAGTGTAATAAGCATGGTCATAGTTTAATATTCTCAATGGAGGTTTTATTTTAGTGTTTACATGACCACCACACCATCCATATTGGAATGAAACCATGTGGTGATGAAACGGAATGCTCTCGCTGAGTTTCACTCAATTTTCTAATGTGTTGGAAATTATGTCCATCAGGTTTCATCTTGAAGTCCGCTGTTGCACAAAGTTAGCACCGCGGCCTAACACATTCATGCTATAAAAAAAGACTAAAAATAGATACTCCCTACAGTTTGGTAAATGAAGCCGGACAAGATTTGAGTCAAACGTTGAGAATATAAATCATGAATAACTTTTAAGTTGTTTAGTTTGGAAATGTGAAGACTACATTAATATATTTGTCTTGCAAAATACTATCATAAAAGTATACATACGTTAGTTTTTAATAAATATTTTTATAAAAATAAGAAGTCAAAGTTATACTTTGTAGACCGTGTCGCCATCCTAAACGACTTCATTTACCAAACCGGAGGGAGTATGCGTACTGTTACAATAAATGTGCTGAAAACCATCTATTCCGATTTAAAGAATTAAAAGCACATTTAATTGATGCTTGGGAAATGTAATACCGATTTAAAGAATTAAAAGTTTATTTAATTGATGCTACGAAAATATAATTCGCTTAATACCATATGAGTATTTGAGAAGGTTCTTATACAACTTATATGGTAGATCAATGGTACTTCACTTATGAAGTTGGATAAGAAGACTGGTTGGCCACACGCGTGTGCGCGCTCGTTAGGTCGGTGCGAGGCTGTGGGCGTGCGAAGCGCTCCTTCAGCCATTAGATGGAATAAATCAAGCAGATGCACTTAGATCTCTTCATTTCCATTCCCTGCAGTATGTGCATAGTAGAGCAGAATCAAAACCTTGACCGCTACTAGAGATCCTGCTTCAACTTGTGTACGACTCTTGTTCCGCTATGGGGTAATTCCTAAATCTCTATTATTTTGTCTTGTTCATGTTTAATTGTGGTTTATCATACATATATGTATGTCTTGTTTCACTCACCGTAGTCATACGGATAAAATACCTATTTAATGTGAAATTAAAATATAGCGAAATATGCCTATTTGTCTAACAATCACTACTACAAATTGCTGCTGCTCGTCTACAATTATGTTTAGAAAAATTTTATTATCCTTGGGAAAAAATGAGTGGCTCACGTCGTCCGAGAGCGGGCGATCGGAGGGCTATGAGACTAGGAGGAAATGGGAGGAAATGAGATGGAGAAAATTTTTTCCTCCTCCTATCTCTATGACGAGTGGGCCTAGGAGGAAAAATTTTCCTCCACTTTCCTCCATAAATGTGGGGATTAGGAGATGATATTAATTGCAGTTCTTATTTTTAACAAGGGTATAATGGTCACTTCATAAACGTGAAAATAATGTTTTTAGTAATATAGTTGAGATGTATAATCTGCTTTACTAAAGTTTTTCTTTTTAGATGGCGGGCGGCAGGTCTTCGCCAGCGGCAGATTTGAGGGCGCCGCGCGTGGGGATGACCACAGTCCGCAGCTCCGGCCAGCCTCCACCTAAGTGGAGCACAAGCGACCTCTCCCTCTCCTTCTTCCTCTTGCACACGGTCGAGCGGAGACGGCGGCGGCGGGTGCCTCGCCGTCGCGGGAAAGGCCGAGGGCGGCCAGCGCAGCCGCTTTCCTTCCTCCAAGCAAAGAAAGTCCTCCCGGCCGACCGCCTTGCTCCCATCCGCGCTCGCCGGCGCTCTATGCCGGCAAATCCAGAGGTTAGCACTACTGCCCCTCCTCACAACCAACTCCCTGAATTGCAACTTGATAATGTCTCATGAATGCTTTGATAGAAGATGCGAGCTGTTGCTTAGATGTTTTCAAGAGCAGATGGTCGCTTAGTATGTGTTTACAATTAGCATTGCATGATGAAAAGTTGTTCAATCTTTGCTCCCATTTTCACATAACTTGTAAGCTCAACTTGCATGGCACATTGAAATTTCAGGGGCTCAGGATGGCTTCACTGATGGCTTGACCTGTATTATCCTGTTCTCATGGAGTGGTGGAAAATCTGTTATTTTAGAGCCATCAAACTTCAACTCCGCAAGGGCTTTGTTTCATGAAAAGTGCTGGATGGTTAGAAGATTAGGTCCCTTCAGACTGCCAAGCAGCAATTATCCACAACATTGAAGCTGCAGAGACATATGGAGGTGTACAGGCCGTGATTCAAATTGTGATGAGAAAACCATGACGGATGGTAAATCATCTATTATGCTGCATAGATCATGTAAAGGAATGGCATGGTTAATGAATTTTGTGTCTGTTCTTGTTCTGGTTAACTGAATTACTCTGCAAAACAATACATATCATTTGAATAGTAATTGATTCGCTTGACCGCATTGAAGTATATTGATGCCATGAAGTATCCGATTGAATGTGAAGTGATCCTCGGGTCATGAATTCAGTTTTTGCAGCTGAATGAACACTGCAAATTATGTGATAGATTGCAGTTTGAAGTGAGGTACCATGTGATGAGCTTTTGTTAGGTGATGTTGGTAGATCTGCGTTCTTGCGTTTATCTCTGATGATCGATCTCATCTGTGACGTTGTGGAAACATAATTGTTTGTAGCTGGTGCTAAATTTGTGGCTTTGTGGAGTGGTACAGGGAAATACATCGATCGACGATTCGAACTATCTAGTAACAAACAGTCAGAATGATATCCTTTTGAGATTCATCAGGCACCAATTGCCTGACACAACCATTTGTACAATCTCAACGACAAATATCATCTAATTTCGGGCATTTGTACATGTATGTTTTTAGCTTCGTCTGAGTGCTTTTATTGAGTACCATGGTCCATCCGAATGCTTCAGAACTGGTCTGACCAGGTTAATGACCCAGTCCTTGTTAAATTTTATCTTGGTTCAGTTAGAGTTGAGCACTCGATACACAAGCACTCCATGAAAAAGCCGTAAACAAAATAGGCATAATGAAGGCAGGAACAATGAAAAATGTACAAACCCTTTATTTCGCAAAATGTTCCATGTGATGATATTATCATCCATACAAGAAACTCAATACCAAGGCATGTGTACATGTAAAAATTTGCATATGTACAAGCTGAACCAAATATCGTAGGTATTTCACATCAAAAGATCAAAACTGTAAAATGTCAGACACAGACAATTTCATTCACCAGCTGAAACCACAAGTATTTAACATACTGAACATCAGTATTGGATTCAGAAGTAGTTCACATAACTACTGGAATTTCATCCCTATTTACACACAACAACACAAAGCACTACTTGTTGTTTGTTGCCTTCTCGATCGCAAAGAACAACCACAAGCATCGACCATATGTTACAAAAGCACTGCTTAGCATATAAGAGAGTACAGGTTTCACCACAAGTTCACACACACTGGGGTTGCCAGCTTACAGATTGTAGCACATAAAGACCACCGAGAGAAAACCATGGCTGATACCAGCCAAAGCTTACAAAAACAGGAAAGCCTAAAACGGATCATACAAACAGCACAAGTTAAATCCACTACACTCCTTTCAGAAGATGTCCTCAACCGGTGATTTTTCCTTCGAACTCTCCTGAAATTGCATCAGCCATTCTGTGACTCGCGCCACCCCGGCGTCCAACTTGCTTTGCTCTTCTGCTCTTAGCTGCATGCAAAAAAGTATTTTATATATTACATCAGATGGAGAATGAGGACACAACCCCTCAATAACAAATTTATTTCTTGTATTTCATACAACCCACAAAACAACCCCAAAATGAAGAGTTTCAATTTGTAATTAGAGGAGCCTAAGGATCCACCCTCCGTGCACTCAGAATTAAGCGGATATTTGTGCAATCATGCCTCTCATATCACTTGAAGAAACAGTATGACCCAAATATAGGAACATGACACAATAATTGGGAAATATAAGACGGAACACCATATAGCAATCTTCGTAAGTTGAATGAGACAACTAATTAGTTCCAGTGCTCATAAAATTAATCAGACACAATATTTGCAGTGAGTTATGCACACATCAGTGCTCTACAAAACAACTAAGAAGTGCCGGAACCCTAATCCGGAACCCTAACCTAGCCGGAGATGATAGTGGGACGCGGATTAGAGAGGGAAAGTGGTGGAGAGAAATCGTACTCACATTGTGCTCTGGCGACAAGGACGAGGACGCGGTGACGCCGGCCATGGTCTTCTTGGCCACGACGCCGGAGCCGGAGCGCATCTCCCGCCGCGCGATGGCTCTCAGCGCGGCGGAGGGGATCTCCCGGCCCGCGCTGGCCTCAGGCGACACCTCGACGCTGGATCCCCGGGTGAACTTACCGGATGCGTCCCACTTTTGTCGAGAGGCGTCGGGGCTCGTCGTCCGGTGAGGCAGGGAGAAGTCGCCGGCGTCCTGAGGCGGTGGCGCGCCAGGGCCACCGGTGCGACGCCTTGGTGGCCAGGCGGCTGGAGGCGAGAGATGAGGGGGTTGTGTTACGGAGCAGTGAGGCGTGAGGAGGGTCGCCGTCGGGATCCTCGCCGGAGGAGCCGTCTCCGCAGTCTATGGCGTTCGCCTCTTGGTTCGCATGATGCGTGCGCATCGTCTGAGGGGGCGGACGTGGGTCGGGCTGGGGGGGGCGCGGGTTGGGGGGACGACCTACAAACGCGAAATGACCAAACTACCCTTTGCGGGAGGAAAATACTTTTGGTGGAGGAAATTCCAATCACCGTAACATCACTCTTATGTTTAAAGTAGCTACGTCAGAACTGTGAAGTCACTTCTTAATTCTTATTGTTTACTGTTACCATGTCATATTGCGATCGTGAGACACTGTGCAGACTGTGCCAACGACAAAAGTGTTAGCATCCGCCGGCAGGCCAAGAGGGCAGATGCTAGCTCCCTAATCCATTCCATTCCTGTTGCTCCTGGAGAGCCACACTTCAGTTCAGAGAAAAGATCAGTAGTGTGTGGAGCCAGAGCTGCACAGCTCCCGATCGATGGAGCTCCGTGTAGTACAGTGTCAGGGAGCGTTAGCTCTGTTGCTGTACTATTTGCTAAATTAACGCTAGTCCAAGGATCGGAAGCAGACCCCCGATGGAAGAAATATCAGCGCCGCGCCCTCCGTCGCCGTCGACGTCGTCCCGTGGGCAAGCACCCGCACCCACCAGCCGCGCGCGCGCAGCTCTGGCGCCGCGCTGCGCCACGTTTCCCGGCGGCGCGGGGTGACGAGGTGGTCGCGCCGCGGCCCTTCACAGTGCGGTGCGCGCGTGGGTGTCACAGGAGCGTGCACGCCTCGGCAAGGGGCGGCCGGCGGCAAAGGCGATCGAGCTATAGATAGCATCAGGCAGCTTCCCCGCAGCCGCGCGACCAGCCCACCGGGGCTTCACATGGACGGAGCCAACCTGGCACCGGATCGACGGACGCGGACGCCGGAATGCCAAGACGGCGCAGGTGATCGATCGCGGGCTGGGCGGGGCGATAGCGAGACGGCGACGGCGACGGCGCGGGCGATGGCGATTTCTAATTCCTTGTGCCCGGCCAGCCCTGCTTTGCTTTCTCCTAATCATTGCTGCGCGCAGCCATCCCGTGTGCCTCCCCGATCCATCCATCCCCGTCTGCTTTATTTACTAAGCAGTCGGCACAAGTTGCCGCGAGATCTTCGTTCTTTCCCCCTCCTGTTTCTTCGAGGAACCACACGCACACAACATCATCCATATCATATCAGCAACCCCTGGACGACGGTGATTCAAGAAGAACCTTCTTCACGATCCATATCCATCGCCGGGTAGTAATATCAGGCTAGCTAGTTGCCGCGACCCGCGAGCCACCGTACCGTCACCGGACCCGGTGCCCATCATTTGCAAGCAACTATGGTGGTGGTCATGCATGCGAGTTAGTCCATTTGCGCTCGTCAGCGTCTGTCGTCATGCCAAAGATCCCTTACTTGGATCATAATATAAAGCATTTTTTTTATAGAGGATGTGATGGATGTGATTGATAAATAGTGTTACTTTTGCTTCTCTTTTGCACTCAAATAACCGCACATGGACATTATAATAGAGTAAAATGCACCGGAGGTCCATTAACTTGCACAGGCGTGTCACTTAGGTCCATCAACTTTGAAAGTACCTTTCTTGATCCATAAACTTGTTGAGTCATTCATCGCAAGTTCATAACTATCCACATATGTTTCTACTGATGACATGACATGATGATTTGGCTCAAGAAGCATCTCCTAGCTAACGCATTTCAACAAGAAGTAGGTTACATACGGGCGACAGAGACTTGACATTCCATGAGCTGAATGACGAGTCTATTCCGTGTATGGCGACACACGCACGGGAGGAGGCTACTGCTGCTTCAACTCGTGCATCAATAAATACAATGACATGGATTACCCTATTTATTTGCTATATTTAGTGCTAATTGGTTGTTGCATGGCTATACATGCACACGCACACATGCCAAATTAAGTAAAACGACATGCTTTTTGGGACAACTTTTGAATCATAAAATGACAAGTGTTTTGGGATAGAGGGAGTATGTAGTGCAACTTAAGTAAGCGTTCATTAAGTAAGGTTTCATTAAGTTTATCTTATTGAGGATTGAGTCGATGTCCTAATTCAATCGGGCAAAGTTCTTGAAGGGGTTCGGATCAATATCCCAATCCGACCGCATGAAGTCTCGTGGAGGCTCATGTTAATGTCTCAATTCGAGACATGACAAAGTTACGAGAGACCGTTTGATGTTTCAATCCAATGCAACCAACCGATGTTGCGTGGTTGAGTTGAGTTTGATTATTGTGTTGGCGTGGTACAACGCGGGTTAATGTTGTGATCCAAACCAACCGACCAACGTTGTTTGCCAGTTGGAGCTTATTCTTTTTTCTAATAATAATAATTGTCAGTCTTCCTACGTGATCCATCTTTAAAAATAACAAAAATGCACAGCACGTATACATACGTACGTGAGTGACGCCGCCGAATGTGGTAGTAGGAGACAAATACAGGGCGGCATATGTAAAGGAGTAGGACTTTCGATAAGCATGAGGCGCGGCGTTTTATCCTTGTTCCTTGGAGCGCGATCGCCTGCATCCGATCCCGTGGTCGTCTGCGTATGTACAAAGCTTTCATTGGAACGGAGTAGGAAGGCGCAGCGTGCCGCATTGGATACGACACGGCGCGCCGGGTCCCTGCCGGCCGGCCGCGGCGAGAGAATATCGTATCCACGGCCGGCCGGGTCCCTGCGCGTATGTACGTATGGTATCACGCACGCACACGAAGACAGGCACCTGACCGTTGGCTTGCGTTCGTCAAGATGAGCTCGTCCGATCCAACAAGCTATTCCATCCGCGTTGGGTCGCAGCATGCGCCTGCGCCTGCCCGCAGCGGCGATGAGCTAGCTCACGCGACGTCCCCTTCGGTCCGCTCATCGTCGTCCATGGGTCGACAATAATTCAGGTCATCCGATCCCAGCAGCAGAACTGTCGACGCGAGGCCACCTGTCGAGTCGCTCCGGCCGCGCCGGCGGTGAAAACACCACAACATCCTTTTCCATTGGCGTGCATGCCGCAGGCCGTGTGTGCAACCCACGTGAAAGCCAGATTCCGCCGCGCGCGCGCAGCGACCTCCACGACGGGCCTCGCCGCGCGCCGCCGCATGCATGTCCAGTGGCTCTCTGCCTGCCTTCATTCTCGATCCTGCACACACACATAGCATCACCGAGCTAGAGCTTCCACTGTCGTGATCGGATCACATGCATGTCCAGTGGCTCTCCGATCCCTTTAGTCCATTTAATTTGGGCCGTCGCCGTCGAGTATCAGACCCGCCGTAGAAGGGTCAGAATGAAAAGCGGAATAACGGTACAAGGTCCGGGGAAATTAAAGCTAGCGGCGTATGTATTCCACGGCTAGCTAGCTAGTGGCGTACGTAGCGTGTAGCGTAGCTGCATGCAATACCGTATGCCGCCCACGCCGTGTGTATAAATAGCTGCTGCACCTGCCATCATCCATACACATGCATACAGCAACAACAATCATATCCCAGCTACTACTCCTACCTAGGAGTACTAGTAGCTAGAGACCGACGAGAACAACCGAGCTGAGATCAATCCTCTGCGCGCGCATGGAGGATGACAAGAAGGAGGGCAAGTACCGCGGCGTCCGGAAGCGGCCGTGGGGCAAGTTCGCGGCGGAGATCCGTGACCCGGAGCGCGGCGGCTCCCGCGTCTGGCTCGGCACCTTCGACACCGCCGAGGAGGCCGCGCGGGCCTACGACCGCGCCGCATTCGCCATGAAGGGCGCCACGGCCGTGCTCAACTCCGCCGGGGCGCCCAGCGGCTCCTCGTCCTCCACGTCGGCCCCGGCCGCCGCCGGTGCTGGTAGGGGGAGGGCGACGACCGGCCGGATCCCCGACTCGGAGAAAGTGGAGCTGGAATACCTCGACGACAGGATCCTGGAAGAGCTGCTCGCGTCAGAGGACAAGTACAACAAGAACTACTGATAGGAGACTATACGCGCGCGCGCGCACACACACATATATAGTAATATAGCGCTAATATATACACTTAGCTTGTTGTGTGCTATCTGTTCTGCTTCCATGAAAGGAGACAAGTAATACTACCACCTAGTACCAAAGATCTATGCATGCCTCTGTTCTTTTCGGTGCCTGGTGGAGCTTGCACTGCACACGTGTACACACAACACCGTACACGTCATTGTTCCTGCATGCATTTTGTCGCCATGGATCGGAGACGTCGTCGTCAGCTGGACTACATACTTGCTTGCTGCTACACACATGCATGTAAATAGTACAGATGCTACGGTACGGTGGTGTTTATAAACTTAATTAAATTGACACATAAACCTATGAGTATGCATACACATACATAGTCATTTTCTCAAAAAGGGAAATTAACGATTTAATCTGGCTTGTACTATTTTTAATCTGGCTACTTTGGAAAAAAAACATATATCACTGTTGGTGAAAGGTCTCAATGCAAGATTTGATTTCTCCTGACATCTGGTTGTTGTGCATGGAAAGCGTGATAAACTAGTATGATCCTTCTTCTCCGTCGAGAAAGAGAAGAGATAGGGAGAGAAAATGACTGAGAATATTCTTATATTATTGCAAGATATAAGTTTTTTCCTTGTTAATGGAATATTTATATCTGTGTTGCTGAGAAAAGACCTGCACTCTACGTGCAAACCCTTATCAAACTCGATATAGCGCTAGCTGGGTTTTCCCAACAACGAGCCATGTGGGGCATCCCTCCATATGCCGCAAAAAAAAAAGAAAGAAAGAAAGTGGTCGTACAGAAGTCAGCTGCATGTCCAAACCTGATCCTGGAGGAGAAAAGCGGGAGAGAACATCCGTACCGTAACGAAGCTCTTCTTTTTCATTGTGCACTTTCCCCCCAATAATTGATGTTGAGGAAACATATTAATATTACTCCCTCTTCTTCTATGTGGTAGGACAGTCCGGTGGGACGCTACCCACCCGGGTTCAAATCTTGGTGCTCACACCTTTTCCTGGATTTTCCAGGATTTACCGGCGTTTTGTGTTAAGTCGTAAGCGACGTCCCCGTCGACAACGAGTGGTGACTTTAGAATCTCCAGATCTGCCGGGTGCTCAGTCCTTCAAAGGTGCTCATAGGGGGTAGGGTTTGCGTACATGTATTCATAGGGGTGAGTGTGCGTGCGCTGTGAGTGTCTGCGTTGTACTGTGTAATTCTAAAAAAAAAGACATTTAGACAAGTCATGATTCATGAATTCCAATAATGTGCGTCTTTGATAGCTATTTTATATTATAAGGTCCATATTACAAATCAATAAGTGTGACTTTCAATTTTCCAAACTAAATAAGTAAAAAAGATATCAGCAATTAAAGTTTCAAAATTGTGACCATATCCTCCACTTGTAAAAAAATGATTATAACCATTTATCTTATTCAAAAAATTATGCATACATTATCTATTTTGCTTGCGACTTACTTCATCACCAAAGGTATTTTAAGTATAACTTGACGTTTTACGTATTTGCACTAATTTTTTGGATAAGATGAATGGTCAAACGTTGTGATCAAAAGTCAATAGTGACAAGTAATACAGATGGAGTACAAAACAACCATGCATGAGCGTTTTGAGACTCTTACCTGAATTTTGGCTGGAGGTTGCAGTGTAGTACCTTTAAGATGAAGTCTCCAACTCTCCATCACCGACAAAACTGCAAATGCCCCTCTTGCTTGCATGTAGTTGTAGCACAAATTAGATCCGGCCCCTTTGCCTTTTCCCCCTCGACGTCTCCAACAGTCATCCATAGTCAAGACTGATGGAAACGATGTTGATTCTCCACTGTGGGCTAGGGAACCCCTGCGCGAGCTTCCTCCAAGAAAGGGACTGGGGAATCGGAGCTCATGACAGCGTCGCCGACCGCCACGTCACCAACATCATATCGTAGTAGTATGCCAAATCCGGCCGAAACCCCTGGCCTCGGCGCCCTCCCTGCTGCAGTGCTGCCGCCAATGCCCCTCGCGACCGTACTTTTTGCTTTTTAACCCTTTATTTGAAAAAAAAATCATGTTCGAATCCTTTCATGAACAAATTGTGTTTTTGAACCTTAAGGGTCGGTGCCGTGACTCACGAGCTCGGCGCCATGTTATACGCCGAGCTATTAAAATGTTATTATTTATTAAGTTGTAAATCACATGTGCATACTTCGGCGCTATGAATCATAGTGTTGAGCCGTGTTAGCTCGGCCTCGAATCCCATGGTAAAGAAAAACACAATTTGTTCTCTAAAGGGTCCAAATGTGAGATTTTTTCAAGCAAAAAGTTTTTTAAAAAGAAAAGAAAAGTACGGCCCTTGCGGCCACTCCCTCCCGGAAAGTGGCTTGCAGATTTCACTTTTTAATTGCATCTTGCAGAAAATCTCATTGCATCTCAAATTTTACATGATGATGGAAGATGACATGAGCAATTTATTCATATTTTTGTTGAAATTTTTTGATGAAAGATCGATACTAATCAAATTCGGGGACGGGAAGATGATGATAGATAGGAGGAGCACGGGAACGCATGTTGACAAGTTCCCCCTATGCTTTTAGGGCGCCCGCAGTGTTGCGCAAAATCGAACCGTAAAGGAGAGAGAATGGAAGTATGGTTCGATGATCACGTTGTGGCTACCGAACCGTATAAAAGATTGCTTGGTTCGCATGCTAAACTTTGGTGCGAACCTTCGCCCGGAAACAAATAAAATACTCCAACAAAGAGCGGACTCACCGAGCGAAAGGACGAAAGGGAGAGCAGCGTGCAGTTTACTTCTTTTTTTATTTTACTCTGCCGTAGGTCCCACAACACCGAACACAACACTAGAGCGATTCGAACATGAAACAAAATCGATTTTAGAGGCCCAGCACTTGCCATGCCCTTAGCCGAATTTTTTATATATTTTTTTTATTCCAATTTGCTGTGGGCCACGGCCAGGGTCTTATCGGCGTGCGACGGCAGCGTCCCTATATAAAGGCGCGCGTGCCACACCGCCATCCGCCACGCCCCGCCGCCTCCTTCCCGCGCCGCCTCTCAAGTTAGTCTTCTTTCTTTTTTATTTAATTAGTTTAATTAGTGTAATTAGTTTATGATAGTGTAATTAGTGTAGAAAATTAGTTTTTAGATTAGAAAATTTAGAAATTAGTTAATTTAATTAGTTTAGATTTAGAAAATTAGTTTTTTAATATAGAAATTTAGAAAATTAGTTTTTTAGTTTAGAGAAAGTAGAAAATTAGTTTATCTGTTTAGGAAATTGTCGAAATTAGTTGAGTTTGTTTAGAAAATATAGAAAATTAGTTTATCTGTTCTAGAAATTGTAGAAATTACTTTAGAATGCGTAAAAATTATAGAAATTACTTTAGCTTCTTTAGAAAATATAAAAAATTAGTTTATCTGTTCTAGATATTGTAGAAATTACTTTATCTCGTTTACAAAATGTAGAGAACGTAAAAAATTAGTTTATCTGTTCAGGAAATTGTCGAAATTACGTTTGTTTGAAAATGTAACTAATTTTTCTTATGGTACTTAACATTCTAACTTTGCAGTTCGACGTGATTGCGGACATTTCACGTATTATAGGGGAGTCGAAGGCGAGGCTGAACCTTATGTCACACCAGGAGATCGAGCAGACGTGGGATAGGATGGAGGCCATCACCACGAGGTTCCTTGTCGCGGTCAACTATCGCGGCAACCCGGCCTACCCCCTGCTTTCCACAAGGTACCTAGTCGCCCTCCATCTCCGCCGATCGTCGCTACCACACCGTCGTCCCGTCACACGGCCACCCTACCCGCCACTTTCACGTGCGCCTCCCAGTGCATCCTCCCTTTAGGATGTCTCCACTAGGGTCCTGCCTCTTCCAGAGGTCCCGTGACTGACGAGGACCGACCTGGAGGACCGCAGTAGGCGAAGCAGCGACGAGCGCACCACTAGTACCACCGGTTCCTTCCTCGCCCAATCGGCGTTGTTCTTCCGCCGTAAAGACCACAACTCTATCTCGAACCATATACAAATACTAGATTCTATTAATTATGATACGTGATTTAATAATACTATTTGTTCGAGCTAGGCGGGCGGCACTCGACTCCACCCTAGAGGACCGTGGCGGAGGGTCCGGTCCCGGGTTCGACGACTTGGACTTCGACCGACTTCTTGCACGGTTTGCGCCGCAGACGAGCCCTGAGGGTCGCAGCTAGGAGGCGCGCCACCCACGTGGACACAGTGAAGGAGCAGTGACGCGCCGGAGGCTCAGCTGCCAGCGAGCGGTGGGACGCAGCCAGGAGGGTCGCAGTTGCCAGGCGCGAGCGGTGGACGCAGCCGTCTCCAGGAGGGCCGTGGTCGCCCCACGAGGTTGCGGTGGTCGGCGGCGGCGATGGCGACACCGCAGTCCACTGCTGATGCTAGGCGTCGGCAGATCCACCCACGTGACCCGTTGACGTACCCTCACGAGCAGACGCACGCCGCAGCCCGATGACAGTCCGCACAAGAAGACCAGACGATGCTAGATTAGGTCGCATATTGTTTGTCGAGCACTATCATGTGATCATGACTATTTTTTTATTATATCACTTTGCTTTTCGTTATTACCACCTAGTTTTCTTTGTCATAAAGTTAAATAACAAAAAAATAAATCGTTAAGTTAAAAAACAACCAGAAAAGCAACCGCCATGGCGGTGAGGTTCGAGATAGAGTGTTATTGAAGTCGAAAAGCAACCGCCGTGGACCACGGCGGTAGGTCCAACGCGTGCGGACGGATGCCGCACTTATATAAAGGCGGCGGCACCAGACCACCGCCCGCCCGACGCCGCCTCCTCTCCACCAGGGCTCCTCCTCTTAGGTAAGTTTCCTCTCTTTATTTATTTTATGTAATTAGTTAAATTAGTTTAGAATACTGTAATCAGTTAAATTAGTTTTGATTTTGTGTAACAGTAACTAGAGATGTCTATCGCCGCCACGGAGGGGTGAGGATGATAATGGTGGTGGTGATCGTGATTCCTCACACCACAAGGGGAAAAACACAAATGCCACCTGATCCGAAGAAAATGAGCACGCTCGAAAGAGGCATGCTTCGATATATGCAAGAAAAAACTGCAGATGCCATTGCAAGAGGAGAGGAATCTCCTTGGGATGCTCTTTATGCTCCACCAGACATACATCATTATTTGCAAAGAAAAACTGCATATGCCATTGCAAGAGGAGAGGAACCTCCTTGGGTGGTCTTTATGCTCTGGTGGTCTTTATGCTCCACCAAAGACCCATGTGTTGCTAATACACCAGCCTAAAAAGCTACCAAGAAAGATAAACCTTCGTCGTCACATCGCAAGAATGGCTGAAGTTTGTCATTTTGTAAGATGTTGTAGTCTTTCCTGCAGTGATGTAATATTTGAACTGGATCCTATTGTGATTGTGTTGTAATAATCGAACCAGCATTCCTTAATTTTCCTTTTTAACTTTCCTACCGGATTTATTATAATTTAATAAAGTTAATGCCACCAACCGGTTGAATGTAAACGCTGGCGCACTGGCAGCGTTAATAACCATACGCCACGGCGGTTGATGTATATTTTTGATAAATTTCAAAACGGTCGTATAAATTTGCAAATTGGAATAAAAAAATCTCTACCTAATAATAATAATAATATATAATAATAATAATAAAGCAAGGACTGTTTCTGCCCCTATTTTCGTCCGTCTATAGTAACCAAGCGAAACCAGAAGAAAACCGAATCCTCCCACGTAAACCAGCGCGAACCAAGCAAAAAACCGTTTCAGAAAAAGAAAAACCGAGGCCTCCGCGTGGACCGGCGCATAAAAAGAAAACCAGCACCGCTGCTCGGAGCGGCCAATGCGCGCGCGCGTGCGTGGAACATGTGGGTGCGACGGCAGCTGTTGCCTGTCGGCTTTATTCCCATCCTTCCCTTTTCTTTTTTCTATTTATTCTTCTAGGCCCAGCCGTTGAGAGAGGGTAGCAGAGGATTTTTTTCCTTCCGAAGTTTTTCTCCAAAATATAGTTTGGTTCATAATCTTTTTCTACCATATTTTTGTTCGTTATTTTTTCTCTTTTTCCAAACATTTTTACTTTTTTTGCGTTTGATTTTAATTTTTTTTCAAAACTTTTATTAATTTTTGTTTCCCTTTTCCAACTTTTTAAAAAATTATTTACAAAAAGTTTTACAAAACTTTTTTAAAATGTTTGCAAAAAGTTTGTTTTCAATTTTGTTATCTAATCTTTTTGCTTGGTTGCTTTCCTCAAAGAAACAACCGCACATGATCTGTTTCAACATCAATGAGAGAGAGAGTGGGGACATGGTTAAGACCACACGCAATCCAAAAGAAAAAGAAAACACCCAGTCCGAAATTTACCTCAAGAAGTTAACTTCCACGTGTCCGCTTTCATCTGTTTGAGAACTCCCACGACTCGAGCTAAACAATGTTTCGTTTGTACACAATACATTAATATCTAATGAAGGTGTATCTTCGGGACATGTTTCAAGGTTTCAGCTTTATTTTATTTCCTGTTCACGTTGGCGCCGATGTGACGATGAGAACGGAGAGATGTGGATGATGGTGTGGTGAGGGTGAACGACGACAGGTGAGGTTGGAGCTTTGACCGTGCCGAGAAATAAGGTGTGGTCAAGTAGACAACAGCGAGGATTTACTCAGACAACAGTGGCGCAGGCACGATTGGGACGATAGTGAGGTCGTGACGGTGCGGGGTGGTGGCATGACAGTGCGATCTAGGTGGATGATAGCGGCGAGGTTGGGGTGGTGTGAGTGTATGTGATAGTGAGACTGTGAGACCAGGAAGGCAGGGATGATGGCGTAGGCCGAGCGGCGGTTGGCAAAGGAGAGACCGAGCAGGCTAAGGGGGTCATGGCGGACAAACAATGTGTTTTGCGGAGGCGCAGATGATGATGGGAGAGGTTAGAGTGCGCAGGTGTGACGGGAAGGTCGGAGAATTGCAAAGACGGTGTGATGACCGGGTATGACATGGACGACGACGTGGTCATAGTGCTGCAGAGGTGGCGTGGTGACTGGGCAGACACCCGTTGCAACGCACGGGCATGGTTGCTATTAAAGCAAGGACCACTTCTGCCATTTTTTCCGTCCGTCCTGACAAGTGGGATGTTGTGTCTCTATCTCTGTCTCCCTCTCCCTCGCTTCCCCGCCGCCTCCCGTCCACCCCCTTTCTCCCTGTTCAGAGGCAATGTCCACTCAATCCGAGTTTCTCGGGAAAAGAAAGAAATCGAATCGAACACACAAGACCATCGATTCACAATGAGCATAAAAATCTGCACTTCGAGAAGTACAGAGAACAAAAAAAAAGGTCAAAGCTTTTAAAATTGCCCCCACACAATCTTCAGATGGCAGTGAAGGGGGAGATCAAGGCGCAGGGATCCTGCAGGGAGGGTGAAGTGCAGACTAAAAATTCTTTGGTAGCTAGGGGTTCTCGATGGCGCGACATTGGAAAGCACAGCGACAACTTACGCAGAGAGAAGAGGATGGGGACGCGGCGCGGGCGCAGGAGAGCTGGAGAAGAGGATGGTGATGGCGGCGGCGCGAAATGAGGAACCGCGCTCGGCCGGCTAGATGTCAGACGGAGAGACATGGCCAGCAACTCCTGGCCGTATTTGAGAGGGACGGGATCTACATGAGACAGAACGGCCAGCGTTGGAAATATCTGTGATATTTTACAATATAACCCTTAATAAAAGTGGAAATACAAGAAGACCCTTTAAGCAAGTGAGAAAGATATAAAAAGATACAAAATTATATTAAGGATGACATAAAGAAGTGGAAAGGAAGGAGCGAGGGAGGGAGGACGATAATGCGAGGATAAAGACACGGTGAAAACATGTGTTGGGAAAAAGGAAAAAATATCCTTTTTAATTCATTGTTGGTAAGCAATAATTTTATTTATTTTTTCATTTCATCTAAGCACAACCAAATTAGATAGATAGGTGTAAATTTGACATTTGACCTCTTTGGACCATTTCAAAAAAAATAGAAGTAGTTCTTTGAAATGTTCTTTGGAATAATTTCAACTCCTCAAGAGAATTATTGCTTCATCACGTGAGTCAAAAAAGTCCTAATAACCTGAAAAATAAAATAATTAAGGCTTCAGCGTTGGAATAATTAATAAAAATTGATATTTTATACTAATATACTCCTACTTGAAATAAAAAATGACTACAATGGGAATTGATAGAATATTTATTTTCTAATATGACATTTTAATATTTATTTGCTGGTGAAGTGTGGACGACAGTGGGTCAGATTGAGATAGCGCACAATGTAATGGATATACGGTCGGGGAAGACAAGGTCGGTAGATGACAGGAAGGTTGTGGCAGACGGCGGTGAGATTTGAGAGGCGCAAACGACATTGATGTGAGGTTAGGATGGCGCGATGGGGATGATGGCGATGACCGAGAGCTGCAGGGGTGGCATGGCAACATGACGGATAATAATGAGGTGAGCAATATTTTCTCCCGTTGAAACGCACGGTATAATTGCTAGTATATAAAAAATTCCCCTTAGCCTCCCGACCAGCTAGCACGCCGGCGGGTTAAAAGTGGGTGATGGGCCGAGCATGTAGGCGTGGGGTGGTGGCGTGGGCTTTTCCTCGGCCGTTTCATTTCTTTCGGGCCGCAGTGGTGGTAATCCAGCGATTTTCATTTTTTGAAGAACGATACGATTATAACACGAATACGGTGATGAACAATGCAGAACAGTGTCTTTCCGAATTTTTTTAAAGAAAATTCTGGAGTTTTTACAATCATACCAGATAGAACTTCACTGAATTCATGTCCATTTCGTAAAAAAAAAACTTTGGATGCGACTTCGTGTTTCTTCCTGGAAAAACAAATTCCAGCATATGCCCTACAGTACTATTGCGAACGGCCAAGGTGGGATCCTCAGCAAACTCGGAATCACACGCCTGCCAAACCTCATTCCAACCGTAGATCAAGCCCGATCCTGCGCTCGACGTCCAGCAGCCTCACGAAGCCCTCACATAACGCATTCCCACCCTGCTCCGTTTCTTTGCCAGCTGTATCCGCCGCAAGCGTAACAACCTCAATGCCCCCCTCTTTTCCGATCTATTCCAACAATTTAGGTGGCGGCGTTGCAGCGCTTGGCGGCGGCGGCGGCAGCACCACCATGGCGAGGCAGGAGCGCAACCTCCAGGTGCTGACCACGCTCGACGCCGCCAAGACGCAGTGGTACCACTTCACGGCGATTGTCGTCGCGGGCATGGGCTTCTTCACCGACGCCTACGACCTCTTCTGCATCTCCCTCGTCACCAAGCTCCTCGGCCGCATCTACTACACCGACGTCTCCAAGCCCGACCCCGGCACGCTGCCGCCCAACGTCGCCGCCGCGGTCAACGGCGTCGCCCTCTGCGGCACGCTCGCCGGGCAGCTCTTCTTCGGATGGCTCGGCGACAAGCTCGGCCGCAAGAGCGTCTACGGCATGACGCTGCTGCTCATGGTCATCTGCTCCGTCGCGTCCGGGCTCTCGTTCGGGAGCACCCCCAACGGCGTCATGGCCACGCTCTGCTTCTTCCGCTTCTGGCTCGGCTTCGGCATCGGCGGCGACTACCCGCTCAGCGCCACCATAATGTCTGAGTACGCCAACAAGAAGACCCGCGGCGGGTTCATCGCCGCCGTCTTCGCCATGCAGGGCTTCGGCATCCTCGCCGGTGGCATCGTCACGCTCGCCCTCTCCACGGTGTTCCGTAGGGCGTTCCCCGCGCCGGCGTACCTGGTTGATGCCGCGGCGTCCACCGTCCCGCAGGCCGACTACGTGTGGCGCATCATCCTCATGCTCGGCGCGGCGCCGGCGATCCTGACCTACTACTGGCGGATGAAGATGCCCGAGACGGCGCGGTACACCGCGCTGGTCGCCAAGAACGCCAAGCAGGCCGCCGCGGACATGTCCAAGGTGCTGCAGGTGGAGATCGAGGCGGAGTCGGAGAAGCTGGACGAGATCACCCGGAACAAGGACTACGGCCTCTTCTCGTCGCGGTTCGCCAAGCGCCACGGCTTGCACCTCCTCGGCACGGCGGCGACGTGGTTCCTGGTGGACGTCGCCTACTACAGCCAGAACCTGTTCCAGAAGGACATCTTCGCCAGCATCCACTGGATCCCCAAGGCGCGCACCATGAGCGCGCTCGAGGAGGTGTTCCGCATCTCCCGCGCGCAGACGCTCATCGCGCTCTGCGGCACCGTGCCGGGCTACTGGTTCACCGTCTTCCTCATCGACGTCCTCGGCCGCTTCGCCATCCAGCTCCTGGGCTTCGCGATGATGACCGTCTTCATGTTCGGCCTCGCCATCCCGTACCACCACTGGACCACGTCGGGCAACCACATCGGCTTCGCCGTCATGTACGGCTTCACATTCTTCTTCGCCAACTTCGGGCCCAACGCGACGACGTTCATCGTCCCGGCCGAGATCTTCCCGGCGCGTCTCCGGTCCACCTGCCACGGCATCTCCGCCGCCGCCGGAAAGGCCGGCGCCATCATCGGAGCCTTCGGGTTCCTCTACGCGGCGCAGCCCAAGGACAAGGCGCACGTGGACGCCGGGTACAAGCCAGGGATCGGCGTGCGGAACGCGCTCTTCGTGCTCGCCGGGTGCAACTTGCTAGGGTTCGCGTTCACCTTCCTGGTGCCGGAATCCAAAGGGAAGTCGCTCGAGGAGATGTCCGGCGAGGCCAACGACGAGGAAACAACCGGCACAAGCGCCAACGGCGTGCAGCGTTCCGGCGGACTTGAAATGGTGTAGACATGCCTACGTGTTTTCTGTAACACGGATGGAAATAGAGATGTTTCCTTGTTTGCACGTTGGGACTAGTACGCAGACGTAGTAGCTGTGTGCGTGTTTCGTCTGGGGATTGGGAGGAAAATTATACATCAATTTTCTTGTACTGAACCTGAGGTGCTGAATTCGAAATTTATTTCAAATTCTTATGGAATGTGCTGATCTTTTGTAAGCAGGAGTAGGCGATTAGCAATGTCGCAACAGAAACTGCCCAACACATGGCGACATTGCTGGACCTGTAACTCGACGCACATTTTTTTTTCAAGACAAAATCGACGCAAATTTTTGGAACCACTGCCCTAAAGCTACAAACAACTTCTTATCTGAAACCCCTCTAGAACCCTTGAGCTTATCTGAAACTCTTGTGCAGCTACAAATAACTTCTCTGCAGCCTAACAAAATTGTGGGATCGTGATCTGTTGCTTCACATGGCGCCACAGACCGAAAAGTCAAGACTCAAGACCTGTGTCCCTGCAGTCTATGTTTGGTGTCCTGATCATCAGTACCAGCTTGCAATCTACATTTGATTGAGCGCCAAGAGAGCCAGATCACCGTAATAGACTAGCAAACGGATGAACGAATGATCATGTAACACTGCTGCAGATTGTGCACTAATTTGTACGGCAGATTTGTTCTGAGAAAAAAATATCATGCAAGAAACCAAAATAAGACAAGCCAAACAGAGACTCACATAAACACGCGTCTTCTGGACACATCAGGAAGAAGAGTTATATGTACGCCATGGATTCCAGCTACACCATGGTTCTGCACACACAAGCAATCACTAGACCAAAGCAACTAAAACTACGCTGGCAACAGCAGCCACCTGCTCCATCACAATCATTCGATCCTTCTACGAGCGCGGCAGGCGGCATCCAATTTTACACGGCCTCCTCGTCGTCGGCGACCTCCTGTGACACCACCTCGAGAGACTTGCCCTTGGACTCGGGGACGAGCAGCGTCATGACCGTGCCCAAGAAGTTGGTGCCGGCGAGCACGAAGAGCGCGTTGCGGATGCCAATGCCCCGGGGGTACCCGGCCTCCGGCTTGTGGGGGTCCTGCGCGGCGTACAGGAACCCGAACGCGCCGATGATGGCGCCGGCTTTCCCGGCCGCGGCGGAGATGCCGTGGCACGTGGACCGCAGCCGCGCCGGGTATATCTCGGCGGGGACGATGAAGGTGGTGCTGTTGGGCCCGAAGTTGGCGAAGAAGAAGGTGAACCCGTACATGACGACGAACGCCGTGTGGTGGCCGGGCGTCGTCCAGTGGTGGTACGGCACGGCGAGGCCGAGCATGAAGGCGGTCATCATGGCGAACCCCATGATCTGGATCCAGAACCTGCCGACGACGTCGATGAAGGCGACGGTGAACCAGTACCCCGGGATGGTGCCGCACAGCGCGATCAGCGCCTGAGCGCGCGCGATGCGGAACAGCTCCTCGACGGCGTTCATGGTCCTCGCCGCCGGGATCCACCCGACCTTGGTGAAGATGTCCTTCTGGAACAGGTTCTGGCTGTAGAAGGCGATGTCGAGCAGGAACCACGTGCTGGTCGTCGCAAGGAGGTGGAGCCCGTGGCGCCGGACGAACTCCGACGAGAAGAGGCCCCACTGCTCGCCGGCGGCGAGGACCGTCTTATCGGCGCTCTCCTCGATCTCGGTTTGCAGCACCCTGGACATGTCGGCGGCGGCCTGCTTGGCGTTGCGGGCGACCAGCGCCGTGTACCGCGCCGTCTCGGGCATCTTCATGCGCCAGTAGTAGGTGAGCGCCGCCGGGAGGGTGCCGAACATGAGGATGATCCGCCACACGTAGTCAGCCTGCGGCACGAGCGACCCGGCGCGGTCCTGGGCGTAGGGCAGCGCAGGGTACGCGTTCCGGAAGCCGGCGGAGACGAGGAGCGCGACGATGGCGCCGAAGAGGATGCCGAAGCCCTGCATGGCGAAGACGGCGGCAATGAAGGCGCCGCGGGTTTTCTTGTTGGCGTACTCGGACATGATGGTGGCGCTGAGCGGGTAGTCGCCGCCGATGCCGAAGCCGAGCCAGAAGCGGAAGAAGCATAGCGTGGCGATGACGCCCCTGGGAGTGCTCCCGAACGAGAGCCCCGACGCGAGGGAGCAGACGACCATGAGGACGAGCGTGAAGCCGTAGACGCTCTTGCGGCCGAGCTTGTCGCCGAGCCAGCCGAAGAAGAGCTGCCCCGCGAGCGTGCCGCAGAGCGCGACGCCGTTCACGGCGGCGGACACGTTGGGCGGCAGCGTGCCCGGGTCGGGCTTGGAGACGTCGGTGTAGTAGATGCGGCCGAGGAGCTTGGTGACGAGGGAGATGCAGAAGAGGTCGTAGGCGTCGGTGAAGAAGCCCATGCCGGCGATCACGATCGCCATGAAGTGGTACCACTGCGTCTTGGCCTGGTCCAGCGTGGACAGCACGTTGAGCTGACGCCCCGCCATGGCGATCTCAGCTCCCAAGCTTCCTGCCTCACTCGCTTCTTTGTCTCTGCTGCTACTGCTAGCTGCTAGCTGCTACAAACCTACAACTATAGCCTTGCTCGTGAAGCTGTCTGGACATATATATCGACGAGGACGACGGGGATTCCCGTTAATCAGTCAACGGAATGTGAGCTCTGCTTGAATTCGTTCTTATCGCAATCAGAGGAGAGGAGGGGGCAGACTGCAAAACTCAAGGCTCCATGAGAGACCATGACTCCATGGTCATTGGTCACCTCGACCGCGCGCTCGTCATGCTTCCCGCGTCTGCGAGGCGTAATTGATCGCCACATCTTCATCAGCGAGGTGGTAGGTATCGTAATCGTTGAGATGATTAATTATTCGCGAGGTAATTCGTCGCTTCCTATCAGTAGGTTCGTTGGGACCAAACAAACAAGAAGGAAATGGTTGGCATGAATGAAGACTGAAACGTGGATCACTGTTCCGTACGGGGATGCTAGCTAGCATGCGAATTTGAACAAAATCACAAAGGACGAATATATTGGAACGGAGATTAGTTTGAAATAATGCACGCATGCCATGCTTGCTGGTTTCCATTTCCATTGTGCTGGCTTCCTTGGCGTTGTGATTGAACTGGCCGCACCAACGAGATAGCGAGGACAGAGAACTCCTTTTCATGCCCAGATCATAGATGTCCTTGCAGACCAGAGAGTGGACACAGGTCAAGCAGTGCAGAGGGACCCTGTCTATTCACTTCTCGTGTTCCTGGGTTTCAGCTCGCTGGACCAGATTTGGCTTGTCGCTGTCAAGTTTTGGTGATGGAATCGACAGGCTTTGAAATTTCGGACTACAAACCAACACAGGTCACTTTCTTTTGATCAGCTGTCGAAGGGATCATGGGAAGTTTCTAATGAACTGCATGATTGCATGTGTGATGTAACTACACGCACCAGCATTGGCTGGTTAACAAGCGAGACAGCAACAGGAAATGCAAACGCCTGGGGGATGCATCATAAGTACATCACTCAAATGACTTTTGCATTGGTTCTAGAACTTTAAATTTTTTATCCATCAATCTACAGACAATCACGTAGACTGCCAGCATGAAACTGAGATGCCGCCAAGCTTCTCGTCATCTCGTATATCGGTTATAGTACTCAACTCGATCCCAGCTCCATATTCAAGAAAATGAACTGAAAACGGTACAGATTTTCGGCCAAAGCAGTGGTTTTGATGTTGATGATTTGGGTCTCTGCAAGAAATCTCCGGATTCTTGACAGCGCGGCTCACGTCGTGCCGTGAAGGCGGGAGTCGAGCGAGCCACGCTGAGCCCGGCGGCCGCGCGAGCCAACGTGCAATTCGGAAGCGTGGGAGCACAAGGCCAAGGCAACAGGCTGCAGGCATGCCGCCGCCGCGCGTGGGACGACGGGGCACTGCCGAATACAGAGAGGTTTGCGGTGGGCGGTGGCGGTCTCCGGCTCGGTGTCTCTCGGTGATGAACTGTGACGAACCCGCAATGCGCGGGTGTGGGCGGTGATTGATTGCCCAGACGCCCACTGGGCTTCGGGCCGTCCTATTTGCATTGCAGCCACAGGTCAAGAAGAACACCAGCGGCAAAGTTCGTTTGTCCAAAATTCCAAAAGAAATGCTGAAGTACAAAAGCCTTTTATTTATCTATACTATAAAGAATGAGTTCTTTTGAAAATAGACTCCCACCTAAAAATCTACCCTTACCCCTCACAGAAGATCCCACCGGTCAGAAAAAATCCTACCAAATCCCACGCAAAACTTTCCAAAAACCACAGATCCCACGAAAAACTTTCCAAAAAACAAGCGCAGAAACAACGACGACGATTTGAGGGAGTCATTGCTGTGTATTTTTTCGTCGTCGCGGCTGTTTTATCTCACCGCGGCATTATCTACCCGCCTAGCGTACCCACCTCTCCGCTAATCACGTCTCTCCGGCATTTCTTTCCTTCCCCTTCTCTCCACTTCCCTTCCGCGCCTATCACAAATGACCCCTCCCTCTGGCGCAAGAGGCGGCCTCCTCTGGCCTCGACCCCCCCGCCCCTCGCTCCCTCCCTCCTCCGGCGTTCGGGCCTTCTCCCCGCCGGCGGGCAACGTTCATTGCGGCGGCGGTCTCACCCCTCTCTCCAGCGCAGCGGGCGCGCGGTCTCACCGGCGTCCCCGCCATGGCGGCTCCAGCGGAAGAGGGTGCCAAATCCCCCTGGGCAGAGATCGACAGCGGCTCTAGCGGAAACGGCGCCATCTCCGAACAGGTGCGGCAGGCGCTCACCGTCGTCCGAGCTTCTCTGCTTGCATCCGTGAAGGGCGAGCTCCTTTGCGTGGATCTGCTGCAGAAGGCGCCCTGCTTATTTATCTCATGGCTAGGTATATCTCTGCTTACCTAATTTTTCCGTTTGTTCCATGCCTACATAGGTTAATTGACCAGTTGCATGGAATTTGTATACCAAAGCATATTAAGACATATCACTGCGTGTTTGCAATTCACATTTTGCTCTCAATTTCTGTGGTGTTTTCTTAGTAAACATACAGTAATTATTCAGAGAGGAGAGAACAATGAACTAACGCTTTTTAGTGCCCCAACAACAATGATAAAATCATGTTTTCTTTCCTTGTTATTTTGGACATAGCAAACCATACAAATTAAACCTACCAGAAAAGCATTCTGCCTAACCTATATTGTGTGGATAGTATCTAGATTTTTCATCAAAGTGGGACCACTAAGAGATTGCTTATCCGTTACTAATTCTATCTTGTGATATTGGTGATATTAAGGACAGGTCAATATATTCTTTATTTGAAAAGATTGCTTCAACTGCAGTGCACTGCTTTCTTCTTGATTGTTCAGTTTTCAAAGCCAGATAAGTAAAATAGTAATTTTACAATATTAGTGGTTCTAAAATGTTTTGCATGCTTCTACTTGTAAGGAAATAAATGAAGCTAGGATACTTGTACCTGTTAGCACTTAATTATATTAAAAAAAAGAAGCAAGCAATCTAGCTGAACATGCCTCTTCATTATGTCTTAGTTATTCCCTTGTGATCAAAATGTTGCCCGAAAATCATATGTAGGGACATGTAAATTCTTGAAGATGTAAATTTCTAATATGGATTGTTAGAAATTTGTCAGGTTGAGAGCTTGTAAATGTGACTGAACTTTCTCTTCAACCAGAGCTTTAATTGCAGCGGCAAGCGCCCGATCTAAAGGCGGCCAACCCTGACACCGTCCTAGGTTTCACTCTTCTATCTTTCCAACCTGTGTCCAAATTATTTAATTGATGCCCATTTCTATGTAGACATTTGAAAATATACTATAATCTGATTTGGTTTGCTTTTAAAATGTCAGTTTGCAATGGAGAAGAGGTGTAGGAGTTTAGTCATTAACAGGTGCTGACATTGTTGTTTGAGTAGAAAGAATCAACGTACAATCTAGAGATGTGCATACTGCAAATTGGTACTCCATTTACCTCTTGCTAGGTTTGAGAACTGCTAAACTAACTACTACTACATTGGTAAGTGTGAACCGTGTAGGTGGTGGTACCATTCAGTTTAGTTCTCTGTTGCATGAATAAAAAAACTTTGAGGTGTGTGTTAGTGTGTTCTCATTGACAGATAATTTTCTTGAGTCTGTGGCTTTCCAATTTGATTACATAAAGCTCATGTTCACCGTGTAGGTTTGGCAAAGCATCCTCTTGCATCAAATCACCAATTTTTTGATGTTCTTAAGACTAATGCATTGAACATTAGCTCCAGACACCTCCAATGTTGTGTGTTTAATTTTCAGGGAAATCTTTTCATAGGAATAGGAATTTGATGTAACTAAACAAGCCCCTGCCTCGGTTTCAAAGTATGCAACACTTCATGAGTCCTAATCAGGGTTTTAATTACGTTTATCATGGTAATCGGTGTTACCGGTCCGGACCGGTGCATACCGCCGGTTACTAACCGGTGGTTTTCAAATTTTTTGAATTTGTATTCAAAAAATTGAAAAATGAAAGAAAATTTCTAAAAATACTTCAAGGTGTGTAGAATCTAATGGTGTCAAAAATTTTCAAATATTAGTTCATTTAGTATTTTTTGCGGACATTAGAAGTTCAACCAAAAAAGAAAAAGAAAAAAATTCAGCCGGTTAAACTTGTAATGCCAACAAAAAAATACTAAATGCACTAATATTCGAAAATTTTTGACACCATTAGATTCCACACACCTTTTTCAATTTTTAAATTCAAATTTGAAAACATACCAAAGTCTTCATTGATTCGGTAATTTGTGTTTACCGACCGGTTACCGCCGCAACCGGTCCGGTATACCGTTATTACCGACCGGTATACCGGTAGCAACCATACAAAGAGCACCGGTAATTTGCTTTTTCAACCGGTAATCGTCGCAACCGGTTCGGTATACCGTTATTACCGAACGGTATACCGGTTGCTACCGATTGAATAGAGAGTTTTGTTTGAGAATTTGAATTTGAGCGGTAATTAGCGGTAACCGCGGTATACCGTTACCGCTCAGCGGCGGTAGCACCGCAACGGTCGGTAATTAAAACCCTGGTCCTAATAAATGAGCCCTTCATGTCTGGCTGCCTGGCTGGCTTCATACGCCAACCAAATATGGCCATGTTGCATGGATTGAACCTGACTCCCTGGAGCCTTTCCCTAATGTGAGCCAGGTTTGCTGGGGAAGAGAACCAATCAGGCCCCATGTGTTCTGCTGGCCCCCATTTGCTTGCTTAGTAATAGGGAGTGTGTAGTGTGTTTTGATGGTACCTTCTCGCTAGCTTCAACTGTGAACCTGTGCAATTGTATATCTTGATAAATTTTAACCAATTGTAGATCTTGTTAGAATTAGCCAGTCAGTGATGTTTTGACTGAACTCACCTATTTGAATTTATATGTTTGATAATATGCATTAAATTGAGCTACTAATAGGGAGTGTGTAGTGTGCTTTGATGAATTTCTGAAGTGCTTGTGATCGACTTCACTTGGTTGGATAGAATCAAACAGCCTGTAGGAGTTTACTGTTTGGATCATTCAAAGCTGTTAATCCGACATTGGGAGGTTTTGTGACCTGCAGAGATTGGCCTTAACATGTGGTCAGTAACTATTTATTAAAGAATACATAGTTACTTACAGGCATATTTATCAATTAGATTTTTAATTTTTAGTAAACAAATACTCTCTTTCAGTGTCATGATTTGTTCTCATTCCCAGCATTATATATTGGTTGTGCAGTCTAACCCAACAACCTGTAGAATCCATTTATTTTATTTGACGGATTATTCCCACTTGTTTTTTACAATTCACACTGCATGTTTCATGACCATGAATGATTCTTGCACATTAATCTTGGAGAGAAGGTACTTAAATTGGTGACTGGAGATTTATGTTGTTTCCATCAATTTTAAGCAAGGTGAATTTTTTCCATTTCTCAATCGCTAGAGTGGGGATTCATCTGATGTGTGTATGGTTGTGTGGATTGCTTGCAGGGCCATGCTGATCATGTGTTGGCTGAAGCAAAACACCATTTTGATATTTTTTCTCTTAAATCAATTAATGATGTGCTAAGGTTTTTATGAATATTAAATTGTTTCTAATCATATTTGAGTTGCTTAATCTTTTACCATTTTCTTTCTTTATCCATTGCACCAGGCTCATCATCTACCTCCCCATTTTGTTTGACAAATCGGTAGCGTGCTAGGGTTGGGTTATAGCACCACATCCCGGCCTCCACTGCCACTGGGATGCCAGATTGTCTGGGCACAAAGATAAGCATGTGAAAAGTAATAGTTGTAAAGAGAAATACACCTGTAGGCTATTGTTAGCATTATATTTTCTTTTGCAATATCATATTTTTAGAAAACTGTAACACTCAGGATCCCTATTTTAGGTTGCTTAGGAAGCTATGGATGTTCTTTCTTTCTTAAAGCTGAATTCATTTCCGTATATAGGCTATCTGAATGCTGATGATGACTTCAATTGTGGTTTACTTGCTGCATTAACTGAAGCTAGACAAAAATAAATCCACATCTGACTTCATTTGTGTGCTTTCATTTGTTCTAATGGAAATGACTCACATAAATTACTCCTACGCAAACCAGTTAGGTTTTAAATTACATTTTTGATATACCTGGGAGTAATTATTTCTCTAATTGACTAATATTACTTTTCGAGATAACTGGTAGTAATAGCCTCTCTAGAATTTCCTACTCAAGTAATGCTATACTATAGTAGCTTTTACCTCCTTTCGAAATAAATAATAATAGATTTAATTTCAATGTATTTGCTAGCAAAGTTTATGAAGCTGGAGCAACTAGCCAGACTCATGATTGTCATGGATCATTTTACTTTTCTCTACATATTTCTTTTTGTTTTGCATGTGGATATGATCATATGCAGTATCAAATGAATGACCTGGTGATGGATGGATAATGGCCTTTAGCTTCATGTGTGTTGTTTTTGTCCATTGGTCATGCTAGCACAGAAGAACTTTTTTACGAAAGATTTGATGCTCGTAGCATCAAGCTATATCAGACCAATGGTCATTTGTGATTTATTGTTTCATTTGTAATACCTTGATTTTTGTTTCATCTTTGCTTTTTGTATGTCCTTTGCAGGTCAGTAGTCTCATCTCAAGGTCTCCAAGTATCTTCTGTGCCTTTGTTGATTCTCAGGAGCTGATTTTAAGGAAAATGTGCACTTTTAGGATGTGGTTCTCCAGTACTTTCGACATTTGGTAAATTTGACAGTGAGGTAACCTATGATTCTCCGATCCTGTTAGTTCTAAATATGGTTAGAAATAAGCAAATTCTTTTCTTCAATTAAGATAAGATGTAATCCAATGTTGCATGGTGATTAGAAATACCACATAGATGGCAGCCACCTATGTTCTACTATATCTAGGAATATTTTTTTTACTGAAATCAACCACCCCCTGGCTGCTGCAGGTCTCATAGAGCTAAGCACCGAAGTGGAGGATTCAAGGTTGAGACCATTTATTGCTGCACATAAAACTACTATGTTACTGTTAGTTCATGCAGTTTAGGATGCACATACTATCTCCTCTCTGAATGCTAAGTTTTGATGAATGGAGCTTGTTGTAATTTGTTCTGAAACTTTTTAAATTATCAAGATTTAATATGTGTTCTTATCTCAGGAATTATACAGATTATGAATTAGTGGCTGATGATGAATTTGCATCTGAAGATGGACTTATGCCTCCTTTCCCCTTTGAGGATGGCGAACCAAGATCTGTAGTCATATGGGCTCCCTAAGTGAAAAAGATATGAAGGTCCGATGTTGATTGCCATTTGGACACTGTGCACAAGCTTTTTAAAGATGCACATGGTAGAACTCAAAGTTTTGATAACAATCATCTTTGGCGCTGATGCCACCCCACCAGGAGAGGATTCTGCAGCATCCATTGCTGATGTGAGTCTCTTCTTATAACTGTCAAATTCTTAATCATTATTTAGATATGATGTGCTCTTACAATTTGTAGGGAGTTACTGATTGCTTTCCGCATGTCTGTGTTTCATAATTTTGTTTTTTGTTACGTTTGTATTCTGTGAATTATGGTGACTGATCACTCTTATACAGGGATGGTGTGAGTGAAGGTCAATTCGGCCATGTACTGCTTCATGAAATGGATGCTATAAGAAAGGTAATGATTCCCTGCATCATAATTTGTTTGTCAAATATGGTTTGTGTTGCTACGTCCCTGTGTTGGTGGTTTTGTGACTATTGTTCTCTTTCTGTTTCAAGGCATGTGCTTCTTTGGAGGACGGATATCTACCTCCAGTCACATTTGTAGTTGTCCAGAAAACTACAAAACATTCTCCCTGGTTAGTGAATTTGGTGTCACTGTTATTGAGTACATATATAGTTGATCCTTCTGTTAGTATATTTTCTGATATGGGATTGTTTGGTGCTCTGTGCTGCAGGAACTGTGGTTGATCAAAAGATTTGTCATCCTACTGAGTTCGATTTCTACTTGTGTAGTCATGCTGGTATTCAGGTAATTATATATCAGTATCTTGGTGCACATTCTTTTTACGTTCAACATATTGTTAAGAATGGGGGCAGATTGGTGTAATAGAAAAATCTGTAAGTTGAGAATGTCAATTTGGTTTGCTAAGTAATGCTAACCCTTAACATAGGTGTTCGTCCTTGTCCCATGTAAATGTTTTCGTGTGGCACTTAGTTGGTAGGAAATGGGGACAGCTTAGTTGGTAGCCATGTCTTCCTGTTCCTGACTGCTATTTTGAGGAAATGGGGACAAATTGCTTGGTAGAGTACCTGAAATGTCTTCCTGGCACCTACTGCTCGTTCCTGCGGCAGATTGAG
The DNA here is from genome assembly GCA_022644695.1 of Cenchrus purpureus. Lineage (NCBI taxonomy): Eukaryota > Viridiplantae > Streptophyta > Magnoliopsida > Poales > Poaceae > Cenchrus > Cenchrus purpureus. Next base: position 26,131,034 of record CP053458.1, on the reverse strand, counting down.
GGCGGAATTTCTCATGCTCCGTTCTTTTTTCAGAGAAGCGCAGGTGATTTTTGCTGTCGGCGTGCGCGTCTTCCCCAAACCCATTGTCAACACCAAACTTTGGTGTGTGAAATTTCAGGTACTCTACTCACCAAATTATTCGATTCGTCAGGTTTCAGTTTTCTATGATGTGTGCATCTAGGGCACATCCCTAGGAGGTCCTCCTCACACGCTGGCTACTTGCATGACGCAAGCAACAATCTGAGGCATGTCCCTAGAGGCTAGGAGGTCAAACCGCATGATGCTAAAGAGCACTGCGCCTGTGAGTGGTAAGAACTTTCCAAGCTCATGTTAACATATCGCTGCTGCGCATCCGATCTGTTCATTGAAATGCCTTTTATACTAATTGCTTGATTTGTGCATTTATTTCAGGAAGCAAGTCCACCTAGCTAGGTGATTAGCTGAGTTCTCACATATTAGTTCAAGATGATCTCTGCAGTTATTTTTTTGAGGATGCCTTTGATTTATTTGTTTATGTTTTGCACCAAGAAAACTGCACATAAAAAACCAAAGGCACTACTGTCAGTATTCTTTCAGTTATACAAATAGATGGTATGTTTTTGTTCCACGGTAGGAGCCAAACTACCAAATAACAATTTTAGATTAATACTATTTTCAACTTTTTTCATATCCTACTGTTTTATGGAACATAAGCAAGACTGGATTAATGATGCTCCCCATTGTTGATCTTTTTTTGTTGTAATACAGGATGTTCAGTGATCCAACCACTGGTGGTGGACATTGCACCGCTGCTGCTCTTCTTCAAGGTGCATTCCTGAATCACTACTACAAATGTCATTGCAACCATAGAATTCGCACTTCACAGTCTTTTGATCATATAAAATTGAGACCAAAATACCAAATAGGCAACATTATAAGTACCTGTACTGTTTCTTTTGTAGGATTTAGTATATATCATCTCAGGTTGAATATTATGCATAGAAATACATGTTTTAGGAATAAAGTAAAGATTTCAATTGGGAATTGACCAATTTAAAGATTAATTTTTAAGTTATGTTGGTGGATTCACTATGCTTAAGTTTCTTGACAAGAAGAGACGGCGGGCACAATGTGTGGCTGTTGGAGCTCACTTGATGGAGCATCTAAAATTCCGTCAGATTTCCCTCACTTGCCAGTGCTTTCCTTTTATTGTCAAATTTCCATAGCTTTTTTGCGCTTAATGGTATGATTACTTACCTAGAAAAAACAATTGATTGCTGTCTTCCATTTTGGTGTTGCTTAAGATTGTAGGTGCCTTGATCTGTAGCCATTTTCTGAAAATAAGTAGTAAATGCAGAATTTTGTTCTAACATGTTCTTTTTTTTTGCTGTCACAGCTGCATAAGAGCAAAGAGATGTTTTTTTTGCTGTCACAGCTGCATAAGAGCTAAGAGATGAAGCAGCTTCCGGAGTAGATTGGTATTTAGAAGCTGTGGCTACTAATGTTGTGGACCAACAGGTTGAATGAATTTCTTGAGCCATATGCACTTCTCTTTAATTTGTCTTAAAGATAAGTTCCTGAGCATTTTTTTAGGGTGTGAAATTTCATTCGGCGCCCAAAGATTGTCTGTGAAGATTGACTGCTTCCTAAAGAAACTCTTCAAAAACTAAAGATATTTGGACTCCATGGAGCATGGCAACCAGAATCTAGGAGGATCTTCACATTATGACCTTAGCAAAGCCACTCGCGAATGGTCTCCCGAGCAGCGCTGTCTTGGTCAAGGAATTGCTCAATTTCAACTATATGGTAGAGCTCCTTGATTTGCATTTAGGGAAAAATATTTTTATTTGCTGCAGTTATTCTTACCGTTTGATTGTCAAGCTTTGACTCAACTTTGTCTCTGAACTAGCAGCATCATCTCTGATTTTCTTATGGTGTGCAGTTTATGCTGATGGGAGCATATGCTTAGATATCCCGTAGAAACAGTGGGCTCCACTGATGTAGCTTCCATACTTACATCCATCTGGTACACCATAACCCTGGACCATGTTACTGTTTTCCTAGGCACTACTTTTGCTTTTAATTGTCTTTATGCATCTCGAGATAGCTCCCAAAGTAATGGTCTCTGCCTAGCCATTTCTTCTGGAGCAATCCATACAAAATGTATGTCCTTTTTCCTAAGATTAAATGCAAATTGGCTTACAAAAATATATACATGATTTATTGCAGACCGACTTATTCTCTTATTCCAGCACCATACCTTCTAGCTTTGGTACTAGCTAGGAGCGCACTTGACTGCGCCGAACATAAAGCTTGTGACGAGTAGTAAAAGATCGATTTTTCTTTTGACTTTTACATAGAATTCGATCCTCAACTATTTTCCCAATGCTGGTTTGTTTGCTATTTTTTTTGCAAATAATAATTGTACTCTCTTGCCTGCAGGATATGATAGATAATCCCTGGTAGTATAAGAGACGAGGGTGGCACATGCCAAGCAAAAAGGGGTGAATGGATGACGATGACAATCATGATAAGCATGAAGCACAAAAGGAGGGCGCCTAGACACTTGAAGGAAGTTGTTGGCAATTGACCCTTCGTAGGTGTATCAGCTTGTGTTCTAGCACCCTATTGGGGTGGAAAGGTAGAGAAACAAAAAGATGGTGCTTCAACAGTATTTTCATTCATCACCAGGAAATAGAATGGGCCATACTGTGTATATGATTTCCTGCGCGTCAATACGAGATACCTCATGTACCCAGTTGAAATCTAAATTGGCGGTTTGATACCTTTACATGTGTCTTAACTCATTAGTTCATCTGAGATAAATGGACAAAAGTAAATGATTCAGATTTATTTTCTGATCAAACATGTATATTGCTTAAACATTTTTTTTTTTTGAATGGAAGCGATATGAGAATTTGGATGCTTCTCTTGTCGATTGTGAAACATTCTTCATTCAATTTAAACTTATGTACTTCAGTTATCTATTTTTCTGTGCTATGTTCGTGCCTACTTTGATGCTATTCACTATATAAAATGTTGTTGCTTCTCAAACGGTCTCTAAAGATTATGTTGAAAATATTTTAGTGTCACGTGCTGCATGTCCACTCTATATCGTGACTGCATGGTAAAGGGATGTCTATGATGATCTAAGGATTTAGCCAATATAGTTGGTCTCTTTTGATCAATGGGGTTTGATGTTTGATATTGTGAAAACATGGATAGGTCCTTAATCTTAATGGGTTTGATGCTACGAGGGACGATGGAAGTAGATCAAATGACAAGGGTCGTCGGAGACAGTGAAGTGGGTGGTGCAAGAGAGAACATTGAGAATGGGTGGGGGAGCGGTGTCATGTCGGTTGTGAGAGATGATGAGCCACTGGGTTGTCTCATTTGTGGGATGCATCCAAACGTAATTGTTCATGGGACTGTTCTCCTAACGTTGAGATTGTTACCATCGGTAATAAAGTTATTGCGGTATGAAATTATATTTTTGTTATTGAATATGACCATATATTCATTTAAAAATGTTATTTTTATTTTATTATGGTTTTTTAGACATGTAGGTGTCGTACATACATTTTATTTGAGGTCCCGCCTATCAGAAAAAAATGCCCACCAAAAACGGCGAATTAACGACTAAATGGCGGCGGGGGTGGGGGGTTGGGGGTGGGGTCGTCCTTTGTAAATTTTGACGTCGCTGGAAATTGTTTCACCGTCACACTATTTACACATCTGCCATACCCGCTACTTCTTTCCAAAATCAGGACTACACGGCAGCTTATTCCTTGAAAACGACATCGTGGGCATGATTCACCGCGTATCATCTTTCCTTGCACTAATCGTGTGTTCATCAATCACGAATTCACGGTCCAGCCCTTCCTATTAGGTGCTCTCCATATTCACGCTTCTTTCCTTCTCTATCTCGCCCTCCCCATCATGCGCGCCGCCAAAACTAGCGCTATAATTCCATTTGTTACAGTACACCTCCAGGAGGGCGTTCAGATGGACAAACGTATCCTATGCCACCTCCTCTCGCCCCATCCCGGGTGACAGGGGAATGCCTGAGGAGGCACCGGCGAGAAGGGAGTCGGCGGGGAGCAGGCCACAAGTTACGGCGGGGAGGAGCAACGGCGGGCCTCCGGATCTCTGGTTATTTGAGAAACATGGTAATTGAGCATCCAAACCACCCACCTTCGTCATGCAAATTATGTTATAAAATAGGTAGCTAGATATCAATCTGCTGAGTTTCACCACGAATCTTTTTTTAATCACTTTTTCTCTTTGGTGACCCAATTATTGCCTAAATTATATGGGAAATAATTGTAAATTCTAGGAGCTGTTAGGAATGGGTCATCCCATTTTGCTGACTATAGCATCCGCTAGGGTGTTGCCGGAAATTTAGGCATTGGGGGTGTGGGTGGTGGAGAAGGAGGAGGGGGTGGATTTGATCGCCGCCGAAGACGTAGGGAAGAGGGTGAGGCTGGGGGCGAATATGAGATTGATGCGAGTGCAAGACTGTTCTTCAAAAGTCGAGGGTAGGATAAATTTATTATTGAATGTATCCATATTTCTTTATTTTATAAACATAAATTCTTATTTATGTGTTGTTAGATACACTGGTTAGACTTCAACTTTTCTCTTTTATACTTGATTTTATACTTGATATGCCTTTTTGGGTTATATGGTTTTCCATATACCAATCTTTGGTTTTTGGGTTTAACCATCTTTAGTTTAGATTTAGCATTTGTCTTTAATATCAGGTAAGATCAACATGGCATCGAGGGGTGTGTGTGTGGTGGTGGTGGTGGTAGGGAGGGGCAGATTCGGTGGCGTTAGCCGCCGAAGATGCAGGGAAGAGGGTGGAGCGGGATCGAATATGAGATATACACGAATGGAAGACTGTTCTTTAAATATTGAGAGTAGACATAATTTTGTTGTTAAATATATCCATATTTCTTTATTTTATAAATATAAATTCATTTTTGATTTAACCATCTTTAGTTTAGATTTAACATTTGTCTTTGGTAACAGGTTAGATCACCGGCAGTGGGGTTGTGGTGGTGGTGGTGGGGGGGTGGTGGGTGGAGGGCGGATTCATCAAGACGCAGGGAAGAGGGTGCGGCGGGGGCGAATATGAGATTGATACGAGTGGAAGACTGTTCTTTAAACATTGAGAGTAAGCATAATTTTGTTATTGTATAACTTCGTTTTTTATTTAACAATCTTTAGTTTAGATTTTGCATTTGTCTTTGATATTAGGTAATATCATCATGGCATCAGGTGGGAGGTGTGCGGTGGTGGTGGGGCGGGGGCGAACATGAGATTGATACGAGTGGAAGACTGTTCTTTAAACATTGAGAGTAGACATAATTTTATTATTGAATATATTCTTATTTCTTTATTTGTAAATATACATTCTTATTTACGCGTTGTTAGACACGTGCATGTCGGACGTACGTATGCGTTTCACTATGGGTGTAAGTAACTCGGTTATTACTAGGCGAATGCTAACTACACTTAATCTGGTAGCATTGCATTTTCAATCTAGAGGAGTTTTTAGGGTGGATATCCAATTGGCTCCTCAAGTGAGCAAGGTGACATCAGTGAGAGTGGAGTTTTCCTAGGAATATGCTAAACTTAGAGAGAGATGTCAATAGTAGGTCGGTCTTGCAGTGATAGACATACGAGCGGAGAGACAAGATGACGAGGGTACCTTTGGTCAAGGTAGAAGATAGGTTGTCAGTTGGGTAGCACAAGGTTAGGACAACCATATCGTGGAAGATTAGCGTGTTCGGGAGGGGGTGGAGTGGTGGAGGATTTGGCGACGATAGGCGCCGAAGACGTGAGGAGGACGGGCGGGGGAGGACACAACAACTTGACTACGAGTGGAAGAGGAGGATCATTTGAGTTGTCTGGTTCGTGGGCATCGCCACCACGAGATTGTTGCTGGGACTTCGCGTTCTATGGATTGTTGCTTATGGTAATAAAATTAGGGTTATTTGGATTGATATCATTACAATTTTTTAAAGTTGGAGATATATCATTACTATTCGTCTATTCGAAATCATACCATTACAATTCACACTTTGTCTGAAATATACCACTACTTACCTTTTCACCATGTTTCTCAAATATTTTGGACTAAATTGCCCCCATCCCCTTCTTCCCTCCTCTCGTTCATCCTCGCCCCGGCTCAACCCACACGCCGCCGACCGGATGATGTTGTACACCCACGTCCCGAACTCCGCATTCGCGCCTCGCCGACGTGAGCGGGCGCTGTCTCCATCTACCAGATCCGCCACTTGCCTCGTAAACGACACCGCGGCTGTGTCCTGTGACGCGACTCCCGGCCCACACGCGCCAAGCAGCGCACTCTACCGTTTACCTTTAGGCACAGCGCGTCGGCTGTACCGCGCGTCGGTGAGCGAGCAAGCTGGCCGGCCTCGCAGGTGGCGAGCCCATGGGAGAGATGTTCGTGTTCAACTCTTGGCGGTGTTCGTGTTCAACGCCATGACGCTCGAGAGTGTTTCGAGCAGCAGCGATCGACCTTTGTCGGCCGCCCGCCCTCGGCCCGAGCATCCAAGAGAAGGCGCCGCGCGGCTACCGCGGCCGCTCACCGGAGGTAATCGCGAGCCACCGTGGCGCGGAGCGCCACCGCCCGACGCGAGGTGAACTAGCGCCATGGCGGCGCCGGGCGAGGTAGGCCACCGTGAGCTCCGCGCCGGCGGTGCAGCTGGAAGGCGGGCACCCAGCGACGCCGCCGCGGCCTCGAGGCGGCCCGGCACCGCGGGAAATCCAGATCCAGTGCCGCGAGCTCCGCGCCGCCGCGGCGCCGCCACGCTGCTCGCGCCGGGTCGTGCTCCGTGCCGCCCACGCGCGCCCAGCCGCGGCGGCAGGCCGTGAGGTCCACACGCCGCCCGGCGAGCTCGCGCCGCCGCGCGAGCTCCACGCCAACGCGCGGCGGGCAGGCGAGGCGAGCGGCGCCCGTGCGAAGCCCGCGCCCGGGCGCGAGCCCACGCGCAACGCCGCGGCAGGCGGCGAGGCGAGCCGCCCGAGCGCCAGCTCCGCGACGCCACTTGCCTGCGTCGCGAGGATGAAGGAGAGGAAGAAGATAGCAATTTGGTCCAAAAATTTGAGAAACAAAGTTGAAAGGGTAAGTAGTGGTATATTTCAGACAAAATGTAAATTGTAATGGTATGATTCTGAATAGATGAATAGTAATGGTATATCTCCAACTTCGAAAAATCGCAATGGTACCGATCCAAATAACCCATAAAATTATTATGATATGAGATTAGACTTCTTTGTTATTCATCTTGTTTGATTGGTTGGTGTTGATTTGTTGTGAAAGAAAATACGCTAAGGTTGGTGCAAGGTGGTGGTGCTAATTTGTTGTGAGAGGAAAATACCGACCGGTGGATGTTAAGTATACGAATAAAGCAGATATATTTATGTACCTTCATTTAAAAATATATCTTATTTATCCATTGTGTGTTTTTAAAATGTTTTACTATAAAAATAAAATTTTAATTATTATGGTTTTTAGACACGTGTGTGCCGCACGTGCACTTTACATTGCATTGTGATTTTTAGACACATGTGTGCCGCACGCACGTGCGTTTTACTATTGGTGTATGTAACTCGGTTATTATTACGCGGATGCTAACTACACTTAATCTGATAGCATTGCATTTTTAATCTAGAGGAGTTTGGTATGTTTTTAGAGGGGATATGCAATTGGCTCCTGAAGTGACCAAGGTTACATCGTGAGGGTGGAGTTTTCCTAAGAATATGCTGAACTTAGAGAGAGATGTCCATAGCTGGTTGGTCTTGTTGTGAAAGATTGTTCTTTAAACATCGAGAGTAGCCACAATTTGTTATTGAATACATCCATATTTCTTTATTTTATAAACATAAATTCTCATTTAAGTGTTGTTAGACATGTGCATGACACACGTGCTCTTTACATTTCTTTGTGAAGAAGGTGGACCCGCCGAAGACGTGGGGAGGAGGGTGGGGCGGGGAGAAAATGAGATTGATGCGAGTGGAAGACTGATCTTTAAACATCGAGGGTAGTCATAATTTTGTTATCGAATATATCCATATTTATGTATTTATTTTATGAAACAAAATCTTCAAATTTTATCTGTTGTTAGCCACGTGCGTGTCGCATGTGCACTTTACATTATTTTGTCTTTGAGATTTAGCCGGAAGTTTAGACTTTAGCTTTTCTCTATTATACTTGCTACAACTTTTGTGTTTAACGGTTTTCCATACACCAATTTTAAGCTTTTTTTTGAGTTTATTTGGTTTAGAATTAGCAGTTGTCTTTGTCACTCGGTAAGATCAATGTGGCATCATGTGTGTGTGTGTGTGGGGAAGGATCCGGCTGTAGTGCCGGAGACACAGGAAGTGGGTGGGCGAAGAACATGAGATTGATGCGAGTTGAAGATTGTTCTTTAAACATTGAGAGTAGGTATAATTGTTTATTGAATACATCCATATTTCTTTATTTTTAAACATAAATTATCATTTATGTGTTGTTAGACATGTGTTTGCCACATGTGCTCTTTACATTTCTTTGTCTTTGAAATTTAGCCGCAAGTTTAGACTTTAGCGTTTTCCTTTGATACTTGCTACGACTTAGGAGTTGTATGGTTTTCCATGCACCAACCTCAGTTTTTTTAGTGTGGCAATCTTTGGTTTATGCTCTTTACTATATAAATAAAATTTTTAATTGTTGTGGTTTTTAGAAAAATGAGGTATAGGGAAGAAGAAGGAGGTTGAGGAAGAAGAAATAAATAGGTTAAATTACAACAGAATGTAATTTAGACACATTTTTTAAATATCAAAACTTTTCAATTAGAATAAAAATTTGTCTAATTACAATTTTGGGTTCTATGTTTTTTCATACGCCAATTTCATAATTTTTTGGTTTAACTATCTTTAGTTTAGATTTAGTATTTATCTTTGATACCGGGTAAAGATCAGCTTGGCATTAGAGTGTGTGTGGGGAGGGAGCCAATCTCAGGTTTTTCTTTGGGTTTAAGCATCTTTGGTTTCGATTTAGAATTTTTCTTTGATACTGGGTAAGGTTAACGTGCCATCGAGGGGGGGGAGGGGATTGCCGCTGAAGACGCAGGGAAGAAGGTGGGGCGGGGGCGAACATGAGATTGATACGAGTGTAAGATTGTTCTTTAAACATTGAGAGTAGAAATAATCTTGTTATTGAATATATACATTTGCATTGTGGTTTTTAGACACATGCGTGCCGCACGCACGTGGGTATTACTATGGGTGTAAGCAACTCGGTTATTACTAGGCGGATGCTAACTAAACTTAATCGGGTAGCATTGCTTTTTTATTCTAGAGGAGTTTGGTATCTTTTTAGGGTGGATATCCAATTGGCTCCTCAAGTGAGCAAGGTGACATCAGTGATAGTGCAGTTTTCCTATGAATATGCTAAACTTAGAGAGAGATGTCAATAGTAGGTCGGTCTTGCAGTGATAGACATACGAGCGGAGAGACAAGACGACGAGGGTACCTTTGGTCAAGGTAGAAGATAGGTCGTCAGTTGGGTAGCACAAGGTTAGGACAACCATATCGTGGAAGATTAGCGTGTTTGGGAGGGGGTGGAGTGGTGGAGGATTTGGCGACGATAGGCGCCGAAGACGTGAGGAGGACGGCGGGGAGGACACAACAACTTGACTACGAGTGGAAGAGGAGGGTCATTTGAGTTGTCTGGTTCGTGGGCATCGCCACCACGAAATTGTTGCTGGGACTTCGCGTTCTATGGATTGTTGCCTATGGTAATAAAATTATTATGGTATGAGATTAGATTTCTTTGTTATTCATCTTGTTTGATTGGTTGGTGTTGATTTGTTGTGAAAGAAAAATATTGCTAACTGGTTGGTGCAAGGTGGCTGGTGCTAATTTGTTGTGAGAGGAAAATACCGCTAACTGGTGGATGTTAAGCCATACAAATAAAGCAGATATATTTATGTACCTTCATTTAAAAATATATCTTATTTATCCATTGTGTGTTTTTAAAATATTTTACTATAAAAATAAAATTTTTAATTATAGTGGTTTTCAGACACGTGCGTGCCGCACGTGCACTTTACATTGCATTGTGATTTTTAGACACATGTGTGCCGCACGCACGTGCGTTTTACTATTGGTGTATGTAACTCGGTTATTATTACGCGGATGCTAACTACACTTAATCTGATAGCATTGCATTTTTAATCTAGAGGAGTTTGGTATGTTTTTAGAGGGGATATGCAATTGGCTCTGAAGTGACCAAGGTTACATCGTGAGGGTGGAGTTTTCCTAAGAATATGCTGAACTTAGAGAGAGATGTCCATAGCAGGTTGGTCTTGTAGTGATGGACATGCGATTGGGGAGACAAGATGACGGTGGTATCTTTGTGTAAGTGCAATCAAACCCTAAGTGGATTTTGGTGAGTTGAGTGACAACTTGATTGAATCACTAACACTTTGTAAAGCATGTGAGCAGGTTGTTGATTATTGATAAATGATATTTATGTGTAAGATCATGTTTTTGGCTCATATTGCAAAGATGACAAGGGTGGATCATGGCATTATACATGGAATGTATGCAAACTACTAAAGATGAATGTCATGAGTTGGTTAATGTGTTCTTCCCATTGGAGTCTATATAAGACATACAACAAGTGATCCTAAGCTAAAGAAAAGCAAATATAGAGGCATGATTATATATGGTACTTAGTTGGCCTCTCTATGTCAAAGCAAAGCATATTGTGAAGAAAGGAGAAGCTTGTGATGTAAAAATGGGAGAACTAAGTTAAAGATGAGTATGGCATCAAAGGGATTTCACTATTGATACAACATGGAACTTGATGAGCTATACAATGAGTTCACCGAGTATAATATCAAATGGATTTCACTCTTACATAAAGTGGAAGATATTGACTCTTACAAAGAAGCTAGTTGCAAGACTTCAAATATAGCGTTGACAAAGGTCATGTGGTTACCTCTATTGTAATGGACCTAAATGGAAGCTTGCAAGGCAAGGATGTTTGTTATCAATCAAAAGGACAATTATTTGAGTGTCATCTCAAATGGAATTCTCTCTATGGTGCAAGGCTTGACTCAATAGTGTCAAGGATAATGAAGAGATCAAGATGGCTAAAACAAGGAACTAAGCAAAGGCTATGGATAGCGACCATAAGCAAGGTGCTAGGGTGAAGTTGAGAGCGTCAAGGATTTCGAAGTATCATATCCAAGCCTACCGAGGAAAGAGATAAATTGCATCTAGTGTCATGATTGATAATTTGGAGTGGCTCTAGAATTCAAAGTGATTGATTCTCTACTCTATGGAAGAATTCTAAGTCACTAGCTCAAGGTGGATATGCTCAAGCACATGCATCTATTTATATCTATAACATATGCTCAGTTGGTATACAACATTGGAAGCCCTCGAATCATTGAAGATCAATTACCGGCGTACCTTGATGGTTCAAGTTCAAGTAGATTAATTAGGGTTTATCTTTTATCTTGAGTTTAGGTACTATCAAGAGGATGAATCATTGGTTGGACAACAAACATCAAAAAGTGCTCAAGTGAACCCAGACAATCCAACGGGCTAGTTGGTTTGAAAACCGGCCCGACCGGTTTGGCAAACCGGTCGACCGGTTTCTCGGCAGAGACTAACGGCTAGTTTTTGGGAGGATGGGTATTTATACCCATGAGCTCCTCTTTGAGGGGTTGCTGGTTCCCTGCGCCTCCTATGCTTTCTTGAACCCCAGCTGAGCTCTCCCCAACCTCTCTTAGTGAGATTCAAGCCTAAAGTGATATATTCTTGTGTTGGGTTGAGAGAGTGACTTGTGTGAGAGCTTTAGAGAGCTTTGAGAAGCCTTGTGAGCATCCCACACTTGAGCACTTGATTTCGTTGAAGATCCTTTGAAGCATCTTTTACTCTTGGAGCTTTGCTCCTAGACGGCTAGAAGTCACTTGGAAGCTCTCCAATCCGAGATTGTGGAAGCTCCAAGAAGTTTGTATTACCCCTGTGATTCTAGTGGAAACCTTCTCATCTCAAGGGTTCATTCTCTTGACTTGAGACCGAGGTCAAGGGCAAGCCTTGTGTGGCGAGCCTATCCTTGTGTGGATACCTCAACAACGTGGAGGTAGGCTAACCTTAGTGGTCAGCCGAACCACGGGATAAATCTTTGTGTCTCTTGTGCATTTACTTCATATATATCTTGCTTATTGTTTTATCTCTATCTCTAGCATATATCTTGTGCTTCCGCTTCGATCTACTTTGGTGTGCATGTGCTGTGTGCAGGGACTTCATTGATACTCTTGGAAACACCTGTGGAAGTCCTACACCAAGTTTGGTTTGTGCTAGAACTCATAGAGGGCATATACTTGTTTGTTGGTTTGCTGCCTAGCAAAACCGGTCTGACCGGTTTTGGAAACCGGTCGGACCGGTTTTAGTACTAACAGAGGGTTGAAGTTTTTAATAAGTGCAGATTCGTCTATTCACCCCCCCTCTAGACGACATCAAGATCCTTTCACTTTGATCAAGGTAGAAGATAGATCATCAGTTGGGTAGCACAGGGTTAGGACAACCATATCGGGGAAGATTAACATGCCTGGGAGGGGGTGGGGCAAAGGGTAGATTGTTGCATGTGGTAACAAAATTATTGTGGTATGACCTTATATTTCTTTGTTAAAATCCATGAACATTTATTAAAAATGTGTTTTATTTATTTATTGTGTGTTTTTATTTGTTTATTCATTATGTGTCCTTAGAATAACTTTATTTATTTAGGGTGGGTGTGTGTGGTGGCTGGTAGGGGGTGGATTCGGCGGTGATAGCCGACGAAGACGTAGGGAAAAGGGTGGGTGGGGGCGAACATGAGATGAGATTGATACGAGTGGAAGACTGTTCTTTAAACATTGAGGTAGACATAATTTTGTTATTGAATATATCCATATTTCTTTATTTCATAAATATAAATTCTTATTTATACGTTGTTAGACACGTGAGTGCCACACGTGCACTTTACATTGCATTGTGGTTTTTAGACACGTACGTGCCGCACACATGTGTGTTTTACTATTGGTATTGGTGTAAGTAACTCGATTAGTACTACACGGATGCTAACTACACTTACTCTGATAGCATTGTATTTTTAATCTAGAGGAGTTTTGTATGTTTTTAGGGTGGATATCCAATTGTCTCCTCAAGTGAGCAAGGTTACATAAGTGAGGGTGGAGTTTTTCTAAGAATATGCTGAACTTAGAGAGATGTCAATAGCAGGTCGGTCTTTCAGTGATGGACATACGAGTAGGGAGATAGGATAACGGTGGTACCTCTGGTCAAGGCAGAAGATAGGTCGTCAGTTGGGTAGCACAGGGTTAGGACAACCATATCGGGGAAGATTAGCATGCTCGGGAGGGGTGGAGTGGTGGCAGATTCAGCGATGATAGCCGCCAAAGACGTGGGGCGGGCGGGCGGGTGGGGAAGGACACAACAGCTTCGCTGTGAGTGGAAGAGGAGGGTAATTTGAGTTGTCTCGTTCGTGGGCTGCGCCACCACGAGATTGTTGCTGGGACTTCACGTTCTCAGTGACGATGTGATTGTTGCCTATGGTAATAAAATTATTATTGTATGATATTAGATTTCTTTGTTATTCATATTGTTCGATTGGTTGGTGTTGATTTGTTGTGAAAGAAAAATACTGCGGGCTGGTTGGTGCCAGATGGCTGATGCTGATTTATTGTTAGAGAAAATACTACTGATTGATGGATGTTAAGCCATACAAAATACATATATACCTTCATTTGAAAATATATCTTTGTTAAGCCATAGAAGAAAACGGATATACCTATATACCTTCATTTAAAAATATATCTTATTTATACATTCTGTGTTTTAAAAACGTTTTACTATAGAAATATTTTTTTAATTATTGTGGTTTTTAGACACGTGCGTGTCGCACGTGCACTTTACTAGTTGATGTATAAGAATGTTGGTCAATCAGACACAAATACCAGCACGAACCAAATTCTCGATCGAGAAATTACTCAAAAAATATTTTCAAATTACACACAAAATGCAATAAAATCGGAAGGTAGGAGTATACATCATGTAATGTAAACCACACAAGGACACAGTCAAGCATACAAACAGAACCTGAAAACCATCCGTGCATCACGCACGCAGAGAGTTTGCGGAGCTCAGCAGGCCCCTAGACTCTGGCCGGAGCATCGGTGGCGTCGTCGTCGCCGACGTTCTCCTTGGAGATCTCCTCGAGCGACTTGCCCTTGGACTCCGGCACGAACAGCGACATGATCATGCCCAGGAAGTTCGTGCCGGCGAGCAGGAACAGCGTGTTGCGGATGCCGATACCCGGGGAGTACCCGTGGTCGGGCTTCTTGGGGTCCTGCGCCGCGTACAGGAACCCGAAGGCGCCCACGATGGCGCCGGCCTTGCCGGCGGCCGCGGAGACACCGTGGCACGTGGACCGGAGCCTCGCCGGGAAGATCTCCGCCGGCACGACGAAGGTGGTGCTGTTGGGCCCGAAGTTGGCGAAGAAGAAGGTGAGCCCGTACAGCACGACGAACCCGGTGTGGTTCGCCGGGAGCGTCCAGTGGTCGTACGGCACCGCCAGCGCGATCATGAACACGGTCATCATGAGGAAGCCCATGAGTTGGATCCAGAATCTGCCCATGACGTCGATGAGGGCGACGGTGAACCAGTACCCCGGGATGGTGCCGCACAGCGCGATGAGAGCCTGCGCGCGAGAGATGCGGAACACCTCCTCGATGGCGTTCATGGTCTTCGCCGGTGGGATCCACCCGACCTTGGTGAAGATGTCCTTCTGGAACAGGTTCTGGCTGTAGAAGGCGATGTCGAGCAGGAACCACGTGCTGGTGGTGGCCAGGAGGTGGAGCCCGTGGCGCCGGAGGAACTGCATCGAGAAGAGGCCCCAGTCGTCGCCGGCGATCACCTGGCGCTGCACCTCCTCCTCCTCGTCCTCGATATCCTTCTGCAGCACCTTGGTCATGTCTGCCGCGGCCTGCTTCGTGTTCCGGGCGATCAGCGCCGTGTACCGCGCCGTCTCGGGCATCTTCATGCGCCAGTAGTAGGTGAGCGCCGCCGGGATGGTGCCGAACATGAGGATGATGCGCCACACGTAGTCTGCCTCCGGCACCAGGGACGCCTGCGGGTTGTCGGCGAACGACGGCGCCGGGTACGCGTTCCGGAACGCCGCCGAGACGAGGAGCGCGACGATGGTGCCGAAGAGGATGCCGAAGCCCTGCATGGCGAACACGGCGGCGATGAAGGCGCCTCGGGTCTTCTTGTTGGCGTACTCCGACATGATGGTGGCGCTGAGCGGGTAGTCGCCGCCGATGCCGAAGCCGAGCCAGAAGCGGAAGAAGCATAGCGTGGCGATGACGCCCTTGGCCGTGTGGCCAAAGGAGAGGGAGGACGCGACGGAGCAGAGCACCATGAGGATGAGCGTGAAGCCGTAGACGCTCTTCCGGCCGAGCTTATCGCCGAGCCAGCCGAAGAAGAGCTGGCCGGCGAGCGTGCCGCAGAGTGCGACGCCGGTCACGGCGGCCGACACGCTGGGCGGGAGGTTCCCGGGTTCCTTGGAGTTGGGATCGGTGTAGTAGATGCGGCCGAGGAGCTTGGTGACGAGCGCGATGCAGAAGAGGTCGTAGGCGTCGGTGAAGAAGCCCATGCCAGCGATGACGATCGCCATGAAATGGTACCATTGCGTCTTGGCCTGGTCGAGGGTGGCCAAGACGTTGAGCTGAGCTCCCGCCATTGTGTTAAGCTTTCTAGCTCTTCTCCTGCGCTTCCTGCTCTCACACCTGCAACAGCAACACCATTGTGGTTTCTTCAGTAGGCAGAAGGCAGAGGAGAACGTGGTTGCAACCCTGCAAGATAGATGTAGCTAGCTTACCTCGAGCAGGGAGAGGAAGACTGGCACTTGCTTATCTGCGTGGTGAGTTTCCTGATCGGCGACGGCGAGGCATATATATAGATATAGCCAAGGAGACCGGCAGGATGCAGACAACGAGCTAGGCTGCCAATGCTGCACTGGGTAGTTAGTTGCACGTATAGAATATCTCTCTACCGAATATGGTGCTTCCGTACATTACCGAAATGATCGTATACAGGTTGACATGTTGCGACTAAAAAATGGGGTATTTCAAAAGTCAAATGTTTTGTTTGGAGAAGCGCAGCTAGCTTTGTCTGCGTTTGTTTTGAGGCTAGTTTAATTGTTGAATGTTGAGCAGGTTTGACCTCCAAAATGATCGATGGCAACCGGTGGCAAGCTCGGTAGCAACGGGTACAATGGATTTGGTGTAGAGATCGATGGCAATGGGCCGAGTAATAAGGTGCAGGCGGAGTAAAAGTGTTAAACACATGCCGACTACGAATTGGTATGCACCTGGTTGTAGAATTTTACAACCCACACTAGATGAAACCAACAGGTGAAACCACACAATACTACAGAATTTTGCGTCTACACCCAATGAGTGCGACACCAGTTTGGTACGGTTGCCATTTCAAAAAAATTTTGGTAGGCATTGTCGTAGCTTGTAGGGGCAACAAACTGCATTGTGAAAAGCAGCAGAGTGGCTTTTGCAAATTTCATAGAATGTTTGGCTCAAAAAAAATCATAGAATGTTTTATGGTTGCTATGCTCAAAATCCAATAAAATGATACTACTCACTCGAGGACTTCATTTTTTCTTTATTCCTCATAGTTTATTTCGTTTTGCAAGAAATGTTTCAGAGAATTGCAGAACTTAACTCACGCGCAGATAGCCAGCTGCAGTCGGCTATATAATTGCATCGTGCAACCATACTTAGTTAGCCGGATGCTAGGCTATTTGACAGCTTCAGCCGCTAGCTAATAACCATTGACTTGCAGTTTCGGGCTGCAACGCGTCTGGCGAGTGAGCATTCACAACTCATTGCGGCGTTTAGATAGTACGCCTGAGATCATTGCCGGATACGGATAATCCTACTAAAATTAAGAGGCCCTTTATCCTATTGCAACTTTGCAAGCATTAGCCGTCAACGCAAGAAGGATGCTCAAAAGATCCGAATATGCGAGTCTCTGCCAGTGATTTGTACAGTTTGTATATGCTCTTGGACCTCGTCTCAGCACTGATCCGCTACGATTAAGCAGCTGTCGTGGTGCAAAATCTATTGCGAATTTGTGATCTTCTCGCGCTGCACGCTACTACTTGATGGATGTGATATGCTGCAGCCCTTATCGTTTGCCAATTTGGAGATTTGTTTCTCATGTTCTTCTGTCTCCGTCTCTGAGAGTAAGGATGGCGATACCTGCATTTCATATCACTTCGTTTGGAAGCTCAAACTAATCCTGAGCAGACGAGAAGCCAAAGTTAAAATGTTAAGAGGTCTATCCATCGTGCATTATTGCTGATGCAAGCAGAACAACCATTGTGATGTACTACTGTTCGAAATCGAAAGAAACTGTCCACAGCATGAAGCAGGCACAAGAACTGTCACTTCGTCAGCCTACCAGGCATCATGCCTGAAGGGGTTGACATTGTGATATATGAATTTTGTAGATCATTGTCAAACACATCGATTTTAAATGTGTTTGACATTTTTAGTTTATTAGCAGCTGACTTGTGCATTACCCGAGGACAAATGTTGCCGCACTTAACCAAAAGCAAAGCAGACCTGAGTTTTTTTTTTACTACTCCTGACAAATTCTTACTATCGTCCAAGCAAATCAATCTTGACGCTCAACAAACCATCCCAACGAGCTGATTCATTTCTGTGAGAAAGAACAAACTGCCATCTTATGTACCTATGCCCCTGTCAAAATTTTACATACCCAAAGAGTATACCGAGCTCTAGAGAACTTAAGAGACATTTAGATACATCCCTTATTTGTTTATACATAATAATTGACATACATAATTACGCCTCCCTAGAGGAAAATGAATAGCAAAGAGCAATAATGTCAACTCAACCAGTTACAAAATGGGCAGATCTAGAAGGAATACTTCTACAGAGGACAGATAGGTTGTACAGAGTGGCATGCGAAGGCGTGAAACGCTCATTTGCAAGTCCATGGCAGATCAACCAGATGGCCTCTGGTAGACATGCTTTGTTCTCGGGTCTACAATTATTCCCTTTCCACCATTCACTTCAAGGTCATGCCTGTGGGATTGATTATTTGAGATGATGGCTGGTTTAACCAGCAGATTTCTAAATGAGAGAAAAAAGTATAGATTGCTTACTGGAAGACAAAATCAGGGATTGTTAGTTGTTCCCGTGGTACGTATTTGAACAGCTGCACAAGTCTGTCGATGTATACAGTTTTCTTCCAGACCTATTCAAACAGAAAAAAGAGTTTCAGAAATTTCAAGCACGGGGCATGTCAAAGAATTTTGAAAAAATATAGAGGTTTAGCATCAAAGCAAGTACCTCCCCGTCAACAAAAAGTTGCATCGCCAAAATAGCCGTTCTCAATCCCAGCGTTGGGTGTAGTACATATATAGCCTGCAAAGATTAAAGCCATCAATAATTCAAATGGATGATTAGAACCACACGATGAGGTCAAATAAGATGCTCACATGAAGATTTCTTTGATGCTTCCGGCCTAGTATTTGTTGTAAGCGTTTCATGAATCCTAAATCAGGTTGTCTGTAAATTCAATAGAAAAAATATTTCAATGTACCAGGGTTAAGACAAAGGGTGTAATTCAAATCCTGGCATATTTATCCAAAGCTTACGGTTGCAGGGATGCTGCAGAGTGTAAATAGACAATTGAGTAAGGCTTTTGAATCAAAGGTTCAAACTCCTGCAAAAATGCCATACAATGGTGATGAATGAGCAAAACCAGCATGAAGAAAATACCATGCAACGAGAAACCAATATTCCAATAATAGTAAATACCATGGATTTGATGACAAATTAACAGAATAACTAACAGAGTGCATGATAATGGTTTCACAATATGATACTTGCACAATCCCTGTTTTCATTAAAACCTTGGTTTGAGTTTTTCATTTTTAGGCCCATCCCACCACTTTATTGCACAAATACCTACCATATCTTGTTGGTCTTTAATAACTTCCATAAAAATTTGATACCTTAAAAAACCTATCATTGAACAGCAACAATGGTATCACATACCAATCGCTGAGGATTGAAGGAGAGTATAAAACTAGTTTCCGGCACAGCAGCCAGCATATCCTTGACAAAGGAAAGTCCAGGCCAACTCATGAACAAAGAAACAACATCAGCAATTTCAATAAACATATATTAAAATTTCTAGTTTACCTTCAGGATACTCAAACTGATAAAGAAATGCACTAATCAGTTGTCTGCAACAACGTTCACTATTGCGTTGTCATTCCTCAAAAAAAAAAAAACTATTGCGTTGTCCAACTCGCAAAGCATCATGATGCGCAATCAAGCTTTTTGTCCCCCCAAAGTTTAATTAAAATTTAAAAATCTTATCAATAGTATTCACAATAATAAGAAATATCACATACAAAATTAATCCCTTAGGAAAAAAGATAACAAAATTGGAATATGCATGCATGGCTCGTGATAGAACAAAAAATGGTTGAGCAAGCAGAACAATACATAAATGTTGGAACACCATAACTGAGAATGCAATGCAAGAAATTCATAGCTGATCACTGGGGGCATTTGCAAGATTATTTACATTGGTGGAAAGAAAACAAAATAGACACTCATTAACATGTCCAATTAGTGTGTTCAGGAAAAATCACCTTTACTACATATAGAACAAATCGTTCAAGATCCAAACAGCGAAGAAGAAAGTGAGCACCAACAACCACCATAACTGGGCGCCCTTCACTATCAACTCCTCCACGGTAACTGCAGTTGGTAATGACCATCAAAATAGAAGCAATAATACAGCGATAATATGAAAATGATGATTGATTGAGATCCATCAGTATCACATAGGTAAAGCAATGCAAACTAAAGAGAATCCAAAAGGACAAGAATTAGATAAGTTTGCATACATTATTTTCATTTCAGCAATATCTGAAAGATTCATAGAATTTGCTTTAGCAAGGTATCGTGAATGAAGCGAATATTCTTCAGCAGCAGATAATGGTGGGCTGCCAAGATCACCAAACCCGAGCAAGTTAGCAAAGTTAATTCCCTTGTTTGCCTGAGCAGATTTTTCCCATTGCTCCTTCCGTCGGAGATCAGGATCTTTAATTATTGACATAAAGGCAGGATCCAAATATGAGTCCAACTTGAAAGAGTTCCTGGTAAGATAAGCCATCTATAATCAGGTAACCTCTTAATTAATGATCATTAAACATACGGAGATATATTTCAAGTAATTGCTGTCAGTCACTGGAACCAAGAAATATATAACTATTTGTAACCTCACCTTCTGCGTGTCAATCCAGAATCGGGAAGAGGGATATCTGCAAGTGTAGGAATTGGTGTTTTGCTATTTGCTGCACCAGCAGGCAAGGGTTTTATTCTTATTTTCCTTTCATCTATTATTGTCTCACCATTCTCATCCCCAACATCAGCAGGAAGTTTTAATGCAGCTATCTCTTCTTCCTGCTTATCCCGAGGGAAATATAGTGGAAGCAATCTGATGAATGAAACAGTATCAACCAACATAAGAACATTGTCGCAATTAATTAACCACAGTGCACTTTGGGCCACAAACCTCTTATATATCTCTGTGTCAGAAGATGATGTTGTACAAAAGACAATAGCTCTTATTTTGTCCTTTTGCTTCTCCAGAAAACGTCTCACGGTTCCTGCTCAATCTCAACCAAAGGGCATGAGTTAGAATTTTAAAAAAATGTGCAGTAGGTAAATCACTGCACTAAATAACTCGTGTTTCAGTTCCATCAGTCATACAAGAGCAAAAGGCAAATATCAGTCAGCGAACTCACTAATTGCCACGTGAGCAGCTGGTTCACGAGGGTAATTCTTGGCTTCCGTGTATATGCAACCAGTGGCAATGCTAACCACATAGAAGGCAGAATAAATTACTTGCAAAAATTGCAGGGCATTCAAATGTGAAATGGCATAAGAAAATGGAATCTACAGAAAAATCGGTAGGCATTTAATACTCCCACCATTTCAAATTTTTAGGTCATTTTGTTTTTTCTAAGTCCATAAACGACCTACAATTTGGAACGAAGAGAGTACCATTTTTTTCACAATTACCTGTCAAGGCCGTTCTCAATGAGTAGTTCCAAACAAGATCTGTAGCAGTGGCTAAGCGCGTTCTCTGCAGCTGTGTGGTACTTTACAGCATATTTAGGGCCCACAGTGTGGATGACCTTCCTACAAAATAAGACATCAATTTTTTGAGCATTGCAAAAGAGCATAACTGTCATTTCAAGTAAGCTCAAGCAAATGGTTCTAGAAGTTCAATTAATTTATAAGAGTTTATTAAGCCACAAAGGTCTTATGTAGGAATAAACTCAAGCATATGCCAAATTGCCACGGAGAAAAGCACAGCCTTTTCCACTAACATACTGACCAAGTGACTGGCAAATTTTCCCTATTCACTCTTTCTTTGTCAAGTGTGCCTTGTGTATTTTGTCCAAAAGAGTAGCTCTCATTGAAATTTTGGTAACACAAATGAGATGCCTAAAGGGCTACTCCGGGTCTCCTGCTGCCTAAAGGGCTTTTATAAAAGCATTCCAAACAGCATTTCAAGAGGCTTGCTGCTCCTACTAATATTGTGATTTTCAAATAGCCATGTTGGCAGAAAGTACTCATATGCACTCTGCTTCAGCTTCCTAAACACAAGTCGCCAATCGAATAAATCAAATCACATACCTGGCAGGCAGATCATAAGCATTGGTCATCTTAGCCATCCCAGTGCGGCAGCCACCCTGTAGACAGTCAACAGACGAAAAGGCATTCACAACCCCAATTTACCAACAAAATTTGAAAGCAAAATCGGCATCCCAAAACCAAACGTTACCAATGTAGCGCACTCCTCGGCGAGTCCTGGCCCTGCAGCAGCGTGAAGCCCAGGGCTACTATGTGCCTCGTCCAAGTTCTACACAACCACAGAATGACAGAACTACTGGCAATCAGCGTCCCCAAATGCGGCATTCAGAGCTAGACAGACCAGCATAGTAGGGAGTTCCGACCTCGTTGGTGGAGTTGACGACGGCATCGACCTCTAGGTTCCACGGGTGGCCCCTCCAGAGGTAGATCTTCGAGTTGATCTCGTGATCGACGGGGAACCGCGACGCGACGCGGCCCCCGGGCCCCGCGGCCGCGTCGTCGCCGGTGAGCGGGTCGGAGAAGGAGAGGAAGGACGAGGGAGGGGTCTCGGATCCGGCGGAGGTGGGGGACAGCGGGGAGATGCGCTGGTCGGGGTCGCTCCAGCGCGGAACCTGGTCGAGCGTCACGGCCGGCTCCACCCCGCCGACGCCCGGCGCCATGGGCGACGCCGCCGCCGCCGCCGAAGCCGTCGGGGAGGCGGAGGCCGACGCCGCCTGCGGCGAGCGTTGCTGCATGGCTGTGGCCGGATCAGAACCGCGAGGTCATGGGGATTAGTGAGCGGGGAGAGGGAGAGATGCGTTCGCGCGCGAAGCGGGAGGAGGCGGAGGGGTGACTGGTGTGGGAGAAAGCTTGGGGGATCGAGTCGACGAGGCGAAGGAGGAGAGAGAAAGGAGATTAGAATTAAGGGAATAATTAAATGCCCCAATAATTGTTGCTGTCTGTAGAAATTATGCAGACGAAGGAATGTGCGCAGTTGTTGGGACTGACGTGTGGGCCTACCGTATTCTTGTCCTGGAACATCAGTGTATGTACAGTTTGGGGGTACGTTTTGTTGCGTACACTGATGATGCAGACCATGCTAGCTTTTTTTTTTAGATTAACTGCGTCTTTATTGATGCAGACCATGCTAGCTTTTTTTAAGAATTACACAGTACAACGCAGACGTTCACAACACGCACACTCACCCCTATGAATACACGCGTCGTAAATCCTACCCTATGAGCACCTCCGGCGAAAGAGCCGATCCGGAGATTCCCGAAGTCACCAATGGCGCCGTCGTCGGCCAGGGAACGCCGCTACCACTTAACACATAACGCCGGTAAATAAAAATCTGGAAAGCGGAATTTAAACGCAGGTAGGTGGCGTCATGGACCGCTACTGGGACTACAAGCTCAATCGCTGCAGACCATGCTAGCTGTGTTTCGCGAATCACGACCTGTTGCCGGCCCACTTATTCGGGCAGTGCCGGCCCAAGACAATAGTAGCCTGTGATTAAAGAAGCGAGAAAGCCCACTCTCTCAATCACAATCAAACATACCAAGCTAATCAAATCAATCAAATACTCAAATGTCGGCGGCATGTCGGCATGTTGTTTCTGTTCAAGACAGCATCAGGCCTGCACATGGTAAAAATGATGGTCTTGGATATCGCTCCTCTTCAGGGACTGTTTAGACGTGTAAATTTGCGTGAATGATTTGCATTTGTTGTGCAAAAGTGCGTATTGAGTCGCGTGTTGTGAGAAAAGATGTGATGGACGAATAGTGTATTTACAGTGCAAATTTGCACATCTAAATATCACATACTATTTACACGGTCAGCCCATTGTGCATGTTAGAGACTCGATTTCCATTTTTCTCCCCAACAGAAAAGTGGTGTCAGTTTTGACTTTTGAGTGCGTCGATTGCATTATTAGTAACAAACAAACTGTACGAGGTAAGCAAGTAGTAACATTGCTGTGATATTGTCGAACCAATATATAAAGGAAACAAAATATTTACTGCATTGGAAGCTACTAGTAGGAATTTGGGAGGAACTGGCGCGCCTTTTCCTCGGAGAAGGGCAAAACGGTTGTTTTTGTCCGAGCAACCGCCTCCCACACACACTCCGAGGGCAGGGCAGTGGCACGCGTTCACCACTGCCGCTGGGGCGCGCGCCCACGTGCCGACGACCGCGCCTCCGTGCCGGGTAACCAACCGCCCACAAACTGGAGTCCACACCGCTCGCATCGTCCCCCACACAATTCCCACGCCCCCACCACCCCCACCGTCTCCGCAGGCAGGCAAATCCCCTTCCCCTCAAACCCCCTCCCCAAATGCTCCACCCCTCCGCTCCCCGTCGCCGGCCCGCAAAACCCTAGCGCCCGCGCCGAGCCTCGCCGATGTCGCCGCCGCCGCCGGTGGAGGCGGCCGGGGAAACCCCGGTGCCGGCGTGGCTCCGCGGCCTCCCGCGGGCCCCGGAGTACCGCCCCACGGAGTCGGAGTTCGCCGACCCCATCGCCTTCCTCTCCCGCGTGGAGCGCGAGGCGGCCGCCTACGGCATCTGCAAGGTCATCCCGCCCTACCCGCGCCCCTCCCGCCGCTTCGTCTTCGCTCACCTCAACCGCTCCTTCACCACCTCCTCCGACGCCGCTAATCCGCCCCTCCCCGGCTCCTCCTCCTCCTCCGGCACTGCTCCCTCGCGCCCGGAACCCGCCGCGGTGTTCACGACCCGCCACCAGGAGCTCGGCACCCCGCGCCGCGGCCGCCCGCCGCCGCAGGTGCTCAAGCAGGTGTGGCAGAGCGGCGAGCAGTACACGCTCGAGCAGTTTGAGGCCAAGTCCCGCGCCTTCTCCAAGATCCACCTCGCCGGCCTTCGCGAGCCAACTCCACTAGAGGTGGAATCCCTCTTCTGGAAGGCGTCTGCGGACCGGCCTATCTATATCGAGTACGCGAATGACGTCCCAGGGTCTGGCTTTGCCGCCCCACCGCAGTCCCAGCGCCGGAAGAAGCGGAGACGGGAGGGTGATCAGGTGGAAGAGGGGGAGAAAGGTTCTGGGTGGCGGTTGTCAGGAAGCCCATGGAACCTCCAGGCAATTGCACGGGCTCCTGGGTCGCTCACACGATTCATGCCGGATGATGTTCCCGGGGTTACCTCACCAATGGTGTACATTGGGATGCTGTTCAGTTGGTTTGCATGGCATGTTGAGGATCATGAGTTGCACAGTCTCAACTTCCTCCACACGGGCGCACCCAAGACGTGGTATGCAGTCCCTGGCGACCGAGCCTCGGAGCTAGAGGAAGTTATCCGTGTCCATGGATATGGAGGCAACCCTGACCGCCTTGGTATTTGTCGTTTCTCATAGTTGTCTGTACGTTACGGTTACGGTATAGCATGTGCCATAAATTCTGTTTGTTAATCCATGCAGCATCGCTGGCAGTGCTTGGGGAGAAAACAACATTGATGTCCCCAGATGTTCTCGTGGCCCGCGGTGTGCCGTGCTGTAGGTACACTCTCTGAAATGGACATTCTTTTTATTTGTCAAATGTATATATGTTGTTACACCATTGAATTTGAGTGCTGACATGTGCTGTTTCAGATTAGTACAGTATCCTGGAGAGTTTGTCGTGACGTTCCCCAGGGCCTACCACATTGGGTTTAGCCATGGTTAGTTATGATATTGAACTCGTCATACATTTTTGGAGTCACTTTAATACTTTTTAATCATTCACAAACTATGTCTGTTCTAGCTTTGCTGTAATTTCACATTTATAGTGCGTGCAGCATCCACAAACTATTTAGATAACACAATGCCTGTGGCTTCATGGACCTAGACTATTGCTATAGTTGCCATTTGCTTACGTGAAGGTGGTGATACATGGTTTGCTGTTCCAGAACAGATCGGTGCTCCCCGCACAATTTATATCACAAAAACTTAGGATGCTCAAGATGATATATATAGTACAAACATATCAGTTTGATGATACTGGATATTTCTTCACTCAATTTAGATCATGTTTATTTGCTTGGTTTTTCCTGTTAACAGAATAGTTCCCATGCACAGTTAAGGATTCAAGCCTGTAAGGCTCCTTTAATGTTTAATAATGACTCAATGATTAATGGCTGACAGTATGTTTTCTGCTTGATATTGCATTCATGGTTTCTCCTAATAATTTACATCCTTTCAACTTGAGGGCCTCAATTAGATATGTGATTAAACAATCTAGGTGGGGAAATAATTTATTTTGGTCTACTAGAAGAAGGTGATTTATTGCCCCTTGGAACAACTTAGAAACTGACTATCAATGTTTGCAACAGCATCATCTGGTGTTCAGATATGCTTTAGTTTCTTCCCTTTTCTGTTTCTTGGTTGAACTAGAATGTTAATATCCTGGCCCATTTAATGTAGGATTTAATTGTGGAGAGGCTGCCAACTTTGCAACTCCCCAATGGTTAAAATTTGCAAAAGACGCTGCTGTTCGAAGGGCTGTAATGAATTATCTCCCAATGCTCTCTCATCAACAGCTCCTGTACTTGCTAGCAGTATCTTTTATAACCAGGTAAGTTTTATTTGAGTTCCTCCTTTTCTGTTGTGGTAATATTGATTTTGTTGGCTTTACCATCATTTTAGCGTAACATTATAGTAGTTTCATTGACATGGTGATTGGGGTTAGATGTATTTGTTATGTACGGCCTATGTGCTTTCTTGTGCACACGTTGATGTTGCAGCTTGCTATCAGAAGCCGCCTAGTCCCTCTGTCCCACAAAGACTTAGTTTAGAAAATTTTAGACAAGATAGTACCAATGCTAAAAGTTCAAAATACCGCTAATAACTTTTCTTAATTGGATAGATTACCTAGTAGAATTAATTATGAATGCACACTTGTAGTAATAAATGTTATTCTAACCATTCTACAAATCTGGCGTAGTTATTTTGGACAAAAATTGGGGTTTGATAGATACACCTGGTTCCTGATTTAATAGTGTTTCTTTCCTTTATCTGGCATCTATCGGTTGCTTGCACAACATCCTTCTTTTTTTTATCAGAATCTGCTGTACATGTAACTATGTAAGAAACTCCCACTATCTGTCTGCAACAAATTTAACCTGACAACTTGCCTTTCAATCTATGATGGATTTAATTATGCTTGCATAAGCTTTGGTGGCCATATGACAACCATGATGGCGCCAAATGCTTACTATTTTCTGCACTTTGAATCTAGTGGTTCATTTTAATTTCAGAACTCCGAGCGTGTTGTCCGGAATTCGAACTTCTAGGTTGAGAGATCGAAGAAAAGAAGAAAGAGAACTGCTGGTCAAACAGGAATTCTTGCAGGACATGATTAATGAAAACAAGCTTTTGTCTTCTTTCTTGAAAAAGAAATCAATTGATAATGTTGTGCTCTGGGAGCCTGACTTGTTACCATCTTCTACTGTTATAAATTCCTGCTCTTCTGGCTTGAAAACTCCTGAGAAGAAGTCCGAGGATGGTTGCAGAACTGAATCTAACCAATGCAACCACAAAGATAACAGCCCATCTGATGGCAGTGCACTTTTGACTGGGACACAGACTAAATGTGCGTCTGTGAATAGCAAATCATCCGATGCAGCATCTGCTTCGGCAGAGAAGTCTGATGCTGACACTGATGACGAGAATAACTTGCCTTTCGATTTGAGCATTGATTCTGGCTCATTGACGTGTGTTGCTTGTGGTATTCTTGGCTATCCATTCATGGCAATTCTGCAACCTTCCAGAGAAGCACTGGAAGGTATCTCCCCTGTTCATAGGGAAAGATCCAAGTTGAGTTCTGAAAAAGAACAAATGTCGAATGTATTTCCATGCTGTCCTGCTGGTGGCAATTCTGGTATGCCTTTCTTCTAAACTTTTGTAAGTTTTTGTTACATAATGGAGTAAAGTGGAAAATTCATTGATGCATGTGATTTTTTTGTCATCTACTGTAGTGGAAAATTTCATTGATGTGCAATTTCTTTTATCTCATATCATAGATCTTTCTTAAGGTTTTGTTTAATTGTGAAAATTAGAGTTGGAGCTAGAGAAGCTATGTTGGGAGCGATCTGTTTTATTTGGTAACAACCCTAAGTCCAAGTAGAGGGTTTCTGACTGCATTAAATGTATGTGGAAGAATGTTTTCCGCTGGTATAGTTTGTGAACAATAAGAAATGCATTTCTTGTCTTACCACATGCAGTATGACCTGATTTTTGTACACAGAAGTTAACTGTACCCTGCTACATGATAAGAACCTGAGCTTTTTATAATTTGATGATGGCACCCTGTTCAACCGAGACTTTTTTCATTACTAAAATTTACTATTAATTTTACATTTGTATACGTCTACTGTTTTTTGTTTATGAAGATTCTTATGGAATTATGATGGCAAATGCTTCTGCATATGTATCAGGATCTTCATTTGTTCCCAATAGAACTTATTGCTCTGCGGAACAATCATATCTGGCTACTCTCACGGAGCAGGCTGACATCGACCCTCAGAATGTAAAGTCACATAAAGATGTTTCTTTAGCGGAGAATGAACTTTCTGGACCTGTGCAACAGCATGATAGTTCACATTCTTGCGGAAGTGAAAATACTCTTCATTCATGCAGTAACAGGGAAAAATCTGATAATACTATACCTAACGACAGTCTTGGCCCAGAAGTAAAACAAACAGGTGACAGTGATGTACAAGCTGTAGAAAGATGTGATGGCACTATTAACTGGAATACAAGTTCTACCTTTGCACGGCCCAGAATCTTTTGCTTGCAGCATGCCCTTGAGATTGAAGAGTTGCTTGAGAGCAAAGGTGGTATCCATGCCCTCATTATTTGCCACTCAGGTAGGGATAACTTCTTTTGTTTCCATACTCTAGTTGACTGCTGGTGCTGTACAGAGCAACTACCGATTAATTAAAGATTGACACTAAACAAAGCTGCTAGTTGAAGATGCTGTTGATGCGAATTCATTAGTTGCTACTCAACATTTTCTTTTTGGATATACAGGCCATTCTAAATGATGTTTACATCTGTAACCTGTTTTCTCAGTAATTCATGCTTAATTTTAATGAAAAACAACATATTCTGCATGAAAATGAATTGTGGAAACCAATGTGGCCTTTTGACCTTTTCATTTCTTTTAAATGAAAAGTCGCAAAACCGAACAGAGGAAATACAAGAAAGATTGAACACACATGTAATTATTGATCAACAATATTTGATTGTTGAATTCTTTTAGTTGCCTCAGTGTGGCAGAAGCTAGGAAGCTTAACTCTGTTGACTATATTGCATTCTTCTGCAATATATATAAATGGCAGATTATCTATGTTGTATCTAATAATTATCAACCACCGTACTTTCATTGCCTCAAAAAACTATCTTATTTGTTAGTAATCACGTAGCGGTTTAGACGATTGTATATTCATGCAAAACTGAAGTGTGTTATGCTTGTATTTTGTAATTGCATTAGAGCAATAAGATAACCTCAGTTAATGACCTGTTTAGAGAAAATGAGGGCCAACAAACATGAAATGTATTTGAAATTTCATCTAAAGGCACTTCTGCAAACATTTTTTGAGAACTCTTTATGGGCGCCTTTTTTAAGATATCTCATTTTTCCTTGAAATATGACAACTCCCTCCCTCCATCCATCCTCATTATGTCTTGCTGATAGGATTGGCTCATTTGCTCTCTACATATCTGCAAACAAAAAGATGTCTTCTACAGATTGTGTATTGATAATCCCTAGTTATTGCCTACTCCTGAAAATAGCAATTGAATTCACTTTTCTGAATCATGATTTTTAGCAAATGTTCTCATCTTTCTCTGCTTTTCATATCCTCTGAGGTTTTCACTGATCAAAAGTGTTTTGTGCTTCACTTCTGTAGATTATATCAAATTGAAAGCGCTTGCAATATCAATAGCTGAGGAAATTGAGTTTCAGTTTGACTGTACAGACGTTCCTCTTGCAAATGCATCCAAGTCTGATTTACATCTAATCAACATTTCAATTGATGATGAGGGGCATGAGGAAAATGGAAGGGACTGGACATCACAGATGGGTCTAAACCTGAAATATTGTGCCAAGCTTAGAAAAGAGACATCAGGGATTCGGGATCAATTTCCTTTGTCAGTTTGGGGACTATTTTCCAACCCTTCGCCTGTTTCAGTTGTTCCTAATCTCAAGTGGCTCTGCAGAAAAGCGCGGACGCCATACAGTATTATTGGTATTATTACCAGCTCTGGCACCGCGGCAACTGCTGCGGAGGTTAAGCCTGAAGTGAAGAAAGAAACATGCACTACTGGAAATGTTTGTGAGGATGGCAGTAGGCAGCATATTTTCCAACAACCAAGTGGGCTGCATGATTCTGATGATAGAGAGAATAAGCTGTCGTGTTCGGAAGAGAATGACCATGACAGACATTGTATTATTGACATCCCTATTGCTGTTGCTGAATATCCTATGAAGCACCAAGTTTGTGAGGGTGCAGTTGGTGTTAGTACGTGCAATGATGATAATGGCGCTATTTGTTCATCAGATTCCCATGATTCATCTCCACTTGCCACATCACCAGTTGATGTTACAGGAGATCAAGGATGTATACAATCAACTGAATTGAGTAGTTCATCAACCTTTTCTGTTCGACAGTTCCTTAATGATGAAAGTACCTCTGTGGAAGGAAGCATGAACTGTACAAGCAATCTTGAGTACTTACAATCTCAGGATGTGAATTTACAGTACAGAGATGAATGCTTACAAGTTCAACTTGATCATGAGAAGATGAGACTTGGCAATAATTCTAACAGGACATCAGTTGATCCATGTCTTAAGGAAGATTTGGCTATTTCAGAAGAAAAGCATGGGAGTAATGTGTCAGCAGACCCTGAAAATGAACACGGCTGTGCTAAGACATCTAACTGTTCTGATAAAACTAATCAATCTGCAGCAGTTAATCAATTGGAGACTCATGATGCGGGTGCTGTTCCAGATAAACAAAAGTCAAGCTGTGATGAGATGACCTGTAGTGATGATGTACAATGCAGTATAACCTTCGGCTGTCTTGCCTCTGCTGATGTTCCTGGTTCAACTCAGCATCAGTCGGTTCTGCATGATTTAATGAGTGATGAGCTGCAGGTTGATAGCCACCATTTTGTTGTCAAGGCCGTCGAGCCGAAGAGCAATAGTTCTACTAAGCATGAATCTCCACAGATGGATAACCTCATTTCAGAGGATGCTCAAGCTGCTGCAACGACTGCGATCCCTGGACATGATGGAAAATCCGTCCACGCAGGATCAAATTCCTTTGATATTTTACTTGGAGCTCTGGCTGAAGAGTCCAAGGTAACAGATGCTCCTGGGAAAGATGAAGTTGGGAAAGCTTCCTTAACATTAATGACACTGGCTAACAATGACCACTCTGCAGATGAAGTTGCAGAAGGCAAAGTTGTCAAGGTGGCCGAAACGAACACAATTTTCGGAGGAGCAAAAGATGATGAACAAGTTGATCGGTCACATGGTTTTCATTCATCAAATGTGGTGTCTAGAAGCATTGGAAACTCAGATAGAACTGAGATCATATGCTATGTCAGGCGCAAACACAAAAGAAAGAAGGATTCACAGTCAAATACTGATAGCGCACAAATTCTTGGGAATTTCGTCCGCTCTCCGTGTGAGAGCTTGAGGCCAAGGACTAAACCTGCTGTAGTTGAAACTATAGAAGTTTCTGCTGGTAAAAGGGGCAAGAGAGCCAAAGTGGGATCATTTCAGTGTGATATTGATCTTTGTGACATGACATTTGAGAGTAGAGCCGAACTTAATGCCCACAAGCGCAATATTTGTACTGATGAGTCGTGTGGCAAGCGTTTCAGTTCCCACAAATACTTGAAGCGTCATCAGTGCGTCCACAGTGAGATAAGGCCATTCAAATGTCCCTGGGATGGTTGCGAAATGACTTTCAAGTGGCTGTGGGCTCAGACGGAACATGTCAGGGTGCACACAGGAGAACGGCCTTATAAGTGCTCGGCACCTAGCTGTGGGCAGACTTTTAGATATGTCTCAGATTATAGCCGCCATAGAAAGAAGTTTAATCATTATTGAAGGATTCAGTTAGAGTAATTGGTGGTAGCTGGGGGCAAATCTTTAGCTGCCTGTGTTGGTCCCTATACTCCTATGTTTGTTGTAGCATCTCACATATTTAACCATGTGACAGTTGGTAGGGCTAGTGTATGTTCTTTTGTTAACAATGTGCTAATAATTTTAGAGTAGGGGTTACAAAATTGTTGGGGTGAAGAGCGACCCCACATGTTGATGTAGATTTGCATAAGCTGATCTAGCCACTGACATGTGGCCATTCATTATTTGTTCTTCTGATCAGTGATGTAATCTAATCCCTGATAAACATTACATTGTGAAATCAAATGATTGATTTCAAATGATCTCGGATTGGTACTTGTATTGTGTCGAATCTGTACATATGGCATGGTTTATGGGTCATCTGTGTTGTCGTCAAAATGTGACTGTGTGATGTGTCTCGTCAACCTTCTCCCGTCTCTGGCCAGGCCAGCGATGTGCCGATGTTACAATGGATTACTGAAAGATCCTCTTATCGAAACTTGGAATTTAAAAATATTTCGATCTATGCCTAAGTCAGATCAAACCTGCAAAGGCAACAAGGGATGAAACTTGGAATTTAAAAAGATTTCGATCTATGCCTGTGTGTTTTGTAAGTCAGATCAACCCTGCAAAGGCAACAAGGGATGCAATAGTATTGTCGGGGACAGCCACGGGGTCCCCTAATGATGGGGAAATCACCCCTTTTTCGAAAAATAACGAAAGAACGGAAACCACACCACGCACGACAGCTGCCTGATACGGCAGGCCCACGGCCCATCACCGGCCCAACGAGCAGTCGACCCCGGCTCCTCGAGCAAACCTCGACCAGCTCGAGGGTCGGCGTCAGCGAATCTTCCGCCTCGCCGAGGGCTCGACGCCCCGGGCGAGTGTCCGCCCGCTCGAGGGCTTAATCCCCTCGGCGTGTTTACGCCTCGCCGAGGCCTCCTAATCCGCGACACCGTGCTGCTCCACGGCCGAGCATTAAATGCTCTGGCGTCGCGGAGCCCGGGTCAAAGGCAAATCCGCCACGCCGCCTCGACACCGCCTGGGAATCGGATCCGTGCTCGCCCAACCCGCCTTGTGCAGCCATCCCGGCACTATGCGGGTGCGCGCGGATGGCGGTGTCATTCGAGATATCTTGTCGCCTTACTCCGTACCTCCACGTCGCGCCTCGAAGAGGACGGCACCCTCGAGAGGTACGGCCCCCCTCCCGCCGCACAGGGCGACGCCGTGGCGCAAGGCCGGCGAGGCGCGTCACCTCCGTCACCTCCCAACGCGTTGTGCAGCCATCCCAGCCATGCGGCAGCCATCCCGGTGGAGCCTGTTACGATGGGACGCCACCACGGCCTCAGACGGCATGGGCGCCCCGCCATCGAGACCCTCGAAGAGCATGGATCATCCTCGAAGGGTGTATGGGCAGCGACTTGGTGCACACCGACCGGCCGCCGCCACACGGCGACGTCGCCGCGTCCCCTCCGCTAGCTGCGGCGCCGCGCCATCCCGGAGGCGACTCGCCAGTCCGTGCGATCAGCAGTGTCGCGGACATCTCGACCACGTGGCACCATCCCGGGCGCTATGCGCCATCCCGGTCTTTGTCGCGGCCATGCTTGATGGGATGCCGCCACGCAGCGCCTATCTGACACCGAGCGCTCCGTCAGCAAGACCCTCGAACGGGTGCACAACGGCAGTTGACGCCGCACGCCGAGCAAGCTACCCTCGAAGCTATTCCCCGACCATCGGATAGCCACCACGACACCGGCAAGTGTTGAGACGCCAGGACACCATCAAATCGCGAACACGTGCACCGATTACCACGATCATGTAAAACCCCGTGCGGCACATTTGTAAGCCGCCTCCCCTTGGTCTATAAAAGGAGGAGGCGGTCACCCGGCCGCCGGGGGGGAGGGAGGACGACATCATCGCTTCACACTCACTCTCACTCGCATTCTCGTTCCCATCGATATTGACATTTTGCCTCAATCACTTAGCGTGGACTTGGAGGCCTCTCCTCTCCCGCCTTGCTTGTAGCCCTCTACAGCACCACCGTGTCAAGTCAATACAGTGCCAGCGCCAATCTGGCCGACGACGACCCCACGGTCGGAACCGTGGATAAACTCGTGTCCCCGTGTTGTCATTTGCAACCGACCATCGAGAAGTCGATCACGCAGAACTTACTAGTTAGTGTCGGGACTAATCCTAACCATGTCGGGACCATCGGTGAGGATATCATCCTTCCGGGAAGAGGATTTCTGCGAAGTCGTCGGTGAGGATGTCGGTGGCGAGCGACAAAGCGCATCCAGCTCGCCTCGGCCTCGCATCATCATCAAGGTCATCGGCAATGTAGCCGTAGCGCGCCGCAAGGTTAACCCGTAGTGCGATCGCACCACGCCAAGGGTCTTCGATCCCCGGTGAGCGCACTCGCATACGCCGGGCGACGTGGCCGCCTAAGGCTCGGAGGTGACTTGCCACCGTGCTCCCGGCTTGTCCGTTGCCCTCGTCGATACTCTGGCATGCCTCGAGGGCTGCCTCCTGCAGACCCCAACTCCCGCCGGGAGGAATTGTAAGCCGCTGGAGCACCTCCGCTGCGTCGTGATGTCCCGAGAGCAGTAAGCCTTAAAAGCGGAAGACAAATAAGTTGAGAGCGGATCTCGACGAACCCAAGCAACAAATGAAGAATCCGAGAGAGGCGACTTACCCTCGACCTGCTTCTTCTCTCAGACGAGGGTCACAGCGCGCGGTCTCGGCCGCCTGCCGCAGCTCGAGGATAGTGGCGTCCTTCTCGCCGCTAGCTGCGCAGCCTCGAACGACATGGCCTCCTGGACCAACTCCCCTTTGAGCCGCGTGACCTCTGAATCCTGGAGCTGGAGCGCGGCTCGAACCTCCCAGGTGCGCTCCCGCCGGCCTTGCGCTTCCTCACGAGCCGGGCGCACCGGGAGGGCGGCTCGAGCCCCGAGGGCGGACCGCTTCTGGAGCCGCTCTGCCGCTGACGCGCGCTCCGCTCTTGACGAAGCTGATCCTCCACCGCGGCAAGCGACGTGACCTTCTCCTGCAGATCGGCGCCAGCCGGCCTCTGGGCCTTCGCCGGCTGAGCCTGCCAGATCTCGCCTCGAGGGTGGTGCGGTCTTGCCGAGCCGAGTCTGCGCCTCGGAGGGCGCTCTTCTGCGCCAAGAAGGTCTCGCCTCGGCAGCGGCGCGACGCCTTCTGCCGCTCGTTGTCGTCAGCACCCCCTCCTTCTCTAGGAGCACGGCCTTCACTCTGTCGACCGCGGTGGCGCCCTCCGCGGTCAGAGCACGCTGGTCCAGGAGCGCGTCCTGCACGGCCATTAGCCGGTACTCCAGCCAGCCGTTGTCCGTCTGCAGGGCCTCCACCAGGGCGTCCAAGGCCTCGTACTGCCCCCGGTACCAGTCAAGGCTCGAGCTCAACTGGGAGAGGCGGCTGTACTTCTCGCGCGCCTGGCCCTGCAGCTCCTGCGAGCATCAACCGAAGGGCGGAGAGAGGAATCAGAACGTGAAACACTCGAACGGGAAACAAACGAGAAAATGAACTCCAACCAAGCAAAGACGCTCACCTCGAAGAGCTGGAACGACCGGCCCTCGTGGAGACGGAGCGCCTCGGCCAGCGCAGCGTTGAGGGAGGCGCCGTGCTCGCGGAACTCACCCGCCACACCGCCAGGCCTCGTCGATCAAGGTACGCGGCACCCCGGGGGGACGCAACCCCTATTCCGACTGCGACGCGGCGTTAGATGTGGCGGCGGCGCGAGACGGCGCCACGCCGTCGTGCGGCGCACGTGACATCACGCAACCGTCACCCGCATCACCGGCACCTCGTAGGCGGGCGGCTGGCGACGACCTCCTCGACCGGCCCCTCGTAGGGGCACCACCATCAGGGGCCCCGGCCGCCTTGCGGCCCCTGATGGACCGGCTCTCCGAATGAGCCAGCCCGCGCCCTTGGTGAGGGTCGCGGAGCACCAGCGCCAGCTGCGGCGTCGCGGCCGCCACCGCCACCTCCTGCTGCGACCGCGGCCGCGGTCGGGGTGCGTGATGGATCGCCCACCGTTGCCATGCTCGCCGCCGCCCGTGGCACCCTCTCCGAGCGCCGCCCAGTCGTCAAAGACGTCCTCAATTTGAGCGCCTTGGTGGGCGCGAGATCGGGGACGGCCGGCGACGCCCTGACGACGAAATGAAAAGGGGGGATGAGCGGCTGTTTCTCGAAATCGAGGGCATGATCAAGGCGCTCTGCCGCTGATCCTTCTCTCTGCGAGGCCGCCGGTCTCGCTCCCGCTGCTACGTGGCGCGACCGGCGGCCTGAGACCGAGGCGTTGGCGGGTCCGATCGGGAGGCCTAGACGGTCACCAGCTGTGGGCAGGAATTGTCAGGACGAAGAAAGAACGCGAAACAAGAATCAAAGAAGAAAAAACGGTGCTCACCGGCTCGGCGTCGGGGAGCATCGCGAACGACCAAAGGTCGCCGTGATCTTGGCACCACCTTGAGGTTGATTGCGCGCCGCGCCGCGTGGCCGCATACCCTTGGGAGAGGCTCCTGCGGCCGTGAGCGCCGGCCCGACGTGGGGGTTAGCGCATCACTCATCTCGAAGATGCAGAGCTCCCTCTCCATGAGGGGAATGACCCGCCGGCGGTGGAAGTTGGCGATGATCGAAGCCACCCCCAGCCCGGCGTCCGCCAGCTGGCGCAGGGCGGAGGTGAGGGACTCCAACCTTCGTTGTCGCGACGGGGGCGACACGCCGTGAAACCAGGTGTCGGACTTCCCCATCAGCACCTTCCCGGTGTACGGTGGAAGGCCAACGCCGTCGTTGCGGAGGTAGAACCACCCCTTCTCCCAAACGCGTTGTTGAGGTCATGGTGCATGGTGCCGCGGTACAGCTCCTTGCGCGTCCCCGCGCGGCGAGCGCGTTAGCCGCAACCGCCAATAGCGTCCCCTTCTCGGCCGTAGCAAGGGTGTGGAGCTCGCCGCGAAAGAGGTGGACCCAGAGGTCCCAGTTCGCCGGGATCCCCAGAAATCCCTCGCAGACGGCGGCCGCCGCTGCGAGATGGCGTTGAGGCGGTTGTGCGCTCCACCCCGTGGTGGTGGCACGGCCCCGCATAACCGGCTCGCCGGGCGGTGGCCGCTCGTGGAGACAGGCGGGCGACAACGTAACCCGTGCGGAGGGTTGGGCTCCCTATCCGACGCCGGCGGGACCATCCACGCCGGGTATGGGTCGTCGCCGGCCGGCATCAACTGCCGTTCACCAACTCGTTCGGCCGGTAACGCGTCACCGTCGACCGGGGCCACGGGAAAGGCTCCACCACTCGAACCGGAGGGGCCATGGAGGACGAGAGCGAGAAGCAAGGGTGGCGCAGGCGCAGAACGCGAGCAGATCCGGCGGCGGGCGCACTACCGAGAGGAAGACGAGCTGCGTGCGGGGTGGATGCGAATGGCAAGGTAAGGACCTCGCCTACCTCCCCGCGATTTATAGAATCTGAGCAACGCCCGAAACTCCGCACACGCGATTAATGCGAACGGCGCCCCGCGTCGCTGACGTGCGGGGCCGCCGCCGATCAAACGGTCGTCGCTGCCGCCCGCTATCACTACGACACAATAACCGAAGGGGCGCGGCGTCCCGTCCCGTCCGCCCCCCCACGTCGCCCACGACGACTGCGGTGCGCCGCCTGAAAAGGCGCGCCCGCTGGTCGGCGCCACGATCTGCGCCATTAAATGGCCGGGTTTCCTTCCGAGCAAGGATGACCCACTCACGAGACTAGAGCCAAGAGCTCGAGGACCGACCCCTCGCGAGTGCGATCGATGCCCCGATCTAAAAGGCGAGCCACGGCCGAGCGAACTCGAGGGCCGAGCCCTCGAACGCCTGCGTTCTTGATCCGGTTCCAAGACCGCCGCCGAGGGTGGGCGCGCAGATGCCCCTCGGCGGGATTTCTTGATCGGCCGGTTCCAAGACCCGCCGCCGAGGGTGGGCGCCGCAGATGCCCCTCGGCGGGATTTGTCGATGGCTCAAGGGTCGGCTCGACCGACCACGGCCGAGCTCCACAGATCAAGCCAAGGCAGGGGCATTTAGTGCCACCCGCAAAGGCCCTACTAATCGAGGTTGACGACCCTCGAAGGGTTCGAGCAGCGCCTGATTGACAGTCGGGGGCGACCGTAGCGCGCGATTCGAGCTCGACCCCAAGCTCGCAGCTCGGGCGCCCATAGTTCGTGTTCAAGGCCAACAAGGGCAGCTAGTCGAGGATCCCAGGGAGAGCTTGCGCCCTCGGTCCCAATCGAACGGGACCGAGCCCTGCCTAGCACACCCGCGTGAGTGCTCTTATGGACGTGTCTCGGACCACGAGCCGACCCTCATCGAGCAGGGCACGCAGGCGTCCACTTGAACTACCGAACGACTCGGCGAGGAACCCATGATTCGCGACTGCTCGATGGGAGTCATGAGCACCACCTCCGCCTCCGCCGCGCGAAGCGCGAGACAAGTCGGAGAGCTCACCGATCGCCTTGAGTGGGCGGGCTCAGCTCGGCTCGACGCACTGCCACACCTCCCGGACGTGCCGAACGCAAGCAAATGACACGCGCATAGCACCGCCGACGGTGAAATAACGCCGAGGCCGGCTGAAATAAACACCTCCACCGCCGCACACTGCGAAAAAACCTTGCGAGGAATGCACACTACTCCAAGACTTGGGGGCTACACACGGGTCGCTTAGCGCCCCCGCCTCACATCACAACGCCGGTGGGAAGAAAGTCCCATCGAAGCACCAGCCTTTACAAGTTCCTGCGGATCTTGTTGCAAAAGCTCGGGGCTACTGTCGGGGACAAAGAACGGGTCCCCTAATGATGGGGGAAATCACCCCTTTTTCGAAAAATAACGAAAGCAAACGAGCAAACCACACCACGCACGGCGGTGACGGGGCCCACGGCCCAAAGCCTCACCGCCCAGCAGGCAGTCGACCCCGGCGCTCCTCGAGCAAACCTCGCCAGCTCGAGGGTCGCGCGTCGCGAATCTTCCACCTCGCCGAGGGCTGACACCCCTCGCGAGTGTCCGCCTCGCTCGAGGGCTTAATCCCCTCGAGCGTGTTTACGCCTCGCTCGAGGCCTCCTCTGATCCGCGACACCGTGCTGCTCCCACGACCGGAGCATTAAATGCTCTGGCGTCGCGGGAGCCCGGGTCAGGCAAATCCACGCCACGCCGGCCCTCGACACCGCACGAATCAAATCCGCTGTTGCCCAACCCGCCTTTGTCAGCATCCCCCCATGCGGGTGCCGCTGGGATGGCCGGTGTCATTCGAGATCTTGTGCCGCCTACTCCGTACCTCCTCCACGTCGCGCCTCGAAGAGGACGCGGCACCCTCGAGAGGGGCGGCCCCATCCCGCACTGGCGCGCCATGCGCAAGGCGGCGGGCGTCACCTCCGTCACCTCCGGTATTGCGGCCATCCCGCCGTATGCAGCCTGATACGATGGGACGCCACCACGGCCCCTGACGGCATGGGCGCTCCCACCATCGAGACCCTCGAAGAGCATGGATCATCCTCGGCGGGTGTACGGCAGCGACTTGGTGCACACCGACCGCGCCGTCACAGACGGGCGACGTGGCGTCCCCTCCGCTAGCCGCGCGCCCCGACCATCCGGCGGCAGGCGACACGCCGCAGTCCGTGCGATCGGCACGCGCGGACATCCACGACCTGTGGCACCATCCGGGTGCTATCTGCCGCCATCCGGTCTTTGTCGCGGCCATGCCGATGGGATGCGCCAGCCGCGCCTGTCTGACACCAGCGCCCGTCGGCCAAGACCCTCGAACGGGTGCACAAACGGCAGTTGGACGCGCACGCCGAGCAAGCTACCCTCGAAGCTATTCCCCGACCATCGGATAGCCACCACGACACCGGCAAGTGTTGAGACGCCAGGACACCATCAAATCGCGAACACTGTGCACCAGTACCACGATACTGTGTAAAACCCCGTGCGGCACATTTGTAAGCCGCCTCCCCTTGGTCTATAAAAGGAGAAGGCGGTCACCCGGCCGCCGGGGGGGGAGGGAGGACGACATCATCGCTTCACACTCACTCTCACTCGCATTCTCGTTCCCATCGATATTGGCATTTTGCCTCAATCACTTAGCAGGGACTTGGAGGCCTCTCCTCCTCTCCCGCCTTGCTTGTAGCCCCTCTACAGCACCACCGTGCGAGTCAATACAGCGCCATGCGCCAATCTGCTTCCCCATGGTCGGAACCGATAAACTCGTGTCCCCGTGTTGTCATTTGCACCGACCATCGAGAAGCTGATCACAGCGTAACTTACTAGTTAGTGTCGGGACTAATCCAAACACCGACAAGTATAAAACCGTTGTGGATCCTGAAAGCAACTGCTCCTAAACGAGATACAATTGCTCTGTAATCTTCTTGTCGGAGTCCTAACGGAATCAAAGATATCCAATGATTTCAACGCAATCATCCAGGGTACTAATACTGTAGCGGCACAAGGATCACAGCATCAAGCACTCAAGCAGGCACATCGTGGAAAAATAAATGGTAAAGACTATAATCAAGCCGGCCGTCTTTTTGTTGGTTGGAACGGCCGGACTGATCCACCGCCCGTGCAGCATCATACAGCCAGGAACGGTAGCCGCGTGCGTCACTCTAATTCCCAACCGAGCCCATACCTAATCGACACGGAACTGTTCAAATATCGGGTCGCGTGCCTGTTTATCTCTTTCATCCCCTCATTTTCACAGGCTCCCTCTCTCTCTAGGGTTTGTCTCTCTCCTCCTCCCAGTGATTTCTCCACCGCATCGTCGGATGCATCAATCAGCTGTGGCATGGAACTACAGATCGAAGACATTGAAGCATGGTGCGCGCGAATTTGTTGGTTGTTCCTCGAATCCCCATCTATTCTTCATCATTTTCCTCCCGATTTCATCTGATTTTCCTTCGAATTGTGTTTTGTGCATGGGGATTTTCACAGTGGGGGTGTAGGGCTGTGGGCCAGCGTGAGTGCAAGCGAGACACGGGATCCACGGATTGGATCGGAGAGCGCAAGCCTATCACGCACGGAGGTCAGGTTTCGTCCCTTCAATACCCGATGGGTTCTAAATCTCGCCTGATTTTTCATTCTTCACATGCTACATTCCTAGAGTTTTCTGCTTATTGGAGACTGCAAGCCTATCCTGCAGGAAGGTAAGGCTTCGTTCCTTCAAAATCCCTAAGCACATCCTGTATTATGTTGATGTATTTTTTTTTAATTTTTTCCTACCCAGTTTTGAGCGTCTACTCCACCATTCTCACTGCTGCGGTAGAAGAATACCTGAGAGGAGGGGGTGTTTTTTTAGGGGGCTCATAGAAAGGTATACATCAACTGAGTGCTTGTGTCTGATTGGCGATATATATGGTTTGTGCGGCATTTTTTTAATGAATCATATCAGTTTTGTTGACATTGAACACATTATTTTTCTCTGATATATGATTCTTAGCATAGGACATTGGGAACACATTTACTTATAAGCAATCATAGATCAGGAACAGCACAGGATATGATGAAGCAATTTAGGATCACAGAATGAAGCATTTGTAGGCCATTTAATATAGAAAATTAGCATTCTGGTAGTATGATTTAGCAACTTTATAAAATCCCTTTTATTTTATATTTTGTATAATTTATAGCATCCCTCTTGGTTAAGCTAATATAGTCATCATAGCATATAGTGTACTATAATTCATTTTTCGTGCAGTAGCAACAACATGTTTTCTTGTAATGTGCACAAAAAATAACTAGAGAGGAGGATCTGAATCCCCTGTTGCCATTTTTTCATTGTCCAACTTTTTTTAAATGGTATGACCATCTTTTATTTCAACTAAAATCTTAAGTTGGTTTTCTTGGTTTCTCAATCAGCAGCCTTTTCTTTTTTAGTTTTAATCTTAAGTTTGTTTTCTTGGTTTCTCAATCAGCGACCTTTTCTTTTTTAGTTTTAACTTTAGTGCTCAATTTATATTTCTTTTCACTCTGGTTTTTGTAGTGGAGGAAGATCTTTCCTGAGATTAATTGATTGAGACTGTAGTGGAGGAAGAACAAAAGGAAAGGTGTGGGAGGTACATATAAAAGGTGAGCTACTGTTTTGTTTTCCATCACCGGTATGGATGGGCAGGATTATTTTACTGTCTAG
The DNA here is from genome assembly GCA_022644695.1 of Cenchrus purpureus. NCBI lineage: Eukaryota > Viridiplantae > Streptophyta > Magnoliopsida > Poales > Poaceae > Cenchrus > Cenchrus purpureus. The sequence goes on along the minus strand of CP053458.1, from coordinate 26,088,990 downwards.
AGTCTAGACCACAGACTGAAATGTCGATTGATTCACAGGACAATCGTTGAGTGATGCAATTAGTACATATGAAACGATTTTGTTAGACAATCATTGTGAGATGCAAGTAGATTCACCAGACCGGTAACTACATTTCAGCTTTGATGTTTTACTGTATTCTTTTTTTCATGAAGCAATTTAGAACCTACGATGAAGCATTGTAGGACACATAATATAGAGAAATAGCACCCCATGTTAAGCAAGTTTGTAGTATTTAGCATACCTGGTTAGCACCCACGTTAGCCACCGAAACCAGTAGTTCATGATGTCGTTTATTTTCATGAAATCATTATGTAGTTCTGAATTAAAACATATCAGTAATCGTTGTAAACTGTATTTCTCAACTAAACCAATACTGACAGATGTATACACTGCCCTTTTTAGCTCCCCTTGGTTGATCTTGTGAATTAAAACACATTGGTTTTTCACGCACCATGAACCCATGTTCCAGATAGAGTTGGACAACTATTTTTTAGTTCCAAGTGTGTAACGAACACTAGTGTATTTTTAGTTTAACAAACACTAATATGAGTGCACTAATGTATTTTTAGTTTTTTCATTCAGTACATGCATCTAATTTTTTTTTCACATCATTTTTTTGTTTGTTTTTGCGCAGCAACTCCCCCCACATCTTTGTGGCGAAAATCTGATAATTTTCCTATATCAAATCAAGCTGGAAGCAATCAGTTAATACAATGCCTATAGCACCTATGTTATTTCACTTATCATCATTTCTGAAACATTTCAGTATTTGGGCAATCTTTTGAGCATTTTATTTGTGTCAGTTTTTTATAATCAAGGTCAGAGATATTAGGTTCTATAATTCAGCAATTTAGGTCCTACCCTGAAGCATCATAGGATATACAATATAGCTTTTTAGCAACCATGGATAAGCAGGTTTGGTCGTAAGATTAATAAATTAAGAATTTGTACTTATACGTTTAGCTTTGTGTAAATGGAGAGGCTTTTAATTTTGCTATAGGAATTACTAGCCTAGAACTTTATTTCTGTTCTGATTGATAAATCTAGATTTCTTTTTTTATGCACTTGTTTTTCCTTTTTACTTTTGGTTCTTCATTCATTTCATTAGTGTTTCTTCAGCTTTTTTTACCCACTTACCACTGATAGGTCTTGGCAAATCCCTTTTTTCCTATCAAAGTATTATCTCTATAGGCACAACTTCTTTAGGATCAGATGTGACTACAGCTGTAGGAGGATTCTACAGTAGGAAACCCAGCAATAGTTTTGGGAAGCAAATATTACTGCATGCATTTGTTTGCCCTTCCTAATCTCGGTTTTTCTTTGCCCTTCCTAATCTCGGTTTAGTCGGCTCGTCACGCTAGTGCAAGATCAACTTCTCTGTGACCACTGCTTATGTTACAAGTTATCTCAATATTAAAGTCATGTGCCTTTTTTCATTCTAGACCAAACATTTTGCTTCCAAAGTAGTATGATTTTCCATTTACAAATAGTCACGTTCTTCAATAGAACCACCTTTTAGATATCTATATCTCTATCTCAATAGTACCACACCTATTTTTTCCTTTTGTAACTAAAATTAATTTTGTAGGCAACCTACAACTTTTTGGTCATGTGATTTACGAAGGATCTTCTTTTAAAAAAAAATAAATTCGCATTTCCTGAGATGCATCAAACATTATTTCAGTATAAACCATACATGCCACATGCAGTGTAATTGCTATACCTCAAATCCACCCTTTTAGCATTTTATGTTCTAATTTTTTAACACTCCCCCCCCCCATATACAAATTATCTGCCATTTTTGTTCTATGGATCAATATGTGGAATAAGTTAACTTACTCTGAATGAATTGAACAAAAAAAATCATCCATTCAAATTTTGTATTTCTTGTATTTTCGATTTGCCAATTTCATCTGTATATTATTACTAGTTTGTTGAGCAATAGTTTAACTGAAAAGATTGAGAAAATAGGTTCCTTAGATTGTGAGAAAATCAGAATTGGGGAACTGCTTAATTGTGAGAAAGCATTATTGTCGTGTTTCTCTCACCAACAGATCATATAAATCAGTTGAAAATAGGTACCTTAGTTAGGTAAAGTAAAGTATTGAATTTCTTAGACTACAGTTATCTGATGTTGTTTATTGTTTTAGTAGTAATTTTCAGCAAATTATTATTCTTAATTAGGCTATTATCACTAATCCATGTTTCCGTTTTCTCGTTTCAGACCCATAAAACGGTGTTTAGTACCTGGTGTGTCTTTCTTTTCCGCCTGCAAGTTTTCTGAATGAATTAGCACTAGAACATTCTTTTCACCTGTAAGGCTATACCATTGTTTTCTGGGCATGTCTCTTATAGAGTTTGATTTTTCCATAATGAAAGAAATTTTCTTTTTTTGCCCTCACAGCCACGTGTTCGATCACCTAAAAGTTCATCAGATTGTCGCCGCCGACACTAAAGTTGTAGCTCAACATTTTTGTTTGGTCCAACCTTTTTGTTTGGTCTGTACAATAGTAGAGGCAATCGTGTCTCATAAGCTCGTATGATGGTAGTTGTGAATTTTTGCTATTGTTCAGAATTTTAGATAGGTGAAATGCCTTACCATACACTCTAATTTACTTACAATTTGTCAAAGATTTGCTTTTATGAGATCCAAAAATTGCTTTCTTTGTACCTATTGAGTTGAATTAACAGATTGTAAGAACGTCTACAAGGAAGCAAATTTGGTGGCTGAAAACTACGGATTAGGACTGATTGGTGCCAGTTGTTTCTCTTTACCTGCCAGCTTTTTACCAAAACAGGAAAAATTGCAGACGTGTTATGTTCGTTTTCTAAAACCGGAGCGGCCGTGCGGTCGGTCTAACGCACGGCCGGCCGTGCCTTAGCCACGTCCAAAATAAATAAATCTTTTATTCTCACACAAAAATAACTGAACTGTTCCACTCCAAGAAAAAAACAGAACTGTTCTATGTTCTACTAAAACTAACCTACCCATGAACGAACGAACTGCACGACTAGTAACTAGCTCATGAACCCGGAACCTGAGCTACTGACAAGAGAATTGACACGTTTTTGCTGCTTCGTGGAGAACACCTCGATCTACTGGGACTCGTCGCTGGCGGCGGCTGCCGTCACCAATGGCCCGAGCTTGGGCTCCCCGAACATGGTGATGCCCTGGCGGGTCCTGAGGACGGTGTACTCGCCGGCGGCGCGTGCCTTGCTCTTGATGCTGGCCCACCGCGGCGTCCACGCCAGCGCCGTCGTCCCCCGCATCCAGCCCCGCTGCTGCTCTTCCGCGGCTGCCTCCTCCTTCAGCTGCTCCACGGGCATCGTCGTCATCGCTCCTCGTGCACCACCGACGCCGCCGCGACGACGAACCCCGGCGCCACCACCGCGCTCAGCTGCTTGCCCTCCATCACGATTCACGAACGAACACTTGAGAAGGACGGATCGAATCGAAGAGAAGAGATCAGGAGGAGATGCTGCTGCTATGATGGCGACGAGGGGTCGATCGAGGCCTCGTCTGAACTTATAGGGCCGGGCGGGAGATGTTTTCTTGAGAAGGAAATTAAGACGGTCGAGCAACGGGCGTGGAGGGAAAGACAAGTTTAGGCTTTGGATAAGGGAAAAAGAGAGACAGGTGATAAGCGTGGAACGCGACGAACACGGACGCGGCACGAAACGCTTGTTTGGACCGTGGAGCAAGAAAAAAGGAGCTTGAGGAGGACATTGTCACTCCTAATCGGGCAATCTCGCGGCAGGCGGCACCCGGCTTCGTTGGTAGGATTATCCAGCACGAATCCTTCGAGCGACGAACGAGCAGTATATACAGTAAGTGTATAACGCGGTGTTGGAAAATACAACCAAACTGTAAGCAATCTTGTTTTCTAATTGAATGAACAAATATCTCTTGTCCAAGCTAGTCTCTAAGATACAATGACGCAGCAGAGGTTGCTGTTAACGGAAGTACAGTTCAGTTTCCTGAAGAACAATGCATGCGTCTGAGTGTGACTAGTTAAGTGTTCCTACTTCGTGATGATGCTCATACTGCAATGTTGTTGCTCATACTTCAATGTTGCCGATAAACCACATGTTCGGTCTTTATAAAAAAAACACATGTTCAGTCTTCTAGTCATGCAAATTTATCTGTTGGCAAAATTACACAAATGATTTTTAGGTGGTCCTACAAAGTTACACAAATGGAATTCAGGAATCTGCTGTTCTTTACTTCTTTTGCCATTGCCATTTGATATTTCTTTTGCCAAATTTCATTTAAAGTTACAATTGTACGCAACAGAATTGTGTTTCATATCTTGCACCTCTCACTCTCATTGTGAGAGAGAACAGAGGTGGATAATTCATCACGCTTATTATACTGTCAAATCCACAAGCAAATCACCAAATCCATGACGCTTGCGGGAGCACAAACACCTATATTTTTTTTCAGTGTTTAGATTCTCGTTAGGGAATATTGTAGTTTAACTAATTATGCAGCAAATAAATCGAGCAAATAGTTCCAAAGAATAATACCAACAACCAACTTCAAAATAGCAGAAAGAACACGGAACTCATGATCATCCATGGCTCATCAACCGGACACGATCCAGAACTAGCTAAAACTATAACAACTCATATCCAAAACCCTCAACTACACAAGATTTCGCATTATGCCTGGCGGCCCGCATTTGGTATTGCCATTGAAGCGGACGTTTGGCCTTTTTAATTGTGCCATTTGATATTTCTTTTGCAAAAATTTTCATTTAAAGTAAAAGAATTTTTTTTCTTTTGCAAAAATTTTCATTTAAAGTTCTGCTAAAAAAATCATTTAAAGTTACAGGTGTACGCAAGAAAACTGTCTGCAGTTTCATATCTTGCTCCTCACAGTGTGAGAGAGGAGAACAGAGGTGAACAAGTTACACACAAGCAAATTCATGGCACTTGTTGTAACACAAACACTCGTAAGGGAGCTTTAACATTGAAGTTTTAACAATTTATACAGCAAATAATACCGATAACCAACTTCTAAACCCCTCAGTGACACGGTAGACAGAACACGGAACTCATGATCATCCATGGCTAGCTATCTCATCAACTGATCAACCGTAGACGATCCAGAACTTAGCTAAAACTATAACTACTCATATCCAAAACCCTCTATTTACACAAGACTTCGCATTTGGTTTGCGTATTCAAACAGCAATTCGATCCTACTGGGACGACGACGGCTCATCCTTGGAAGCTCCTTCCATGTCGGCGGACTCGACCTTCTTGGTCTCTCCGAAGATGGAGAATGCATGGCGGGTCTTGGTGACGACGTACTCCCTGGCGTCACGGGCCTTGCTCTTGATGATGTCCCATTGTTCTTTCGCCCACGTCGGCTGGGTCGTCGTCCCCGTCTCCGGCGCAACGGCCAGCGCCTCCTCCGCGGCCGGCTTCAGCGCGCCGTCCTTCTCCGCCATCAAGAATCTTCCGAGCGTCGAGAGAGCTTGCTTGATCCGCGTAGAGGCGAGAGGCTAGCGAGAGAAGATGTTGCTGGAGGGATTGCGATGCCGATGAGGGTCGGGCTCGTGTGAATTTATATGGGCAGCGGTTTCTTGAGAAGGAAGGCGAGCTATGGCGGTGACCTGTGGAGGGAAAGAAGGCAAAGGGAAATCTTGGACGAGGGGGGAAGAAAAGGAAAGCGAGGGAGACAATGCTATCGGGCGATCTAAAACTTCCTATAGGAGGGATACTGCAAAAGCTCTGTTTGTCTGATCGGCCCAATCGTGCCAAGTTTTTTTTTTGAAACGTACAATCGTGCCAAGTAAAGCCCAAGCCCGTTTCGACCGCAGCAATTACAGTTACCTTGGACTTCCATAGGGATCCTTTTCAATTATATTTCTGTTCAAAATATCTTCAACTATTTTTCAATTAACGGGTCTGTTCGTTTGGTTTGTGGCTGATGGCTGATGCTGATTTGTTCTGAGAGAAAAGTATTACTGGCTGGTGGTTAGTGACTGATTTGTTCTGAGAGAAAAGTACTGTGGCTGATAAGCCAGACGAACAGGACGAACATCTCATCAAGTAACAGAATGCGCCGGATTGGAGCGTGGCAATTTTGCGAACGAGAAAATTAAGCACGTGCAGTTGATAATGCCTTTACCAGGATACATATAAATGTTGTGTTGGGAAACACAAGATTGTCACACGAACGAGTACATCAATCCTGTCACACGGATGTTTTGTTTTTGAAAAGTAAATCTGTTTGTTGGAGTTCAACCCATTCAAATACTACTTTGCTTGGCCATCACTTGTTTTGTCTTGTCTTAGAGTGGTAACCTGTGTTGATGTCCCAATTTAACCGGGTGAGTGTAAATCTTTTTTCTCAGCCTGTTCGTTTGGCTGGTGGCTGGTGGCTGGTGTTGATTTGTTCTGAGAGAAAAATCTTTGGTTCTTGGTGGCTGGTTTATTCGAGAGGAAAAATCTTACTAGTGGTGGTGATAAGCCAAACGAGTGGTCGGGGTTGCAGTCTTATAATTTTTTTTTGCTATATCAATGAAACACGCATTGTCTTGTGCGGTTTGTTCAACAAAAAAGTACGAAATCTGACTATACATGAAAATCTATGGTGCATGGGCTAAATTATGTGCAAGTGACTATATAGTGGGAACGAAGGCTCTAGCTAAAACACTATTGTTGAGGTGCCTCTCCAGTTTCGGAGCTAGGATTGTTGAGTGGAGTGTGTGGGGGGGCTTCCTCCGGCCCCCTTCTTCTTCCCCTCCTTCATTTTTTCCTCTCTTATCCGTTCTTCTTCCCTTTTCTTTTCAATAGACCGCATGGCGGTAGGGGGGGCTCGAGCCCACCCCGCCCCGCCGGCTGCCTGCGTCCCTGCTCTCCAGCTCGGCTTGCACTGGTAGGTAGCAACCAGAAAGCTTCAGAAGACAGATTTGGAATATCTTTGGAAGGATGGATGAAGCACACTCGTTCAGTATTCGCTGTTTTTTTTATGCAAACGACGGGGGGATGAGTGTCCCCACCTGGACTTTTACCATAGATGCCGGCAAGCCGGGAATGGACGGTGAAGCACCGATACAAGCGTTTGGGCCCTAGGGCCAAATTACAGACCAAGTAAGAGAGAGGATTTATGCCATGGAGAACACAGAACTCCACACATCGGCGACCGCCCGGTCCTTGCGCGGTAGCCGTTCTCGCCAAAGCGAGCAGTCTTCTTTACACCCTTGCAGCAGCCTGACCAAGCTTGGTGGTTGCCCTCTGAACACCACGTCATGGCGGTGCTTCCAGAGGCGCCAGCAGCAGAGTAGTAGGAACGTGGAGAGCATAGTGCCAGGGATTCCAGCGGGCGGTGACATGTCCCATATGGCGCCGGGGGAGGGGGGCGATGTGGCTCCCCATCCTAGCTTGGCCCAAAACTGGCAGGCAAACGAACAGTCGGAGAATAGGTGCTGGGCGTCTTCGTCTGCTTGCCGGCAGATTTCACAGGTAGCGGAGTCCAGGACGTGTTTCCTCTGCAGATTCCTCTTGCATTGCAATTTGTCCTGAACCATAAGCCATCCAAAGAACTTGGCGCGGGGGGTGGCATGGCTTCGCCAGACGAATCTGAACATTGCACACTCGTTGCCAGAGAAAACGGAGGCTCGATAGACTTGCCCTGCTTGGAGCCGTTGGTCGGAGGACGCAGCGGTGGGCGCATCCTCCTCTTTCATCGGCCGCACCGCAGCTTGAGCCCTGTGATCGCAGCCAACTCCTGGGTAGCGCACGTACTCAGCCGCGGGACGAGTGAAGGGAGGAGCCCTTGAAGGACTGCAGACCTCACGGTGAGCCCTGGCTTGGCGACGTGGCTGTAGAGGGCAGGGAAGGCGGTCGCCATGGAGGCGCCGTCCTCCCAGTTATCCAGACCAGTCGCTGGCCCGTCGCCGCTCGAACTGCGTGGTGATGCACCCAGCCGGCGAAGAAGTCCCGCAGAGCTTGCCAATGGGTGCCCACTACGCTGCCCTCCAGAGAGTGAAGAAGAACACGGTCTCTAGCCCATGCGGCCCAGGCAGACCCCTCAGGATGGTGAATGCGGTGGAGCAGTTTGAAGAGGAGGCAAACATTTTGGGCCTGTAGTTGGCGGATGCCCAGCCCTCCGTCCTCCTTCATCTTGCAGGCGATATCCCAGGCGGCCAGGCATTGCGCCCCGTTGACCGTGTCGGAGCCTGACCATAGGAAGGCGCGGCGGCGGGCGTCCAGCTGCTTGATGATCCCAGGCGGGAGCAATAGCGCCCCCATGAGGTAGGTCGGCAGCCCATCCAACAGGTTAATCGGACCGCCGCCCGGGGGATTGAGAAGTGTGGCCTGCCAGCCCGCGAGGTACTTGTCTGCTTTTGCGATCAGGGGAGCGAACGCTGAGAGCGGCAGCTTGATGTTGGACAGCGGGAGGCCAAGATACACTTGGGGGAACACATCCTGTTGGCAGCCAAGTATCCGAACTAGCTGAGGCAGCAGCCGCGGCGGCACATGCATCGGCACCACTGTTCTTTTGGAGAAGTTGATCTTCAGACCAGTAGCACTAGCGAAATCATCCAGTAACTATTTTAGGCGGCGTATATCGTAGACCTCACCGTACTCGTGATCGAGGTATCATCGACATCTTGCAAAGGCAGGCGGTACGCCGGTGATGGGGTGGCGGACTGATCCATCTTGCTTCAGCAGGCGTTGCAGGACATCGGCTACCAGCAGGAACAGATACGGGGAGAGGGCATCCCCTTGCCGGAGCCCTTTTTTACAGGTGATACAAGGCCCGGGGCAACCATTGACCATCACAGCCGATCTGGAGGAGGTGAGGAGGTGCTGCATCCAAATTCCGAGATATCGGGAAGCCACGGCGCCAGAATACACAGTGTCGTCCCATGACACCGAGTCGAAAGCTTTGGCAAAGTCGAGCTTAAGTACCAGAGTGGGGTGCCGCCGCTTGTGACAACATTGGATTAGCTCTGTGGCATATACAAAGTTTTCAGAGATTGATCGGCCCTTGAGGAAGCCAGTCTGGTCGACATCGATGAGTTTCGGGATCTCTTGCTGCAGCCTTGTGGTCAGGATCTTTGTAAGGATTTTGACGGGGCAGTTCTGCAGAGACACAGGGCGGAACGCTTTTGGAGCCGTCGCCCCCGGCACCTTTGGCAGCAGGACAATGTGTGCTCTGTTAATCCTCCCTAAGTCCACCTGACCATTGAAGAATGCATCCAGAAAACGCATGACATCCTGCTGAACAGACTCCTAGGCTGTCCGGTGAGAAAAGGTGGTCAGCCGTCCGACGCTGTGCAGTTGGTGTCTCCAACTCGTGGCATGTTTGCATACAGAGTCTGCACATCGAAGGACCATTCTGGCACTTCAGACTGGCCGAGGATCTCCGTGTAGTAGGCAGTGAGCGCTGCAGTTTTCCCCTCATGGGACGTGTGTGTTACGCCCCCTTCCTGGATGACCTTGATCTGATTTCGTCGTAGGCGCATGGAGGCTTTGGCTTGGAAGTACCTTGTGTTAGCATCCCCTTCTTTTACTGCTCTCACTTTGCCTCGCTGCTTCCACCAGGCTGCCCGCTTGTTGATGAACAGGGAGAGGCGCTCCTGGCAGAGTTGGCGCAAGCAGAGTTCTCCTGCAGACAGAGACCGCATTTCTTCGAACATATCAAGCAGTTTAATAATGAAGAGGCAGTTGTGGTAGATGTGTGGGGGGTTTGTGCTTACTCTTCCAAACCTTTGTCGCATGCCGTAGAGCCTTGATCCGGGCCACCAGCTGGGCAGCCGCGTCAGGTTTCTCGGGACCGTGAGTCCAGGCCGGTATCACTTTCGGGAGGAAGTTAGGGTGGAGGAGCCAGGAACGGTCCAGGCAAAAGACGGGGGATTTAGGGATGGTGGTGGTGATGGAAACGACGAGGGGGACGTGATCTGAGGTAACACGGGTGAGGGAGGTGAGGGTGGTGTTGGGAAAAGAATCGCTGAAGTCGATGTTCAGGAAAGCTCTGTCTAGCTTAGCGAGGGTGGGATTAGTACGTTTGTTGCTCCAAGTAAATAGACGATCTAGGAGGGGAAGTTCAATCAGCGAAAGCCCGTGGATTGCGTTGTTGAAGGTGGCAGCGAGGGAATGATTGAAGAGATCGTTATTCTTTTCATGGGAGTAGCGGGTGAGATTGAAATCTCCAACGAGGAGCCACGGACCATTGATGTGTGGGGCAAGTTCGTTCAGTTCATGGATGAAAATGGCAGTGTCCCTGTGATCGCTAGGGGCGTAGACATTAGTGATGGTGAGGGAGAGTTCAGAGGCGGTGGAAGACAGGACAGTGGTGAGGGAGTGTTTTCGGATGATGAAGTCGTTGAGGAGGAGGGAAGGGTTCCATGCTGTCAGAATCCCACCCCGGGTTTCATCAGCCGGCACCTCAGCAAACGCAGAGAGTTGGGATGGAAGGAAGGAGAGGAGGCGAGAGGCGGGGATCAACGGAAGCTTCGTTTCCTGGAAGCAGACGACATGGGGGCACGCTTGAGTGGTAGAATCGTGTACGAGATCACACTTATCAGAGCGGCCAAGGCCGCGAACATTCCAGGAAAGAACAGTTAAATTGAGGCAGTTCGGATTCATGACAAACGGAGAACAACAATGCACGCCTGATGGAGTGCAAACCTAATCGAGACGGGATACATGGGCACCAAGCCCAGGAGGAAACAGAGGTGGGAGTACACAAAAGGGAAAAACAGAAGAACACTGAAAAAAGGAGAACGCCTCATGCCTAACACGAACAGGTGACCCGAGGGCGTACCTGTGACAGAACCGTCCAAAATAATTCTGTATTATCGCCTAAGCCGGTCCACATGGCCATTAAGCAATAATAAAGAACTATTCTGTCGCCTCTGCCGGGGCATGCCCGGTAAATCACTTACACAGGATCGAATTATGCGCTAAGCCCACACGAAGGCGGGACAGTCTGACGTTACATTACATAAAAGTTCATAAGTACTTAAAATTTACAAACCAAGTTTTGAGTACATAAAAGTAAACATGGTTCAGAGTTTAGACAGCGGGAATTAAACTAAACGCATGATACACACAGGAGGCCATCCATGCATATCACTCCTCATCATCGTTCTCCCATTCAAGTTCCCAACCATCCGTAATAGAACCAGCGGATGGGATTACCTGAAAACAACAACAAAAGCAAGGCTGAGTATACTAATACTCAGCAAGACTGACTCGTCAAAATAAAAGACACAGCTAGACATGCAAGGCTTATTGGCTGGTGGGTTTGTTTTGCCAAAAGCAACTAAGAGTTGATCCTTACTTTCAAATCTTAGCTCAAGTTCTAGTATGTTAACCATTCTAGGTAAGCACCTAGCTATGCAAGCATGGTTGTACAAACAAGATTAATCATCCAACAATATTAATCGAAATGTTCCATAAATGAATATGGGTAGCCGATTGGTCAAGCCGACTCGAGATAACGGCGAGTGACCGACGATCGATCGATTTATATCCTTGCAAGGTAAACCCAAGATACACGGAAGAAGGTAGACCAAGTGCATGTCTACCCCAACCAGTGTTCTGTCATTCCCAGATTAGGGACAGCAATCTTAAGTACAAAGGTTCTTGAACGCCCCACACGGCACGTCCGGGATCACACTTGCACCTACGAGCAAAACCGGGAGAAGCATCTCAAGAGTAGTAACGATAAAGTCCCCGACCGGGTTCATTAGGTACTAGGCTTACCGGTCCCATTCCCGACAAGCACTTGGTACGTTCAATAGCAGACCAGCACCATGCTACTCGGTCCGAGACCGAACCCATTGCTCTTACCACAAGAGCGAGTCAATTTATCCAACTTATGATTCCAACATAAGCATCCTATATCTCGCGAGCAATGAGTCATTACTCTGACTTATCCTTAGAGCATGGCACTAGCGTTCCTAACATACTAGTAAAAGAGCATAGGAGTCCTATGGATCATGCAACTAGGTTTCAAAGCAACTCCTGAAACTTAAATGCACAAGGTAAAACATAAATACTGAAATGTAAAAGAGTATGAACTTTTAATCCAAAAAGGTTAGATGAAACCGGTGCTTGCCTTCCTCTGACTCAACACTAGCCTTGGGCTCTTCTGGACTTTGGTCCAGGTCTTGATGAACACTCAACTCGTTCACTTCACCATCTACCATCCCATCTCCCTCACGGGTGAGCGTGCACGCACAAAACTACGATATGCATATGCATTAGATTAAGGTGAGGGTGGTTAAATAAAGGTTAACTATGAAGGTGACTGTGTACATATTTAAGCAAATTAAATTATTTAACTTCACAAAATAGCAAGGGGGTGTTTTGCAAATTCAAAAACAGATCCCTGGCATGCTTTAACAATTTGACACCTTAATTTCCATTTCTTTATTTAATTACATAAAACAAGTCTTTCAACCATAAATCCAAATTAAATCAAAAACACTTCAAATAAGTCTAAGCTTCTGCACACATCATCATATACCCATTCTAAGTTCACACACCAAAATTTAGATTAAGAACATTTATAAATTAATTTATACGAAAAGGACAAACTTTAGCCTAGTAAATCACCATTAATTCATATAAAAAGATTTACTAAACTTTTTGATCTCAACTTTCTCCTACAAGCCATGTATGCCAAATATAAGCTTCTGACCAAAGCATAAGTGCAGATTCAAATTATTTTTCAACTTTTGAATTTAAACTCCTACACAAGATTAAATCCAAAACATAAATCAAAGCACATCCTAAAAATCACATCCATCCTACCAGAGGTACTACTCATCATAGCAAAGCCCTAGGGTGCACTTGTGCTCAAAGAAAAGTTCACTAAAGGGGCTATAAAAAGCATCAAGCTTAATCTAGCATAAAGCTTACATAAATCATAATTAAATATCTACACATCAAAATCATGCCAACTTTGGTCACAGATCTATACATTCCATAAAGAGCAACATATCCAAAATTCAAGTTCATAGCATGTGTATATTTTAAGCTACACTAAAAACACTTCAAACTGAGTTTGAATTTTTAATTCAAAAACTACACAGAAAAACCCTATACATGCTTTCTAGAAAAGGTAGGTTTCTTCACCAAGAACCCAAAAAAATTGGATTTGCATTTTTCTGATTTTTCTACGATTTTTAATGAATATTTGAAGTTGTAGCTGAAAACTCAAGTAACACTTACAAAAGGACCCTTGGATCAAGAATTTGAAATTACAGATGGGTCCTTATATTACAGAAAACTCCCTGCAAATATTTGAATCGATGCAATGGGGTCCCGCCGGCCTTGAGGAAGCTCGCCGTGGGCTTATTGCCGAGTTGGCGGGCTTGTGGCGGGGAGGTGTTGGTGCTCACCGCACGATTTGTGGGGAAAGATTGACCGAGAAGGGCTCGTGAGCTTGCACACCGGAGAAACAGTGGCGGTGGCGAGCGAAGCACCCGCGGCGGCGGCATGCTCGCGATCTTTGCTGCGGAGATGCTCACAGGTATGGAGGAAGGCTTGGAGGGCTCTCGGCGGCTCTGACTTGGCCGACGCGACCTTTGGCGGTGGCGGCAATGGCGGGACGTGGCGGAGCTTTGCTCTGCGGTGCTCGGCGGCAAGCAAGAGGCGAGCAAATGATCGAGAGGAGGCGTCCAGGGGTTTGATCACGGTTTAGGCGAAGCTTAAGCGGCGTCGTGGCCCCATGGCCGTGTTTGCATGCGGAGGAGGTAGCGCGCGCTGCGCGCTTAGCGCAGCGTGTCTCAGCGGGCCCGGCGGCGACGACAGCGCTCTGGGCGCGGCGGCAAGAGGAAGGCGGAGCTACCCACGGCGTTTTGGTCCACCGCGGAGAACTCAAGACCGTGCACCGCCGGCAGCGCAACACGCGTCCCGTGGGACCTCAATGTCCACGCTCAGCTTGGCGACGACGTTCAACACCCTAAAGCAGTTCGGTTGGCGGTTTTCAAAGGAGCACAACTTCAAAAATTTGAATAGAAGTTGACTTTCTCCAAAAACCAAAGTTGTAGATTAGATATAGGGCTACAACATTTGCAAAGGTTGACATATGGTTTGAGGATTGGATTGATGGGGAACATCACCGAAAATGCTGAAAACCTCGGCCCTTTGAATACTGTTGATGTAAGTTTCAAACGGAATTTTGGCCAATTTAAATTCAAAACTTGAATGTCGGCCTAAAAAAGAAAGTTGTGTTCCACGAGAAACTGAGAAACTTTTGTATTGGGCCAAAATGAAGTTCTAAAGGAATTTTTGGAGAACATGCACAAGTACTAAATCGCCTATTAAGGAACTTAGGGTTTGATCACTCATTTGACTTTGACCAAGGTCTTTTGTGCAAAAGTGTGCAAGATCATGTCAAATGCTTAGGAGCTAATTAAACTTGATTAATACAACTAATTAAGGTATTTATCTTTAATAACACACAGGGGAATTATTCTGATGCAGAACCATAGCAGCTAAGCGATCTTCATGGGGCCGTCTTGCGTGGCCTGCCACCAGCTTCTGACCGCCTTGCCCGTGGCGATCCGGCCCAGCCTTTGCGGCGTCCCGAGATCCAGCAGCCTGGCGACTTCTTCTTCTTGAGGATCTTCTGAGCCACACCTGCGGATCCTTGGAGCACGCACAGGCCCTCACGATCGCCTTACCTTTGCCTTTGCCCGGAAACTTGTAGGCGTCTGAAGAGCTCGGGCTCCTTGGCGGCAAGGCGGGCACTGGTCCGCTTCCCGCCTCCTCGCCGCCGGGCGCCGCAGCCTGTGTGGGGATGTGGTGGCGGCGAGGGGCACTAGGTGGTGAAGTCAGGCGGGCGGGGTAGGCGGCGAGGAGGCGGTGGCGGGGGGAGTCGTGGATGGCTGGCAGCGGGTGCCAGGTGAGGCGGAGTGGGTAGGAGCGCAGGATGGGGATCTCCTCAGATGGAGCGGCGGCCGGCGTTGACCGGATGATGATGGGGAACGGTGGGAGCGGTGGCAGGGGGAAGCTGTTGACATATCCGAAGAAAAAGCTGTCGAAGCCCGGGAAGCGACGGCCCAGCCCACCGAAAGGTGTTGGGAGGCCGCCTCCACCAGCCGGCCCAGGTGGCGGCGGGGCGTAGGCGGGTGGCTGGAACATGCTTGGTGGTGGGGCAGGCCCAAAGGCCGGCGGGGCTGGAGGCCCAAACGCCGCACCTCCCTGCGGCCCAGGCCGGGGGCGACGTGGGAAGAACGGCCGCAGCTGCCCAGCGTCGTCCCGCTGCTCCTCCCGCCGCCACACGCGCAGAACGTCATACTGGAAAGTCGTTCCCAGCCCACCAGGGTTGGCGACCCAGAGGTCGTCTGGCAGGTTCCGCTCCTGCAGGCGCTCGACCACCACCCGCATGGACGAGAAGTCGCCCATTAGGCATTCAGGGTCGATCTCAACGACATTGCCAAGCTTGCGGAAGGCGGCGGATATGTTGTCCTTGCTGCGCCAGTGCTCCGGGGGGGAAAGCTGTGGCCGAGACCGCTACCAGCCACTGGGGGATGGCGACGAAGCGGTTTGCCGCCTCCTCGGACTTCTCCAGGCGGACATGCCCGCCGTCGAAGACGATCGGGCTCGCCTGGACCACCGCGTCGCGGAGCAGCTTGGAGTCGAAGAGTAGCAGCATGGAGCCGACGGAGGAGGGGAACATGCTGTAGTGCACAGCGTTCGCCACCGAGTAGATCGCCGCGCGGATGTACGGGGCAGGGTTCGCAGTGTGGAAACCGTTCTCGTTGACGAAGGCGTACGCGACGCGCTGCGCGAACTCCATGTCCCCCTCGGGCATCCACAGGAGGTCCGCATCGAGGGCCTCGACTTCCTGCGCAGACGGGGATCTTACCGGCGACCCGTTGGAGTCGACTTCCTCCTCGTCGGATGGGAGGTCTCTCGGCACGAAGTCGTCGATGTCGTCCATCCCGCCGTGCACAGGGGAGGTGGGAGCCTGAACGGCTGCCGGAACGTGCACGGGAGAGGCCACTGGTGGTGGGGAACGCCCTCCAACTGAGCCGTCTCCCCCGACGGCATCCGGGGCGCGCACGGGAGAGCCAAGGACCCGGACGTCCACCAACGCCGGGAGGTGGGGGTGGCTCGGAGAGCGGCGAAGAGGAGCATAGCGTGGCGGCGGCGGGGAGCCGCCGCCGGCGCCGGGGAGTCTGGCGTGAGCTCAAAGTCGGGTGCTCTCGAGCTGGAGGAGGGGATGAGGTTCAGGGGGTCGAACGCCGACGGAATCGGTGGCGGAGTGAGGAGGGGGGATGGAGGCGGCGCGGAGGAGACCGGTGGGGTGCCCGAGCTGTCCCGCGGGGAGAAGGGAACGGGGTGAACCGGCAGGCGCGTGGCGGGAACTGGCACCGATGGGCGGCGAGGCCAGGGGGTCGCCTTACGCGGCGGCCAGGGAGCCTTGCAGCGGCGCTCCATGTGTCCGGAGGCACCGCACCGCCGGCAGCGGATCGGATCGCGGCACTCGCTCACGAGGTGATCGGAGGCGAGGCAGCGAAAGCAGCCTTGCCGGGGAGGGGTGAACACGGGTGGTGGGCGAGGTTTGGGCGGGGCGGCCGGGCTTAAAGCCGCACGAAGGTAACTACCGGTGGTACGACCAGTAATGGCGGCGTTGGGCTCGATAGAGGAGGAGTTAGGGCACGTCGAGTCGGCGGCGTACGAACAAGCCGACGTGTCGATGTGCGGCAGGGGGAGAAGGGGAGGAGCTCCCGGTGCAGACGGGGTAGGAAGCTGCAAGAGATACACATATCTTCGTGCAGGCGGCTTAAACCCTCCCTCCTGTCTGTGACGTGGGGAGCTGTCTCCTCCCAGGGGAACTCCTCGGGAGTTGTGTTCCTCCAGCTGGGCCGCACAGGGGGTTGGGTGGGGGGAGTGAATGTGCATGCGTTTGGCTTCGAGCATGGCTTCCTCCATGGAGGCATGCAACAGCACTTCAATCTCACCAAGACGCAGGCGGCGCAACCGAATGATGAACTTTGCAACCATGGCACTCGAGACGTTCGTGCTAAAGATGTAGGCATGAGGCGTAAGGACTCGGAAGACGAACGGGGGAGCGACTAGGTGAAAGTTCAGGACATTCGCAATTTTGAAAACGATTGGGGAACGGAACCGAGGGGAGGATAGCCAGATGGTACCTTTCTCAGGGGAGGCAGCGTTGAGGAAGGAGGGCACGGCGATGGAGTAGAAGTCATGAAGGAGGCGATCTTGGAAGGAGATACCTGGCCTTGGAGTCACGGTCCTTCCTTTTCCGACGGGAGCCGCTGCCGGCGGCTCGGGACAAACCTCAGCAGGCGACGCAGGCGTGGAGCAAGCAGGCACGGGGGAGGTGGAGGTGGTTTTTGTGGCGGCGATGGGGCTGGAGGTGGTGGAGGTGACGCCAGAGGCGTCGGCGGCGGGCGGTGTGGTGGTGGTGGATGGGGGCGGCGGCGGCGGAGGTGGGGGATCGGCCGGGGGAGGGGGCGCGCGAGCGGCGCGGAGGTGGGCGGGAGGGTCGCCCATATATTCAGTATTCGCTGTTAAGCTGAATATATGCATTGAGTCGTCATGCGGGTGAATCCTATAGACGCAGTTTGGTTCCATCCCAAATTCAGAAGCAGAAGAGCACGCTCCACGATCTCCAGACCACAGCAGGGCACGGTCGTCACCCAGTCCATCCACCTCGCTCCACCGTTGCCTCTCGACGTCCATCTCGTAAAGAGCAATACTTGTAGCGACCTTTGGATCCTCGTTGTAGTACGCAAAGAACTCGTGTGGCTTACCATCCATCTCGAAATAGCAAACGTGCGCAGCAAATCCCCTAGGATTAGGCGGCACAGCCCATGGCTTGCCGTGTATCACCATGAGGCGAGTGGTCGGGAGCGGGTCGAACTCAAGCATACCGTGCTTGATCCCAGCAGGAAAATAGAATTTGCCTTGACATGGTGTAAGATGGTTGATGACAATCTTCTTCTGAACCAAACCTTTAGCATCATACTTTTGGCTTCCGACGTCGTAGTCATATTTGATCCACTCATGTCCATCATCGATGCGGCAGTACCAAAAACATGTATCTTCCGGATGAAGCACGACAGCTACGCATCCAACATTTGTTGGTTTGTCGGACAGTGCGCAATTGAAATTCCGCGGTAGCACCCGGGTCTCCTCCAAATGTGGCAGCTCGATCTTGTCCGAAGTGTGAGGGTCGTGGAGGAAGGTGCGGCGATGATCTGAATCCAAAGACAATATCCACCCTTGTTGCCAGGTGAGTCCAAAACTCATATTACTCTTCAAAGACTCAATGTCGCGTGTGAGGCGTTCGCCTCTGGAGTCTAGCAGAACGACGTGTCCCTCTTCGGTTCTCGCATCAGGGTCGACGACGAGGCATGGCACCGTAGGCACCGGTAGACGATGATGGCTCGGTGCTATTTCACTATGATTGTTCGCCGACATTTTGTATAGATGTGGTGAGGACGTCTCGTGCAGACGGACAGGTCGACTAGTTTTTGTATCGGTCAAAAACTGACACAAGTGCTGATCTTAAATAGACAAGCAAGTCTACACAAAGTTCGACACGGAAACTCGGAAAGCACGGCGACGAGCGATTCCGACACGGAGTTTTTTTTCTTTTGGCAGGCCTTGTTCGGTTGGACTAGTTTAGTGCATGCACAATTGTTGATACTAGATGCTTCAAGTGTTAATACCTCACTTGAATAAAAAAAAGTTCAATAAAACAAATGAAAAGTTATAAACTCTAAGAATAAGAAAAATATCAAATTATATCATTAATAATTGGAAAAGTACATTTGTCTTTTGTATGGATGAACTAAACTAAATTTTATCAAATTACATAGAATTCAGTTTCCTGAAAATCTATGTTATGACTAATTTAATGCTCATACGAGGTGTTCATACTGAACTTTTGTATTCCTACAAAGTTTGGTATCTTCATACTGCCATTTTGCCATTTAAGCAGATAGTCGGGCCATTTGATATTTCTTTGTAATAATTCATTTTCGTTACAATTACATGCAAGAAAACTGTCTGTTTCACATGCCTGCTCCTCTCTATGTGAGAGAACAGAGCTGAACAAGCCAGCACACAAGTTGGGATAGCCTTACCAAGAGTGAGCACTATGAGCATGAACATTCGAAGTTCTTTTATCCAGTTGACGAGTAATTCAAATCAAATAGATCAATGGATTTCCCCTAGTCAAACCTCACACAAGGAGGAATTCATTTCAGACTCTGGTCGCAGTGAAAAGTGGGACTCAGCCTGAAATGGCTACTGATAAAGACATACTCGCATCTAATCTGAAGATAATTTTGCATAAATAACAAGGTTTACCACAAGAAGTCACATTTGCTCAGCATACAACATGAATTCATCACACTAGTGAGCAGAACAAATGCAGCTAACCACTAACCATAGGATGCCAGGACGGAGCTAAGCAGGGGAAGCAAATCCACCTTTATTATTGGCAGTTGGCACTCAAGAACAATTTTTTTCTGATCCTCCTACTCGGCAGACTTCCCATCGGCGGCCGCCTCCTGGTTGCCCTTGTACTTGTCCAGCGCTGCGCCGGTGAGCCTGCAGATGCGCCACTGCGGGAGGACATCGGCGCCCATCCCCTCGTAGAAGTCGATGGCGTTCTTGTTCCAGTCGAGCACGCACCACTCCACCCGCCCCATCCCGAGCTCCGCCGCCCTGCCGGCGACGGAAGACAGCATCATCCGGCCGAGGCCGCGGCGGCGCCAGGGGGCTCGCACGAAGATGTCCTCCACGTACAGCCCGGGCTTGGAGAGGAAGGAGGAGTAGTTGGGGAAGCAGATCACGAACCCCGCCGTGACGCGCCCGCCGCCGCGCGGGGATGCGAAGGCGGCGGCCTCCGGGTCCGCGAGCGGGGATGCGGAGAGGTCGAGGCGGAGGGAGCCGATGGTTGAAGACGAGTCCGGGACCACGGGGGACGGGGAGAGTTCGAGGACGAGGGCCGTGAAGGAGGTGAAGGGAGGCGGCGCCGGCGAGGGGAAGAGCGTGGAGGTGAGGAGCTCCTCGGTGGCGGCGAAGAGGTCGGTGAGGAGCTCGAACTCGGCCATCTGGTGGATGAGGCTGTAGATGTGCGGCACATCGCGGGCGTCGGCCAAGCGAAGCTCCGCCCACACGTCGCCAGAGAATGTGGTGGAGTTGTCCGGCGCCGCCATCTTGGTCAGGAAGGGGTTGCGGAGAAACGGGGGAGATTGGAATGGGAACGGTGGATTTTGGGGATATTTAATTATTTGTCATCCTAAAAAAGACCTCTCGTGGCCCTTTTAGAATTTGAAACACAATTCTGAAGAAGTTTTAGCTACATATTTACCATTTTGTCTCGTGGCACCCCAAGTCACCCATCCACTGGATTCAAGACGCCGAAATGACCTCCAGTACCCCTACTTCCCTCAGGTCGGTCATAGCTTATCCTTTCTCGTGTGGGACCCACATGTCATGTTCATCTTCAACCTCCCGCGGCTCCTTTCTTCCTCTGCCTCGTGGCAAGTCGGATCGTCGGCCAGCCGTGGCGCCAACCTCTGCACAGGTGTGGCGGCCGCGTCTTGCCAGGGTTCGCCTCGCGGCCGCTAAGCGGCTCGTGGGCGCCCTAGGAAGGAGGCGGCCGTGGCGCGTGATGGATACCGGCCATGGCCCTGGGGTGCTCAACCCCATCTGGGCCATGGCATGGCCGTCTTGATCCGAGTCGCCCTGCCATTCTGCCTAGCGGCTCAGTAGGCGCCTGGGAAGGGAGGCGGTAGGCGCCATGGGGAGAAGCGGTCGTGACGCCGAGCCCGAGGGCTAGCCGATTGGGAGCGGTCTGGTCGGTAGCGTGGACCATGGCGGGATGCGAGGTGGAGTTGGCGGCCACGAACTGGGTGACCTCTAGAGCTCATGGCCGTCAGGCGCCGGGAGCGAGGTGGATCTGCATGGATCGAGGCGGGAGGCGGTGTTCAAGCTCCGTGGTGGCCATCGCCGGGCATACTCGCCGGAGGTTGAAGAAAGCCCTGACGGGTGGGTCCCACACGTCAGTGGCTTGAGAGAGGGAAAGATCAGGGGCACGTGAGTCATTTCACACTATCATTCCACGATGGCGTGTTGATCCGGATCGCCACGTAGGACAAAATGGCAAATATGTAGCTAAAACATCTCTCCAGTGACAATTCTGTAAGCTAAATTTTAAAAGTGACTTTTGAAGAAGCGACCTTTCTTAGGATGGTAAATAATTAAATATCCTTGGATTTTGTGGATACGAAATGGTTTGGCTTGACATGTCCTCTTCTTCTTTTGGGATGGCCGGAAGGGGCGACTCCGCTGGTGAATGTAGGCCACCTAGACTGCTCAAAAGTAAAACCGTTTTTTAAGTTGATTATGTTTGAGTTCCACACATTCAAATATGCTGTCTAAATGTACAAAATCTCGCTATAGAGGAAAAATCTATGGTACCAATAATAATGAACTATCTAATTAAAATTTTCTAGATTTATTTTGCTAATTAAAAACGTTATTTCTCATGACCATTCGTATGCTATTGTACCAATTAGCGTGCTATATAACCTAATTTGGACGTTTAAAAATATTATAGTGTAATTTATGGGTATGTTCTGAAGAGTTTTAGTACAAACTTATAGTTTTACAATAAAAAAGGTTTCAGCTCAAATTAAATCAAAGATTCAAACTAATCAGCTGAAAAGGTTAAAAGTCAGTTCAATATTTTTTCATGGTTCAGGACATGTTGAAGGCCTACGAGAGCAGATCATTTTCCATTGAGGACAATTTGAAGTGCATGTTCGATTAAAAACCCCCAGCCCCCTTCTACCCGCCGCCATAAACCCTAACACCGGGCTGCGCTCCCATTCCACCCCACCCCACGCCGCCGGCGGCCGCCGCCCGCCATGGTGAAGGCCTACCTCCGCTACGAGCCGGCCCTCACCTTCGGGGTGATTACCTCGCCGGAGTCCAACGTCTGCTACGACCCCTCCGGCCGCCTACTCCTCGCCGCCGCCCTCGACCGCCTCGCCGCCTGGGACCTCAAGCGCGGTCTCCACTCTGTCTCCTTTGCACCCTCCTCCTCCTCCCCCAGGCTCGCCGTCTCCTGCATCGCCTCCTCCCAATCCGCCGCCGTCTCCTCCTCGGTACGCCCTGACCCCTCTCCCCGCGTCCAGTTCCCTTCGAATTTCGCTGGCTGATTCCGGCGTTTGTTTCGTGCTTTGGTGTTTGGTTTGGTATAGATTGCGAGCGGGCACGCGGATGGGAGCATCAGGCTGTGGGACGCGGAGACAGGAGCCTGCGAGGCAACCCTCCAGGGCCACCGTTCCGCTGCCTCCGCCCTCCGCTTTGCACCCTCCGGCGCCGTTCTCGCCTCCGGCAGCAAAGACTGCGATGTTATTCTCTGGGACGTCGTTGCTCAGGCTGGGCTCTTCCGCTTGCGTGGCCACCGGGATCAGGTACAGCGATTTCATGCGCCTCTCTCCATCGGGTAGCATAGAGTAGTAGTGCTAATTGGGGGAATTACAATGTGCAGGTCACAGATTTGGTGTTCCTGGATTCTGGTAAGAAGCTGGTAAGCTGCTCCAAGGACAAGTTTATCAGGGTTTGGGACCTTGAAACACAGCACTGTCTCCAAATCGTTGGTGGTCACCACAGTGAGATTTGGTCTATGGATGTGGATCCTAGTGAGAGGTTTTTAGTGTCTGGCTCTGCTGATCCAGAATTGCGAGTGTTTAGAATCCGGCAATCAGTAGAGGAGGGTGAGGATTGGAGCAAGTGGGATGTGCTGAAGCTGTTTGGTGAGATTCCGAGGCAGAGCAAGGAACGAGTGGCAACTGTTAGGTTTAATATGAATGGTAGTCTTGTGGCATGCCAGGTGGCTGGGAAGACAGCGGATATTTATAGGGTTCTTGATGAAACAGAAGCTACAAAGAAGGCCAAAAGGCGGATGCATAGGAAGAAGGAGAAAGCATCAGCAAAATCCATGGCAGCCGAGGGGAATGGTACTGTCATTGATCCCTTACCAGCTCAAGACTTACAAAATCCAGCTGTCATCGTCACTGATGTATTTAAGATCCTTCAAGTTTTGCGGGCAAGCAAGAAAATATGTTCAATTTCATTTTCTCCAAGTAATCCACCAAAAGGCTGCCTTGCTACCTTGTCTCTATCTCTCAACAATAACACGCTTGAGACATATTCAGTGGATAGTGAGAAGGTCTCGAAGATGTACTCAATTGAGATGCATGGACACCGTTCCGACATTAGGAGTGTTTCCCTTAATTCTGAGGACAACCTACTGATGTCGACTAGCCACAACGCTGTCAAAATTTGGAATCCTAGTACAGGGGACTGCCTTCGGACCATTGACTCTGGATATGGTTTGTGCAGTACTTTCGTCGGAAATCGGTTTGCTCTTGTTGGTACGAAAAGTGGTACTTTGGAGATTATTAATATTGCTAGTGGCAGCACAACTGAGGTCATAGAAGCGCATGCGGGTCAATACGATCAATTGTACCTATTCCAGATGAAGATGGAACTGTCGGTGCACGGGGATTTGTCACTGGGAGTGCTGATCATGATGTTAAGTTCTGGGAATACCAACTGTTACAGAAATCTGATAATGTGAGTCTTCTGTCAATTTCACGTAGAACGCCTCAAGTAATTTTGTGCATAATCTTTCTTTGTTACTTCTCCACAAATCACTTCCAATAGATACATTGTTTTGATATTTAATGATTATCTTATTGACTATACTCTGTACTATTGTTCTTTATTTGCACCAAGCAGCTTATTGATTTCTTTTGTTTCTTAACATTGTTGCAGGACTCTAAGCAGTTGACTGTGACTAATGTGAGAACCTTGAAAATGACTGAAGATGTCCTTGCTGTCTCCATCAGTCCACAAGGAAAGCATATTGCTGTTGCTCTCTTGGATTGCAATGTCAAGGTAATTTCTAATTCACTTCCACACAGGCACACACAATATGTTTACTTCTATATGTTTTGTGCAATTGGAAATTTGGAATTATACTATCTCACTTATACATTTAGAATCTTTATAGTTGGAGATCTTGTTTTGAATCAGTGTACCCGAACTCCAACACTATTCGATGAGATTATTTATATAATCAAGATACTGTTGACATAGCAACAGGAAAACTTGCATTGGGCATTGGGTAGTATATTCTCTTGTGTCTTCCTGTGTAACAAATTCCTGTGGTGTAATATCTTTATATTAGGCACAGTTTGCTTCATCAAAAACTAAGTGCACATGAAAATTGCTATTTGTCCTTATCCTGAAAATGTAAAATTCAGGAGATGCCGATGGCGATTTAACTTTGTTCTGACGAAAGCTATGATCCTTAAGGACCTAGGACCTTAAGTCATTAACTGTCATTGTTATACAGAAACCTGCCCTCAATTTTCCGGAGATACCAGCTATATTCTGGAAAGTGGAAACCATTAGTAATAAGAAAATGCTTCAATCTAGTAAAAAAATTCTACAACTTTGCTTGCCTCTAATATTCTTATGTTTATACAGGTCTTTCACATGGACACACTGAAACATTTTCTTAGCCTTTATGGGCACAAACTTCCAGTTCTCTGTATGGACATCTCATCTGATGGGGCTTTGATAGTTACTGGCTCTGCAGACAAAAATTTAAAGATTTGGGGTATGGATTTTGGGGACTGCCACAAGTCTATATTTGCTCATTCAGACAGGTATGTTATTCACTTTCAGCGTTTTTATCATTTAGGCAAAACCTCATATATATATTGTTTGGATGTCTTCACCTTGCAGCGTGATGGATGTTAAGTTTGTACATAGAACACATTATATGTTCAGCGTGGGGAAAGATCGCACTGTTAAGTACTGGGATGCTGATAAATTTGAGTTGCTGTTAACACTTGAAGGGCATCATGCTGAAGTTTGGTGCCTCACAATCAGCAGTCGTGGTGATTTTATTGTAACAGGTTCCCATGACCGCTCCATTCGGCGCTGGGATCGTACTGAAGAACAACTGTTTATTGAGGTATCTTGTAATTATATAGGCTTGTTTGAAATTTCTTGTTGAAAACCGCTGTCCTAAATGTCATATGTTAAAAACGGAGGAAGTAACATATTCTATCCTTCCCAGAGACTGCCCTTTTACCCCTAAATCTCTGTTATACCGCAGGAAGAGAAGGAGAAAAGATTGGAAGAAACCTTTGAGGCTGATTTAGACAATGATAATGAGTACAGATATGGGCAGAAAGATGACGCTCCTGATGAAGGTTCTGTGGGTGTTCCTGGTAGGAAAACAAAAGAGACAGTTACTTCTGCTGATGCAATCATGGATGCCCTTGACACTGCTGAGGAAGAAGTAAAATGCCTTAATCAGCATAAACTGGTATGCTCATATATCACACCTGGTTCCACTTATCAGTATGGAGCATCTGCTTGATCTTCATTTTTCTTGGTTTTCAGGAAGAGCAAAATAATGGGAGGGCAGCTAACTTTCAACCTAATGTCATAATGCAAGGGCATTCACCGTCAGATTATGTTTTGAATGTAGTTTCAATCATCCGCCCAAATGATTTGGAACAGGCCCTCCTGGTACATCTTTTGATGGACTTCTTAATTGTTTATTCCCTTGCCCATATTTGATACGAGTTATGTTAAAAACAGTGTTTGCATCTCAGATACTTAATGCAGCTAAACATGGTTCCCAATAAACCAAACTTTATGTAATCTTGTTATTAGCTCTTTCCTTCCTGTGTGTTTGTATAATTGAAATTACCTCACATGCTTAGATTATTAACATAATTGAAATTAACCTCACATGCTTAGATATTAACAAAAAAGTTTGTCAATTGCTTTTCAATCCAGTGGATTCTTAAATTTAAAATGCCAATTTCTTATCCTATGTGTCCTAGGTTTTAGTGGTCAAATTGTAAACAATAGTGGATTAGTATAGAGCTTCTTTTTACTTGTGGTTAATCATGAAAAATATTTCTATGGGAATTATCATTTGCCGACATATTTATGTTTTTTTAATCTTTGGAGCAGGCATTGCCTTTCTCAGATGCGCTAAAGCTCATGCCTTACTTGAGGGAGTGGTCTCTGGTTCCTTCAAAGGTAAAAGAATGTTTTTGATATGTAACTTTATGCCTGTCATCATTAATATTTTTCTTGTCCTTTGAAGCTCCAGTTTGTACCACATTATTTTTGCATATTCCTGCTGTCCTTAAGGAGATTTGATTGGCCTTTTCTTTTCTTTGAATACAGAACCTATATGCTATTGTGTAAGTTCTTGTAGTACGCATTGGTTATGTCTACAGAAGTTTCTCTAAATTATAAAGTTTTGTTTCTCTACTTGTGCCTCCTACAAGCAGAAAATCTGGATGTGCTCTAGCTCGTGTATTTTTAAATTTATTTGCTTTGGAAAACCATGTTGATCAGTTGTGTTTCATTTGCTAATTTCTGCTATCACCTAGCAGGTTGAGCTTGTTTGTAGGATTTGCTTAGTGCTCCTTCAGACACATCATAATCAATTAACTACTACTACAGCTGCAAGATCCTTGTTGACAGAACTGAAGGATATTCTTTACTGCAGAGTAAAGGTTAGTTTCGATCCTATTGGAGCAATCTACATGCTACTTTGCAGCAATCTTATGATTACCATACCTCTATCCCCAGGAATGCAAGGATACTATAGGCTTCAACCTTGCCGCTATGGACCATTTAAAAGTATGGAGTCCCTTTTTCCTCCCAGCATTTTTTTTGCTGCTTGGTATATTTACTATTTAAGTTTCGCTGATATATCTTACGCACACATCTTTAGGAATTGTTGGCAATGAGATCAGATGCACCTTTCCGTGATGCGAAAGCAAAACTCATCGAGATCAGGCAGGAGCTATCGAAGCGGTCAGAGGCTGATGGGAATGAGAGAAGGAAAAAGAAGAGAAAGAAGGCTTCTGGAGAAAGTTGAGCCTTGGGCAAGGGCAAGGGCAAAGGCATAAAAAAAAGAATTGTTGTGCTCTAGTGTTGAACGTGCTTGAGAAAGAAGGCTTCTGGAGAAAGTTGAGCCTTGGGCACGGGCAAGGGCAAAGGCATAAAAAGAGAATTGTTGTGCTATAGTGTTGAACGTGCTTGTTTCCTTGGTTCATGAGCGCGCAGAATTTTTGGTAGATGAGTAATCATACAGAGCTAAGACATAAAGATCGTTTTATGAGCGATCAGTTTTGGTCATTCATTGTTCAATTTAGCCCTAGACCTAACAAAGGGTAAAGTTTCATCTAATCTCGTCCATTCCATCTAACTACGACGACGTGTTACCCTTTTTCTTTCATTGAGTGCGGACGGAGTACTACGCAAGATAATGTAGGTATTTCATGAGTTCCCATCTCACTTTTTTTTTAATCGAAACTGTGGGGGAGTTCCCACAGCAAATAGAAAAGAGGGTGATATTTACGGTCAGAAAAAACTTAAAAAGAGGGGGGTGGCCGGGTGGGCATGATTACATTATTTTTCTAGCCATTGTAACACTACTGTTCTAAGGTCCTCTCTAACCCTATGGAGTTGAAGGACAACTTGATCCTTGAACCTCACGGTCCAAAGATTAATAGAAGCCGGACTTGCCACAAAATTTTTCCCATTTTGTAGATTCCAGACCTCCCAAGAGGCAATGATAAATATTTCCATGAAATATGGATGGTTTGCTTGGGAGTGTGCTCGGGCGATTAGAGCATGGATGTCTTCCCCACTGGTAGCCAATTTTCTGCCAAGCATGCCGTTGCAAAGGGGCAGTCAAAAAAGGTGTCTCCAGTCCTCATTGGCATGGCCATTGCATAGAACACAGTAACAATTGGGTTGAACATTAAAATGTCGTCTTCAGAGCATATCTCTGGTGTTCAGCCGATCAACAAAGAGTGGCCGGCAAAAGAATTTCAGGCGAGGTGTGCATTTTGATTTCCAAATCAATTTGAAACTGGGAGGAGCATCCAGATGTCGAAATGCTAGTTTATAGAGTTTTTGAGAGGTGCAGTGAGCATTACCCCAAATGGTCCACAAATCATTGTCCTCAGGATCAAAAGAGATAGTTTATATCCGGTTGTGCAGATTCAGAAAATGGCAGTGCAAAAATATCCGAGAGTTTGGTTTCATCCATCAGTTGTTTTACAGAGATATCTTTGATAGAATGCAAATGAGAAGAGGCAATCCGACCACAAATCCAGAATAGGGTAATGAGCAGGAAAGTGAGAACGATGCAATTGGAAGCTAGTGAGCAGGAAAGTGAGGAACAATGCAATACACCACCCAAGATATGCCTATGCTTCCAAACAAACGGTACAACACAACAAGAAAGATGTGCAGTCAATATAATTAAAATCTTGCAGAAAACAAAATTGTTTCATGCAACCGAAAAACACATGATCAAAATTAATATTTGGGTAGCGTTTTTCCGAGAAGTGGAGTTGGACGAAAAGCAGACTAGAAGCATCCAACTTAGCCCCTCCCCGAAAACTCTAGCAGTCTAGCCGAGGAGTTCCTCTAGGCCTCCGTCCTCCCCACAGTGCGAGTAGTTCAAGCATACACAAAGGTGTAATTCACTAGACAAGTCCTGTAATCTTGATCATCTCAAAATAAAATAGACGCAGCTCTGCACCAGGCAAGCATGCAAGTAGATGACACGATTTAGGTATCTAGTACATTAACTTAAAAGCAAGTACATCCTCTCCACACGATAAGTTTAGCATACCATATAAGCATATATATATAAGTTAAGCCACAGCAGAACTGCTAATTTAACTGTATAGGTCATCATCGTCAGCTGCAGCCGCAGGGGCTGCGAAGGGGTCGGCCGCTGCTGCCGCAGGTTGGTCGGGGAACCGGAACTCGCTGCCGAATCCACGAGACTGCTGGAGGGTCTGGGCAAAGGCTTGGTACTTGCGGATGTCGGCGTCGCTCACGCTCCGGCGCGCATACTTCATCGACTCCTCGAAGTGAACAGCCCTGATCTCAGCAATTTCATCCACCTCGTCTTCCTCCATTGCCTCAGGGTTGTCCTTCCTACGCCTCTCCATCTCGATATCCTGAAACCAAAATTCAGTAAGCAAACATGCATATTACTCATGTTTGGACGAACTTGAAGAGCGGAGCAAAATGGATTTTACCTTCTCGATGTTCTCCCTGATGGCATACTTGCACGCACGCTGGCAGATCTCAGTGATATCTGCACCGCTGAATCCCTGGGTGTATTTGGCAAGGGCGTTCAAATCAACATCCTTAGCAACGGGAGACTTCCTGAGGCAGGCTTTGAAGATCTGGAGCCTGGACTGGTCATCAGGCAGAGGAATGTAGATAAGCTGATCCAGACGCCCTGGCCTCAGCAAAGCAGGGTCAATGATGTCTGGTCTGTTGGTGGCACCGATAATGAAAACAGTCTTCTTGGCGTTCATGCCGTCCATCTCAGTCAGCAGCTGGTTCAACACTCTATCAGCAGCACCTCCAGCATCACCAACACTGCTTCCTCTCTGAAATACAGAAAAAAAGTCAAATTCAATTGCATGGAGCGTCCATGTGTGCACAAAAGCATAAAGCCAAGAGACAGTACCTGAGTAGCAATGGAGTCAAGCTCGTCGAAGAAGAGGACACAAGGAGCAGACTGCCTAGCCTTGTCAAATATCTCACGGACATTGGCCTCACTCTCACCAAACCACATGGTAAGCAGCTCAGGTCCCTTCACACTGATGAAGTTAGCCTGGCATTCATTAGCAATCGCCTTGGCCAACAAAGTCTTTCCACAGCCAGGAGGGCCGTAAAACAGAACACCCTTTGAGGGAGACATGCCAAACTTCTCGAATTTCTCTGGATGCTCCACTGGATATTGAACAGTCTGCAAGATTCAAAGTTTGTAAAAAAATGTAAGCAATTTAATAGCCAAACCACTGTACAAGGACAAAATACCTCTTGGAGCTCCCTCTTGACATTCTCCAGGCCACCAATATCCTCCCAAGAGACATTTGGAACTTCAACAACCTGAACATATAAGTTCAAGGTTAGCCTCTGGAACAAGTAAAATTATCACAACATATAGAAGAGGTTACTCCTAGAGATACTCACAGTTTCACGCAGAGCAGACGGGTTGCTTGTCCCAAGTGCAGTCTTGAAATGATCATTTGAGACAGCCATAGAGTTGAGTATCTCAGCATCTATGGTCTCATCCTCAAGATCTATAATATCCATCTTCTCACGAATGCACTGAAGAGCTGCCTCAGTGCAAAGGGCAGCAAGATCAGCACCAACATAACCATGGGTATCCTTTGCAATGTGCTCCAACTCAACCTAAAAAATTGAATCACAACCGAGATTAGTTTCAGAACCAGATATACAGAAAAAAACAAATCTGGTATAAGTGTATCAGTGATGAAGGGCACTTACATCTTCAGAGAGCTTCATGTTTTTGGTATGAATCCGGAGAACCTCAAGACGCCCAACTTCATCCGGAACACCAATATCAATCTCACGGTCAAACCTACCAAACCTTCTAAGAGCAGGATCAATACTGTTTGGACGGTTTGTGGCACCCATAACAATAACATGTGCACGAGACTTGAGGCCATCCATGAGAGTCAAAAGCTGTGAAACAATACGCCTCTCAACTTCTCCATGGGTCTTCTCCCTCTTAGGTGCTATGGAATCTATCTCATCAATAAAAATGATGGAAGGTGCATTCTTCTCAGCTTCCTCAAATGCCTTCCTGAGATTGCTCTCACTTTCTCCTGCAAGCTTTGACATGATTTCGGGTCCATTGATCAGAAAGAAGAAAGCACCTGTCTCATTAGCTACAGCTCTAGCAATAAGAGTCTTGCCAGAGCCAGGTGGTCCATACAGCAATATGCCCTTTGGTGGCTTCACGCCAATAGACTTGAAAAGCTGGGGGTGGCGCAGTGGGAGTTCAACCAGCTCTCTGATTTGAGCCATTTGCTTCCTAACTCCACCAACATCATCATAGCCAACCTCATCAAGCCTTTCCTCATCCTCCCTCTTAATAGGCTCACCTTCACAGAATAACTCTGTATCCGGTGCAACGATGCAATACTCTGTTGGGTCAGTCTCTATAACTTTGAATTCTACACTTCTCATACCACCCCTCACAAGGAAAAGGTCTGATTTCCTCACAGGACGATAGGCTTCAAGGAAATATGCTGAAAGATTTAAGGTAAAGGCAATGTTAAAACAAATTGCAGATGAGCAAGATGCAAAAGAATTTTAGCATGCCCCAGTGTTGTCTCTATCATCTAGAAATTGAGCAAGCACAAGGTATCCTACATGACATTTGCCAACAATCCAATTTACTATCCTATCAGAAGATGCTAGTTCAAACATGCAGCCAGATCACGGAACAACCAGGGCAGAACTGAGCTTGTTTAGTACAACAGAATCTTTCAACATGTACATAATAGTACAAAGAACTAATCTATCAAAAAATGATCTAAATTGCCAGAAGAAATATCTGTACAAAATAACTGTGTAATAGCACTGATAAAGAAATCTTACGTTTCAGGAAGACATCAAATAAGTTGCCGGTAATGCCTTCAACCGTGTCATCAATTGGAAGTATGTGAACACGCTTCCCGTATTTGACATCTGGGCATTGATGGACAGAAACGACATCACCAAGTCGTACCCTCAAGTTCTTCCTGACAACCTTGTTCATCCGGATCTTTGGCTCCTCACAAGTGTCATCTGCAAGCACGATGCAGATAGTGTCCTTTCGCTTCTTGCCCTGACATGAGGTGATCCAGAATGTTAGCAGACAAGTTTGTGGTAGCAGAGGTTGTAGAAAATTCAAAATACTGCTGGTAAAAGAGCTTTGCATATGGGGATTCAAAGAGTACTGTCCATAATGTGCAAGTAACATAACTACAACATGTAGAATTAAGAAACAGGTAAAGCTCACCCAGCAGGCCAGCACATCAAGAAGCAAATTTTTTGAAGTATGCCCAACAGATTAATTTAAGAATAGATGTCTACCAAAAAAATTTAACTTCAGAATATGTAATGCACACCATTTACTCTCTATTTACATCCTTCAATTGACCTCACAGCATCATTAAAGAAAAAGAGCATATCTCATTACACAATACATAGTAGCAATCAAAGTTACATAGTGAACATAATTAAATCAAAACAATTTATACTACAGGTTGAAAAAGCTTAAAAGTTGAGCACAAATGAAAGCTAAATCCAGCAACCACCAGGATAATTTCCTAGGAGAAAAGCAATGGTCAGCGCACATCACTAAAACAAACAAGCACCAAACTCGTACCAAGCCATGTACACATATCTACTATAAGATCACAACAAGGTCGATATCTCAAAACCCAACCGACTAAAACTTCTAACTTTACCCACCAAGCAGTAAGTTTAGCTGTTTGGTCACAAATTAACTACAAAGTTCCGTTATTTCACAAGGATTTGCAATCTACACAACATGTACCACCGCAATCCAAGACCCCGTTTTACAATCGGAGCATAAAGTCGGCGAGGTAAAGGGCTCATCCGTACCTTGAGCAGGACAGTGTCACCGCGGAAGAGCTGGAGGCGCTCCATGGTGTCCGGGTGCATCGCGACGACGGAGTTGTCATCATTGGTGGCCTCGTCGACCACCAGCCGGTTCGGCGACTTCTTCCTCTCGAGGATCGCCGTCGAGAAATCCTTCTTCCCCTTCCTGCACCACACCCCACAGCACAACAGTGTCACAACAATCCCCCAAAAACCCTCCTCTGTACTGTACCAGCAACAACAAAAACAGATCGAAGCCCTAGGCGCGGGCGGGCAGATCGGGGGCGGGTACTCACGGATCGGAGGGGCCGGAGGACGACGGCTCGCCCTGGCTCGCCATGGCGGCCGAATTCGACGAGGCGGTTGGTGCTGTTGCCGAGAGAGGCGAGACGGCGACAGATATTTGCGGGTGCTTGGCTCGGGGGCCCCAGCTGAGGAGGACGCCAGGGGATTAGTCTGCCTTTATAGCTTTACTTTCTTCTTGGAGCAGGGGTTCCGCCGTTTGGGACTCATCTACGTGTCCGGCTCGGTTCGTGGGTCGCGTAAGGTCAATGACTTGTGGGGCCGAGGACTTTGTGCCCACCTGACAGTGTAGTTCGGGTCGGGCCATGGGATAGGCCGGCCCGTGGGCCGTGGCCGACTAGGAAGGGAGTACAAGGGGCGTGTGGGGTTTGCGAGGTAGCTTCGGAATCGGAGTATTCGACAATTCAGCAAATTTTGTTGCCACGGTCAAACTGTTATGGAATTAGGAGTAGATTCCTGAAATTATAAGTTTCTGAGGATCTAGCTTATATACAAACTTAACAGGCAAACAAACCTTGTCGACCTCCATTCTTCCATTGCCAGGAATTACAGTATGTAAAGTTCCACAATCGAAGCAAATTATACAATACGACAAATTTGCGGAGCTACTTCATCGTTCGATTGCCCTCATCAAAAAAAAGAGAGGAAAAACGAAAAGGAAACCATCAGATCAATAATTGTTGCAACATCCTGGCAACATCAGAGGATATTCAATACCAAAGGGTCTGTCTCCACAATTAACAGAATGGAAGCTTTACATGAGCATCAACCTTCCACACAGTACCCGTACATACGGGCTGACATGCATTACATTTTTCGAAATGGAAAGGCATTACTACACGGTACAAACTCGTATTTGTGTAACTCTTGGGGTTTTGTCAGGACGCAGTCGGCCTAGGCAACCTCTTTGCAATTTCCTGTCCAGGAAAATGGTCATGTTAGGAAGGTGTCCACAACAGATACATACTGGTAAGAATATAGCTACAGAAGTACAGAGTTAGATTTATTAAAAGTGCATAAACATAGGAGAACAACATATGACTGGTAAAGAGGAGGCACGTTGCTTTTGTGAATCACAAATGAATCTGCATATCATAACGATATAGGCAAGTGTCGATGGCTACATCCATGCTGTTTCCCTATCCATATGAAGCTTAAGCGAAGTTTCTCAGGACATGCTAAAAGGGGTCTAGAAATGAGGAATTCAAGGCACCGATGCTTTGTTTGCCAAGACTTTTTTTAAGACAGATCAACATTAAAAGTTGCTGCTAGGTCTTATCTTCAGCTAGATTTGTTTCTCCTCTTACATGTTATTTGAAAACAAATAGCTCTATCTACTCAAAGCATACCTCAAACAGTTGGTTTATATTATCTGCTGTTTTAGCTGATGTCTCGATGAAAAACATATTGTTCTTCTCTGCATACTCCTGTGCATCCTGCAGCAAGGATGCCATATTGTCAACCGCACATAGCAGCCATTAACTATAACATCTATCAGTTAGCAACTAGCGAATATTCTTACCTGCGAAGATACACTTCGATTCTCATGTAGGTCGGCCTTATTCCCAACCAAAACCATCACAATACCAGGACTACCATGCTTCTGAAGTTCCTGCAGAATGGGAAAGAAAACCTCAAACCAGGAAACAGGGTGCGACCAGAACAGAATTTCAGACCACTAAATACATTCACCAAGTCACAGTGGTGGATCTTGCACTGAAAATAAGAGGGGCACCAAACATAGGTAGCAACAGAGATTAGCGTTCTTTTAATTTAAGTGATGCAATTGAGTGCTTAATCTGATGAGGAGGAGGAGGTGGACATGGCCTACTCTGGCCAGCACTAAGCTCCAAGTTGCATGATCTTCTAAATTATAGTGTTGCTCTGATGACTATATCCAAGTCATCCATTAATAATCTATACCAAGTGTTACAGTATACTACCTCATTACAGCAGAGCTTGAGCAGATGCACAATGTAATAACAAGCACAAGAACTCAGAAGAGAAGAGAGTTGCTGATAGTTTACCTTTACCCAGTACTGTGCTTTGCTAAATGATTCTGGACTAGTTATGTCGTAGACAACAATTGCAGCAGCAGCTCCTCTGTAGTAAAGTGGTGCCAAGGCAGCATACCTGAAATTCAAAAGAGCAAATTCTCAAGACTCATTAACTAAGGCAAAAATATGCATGTGATCACAAAGAACGTGGATCAAATGTGCATATACCTCTCTTGCCCAGCAGTGTCCCAAATTTCAAATTTCACTATCGTTGAGTCTTCTAGTGCCAATGTTTGTGATAAAAAGGATGCACCAACAGTTACCTGCAATCATTTGGGAAGATAAGTTGGAGAAAGGAAATTCTACAAGTGACAGTAATGTGTCTTTCATTTATTATTTAATCTGATCAAAAGAGCAAATCACCTTGGAAGTAGGATCGAACTGACCACGCACAAAGCGAAGAACAATGCAGCTTTTCCAACACCTGAGTCTCCCAGCAATACCAACTATGCCAAGAAAAGAATTAAAACAAAGTCATTAACTAGGCTCACTAGACAGATCACAATGTGGTGATCTGCTTGAACTTTGTAGAGCTGTAGAGCCCTTGAATGTAGTAACTTTCTGAACCAAAAAAGTGCAATACATATGTCCCTCCTTATACTGTGTAGGCTACAAATAATGCATAATAGTAAAAACAAACCACAATCTCAAGATATATTTGTCGATAATAATAACATTACTGCAATATATCTCTTTTGATATATTTATAACAAATATAAAACCTAAGAAAATCTGTAAGCATGGCTCATGTGAAGAGCATACAAAACAGTTCGGATGTGGCACAAGCACAACATCTGTGCTTCTCACCTTGTGAAAACTATTTTCACAAGAAAAAACACAGTAAATATGCTAAAATGCTAGTACATCACAGTAATTGTTAATGTCAGCCACAGAAAGATGAGATAATTTTAGTAAATTAGGTATTCCAGTATGCAAATTCACATGGCATGACCCAAAACCCTTGGCTGAGATGCACAATTTACAGCTAGTAACTAGTATCATAGTATACCAACCGTAAGAGTAGGTTAGACAAGTTTCAGTACACATAGAATGCATCTATGCGTTTTTGGTAATAATTAAATGTTTTCCTTCCATGACTATTGTCGAACACCTTGGCTCTAGCATTTTGGGGAGCTGAATCTAAATATACAGCTGACATGGTGGTACCACAAGCAATGCAATGCCAAGAGAAACAATAACAAGAAATGAAAGATGAAATCAACCACCATTGATTGTTAACTATAACGACTAAAGAGGACGGAGTTTGACTAACCTTGGCACGCAAGTCCTTTGAATCAGTGGCAGAAGAGCTATCGTTGTTGACAGTGTTCAGCCCTCCTGTATTTCTAGCTGAATGAAGAAAGAACAAATGTGTTATACGTTAACAACTTTGACTATCCTGTTCCAGCTGTAAATTGTCCCCCAACGGCATATCACATTTTTCCGAACCTAGTTGTCAAATTAAATTGCAAATTAACTAAAAAACAAGTATCCACCGTCCACACGGTAATTTCGCTGGCTGTGAGCACGGAGTGACACAACCACGACCTTCCGAAGAAATCCAATTAATCCACTAAGCACAGCTCAAAACCCTACAAATACTCTACGAATTGAGCCAATCCATGGCCTAAACACGACTGCACATCAAACCCCCAACGGAACCAGCGTTGATCGGTCCACTTCGCTCACCAATCGAAGAACTATCGTAACAATTATACACTGCAACCAGCGAGATTTTAATACTGGAGGGAGGAGGTGTGAACCTGGCACGGAGGAGGAGCAACCCATAGCTCACGCTGTCCGCCGGCGTCGACGAGGCAGACGCACCGGGGCGGCGACCGCCGGGGAAGGGGAAGATCGGGCCTTGGCCTGCCTCCGGGTCGGTCCGCCGCAGTTTGTTTGTCCTCTCTCGGCTCTGAATCTCTGATGATGTGATGCCACGCGCGACGCGTTGCTGCTGCGGGAAAGCAAGGCAGGTCGTTGGGCACTCGGACGGGTTGGGTCGTCTTGTCAGTGAAATACCGGGTATAGTACTGTACAAGTTTATCCACAAGGTTGGGCCGGGCTGATTTGCCAGAATGGGCCTTATACTACTTCTGTTTTTAAACTTTTTATAGAGAGAGATTGTACCTTACAAAGCTTTTTTAAAGATTAATGCATTCGCAAAAAAAAACTGTATGCCTTTCAAAAAAAACACTGTATGCCATTTTCATCGCAACTTAAAGCTACAGAGGTCAATGTACTGGTGACACCATTATTCTATGATTAATGTTTTTCAACTTTCGGCTGCCCTTAGAGACGAGCGATAAATGGGGAAATGGGCTCACCAGGCCTCAGCCCAATCTGTGTGAGAGAGAAAAGGATGAAGTCTGTGAGTCCAGGATTTTTATTTTAACCCTTGTTAATCTAATATTTTAAAAATAACTCCTCTCCAACTATATTTCCAACAAGTAGCCTTTTTGGTCGCGCCACGCTCCGTGACGCGACTAATACTTGAGTCGCGCCACATAAAGTGGAGCGACTAATGTACACGGTGGCGTTGGAGAAAATCGCGACTTACGTGGCAGACTGAGTCACGCCAGACCGCTTGCCGGGACTGAGAAGCGAGTCACGCCACGGTAGGTGGTGCAACTGGTTGGGGTGAGGCCTCCTCCCACTCTTATTACTCTTATTTAGCTGTGTTTCCTTATTCCTTTTAATTAGCAAATGAACTTCTAAATTTGTGAAACTCGAGATGTATGATCTATAGAGTGTATACGTTCCATTTTAACTATGTGCACTCGAAACCATGATGTATAAAATGAGAAATCTAATTTTGAAATAGCCTAAGTGTTATTAAATCAACACATGAAAATTACTAAGTCTGAAAATAGAGTCAACTAATCAACTTTGGGCATACTTTTGGAGAAATTTTACACTAGGACCTTAAATACTTTTGGGCTACAAGTGAATTTGAATAATCATAGGAAAGTTTGGACAAGTTGTTGGTCAAATATAACAAAGAATTCATAGCTTAAGGGAGGCTTAAAGTTGGAATGTTGTGTTGTTTTATACTAACAACACAACATTCCAACTTTAAGCCTCCCTTAAGTTATGAATTGTTTGTTATATTTGACCAACAACTTATCTAAACTTTTCTATGAACATCCAAGTTCACTCGTAGCCCAAAAGTATTTAAGGTCTTCGTGTAAAATTTCTTAAAAAGTATGCGACTTAGAGTTAGCAAATTTCATGTGTTGATCCAATAACACTTAGGCTATTTCAAAATTAGATTTCTCATTTTATACACC
Organism: Cenchrus purpureus; assembly: GCA_022644695.1. Classification (NCBI taxonomy): domain Eukaryota; kingdom Viridiplantae; phylum Streptophyta; class Magnoliopsida; order Poales; family Poaceae; genus Cenchrus; species Cenchrus purpureus. The sequence goes on along the minus strand of CP053458.1, from coordinate 26,050,778 downwards.
ATAATTTCGAGTGCACATAATTAAAATGGAACGTATACACTCTATAGATAATACATCTCGAGTTTCACAAATTTAGAAGCTCATTTGCTAATTAAAAAGAATAAGAAAACGGTTAAATAAGAGTGGGAGGAGGCCTCACCCCAGTACGTACGAACCAGTACCGCCACGTACCGTGGCGTGAACGCCACCGTATTAGTCGCGACTGTGTAGGGCGCGACTCAGTCTGCCACGTAATCTGCGATTTTTTCCAACGTCATCGTGTACATTAGTCGCGACTCAAGTATTAGTCGTGCCACAGAGCGACAAAAAGGCTATTTCTTGAAAATATAGTTCGGTGTAGATTATTTTTAAAATATTAGATTAAAAGGGTTAAAATTAAAAAAAAATTCGTGAGCCCATGCTACCTATCTAGACTCAAAACTAAGTGAACAAACTCTCTCAACTTTCAAAACCATTACTAGATAGACCTCCCTACCCTTGTTATATGCGGTTTTCATAAGCGGTTTTGTCTTTTTTTCAAAAAAAAATCTTGTAAATACTTATTAAATCACAAAAAAATATCTCTAAGCTTTAAAAATTATGAGTAAAATCCTAAAGATGGATTCAGACACGTGGAATCTAAATAAAATATTTAAAACTGGTGAAATATCTATAATTTTTTCTAAAATTTAAATTTCATTCTAGCATAATGAGAAATACACCTAAAAATTTTACACAATAAAAACATTAAATGAAGCCAACATTTTGGATGTCTTTTTTTGGATATATTTTCCATTTTGCTAGAGTTAAACTTAAATTTTAGAAATTATATACATTTTCACTAGTTTTCAATGTTTTATTTACATTTCTTGCATCCCGATCTATCTTTAGGATTTTTCTTCGAAGTTTAGAAGCTTAGAGAAATTTTTTGTGGTTTACTATCCTCATTATGTATTTACAAGATTTATTTTAAATTGAAACCACCTTTGTAAACCGTTTATAGCCAAGGTAGGAAGGTAAATAGAATAGTTTTAAAAATTGAGGGAGATAATTCACCCGGTTTTGACTGCAACTTTTTTCGAAAAAAATTACAGCCAAGCATACACGACAGAATGGGCTCGATCCATAAATGGGCCCATAATTTTCTCTTTTGTACCGCCAGTGAGCGAGTCTTTTCTATGCGTATTATTGGATTAATCATATGATATACAACTATGTAGATGGAACTCACTACAAGTCATGGATAAATTTCTCTCAACATGCAAGCATTTCACGTCATCTTCCACTATACGTCATGTCACCATCCACTAGATCATACATTTATGTCTTAAACCGATTTTCTGTGGTTAATATCATGTCTTTGTGAGTAGCATGCCACGAAATTCTCATAATAGAGAAAAATGTATGATCAATAATTTAGAATGATTCTCTCTAAATAAAATTATCATGCTTTCATATATAATGTTGTTTACAAAATAATGTTGTCATGCAATCACTTGGGTGTTCCTACTTTCACATTGTATATTAAAATTTTGTTTAAAAAATTCTCGCAACAACACGCGAGGTATCAACTGGTTAAACTAGATAACAGATTACAGCGATACTACTCATCAGAGGAGCTAATGAGTCTATTTTTTTTCGAATAATTAATGAGTCTCTTTGCTTTTAGAGAGTCTGAAGATAAGGATAAGGTTTTAAATCTCCCGCTAGCTGCCGCTATGGTTTGCTATAGCTATTTCAGATTCGGTGTCTATATTTGTTTCCATGTACAGTTTAGCTACTACAGCCTCATCTAGTTCCACCATTAGCTGTTTTAGAGTCTTGCCAGTATTTCCATTATCCCGCTATTAAAAACATTAGTGAAGATGCAAAACGCACTGCAACTAGCAACCCTCGCCCATTTCATTTTCACTCTCTGCTACACAGTTGCTGCGCGAAACTGCCTGCAGACTTGATGAAACTTACACTGATCACGCGAAACTTTAACATTTCCATTCGGATGGAGAAGGACCCCGATCGTCTCCTCGTGTAACCGAACAAAGCAGCCCTGCAACCAACTAACCGTGCATGTGCAGAAAAGGCTCAATTGCGAAGTTGACCTGCATGCAGCATGCAGCAGCGGCGCAGCCCCTCCGGCTGTAAAGGCAAAGCGGCTTCAGCGTCCGTAGTGTGCCCCGTGCAGGAATGTTTCCTCTCTTTCGCTTTCCTTTCCGTGAAGCCCCATCTGCCTCACTGCGCTGAATCCGGCATGCCCGATGCGTCTGAAGAAATAGAGGACAAGCAAAAGCGGCATGCCGAGAGCCCAAGAAGGTGGTGGTCCATGCACCACACACACACACCTTTCCCTTTCGCCTTTTCTCAAAGGGGCTCCGATTTTACTTTGCTGCAAGAAAAGTGACAGATTATTTTTTTGTAGGAAGACTTCTTTTTTCTCAAAACCTGATCTGGTGGATTCTGAAATCGAGAACTAGAGTCCAACTGATGATCATGCATGCTTGCTGCTGTAATCCACTGCCGCAGTGTCCGTCCATTCATCATGAAGCTGTGGGTTTCTTGCGAAGATTTTGTTGTTCTACGGTTATCAAGAAAACGAAGATGTTTCGTCAGATGGTGATCTCCGAAAAGGATGGTTGAAAATCTAGACAGCAATGGCTCTGAACATGCAAAGATCAATTTGCAGTCTTGCTTAGATATTTATTTCTGCAACTGTTCGTCAACACCTTGTACAAGACTTCACCTCATCCCTGAGGTAGGACGCTGAGCTCGACAATATTTGTCGACGCTCTGAATCTATCTTATTGGTTTCTTCTAGCCTGGTCAGAAATGTACTGGCTCAGACTTCAGACCTGATGATAGCAACGGAATATCACTGAATGGTCTGCAATTCAGTTGGAGGTTTCATACAAGTGGTCAGGCAAAGGGAGCCAAACACTGAAACACAGTAATTCAGTTTGGGATACTTCTTCATACAAGTCTCTGAACAAAGCAAGCCGCACCATGCAACAGCAAAGACTGCACAAAAAGGCGATTACAGCTACGGCCATCTGGTAAGTGGTAACACACCAAACTGAACTTTTCACCGAACAAGCTATTGTATCTGGGAGTGGAAAGAAGCTGATGCCAGATAGGTACCTGTAACCATTGGAAGTTGCAAGTTACCAGCTCACCAAAAAGCTTAGGATAGTTGAAAGACTTGAAAGTCACTTGAATCAACAGCTACCATGTGATGTGGTCACTCACCACTGGACCCTGCTGCACTCTGCATCCTGCACCAGAATGGAAGGAACGTGCCCAGAGCAGCAACCAACATATGCACAAGTTTTTGCCTGTAGCTGCAGCCGTCAGGGAAATGGCCAATAGAAAGAGGACAGATGTGAGGTGGCAAAGATGGGATTAAAGGACCCCAAAGCATGTGGTTAAGGGTCCCCCTCAAAGGCGGGAAACAGTCTTGTTTGTTTCTTTCGTGTCTTTTGATAGATTCCCTTGTGTCCCCATGTTCCTGCTACACAGGTAAATTAAAAGGATAACCTAATAAAGAGTGAAAAAGAGCAAAGCAGAAAAGCCAAAGAAAAATAAGACGAAAAATTCAAAATAAAGACGAAAAAGGGGTAAAAGGCCAGCATAAAAGCTTTGGCTTTTCGTTTAGGCGGGAGTTTATATGGATCAAGCATTGCTGTAATGCAGATATCGTAGCATCAGCAGAGACCAAGTCTTCCAGCCGTCCAATATGTAAACTACATTTTAGCAGCATTCTTTACTGTCTTGTGCAAGTTCATGTTTAACCAGCATTGTTACATGAAACTACTCCAATTCCATCAAACCATTAATCCGCACAGAACAAGATCGGCCGGCCGGTCGGTGCTCTGATTTCGTCCCAAGAAGATTATCCTGCATTGTTTTCCAGGAAGCAATACAGCTCAGAACTTTCAGGCAAACAAAAAGGAATACAATTCTTAAAACATTATACTACATTTTTTGTGTAAAGAAGAAGAATCCGTCCGTGGAATTATTGCAAACAGCACGATATCAAGATCAGTCGGCCGGTCGGTTGTTCCTTTAATTGATTTTATCCAAAACCAAAACCTGACTCATCGGACGCTCTGACCTACCAGCTGCACGCATGCTCATCCCATCTGAATATTCTGTGTTCGCATCCATGAGGCTGGAGGCACACAGACACAGGATCCGAACGAGATGGCGACGCTATCCTCCTCACCGTCACGAGGCTCGCCGCGTACTACCTCCTAAACAATCTTGGATGCTGCCGCCACGATTACCATTTCGTTCTGCATATTTTCAAAAGCAGTTCAGACCCCCCAACGACCGGCCTTGCAGGCTGCAATTCCAGTCAAATGATTTACGGACTTGTTCTTCGCAGTTTCCTAAACCACGAGACCTCCCCCCCAAAAAATATAACTAATCTAGTTTTGGATAGCATGTGCCAAGCCAAACTTGGAACGTGAAATTAATTAACACTAGTTAACAAAGGAGGCCACTGCACACCGATAAATGACCCGTGGCCTGTTGTTGGATGATGGACAGGATTAGGCTAATCAGGCAACACTTCCGGAAACATCCTTGTGACTTAAAACTGAGTGTTGGTTTGAAGCCTCAAAAGTCCAAATTGCTGACATGGTGCTTATGCAAACACCACACTAGTTTATTCAGACATTGGGGGAATATTCCTGGTCAAACGCACGATGCTTGCATTGAGTGATGAGGACAAAAATTAGCAGGCGACGGAGGAGTTCTGAACGCCTGATGCGTGTTTGTTTTCCTTGCTGCATTTGGCACCATCTCAATAATGCATCAGCAGCATCATAGCCTGCGATTATGATTTTAAAAAGAAACCCTTGCTACTAGTATTTGATTAATTGTAGCCGGACATGCATGTATATACATATAAGTGGATAGTGCGCATGGTTTACATATGCCGGAACGTGTGCTTTGAAAATGCTTGGTGAACTTCAGCAAGCTTACGCAAACCCTAGTTTTTAAGGGGCTAATATATACTAGCGATTTGTTTAAAATAATCATAGTTTTTTTTAAATAATCATAGTTGAGCGACACTCCAAGCAATTGACGGAACTTGTCTCTGTCTTCCACACGTCTCAGAAAAACTTTAAAAGGTGACGCACTAATTTTCAGACGACAAAGCACAAAAAAGATGACGAGGATTTTGACATTAGCACACAAGATATGTATAGATTAAGACATGGAAACCTGAATACAGATAAGCACAAGCAGCTAGCTGCAGTGGAAAAAGTTGCAAAGCTACTACGAAATAGGATTATTTTGTCCCAACGGGAGATACCTGACAGGGCCGTGCCGGCATAAACCGAGGCCCTGTACAAAATTCTAAAGAGGAATCAACAAAATAGAACAATAAATCACATATGTAGTTTAATGTAATAAATTTGAATTGAATGTTTCAAGAATCATGCTTATTTAATCTTCGTTGAATAATTTCTACTTAAACAACTTCAATCTTGTAGTGTTTCTAGATAAAATTAATAAACATGCATACAAAAATGCATACAAAAGATGAAAAAACAATTATAATATTAATTATTCAAGGACACTAACATAATTGAGAAAAAAATTGGCAGATAGCCTACACGAAGGGTCCTGTTGGTTGCCACGAGTGTTGTGACGAGATGATGTCGAGGCTGTGCGCCGGCCGCCGACACAGTTCGTCACTGCCCGAGCGTGGTGGATGAGAAAAAAGAAAATCAATCACGTGGATGCTGAACGGGAGACGCATATTAAGGGACCGAGGTTGACTTTTGTTTCTTGGTCGCTAGGCTATAGTCATGCTGCATAGGAATTTTTTTGGGCCCCTGAAAAGTGGGGGCCCTGTACCTACGCACCGGTGGAACTCCCATGTGCACGGGCCTGATACCTGAGACCACCCTTTTTGCCCTGCAGTGACGACGTCACGACGTGCAATGCCATGGTCGCAGTCCACGTAACCACAGGCTACGAAAAATCCCTCTTGTTTAATAAGCCTTTTATTCCCAAAATCAACCCAACCGTCGTCGCGTTCTTCACACACGGACACGGGCGAGAGGCGAATACCGAGCCCAAGACCGACCCCCTCCCTGCCGTGGTTGCTGGGGTGGATGGTTTGGTGTGGTGGGGAAAAGGCATGCCAAATGCGTGCGGAAAAGGCACACGGGAAATGGCTACGGATAACAACGCCTCCCTCGGACGCACTGAAAACGTCACCAGGGAAAGTGAGGCGAGACGAGTCCAGTCCTCCAAGCTACCAACACGATTCGTTGGACCTCCGGCTGGCGACCGGGGCGAGCGAGCCCTGCCTGCCTTCTAGTCGCGGGATCGCACGCGGCTACCAAACCGCGGTTGCCTCCGAATTGAAACGAAGCAGAATAATTTCATCACAAGATGAAACAAGCTTTGGAAAATTGGATTCTCCGCGTAGTAAAAAGATATTCCGGACCGGACCCCAAATGTCAAAAGGAGGCTGGGCGCCTGGGCACCACGTAAAAAGTATAAAACGACTGCGCGGCCGGGCTCCGGCGTGTCCTTACCATCGCCGAGAATTTTGCTTCCTGGCTGTGATCGATCTTCCCGCTAGATCCGCTTCCGTTTCCTTCTCCTGCAGAGACAGGCTGATGGTAACAGGGAGAATTTTGTGAACTGCCTGTCCTTGTCGACTCCACGTCGGACTGGAGAAGCGCAGCACCAAAATTGCGGCCACGATGCATCGACATGGCAAGGACGATGTTAAAATAGTCGTCGCCCTTTGGGAATTTCTTGTTAAGCCAAGAACCGCACGTAGTAATGGTGGGATTTAATTGGATTGGATTAATTGCCGGATTATTTATTATATCCATAGATTATTGCTAGTAAATCGCACCACCACCACGTCTTTGATCAAGTAACGGCGACGAAGACAAACCAGTCCACAATTCAACATCACTGACCACGCGCCACCGAGTAACAACACTTTTAGACCAGTTCATCCCATCCGTCAAAAAAAATGTTACTGCTACCAAATTACTAGAACAAAGCGTTTGTTGATCAGAAGATGAGAAGAACGGAAAGATTGAACAAATGAAGCAAAATTTGATCAGAGAGATTATGCTCCTAAAAGGCTAAAGCTCTAGAGTAAGTGGCGCTAAATCCTCATCGCGATATGTACATGTTGAGATTTTTCCCCCGGCTATTAGGCTAAAGCGTCATGATGGATCACTGAGCTCTGCTTGATCACATGACGGAGCAGGCGTTGGGGTTCTCGTCGCTGAAGAACTGCGGCGCCGGCGCCATGTCGAAGCGGTAGGGGTACGGCGGGTACCCTTGGTGCTGCTGGCTGCCGTCGGCGGGCTGGTGCTGGTAGCCGGGGTGGGGGTAGTAGGCGGCGGCGCTGGGGTTGGCGTGACCCATGCCATCGGCATTGCCGTAGTAGGTGTACGGCGGCGGGTAGTAGCTGGCGGGGGCGGCGGGCCCTGCTGGTACGCCACGTACCCCTGCGGCGGCGCCACGTGGTACGTGCTCGGCCCCGCCGGCGCCGCCATGAGCGCCGCCGCGGCCGCCGTGGACGACGGGCCAACCACCTCGATGCCCTTGCCCTTGGACTTGGTGTCGTCGCCGCCCTGGACCGCGGCCGCGGCCTTGGCCTTGTTCTTTTCGCCGTCGCCGCTTTTGTCCTTCTTGTCGTCCTTGGCCTCGCCGCCGTCTTTCTTGGCGGGCGCCACGGCCTCGACGTCGCGGTTGAGCTTCTCCTTGAGGTAGGAGAGCATGCCGGAGATGTCCATCGTGCCCCTGACCTTCACCTCGTCCTTGGCATTGCCGTCGAGCACCACATCCTTCACCCCTGGAAGAGGAAGACAAAGTCAAAGGCGTCAGTTTTCAAGCTGCCGAACAGAAATTAACAGCAAATCCAGGGTGAAAATCAACTGAATCAGAGAGGTGCACGTCGGAAAGGAGCTCACACACACCTTTGATCTTGTAGATGCGTCGCCTGATGCGGTCGGCGCAGCCGTCGCAGTGGAGGCGGATCTTGAGCAGCACCGTCTCCTGCGGGGAATCAAAAGCAGAGGAGGAGGTGTTTTTTAGTCGCAGGTCAGAGGAGAGTGGTTGGAAGGCAGGGGAGAGCTGCCGATTGCGTGGGCGGCATTGTTGCCTGTTGTGTACCGACCTCTGTGGGTTTCTTCTCCTCCGGCGGTTGCGGTTGCTTCTTCTCCTTCTCCTCCTTGGGGCTCGCGTCCTTGTCGGCGCCGCCGTCCGTGTCGGCCTTCTTCTCCCCGGCGCCGGCGCCCTTGGGCTCCGCGGCGGGGGCGGCCTTCTTGGGGCCGCTGCCGGCGGAGATGATCTCCACGGCCTTCTTGGTCTTGGCCTCGAGCCGCGCCTTGAGCGCCGCCGCGTCGGCCGTCCCCGTCACGACGACCCTGTTCGACGCCGGGTCCGCCATGGTCGACACCACACCTGCGCCAAGAACCGGCGGCGAGTGCGAGTCAGCAACTCAGCAGAAGAAGGAACCGAACGAACGAAGAAGCTTTGAGGATCGCCAAACCCGGCCGAGTAATGACAAAAATTAAAGGGAAAGAGCACGTACCAGGCACGCGCTTGATGGCCTTCTTGACCTTCTCCGCGCAGCCGGCGCAATGCAGCTCCATCTTCAGCACGACGGGCTCCGCCGCCGGCGACGCCGCGGCCTCCTCGGCGCCGCTATCTCCTCCCTTGCCGGCACCCATGGGCTGAACTCCTTACTGGACTCTTGCTTGGGACGGGGCGTGCGCGTGTGTGTGTTTCTGGATGGGTTGGTTTCTCGCCTTGCTCGAGCTGGAATTTGACGAAGAGAGGAAATGCCAAAGGGGAGCGGCGAAATAAATAGGGGGGGCAGAGAGGAGGGGAAGGAAGGGGAGGAGACAAGAAAAGGGAAGGTGGGGCCGCGCCGTCAGGGCAGGGCGATGCTGATCCGTATCCGCGTCGGACAAAGCGACCCCCCGCCTGCCCCTCTCTCTTGCGGTCTTGCCTGGAGAAGGCGGTGAGTTTCTGCCAGGCTGCTGCTAGATCTGGTGGCGGCTGGTGGAAGTGGATGAGTGCCCGTTACGGTCAGCTGTGGCGTCAGCGCGCAGATTTCTGGAGCTGTTGGACTTCTGAGTACTCCCGTAGGAATATAAGTATTTGTTGACTTACGGTGATCGCGTTTATTGGCTCGTCTTATTCAAAAAATTTGTGAAATTATAAAAATAATTATGATGTACTTAATATATATACAATGATAAAACATATTATAAAAAAATAAATAATATTTTCACAAATTTTTTGAATAAGACGAATGATGAAACATGAGTCACGGAAATCGAAGAATACTTATATTTTGGGACGGAGGGAGTACCACCAGTACTGTGCTGTAGCCTGTAGTACTACACCTTCCAGGACCTTCTGGACTGCTGGTACAGTGGTACCGCTCGCTACCACACTGCAAAGCCATTTTCTCCAAACGATTTTTTTGTTAAGAGTAGTACTCGTGATGCTTACTAATGTGATTTTTCAGCTACGAGTTTGATTTTCTTTTGTGTCGGGTTGTCGGCGACACGCGTCGCACAAGGACACGGTAGCACGTGCTGCAGCAATGTTACGCGTACGTCTGTGCTGCATGCAAAGCCCAAGCGAAAATACGGACGGCGACTCGAAATCTTGGAGTAACGCTTTTAAAAAAGATAAATCGTGTAATATTGCTTGGCCCGGAAGCAAGCTTTGTAAGTATTTTTTTGCGATGTGAAAAGGTAACCGCGCGAACGAAGGTCATTCAGCTACAGCTGCGAATGTTTTACTCGGAACGCACGGAATGGCAGAAACTACTCGGTTCAGAAAAGAGAAGAAAAGGAATTTCCCAAGGGGCAAAGCTGCAATTTCTTGCTACGTCCCCTGCCCTTTCCTTTTCGCCAGGGGCGGAGCTAGCCTTTGCCATTGGGGTCAGGCGACCCCGACGAAATTCTGTAAAACCAGTGTAAAGCTACTGTTCACTATTGTTAATTAAGCTAATGACCCCATCGTGAAAGAGTAATGACCCCGGTAGCTTGTGTGGTGTCCTATTTTGTTTTTTGAGCGTTCCTCACGCGCGTGGACATGGCGGTGGTTCCTGTCGACGGCGTGATGCGAGACGACACTTGCCGCCAGGCGGTCACGCCAGCCATGGGATGCAGACCTCAGACCCGTCGGTCTTGTCTCGCCGACGCCGAGGTGGATGTTGGGCCGTTGGGGCATGGAACGAATCTGCTGGACGAGCACGAGAGACCCCAGCGGCGGCTTCCTTTTCTCTGTGCTGGGTGGAACTGCCGTCTCGAATCTACTAGGCGGCCCAACGACGCGGACCTAAGCGTGGGCTACACTCTTGGCGCGTGCTCCTACACTTTTTAGAGAAACTCTGACAGTCTCTTTATTCTTGCTAGCTAAATTTAGAGTTTCAGCACTTTGTAAAAATAGAAAACTTCATAATTCTATAAGATGATCCAACAGTCTCTTTAAAATTGAACTTTCCAACTGAGTAGGTCCCACATGTCACTCTCTAGTCTTCCCTATCTCAACCTTATCCATTCCCCACCCCATCTTTCTTATCCTCCTGTCGCCGAGGAGTTGCCCGCTGCCGGATATCCCGTGGCGGGCAAGGCACCGCCTCCTAGATCGGCATCCATGGAGACGGAGGCGCCACCCGACCTCCACCTCCCACAAGCGTCACGCGACATCGTCTGCCGCGGCCAAAGCTCGGCCGTCCGGACCGGGCGTCCATGGGCGGCGCTGCCCGACCTCCTCTCCGCCGCAGGCGCTGTTCCTCCTCCTAGTCCAAGCGCTGCACCACCTGTGGCGGAGTTGCCACCGCGGCGGCAAGGCAAGGCCCGGCCTCGACCAAGCGTCCATGGAGGCGGCGCCGTCGACCTCCTCCTGCGAATCGAGGCGGCGGTGGTGGCTCAGCTCAGCAGGGAGGCGGCGACGGACGCGCGTCGTTTGCAGAATGGATTTTGGTGCGAGAAGAGGGCGGGAGGGATCGAGGCGCGAGATCCGGGGGGCTATTGCGAGCGGCCACGCTCGCCAAAGGTCGCGAGCGGTAGGAGGAGATTAGCGAGGGAGATTGCGAGCCTGCATTCTACCGAGACTGTTGGAACAAGCGTTCGACAGTTTTTCTTTATTTTTACCGGAAAAAGCGATAAAGGATACATTGGAGTTGCTCTTAACCGCGTATCGAGAGCAAGCGAGTTTACTTTGGCCTTTTTTTTGACAAGGAAAAATCTCCTATACGGTTGAGATTGAGAACTTCAGTTGTTGGGGATATCCTATCCATCTTTTGGGATTGTACTAGAAAGATCAGCGTTCTTGCCATGAACCAGTGATTGGTAGAATGGTTGGGTATATTTTTGCAGGATTGTAGGCTGTGAATTAATTTATTAAATCTTTAGGGTATTTCTTAGTTAAAATGCAGGGATCATGGATTGATTGTGACAAGTTTGGGGGACTTTTCGCAATTGTCGGACTGTGGGAAGATTTACATAAAGTTTAGGGTCATTTTTTAAAATTTGTGGACATGTGTCAATTTCTGTAAAGCTCAGGTTTGTGGAAGATGCATGGATCGCGGGTTAATTATCATAAAATTACCTGAGAGGTGGCTCGATCGAGGGAGATGTCGTCAAATTGCTTGAGAGGTGGCTTAAATAAATGTAGTTATGTAAAGTTTGAGAGGGCTTCATTAAATTATCGGAGTAGTGGTTGGGCAATAATTTATTTTTGATAAAGTTGGGGGTGTTGTAATATTGGCACCCTCCTAGCATTCCTTCAAAGCTCGAGGGGGTTTTCGTAAAATGGCGTGAGAGGTGGTTGAAATAAAATTATATTTCAGCAAAGTTTGAGGGGGTTTCCATAAAACTATATGTGTGTGAGTTGGACTACATATCAATGTCCATAAAGTTTGAGGGGGATTTTATAAAATCGGCAGACCTCTTGACATTCCTTCAAAGCTCGAGGTGGTTTTCATAAAACTACTTGAGAAGCTATTTCTGTAAAGTTCGAGGGGGTTTCCCTAAATTATCCTGAGTGTGGGTTGGACTACATATTGATTTCTGTAAAGTGCGAGATTTTTTTTAAAAACTATCGAGCCTTCTGGATGTATCAGAACCATCCACGCGCAATCTGACGGCCAAGATTTTGCTGCAGATGTGGCGCAATTGGGGCCAAAATCCCCTGCGGTTTAGGTTTATTAAAGAAAGAAATCACACTCAATAGAATTGTGGGCCCCACAAACAAAAATGTGTGGGTCTCACACGAATATCTCATGAATCCACATTGGTCCCGCACGTGGGTCCCACCTAAACATACTGTGGGTCCCGCATAAACAGTATCTGTGGTCTGTGGATGATTCGAGCCATCAATGCGTGATCCGACGGCTCACCTTTTCTTGATGACGTGGCGCAATGGGGAGACAAAAATGTCCCCCGTTTTAGGTCTTGTAAAGATAACCTAAACAGTAGTCCAATAACTGGTCCAACAAACCATCTCAAACACTTTTTTACGTAAAAATGTTGGTAAAATGTTGAGAAAAAATGTTGGTAAGTAAAAAAAGTTAGTGCATTTAATTTTTTTAGCAATGTTGATAAATGTAAATAAATTTGAAAAAATCTGTTGATAAATATCAATAAATGTTGATAACAATTAAATCAGATTTTTAAAAATGTTAAATGCTAACAAATATTGATAAATCTCTACCTAATAATAATAATAATAATAATAATATTAAAGCAATGAACGAATCCTTCGTGCGTTCTGCCTTGGACCGTCAATTTTCGTCTGTCGTTGCATTGTCCGAACCACCGTCTATTTGATTTTCCCGATCCAATTCAAATCCAAATTAAACTCGAATCCAGATAAATTGTGGTAGGAAAATAAGAAGGAGGTTGATGGGGTTCCATTTTAGTGCAATTTTTTGGTGCGGGAGACGTTGGAAAACGAATTCTCCATCCGGTTTTGGGGCGGCCTGGTAGTGATAGATAAGGGAAAAGGGAGAGCAGTTGCAGTGAGAACGGGGACATCGTCGTGCGCAAGCGGCCCAACAATTATTAGCCCCAGCAGCAAAAGCGAGCAAAACGGCCTGCTATACAGCCCAGCTCGGCCAATATTTTGGGACCCCAGCCAGCAAGCAGCGGCCAGCTTAATCTCAAAAAAAAAAAAAAACAGCGGCCAGCAGACCATCAAGGGCAGCTGCGAACTCTGTGGTAAAAAACTAAATTAAGGTGAGATCATCAATTGAGTAGATGTTTTCTCATACTAACATAAGAGCACATGCGACACATATGTGTTTATTAGAAAAATTTAATAGCTTTATGTGTCACATCTCAAAAGAATAGCTTATGACATTGCCGTTCTCTTCTTGCAACCTTCATTCCCTTGGCCATATCAACAAACTGTTGATTCGCGACGAGCCTCCGCCTCCTCAATCTTTTTGGTGTCACGGCAAAATCTAATCACGAATGAGAAAAATCTAATCACGGGTGAGTCCAACATGAGTAATTTGGTCTGTGCACGTGAAAAGAAAGTGAAAAAAAAGAATCATGAGTGAGTCCGACCAGGACACGAATAGTTTGGTTTGTGCACGTAAAGAAAATATAAATAAAAGCAAAAGTATTGTGGGGAGAAAAAAATTGTACGATGTAAAACTTTATTGACCATCAATTCTTTCGGTCTTTATAGTACAAATAGATGAGCTTAAAATTAGGGGCACTATATATTCTATTTTAATTATTTTGACACGTAATTTTAATTATTCTAACTTTGGTGTTCTATTCAATATTGTGTTATCTGAACCTCATTGCGTGTTCATAAAGAAGAATAACGACTCGGAGGTATTATGTGGGTCTAAAACACATGCTTTATTATATATCTATATATACCCTTCACGTAATATACTAATGTAGGTGTTTTTTTGTTCTTCATGTTTATAGAAAATGTCCTCACTTCTTATTTAATTAAACCATGATCCTCTCACCCGTCACCAACTACAAGAGAAGTGTCTATTCCCAATCAGAATTAAAATGGAAAAAAGGAAGATGGTATGAATTGGAACAAGATCAAATAGAGTAAAAAAGAAGAGGAAAAGGATCAAACGATGCTTCTGTTCTTTGCACACCCAAATATCCTGCTTCCTTCCCTCATCCACAACATTTGCTAAAAAGAATTGTTTTCTCTTTTTTTTTGTTGAAAGGACCTGTAGCAACGCATGGACATCTTTGCTAGTATTTAAAAATCTTGTACATGGGTTATATGAGTTTTAAAGATAAGTTTCCTCCGTTGTTGGGTTTTTTTCTAGGAAAAAGTCCAATTTACCTCCCTCGACATTGAGCTGAGTCCGTGTTTCCACCCTCAACTACAAAACCGGATAAATCACCTCCCTCTACTCTTGAAACCGTTCACTTTACCACCTTGATCCGGTTTTAGGTGGTTTCAAAAATGGTTTTATCTTTTTCTTTTTTCTTATTTGGACTGAATCTTTAAAAAATCATAACAAATCACAAAAGTATCATGGTATTGAAAATTAAATTTTGTTGTATTCCACATAAGTATATCTATACAGTAAACATATAAAATAGTATGATTTAGCACAAAGTTGTCCCTTCAGATTTAAATCTATGTTTTATGTAATTAATTCATAGACGCCACATCTATGGTCACATTGTGGTGATATTTTTATAATGGGCTAATTATTGTATGATTGAACAGTAGTAAATATTTCATACTTATTTCTATTTTACACACTTTATATTTGAAAACTATTATATACGTAGGGTAAAAACTAAACTTTCCATTTTAGGATTTTTTGATAATTTATTATGATTTTTTAAAGATTCAGTGGATATATATAAATAAAAAGACAAAACCGCTTTGAAAACCACCCAAAACCGGACCAAGGAGGTAAAGTGAACAGTTTCGAGAGTGGAGGGAGGTAATTTACCCGGTTTTGTGGTTGAGGGAGGAAACACGGACTCAGCCCAATATCCAGGGAGGTAAAAAGGACTTTTCCTTTTTCTACATTCGTATATATGTTACTTGGGCTGGGCTAAAATGCGCTGTACGTGATTTTCCTTCTGGGCCGCTGACGCATCAAATTCCCCGGCCTGCTGCCACCATAACCCAAGAAAACCCACGGCGGTTGCGCGATACGCCACCACGTCGTCACGCGAAACCGCCAAAAAGCCAGCATCCAGCAGCAGCTACAACAAAGGGAAGAAACGCGAAACAAACGGCGCAAACCAAAAGAAAATCAGAAAAAATTCGTGGACTTCCCGTGTCTGCCCGCTCTCCCGACGATTTCCATCTCTCCCTCCATTTTGCCCCCTCCTCCTCCTCCTTGTCGCTTTAGGGTTTCTCCAGCTCTGCTCTCCGGCTCGCTCCCTCCCCAATTCCCCCGCGCCCCCGATTCGGCCGCGGTCTCCCGCGTCGCCATGCCCTCCGGCGTCGCGGACAACCCGGACGGGGGAGGCGGCGGCGCTCCGGCCGCCCAGCTCCCGCCGACGCCCGTGGGTGCCCTGGCGGCACTTGGCGGGCAGCCGGTCTCCGGTGGCGCTGCGCACTCCGCGTCTACTAGTGGGGGGAGCGCCGGCTCCCCGTCCAGCCGCAGCGAGCAGCACGCCCCCGACGGTGCTGGCAAGGGGGCGGCTCCCGGAGCTGCGGCTGCTGCTGCGGCGGCGTCCACGCCGGCAAGCGAGAGCACGTTCCTCCGCCTGAATAATCTCGACATCAACGGCGATGACGCGCCGTCGTCGCAGGCTCCTACGAGGTTGGTTTGTCCGAATGGCCTATGCTGTCAGTTTCGTCATCCAGCTGCTGTGTGTGTGTCAGTGTTCCGTTATAAACTTGTGGAGATTGGGTATAGTCATCATGATGAAGTGCCAATGCTTGTTTGCAGAGCCGTATTTGCCCGTTATTCGAATTATTATGTTGTGGTTTCGTTGCTGCGTGGTTAATTGGTTATGTTGGAGGTAGGCATTGCTACAGTGTGCCTGCCATTGAAAAGGACAGGAACAACGATACTGTAGGGAACCGCACGTTCTGTGTTGTAGTTTATATGTGGTACCTCCCAGAGGTTGTAGAATGGTTGCAACTATTTCTTTAGTTAGTAGTGTGCTTCTCCTCTCTTGTTTCATTAGAAAAATGTATGTGTCTGGAACTATTTCTTTAGTTAGCTGTTGTTTTGACACGAATGTTGAAGCGTTTTTATATGTGTATAAGCATGATTCACTCCAAACATATACTGGATTACGTCTTGTAGGCTTGCCATCCTAATTGTCTATTTGATGCGTGCACCCATCTTAGCCTGTAAAAACATTGTTCATATGACCTGTTATGTTCTAGATTCATATACTACGAAAATGGACCCAGCAGTTTTTGCTAGCACTCTTGTGGGTTGTCTATGATGTTGCTGCTGGTAGATAGGCTACCAAAACCTCCATGTATCGATATTTACTTATAATAATAAAAAGTTGAAAATTCATTTTGCAGAAGTTTCTACTTCCCTCAAGACTCAACTCTCTATTGTATCCTTTCTTTAGGTTACTTATCTAAGTTTTCGGTGCATTGTAAAACTGCAGCAAGAAGAAAAAGAGGGGTGCACGGGCAGTTGGTCCTGATAAAGGTAACCGGGGACTGCGCCAGTTCAGTATGAAAGGTAAGGCTTCCCCCCTCCCACGTTAATACTACCAACTGACAGTTATCTTTGAAATGTTAAGATAGGAGCATAGTGCAAATGTAAACATTTATGCAGTTAACTACTAACCTTCTCAGCTTCTGTCATGTTACTGCATTTGTCCTTGATAGACTCAAGGGCTTTGTGTGTAGCGAATGCCACAGTAAAAAGTGGGTGCAAAACTTTATAGGTGCCTTAATATGTGTTTCATATGTTCCTTTGCAGTTTGTGAGAAAGTTGAAAGTAAAGGCAGAACAACATATAATGAGGTTAGTGCCTTTTCATTTTATTACTCCAATTTTTCTTTTTGTTATGCCAATCATGTATTCTGTATCAGATGGGTTTACTTTTCTGATAAAAACCTGAAAATTTGCTTAAGCAACGGTCCTTATTCCTTTGCATGTTTCTACCTTTTAAGATTTGATCTTCTATCTGAAAGGGGAAGTAAAGTTAGATACAAGGTCAACCCCACTTGATCATTAGAAACTCGTCTGATGGGGAAGGACCGCCTCACTAGGAAGAACTCAGCATTGCACCTGGGGAGCTAACAGATACACTACAGAAGTGTTGGCAACAATTGATCATTAAACTGGCTT
The DNA here is from genome assembly GCA_022644695.1 of Cenchrus purpureus. Lineage (NCBI taxonomy): Eukaryota > Viridiplantae > Streptophyta > Magnoliopsida > Poales > Poaceae > Cenchrus > Cenchrus purpureus. Next base: position 26,033,510 of record CP053458.1, on the reverse strand, counting down.
GTTTGTGTAGGTGCAAGCATACAAATTGCTCTACTTGTGATTCTTGTTTCATTAGTTTCTCAATAGAGGGTTAACATTGTGACACCATAAAACTTGATGGTGTCATATATAGACAACTTTATGACCAGCTTGCTTCATATCCACGCTAGCTCCCACCGTCCTCTAATGTTATTACAACTTTGAAAATGAGAGTATTGTCACTGTACATTGTTTGTATCTAGACAAATTTGGGTTTCCTTTTGTTGACTGAAAATTCTGATGGTTCAGCATTGTTTTGTAGTCCTACTTTGGAGTTCATAGTTTTTGACTTATCGTCTTCCTTTTGACAGGTGGCAGATGAACTTGTTGCTGAGTTTACAGATCCCAATAATAATATTGAGGCACCAGATCCTGAAAATCCCAATGCAGTAAGAAATGTGCCTTGTTGGTATGAATTATTTGTTTGTTCTGATATGTGCTTGGTCCTCACTGTATCTTAAAACGCAGCAACAATATGATGAGAAAAATATACGACGAAGAGTTTATGACGCTTTAAATGTTCTGATGGCTATGGACATTATATCTAAAGATAAAAAGGAGATCCAGTGGAAGGGCTTGCCTCGGACTAGTATAAGTGATATTGAAGATTTGAAGGTTCTGTTCTCTTAATGCATTTTGACAATTGATGCACTTTTGCTAGTTTTATTCACTGCCTTGTCCTTTTTAGACGGAGCTTGTGGGGCTGAAAGGTAGGATTGAGAAGAAAAGTGCTTACTTACAGGAGCTACAAGACCAAGTATGGATGTGGCATCACTTTCCTCTTCCCACCTCTGCTTCATGCGGTTGAAACTATTATATGTCACAATCCTTAGAGCTAAAGAGCTGATGGTGCTGTGGACTTTGTTTCATGGTGGCTTTACACAACTAAAGTTGCAGTCTAGAATGTGTGCCACACTTTTATTTTCATCTGTACCGATTGAATAAATATCTAATAATAATTTGTCTCTTTGGCTGAATATTTAGTGTAACTTGCTGTCTTTTCTGCCTTATGTTGTCCATCAATATCATTAGGGGTTCTGCATATGTATTTTCGTTTTTTTGTTTGTTTGTGATGTTTCATGCTTCATAAAAATACTTTGCTTCTGTTTTTGATTGCTGGTTTTGATTTGTAGAACGCAATCTGTCAACTGTCATATAGAGTTGTCAGTTGTCACATTCAATAAGCTCTAGCAGCTTCGCTCCAGGACATGCTAGTTTTCGTGAAACCAATGGCCTTTGCACCCTGCCAAAAAAAATACGAGAATTCACCTGGTGTGCCATCAGTATTGTTAACCTTGTTTGTCACACTATTGGTTCACAGAAAATGTCTGCAATAATTGTTAGTTTATATTCAACGTTTGTTCTTTCTTACATCCATTGCTTCTTATCACCTACTGAATTTGTGATTTTTATACCATGAGCTCTTTTTTTTTTGGCATATCAAGTATGTAGGTCTTCAAAATCTGATCCAACGAAATGAGGAATTATATGGTTCAGGAAACACACCTTCTGGTGGAGTGGCTTTGCCATTTATCCTAGTCCAGGTGAATAAGTTTACAGTTCTATGTTTTGCTCTCTTTTTCATACACAATGGAGAATGGACCAAGTGCAGTGGAGGTTAGCTCTCCTTCCGCACATGATTTAGACCTAAATGTCAAGGATATTTGTTCTTTTGCTTGCAGACCCGTCCTCATGCAACTGTGGAAGTTGAGATATCAGAAGATATGCAGTTGGTGCATTTTGACTTCAATAGGTGAGACAAGAATGAGCCTCTTTCTGCCTTGGTGAAATACAGTTATTTCTTGTGACTGCTCTTTAGAGTTTAATAGTTTGCTGGTGGGGATGTTTCATATTCAATCTCATTTAAATGCTTGGCGTCAGTGTTGTTTTTAAATTTATGCAATATTGATGTATCATGACCGTTGTTTAAGATGAAAATAATTTGCCGTTAGCTGTACTAGTATTAGAAAACTTTAGTGACACACTGAGGCTTAGTAGCTCTAATTTTAACCAGAAGATTCCACTAAACTAATTTTAAAGTTGAGTTGATGCAAATGGTATCAATGCAAAAAGCATTTTGTTCTCAACACTGTTGTTGGTACTTACCCTTGTGTGTGCAAGTGTGAAACACTATCCTAAACTGGATAGATGAGAAGCACTCATCAGGATTCTGAGTTCCATATAGAAAAGATAAAATTAGAAAAGTGTCTAGACAAGTTATGTGAAATTGTGAATGAATTGTGTCTAAAGAGAATTGTGCATATATGCTTCTTAGAGGATCTCATGTTTTCACTCTTAATCCTTTCTGACTTGTGTTCTGAACCTGCAGCACCCCATTTGAGTTACACGATGACTCATATGTCTTAAAAGAAATGCGGTTCTGTGGGAGAGAACAACATGATGGTGCCCAAGAGATGATCTCAAATGGAGGTGAGGGCTCAAGCATGTCAAATATTTATTGGCAACAGGTACAACATCCAGGGCGGCCAAATAATGGCACGGTTGGTTTACCAAGCTCACCGCCTATTCCAGGAATACTGAAAGGGCGTGTGAAGCACGAGCACTAGCGCTAGGGCCTTTGTTCATTGGCCTTGTTGCCTGGGCAGCTGGGGCTGGTTGTTTTGTTGCATCTCTTCATTTTGTAAAGAGCCTGTAAATTATTGGAAGGGAAAGGTAGCTTGATCTGATTTAGTTCTGCACCAGATTTCTAGAACGACAGGTGCACTGAGTAATCCTAACCGTCTCTAAATCGGTTCCTTTTGTATGGTTGAGAAAAGCATTGACGTGTTGTAATTTTGTAGAGCATTGTATATTTGAATGAAGTGGCACCAGCCTGTGTGCTTTTGGGCGAATTTCTTGTGCTTCTCATGTGATAAGCAGACTTGTCCAAACTCTACAAAGCACATAACGATATGATGATGATTGTCTTAATGTCTTAAGACAATGAAATGGTTTTAGATTGAATTCAGACAATGTCTTCACAGCGGTGGAGGAAATGGAGTCATTACCTCATTTACCTGTTACACTTGCGAATTTTGAAAGCCTCGTTTGTACGGAGTTTTTGCCAGTTTCTGAAATTCCATCGATTTCCCTGAGGTTTAAACTGTTTGCTGCGATATTTTTGCGTTCTGAAGGTACAGCGTTTAACGTTTACACATGCTCTAAGCGACAATTTGCTTAATCTCAGAAGATCAGAAAGTGCTTTGTGTAGCTGCAAGGGATTGTCAATGGTACAGTCGTACGGCCTACACACCACAGCTCTGAGGACAAGGACAAATGATGCCCACGAATAAACCAAGCGAAATTCATGTGCATCCGCTGGAACGCGCGCGGCCACGCCCGAGCTCGCGACATGGCGCGAGACGGAAGCCCCTTTCTATAATTAGTAAATACCCCGCCGCGGGAGAGACAGCCGCTCGTCGCGTCCCAGCCGTGTCCACCGGCGCGCCCTTCACGGAGGCTCCCCGGGTTGACCGCCTCCGCGCGGTCGCGGTATAAGCGTAGGCTGGCCGAGCCCCGGCATAGCACGGACCCCCCCGCTCTCTCTCTCCACCATGGACGCCCGCCTGGTGACCCTCCTCCTCCTCACTGCCGCGGCGTCCGCGCCGCTGGCCTCCCCGCAGCTCGACCTCGCGTTCTACAAGACGACGTGCCCGGACGCCGAGAAGATCATCTTCAACATCGTCCAGAAGCGGGTCAAGGAGGACTCCGGCACCGCCGCCGGCCTCCTCCGCCTCGTCTTCCACGACTGCTTCGCAAATGTAACGTCTTCCCCGGCCGGGTGGCGTTTTGTGTACGTGCTCCTGCTGCTGCTCTGCTCTGCTTGATCTCCGATCGTCTCGATGCAGGGCTGCGACGCGTCCATCTTGATCGACCCACTGTCGAACCAGGCCTCGGAGAAGGAGGCGGGCCCGAACATCTCCGTGAGGGGCTACGACGTGATCGAGGATATCAAGGCGGAGCTGGAGAAGAAGTGCCCGGGGGTGGTGTCGTGCGCGGACATCGTGGCGGCCAGCGCCCGCGACGCGGTGAAGCTGGCTGGCGGCCCCGCGTACAAGGTGCCCATGGGCCGGCTCGACTCGCTGGAGTCCAACCGCGCGGACGCCGACTCCCTGCCGGGCCCCGACATCGCCGTGCCCAAGCTCATAGACCTGTTCTCCAAGCAGGGCTTCAGCCTCGAGGAGATGGTCGCCATGATCGCCGGCGGCCACTCCATCGGCATCTGCAGGTGCTTCTTCATCGAGGCCGACGCCGCGCCCATCGACCCGGAGTACAAGAAGAACATCAGCGTCGCCTGCGACGGCAAGGACTCGGGCTCCGTCCCCATGGACTTCGTGTCGCCCAACGTCATCGACGGCACCTACTTCGCCCTCGCGCTCGCCAAGAAGATGCCGCTCACCATCGACCGCCTCATTGGGATGGACCCCAAGACGGAGCCCGTACTCAAGGCCATGGACGCCAAGCCCGACGACTTCGTCCCCTTGTTCACCAAGGCCATGGAGAAGCTCAGCGTCCTCAAGGTTCTCACGGGCAAGGATGGCGAGATCAGGAAGTCGTGCTCCGAGTTCAACAACCCGCAGCCCAGCAGCGACACGTCGGTGATTCGGATCAGCTCCATCAACCCCGACCAGATGGGAGTATCGCAGCCAGGGGCGGCCAAGCCGGCCGTCGCTGAGACCAAGGTGCCCGCCGAGCCGGCCGTCGCCGAGGCCAAGGTGCCGGCCAAGCCGGCCGTCGCCGAGGCCAGGAAGGTGGCGCCCGGAGGCGACGATTTAGCAGTCAAGATGATGAGGAACGCAGTCAAGCTCACTAAGACATTCGTCAAAGAGGCGGCCGCCAAGGTCGAGGGCGGAGTCGTCGTCGACAAATCCGCAGAAACCCAGACTCCCGAGCCCAACGTCGAGCCGCCCAAAGTTGAGCCAGTAATCCCGGCGCCAAACATCGTTGTGCCACCGACCGGCGGGGAGGTGAAGAAGGAGGCCGGGGTCGAAGCAGCCGGCCAGGTTTCAGGCACCGCGGCGACCGACAAGGCCGCGGGCATCGACGACAGCAAACTGATCGCCGCCGGCAACAAGATCCTGGGCGACGAGCCGGCCAGCAAGTTGCCGGGCGGGGAGGTCAAGAAGGAGGCCGGGGTCGAGGCAGCCGCCCAGGTTTCAGGCACCGCGGCGACCAACAAGGCCGCGGGCGGCGAGCAGGTTGCCACGGACAGGCCCGCCCCAAAACTCCGCGGCGGCGCGCAGTAGACGGGGTAGCCGCCGTTCCGTTACCTGCTGGCAGTGGTCAGACAGGCCCCACCCTGATTTTCACTGTCTCTTGTTTGTAGAAGGAGGGACGACGATGAGCAACGGAGTACACCGCAGCTGATTGCTAGGTCTAATTTCGCAACCACCGTTGTGTCGATTTTTTCGTTGACAGCGACCAGAAACTCTCTGATCATTCTTTTTTTTTTCTTTCGACTTCGATTATTTATGTTGTCGAGATAAAAGTTGTACTATACTATGTTGTTTTGGCAGCTTTTAGGGTGCCGACGAGTAAAAATTGTACCAACCTCTGCCCTTGTGCAGAGGGATATACAGTGTAAGCCTTTTGTTTTTTCCCATCCATTGAACGCTGAAAGGCGCGATGTAACTCATGTGTTGCGAGCAATGTATCACGTCCTGTTTTGATACGAAACGTTTGAAAGAAATTTTGGCGCGAAATCATGGCATGATTTGCTGCGTGGTTTCTTTGCTTTGGAACCTCGTCGACATGGGCTATTTCGTGCGGCTGCCCAGGCCTGACAGTGACACAAACCTACAGGCAATACATTTTGCTACAACCTGTATTCATGTAGTATAGCTGTATGGGTCAAGAACGTCACTTTTAGATGCAGATGCAGCACAGCCATTACAGATTCGTATAGTTTGCAATTACTGTATTTAAATCGAAATTAGATCTTTGTTGCTAGGCCAATATTTGACAGAACAACATGGCTGCTGGGATTGGGGGCTTGGTCCAACTTGAAATATATATCTGTATGCGTCAAATGTAAATATACATAATGTATCAGCGTCTGATGTATCAAACTGAATGTTATGTTTCATAAGATCCAATCTAGTAGCTAGAAGGCAACAAGTCTTCTGAAACAGATCAGAAGTGGACTTGCTAATTTGCTATAGCTTCGACGATCTGACTTTTGCAATGAGTTCTCTCCTCAAAATCTTTCCTGAAGCAGATTTCGGTACGCTGTCCACAAAGGTAACCCTCCTCAATCTTTTGTAGTACGCAACCTAGAGAGTAGTTAATGTATTAGTGGGGTTGCATCAGTCGACGAGAAATACAGAATTAGACTAATTCACCTAGGAATGTTCCACTCTAGTTAGACATGTTCTGAAAGAGTTAGACAACCGATGGTCTTGATTAAGCCGAGGTTCCTACAGGGGCTCACCTGCTTCTCAATAAATTTCTGGACATCAACTTCTGTCAGCGAACTAACAGGGGATCGCACCACATAGGCAATAGGAACTTCCCCAGCTTCGGCATCAGGAAACCTTGGAAACAGGTAGAGGTCTCAATTAACATACAATAAAACAATACTATATTGGAAAGGGAATACTTATAATCACCTAGGAACCCCCCAAATTAAGTGGCTCAAACTTACGGAATAACAACAGCATCTAGAATTTCCGGATGAGACAGAAGTAGTCCTTCAAGCTCAGCTGGTGCAATCTGCCAGTAAAGTAAACAAGAATGTTAAATTCTATTAAAGGCCAATATATGACATGTTCACAAAGACAACAATACAACTATACAAGTGCATAAGGGTGGTTCCTTTTATGATAGTTAGATTGAATAGTAAAGCAAGAATACACTGATTCAGGCCACTAGGAAAACTCCCATGCTTCCATATACATATTGCCTAGGACATCTAGATGGTGTCCACAACACACCGTCTATTATGGTTATATATGAAAATAGATTATAAAAGCTTAACTGTATCAAGCACTTTCGATGAAAAAATTATCAAAGTCCTAAATCTGAATAATATTTTGTTTGAATCTAAAAGCTTAGTAGAATGAACTGCAAAAAATTCAGCAGATATGCCCCAAATGATGTTGGATAAAATCTTCTTTCAGTAAGCACTGTCCAGTTACTAATTTCCACCCATTTAAAATTACAAAAAAGACAAATTTGTTTGTGAAAAAAACCAGAGTTCTTTACCTGGAAACCTTTGTACTTAATCAGCTCTTTGAGTCTATCAACTACATAAAGCTGACCTCCTCCATCAAAGTACCCAATATCACCAGTATGCAACCACCCTTCCTTGATTGTAAATTCAGTAGCTTGCACATTGTTGAAATACCCTAAAACAATAGTGAAATAAGTTGGGAAATATTTTGGACACAACATCCCTCTGGGACAGAATAGAATGGATAACTTTTGACAAGGGTGGAACTTCTTAAACATTTGCATATTTTTGTTGAAAATAGTGGCTGGTTAATAATACTAGGCATCGGCAAATTGTACATTCACAACAAATAAGTGCAACCTAAAAATAATGCTACCAATTGGTACAGTCCCAGTACATTTTTACCACTTTTGGTAATGTTTTAATAATGTTGAGGACAGGGAGAAAGAATGTGAGTACAATGGACACCGACCATCATTAAAATTTTACCTTGCATTATGTTTGGTCCTCGAACACAAATTTCTCCTAGTTGATTTGGTGGCATACATTTCATCGTTTCTACATCTACAATCTTTGCTTCAACTCCCGAGACCAATGATCCAGTTGACCCAAATTGACGAGCTTGTCCTTTTTCTGGGTACTCTAAAGATATGATTCCACAAGTTTCAGTCATTCCATAACCCTGCAGAGGAGCACCATATGACATGAAACTTAGCACAACAAAGTTCTTCAGTTTAATGCTGTGACATCAGTACATGACTCATGGGTGAAAGGAATGCCAAAATGAGTGCACATTTTCAACAGTTTCGGCAACATAGTGAGTACGTGTCTAATCTGAATGCATCCACAATGCTACATCTACATGTTTCCATAACCATAAAGAGATGAACCTCTTTAAGATAGTTACTATGGTGCTCAGATAGCTCCTTATGTGTAGGATTGCTGCAGCTATGTTATGAAAATGACCTCAGCTATCGAACATTTGTTGCTTTTGACGATAAACCACCAACAGCTTTATAATTTCTTTACTGCAGCAGGGCCTTCCCTGATGTATTTCCCTGGGGAAAAAAAACCCATGCCTGCAGATCAGGCATCTTATGTTTACAGGTGAACACAATATTAAGTTCCTTGATGCTATTTTTCTTATTAGCATGTGGGTTGCATGTCTAGCATCTGAATAAGCCGTATCACATATAAAATACAACAGAAATAATTGTGAATTTATAGCAACCAAAAGCCAAAGAAAACAGAATCGAGGTTAGCCTTTTCAGCAGCACTGCTGGAAAAGGGCAAAACGCTGAAAAATTGGTGGTCGTTTCAATCCAGAAAGATCCCATCATCGTCATGGTTATACGAAACGGTACTATTCATCAGCAAATCACGATCAAATTGAAGAAGTACGAAATTATGGGCTGTAAATTACCTGGGCAATCACGGTGCCCGGAAAGTATCTGGCCACGACCTCCATGACGTCCTTGCCGAGCGGCGCTGCGCCGGAGCCGATGAACTTGAGCGAGCTGAGGTCGTACTTCCCTGCCCTCCCGATCTTGGCGAGCGCGATCATGACCGGAGGCACGCAGAAGAGGTACGTGACACGGAACCTCTCCACGGCGGCCATCACAGAGTCCATGTCGAACCGCGACATCACGACGATGGCGTTGCCGCGCTGCAACTGCGCGAACGTGAGGACGGACAAGCCGAAGATGTGGAACATGGGCAGGAAGCAGAGGAACACGTTGGGCCCCTCTCCGTGCTCGTCTTGGTCTGCTATCACCATGGCCGCCGCCGAGATGAAGTTGCGGTGCGTCAAAATCACGCCCTTGCTCGCCCCCGTCGTGCCGGACGAGTAGAGCAGCGCGGCCGTGTCGCTCTGCTTTATCGGAGGGCGGCGGTACTCCTTCTCCTGCGCCCCAGCAATGAGGTCGGAGTAGAGCGTGACGCTGGAAGCGGTGGCGCTGGCTGCGTCGCCGTCGAGCAGGATGGCGGGGAGGCGGAGGTCCGCGATTTTGGGAAGGAGTTCGGACACCGTGATGGCGAGCTTGGCCCGGGCGTCGGTGGCCTGCTTGGCGACCTCCCTTGGGGTATAGAGGGGGTTGGCCGTGGTGGCGACGGCACCGAGGGCGGTGACGGCGAAGAAGCAGACGGGGTAGAGGACGCAGTTGGGGGCGAGGAGGAGGACGACGTCGCCGCGTCGGACGCCCGCGCGCGAGGCGAGAGCGACGGCCGTGGTGAGGACGGCGGAGCGGAAGGCGGCGAAGGTGAGGGTTTGGCCGGAAGCGGCGTCGGCCAGCGCGAGCGCGGATGGGCACGCGTCGGCGCGGCGGAGGAGGAGGTCGGTGAGGGAGAGCCCCGGGTTGGACTCGATACGCACGGGCGGGCGCGGGGAGCGGTACACGCCGTCCGCGCCGTAGCCCGCGGCCGGCGCCGCCGTTCCGGCCATTGTCTCTTGCTCGGGTCGCGTTGTTGTGCTGCGCCCGAACTGTCAGAGTGGCGTGTAGGAGTAGGAGGAGGGCCTCCGCTTTGTCTCGCTCTACTACTTCCAAATTCTGATGCTATACAAATACAAATACAAGTACAAGTACAAGATTACAAATGGAAGGGTGGGCATAAAGTTGTCCTTTACCGAAATCTCAACCATTTCCGTGCGCGACATTGAAATTTCATCAACGTCATGTGTTTGAAATTATTCTGAAAAATCATGTATTGGACACATCCGACCAAAAGCACAAGTTTTCAGAATCATCAAACTATTGTCTTTTCTGCTGTGCGGCGCATGTCGCGCGTCTCCGCTAGCATCCGTGTTCATTTTACACTTCCCTGCTGTACCGCATGTTCGCGTGGAGTTTTGTTAAAAATTCATATATGCAGTCCCTGCATGTGGAGAAAACTGCAAGCAAGGACAAAAAGTACGGCGCACCCAGGTCGAATCGTCTGCTCCGTCTGCTCCCTCAATAAAAAAAATGCAATAACTCTCATCCTCGAAAAGTTTCAAATCTATATAAAAAGTGGTAATAACATTTATAGTACACAATAAACATAAGTAGATTAATCGTGTAATATATTTTGGATATTTTCATACTAAACCTATACATAGTATTGTTTTTTAAATGTAATTACTTTTTTGACTCATCAGAAGCGATGGTTGTATTCTTTTTTGACAGAAGAAGTAGAAAAGAAGGGTTGGGTTGAGAAATCTAGATGAGATCATTGACTTTTGAGCACCCTTTGATTAGTTTTTGCTCTCCTCGCGTAAGCCAACATCACCCAAATGGAGTAGTTTTCGTGACTTTGCCATGCCCATGCGCTACAAGTCTTGAACAATCCTTTTCCACCGCCGCCACCGGGACGTTTCAAAGTATCAGATCACTGATCGTTTTCTCGCTAGATCCGTTGTGGTGTTATTGTCCACTAGTATCAGTGCAGCGGTGCGCAGGATGGAGAAGCAACCGGCCAATTTATTATATTTATTTATTCTCCAGAGGAGGAGATCCTCGCCCTCGAGAACCTCACTCACATGCGTCGCTGGCTGGTCCCGTGCCGGCACCCGCCTCCCTCCACGCGGGCTTGGAGGCTGACATCGAACCACCACACGTCGGCCTCCGGCGCGCGCCGGGCCACGCCAAGGCCTCTTCTCGCGCGCACACCACGTCGCCGTCCGCGGCGCCGGCGAGGGAAGCGTGCCGAAGAAGCACTATCAATGTTTTAAATAACTAACCTATTTAGCGGCTTGCAAAATGCATTTTAAGGTCATTTTGGATATCGTCAATCCGACTAGCGAAAGCATGATTTAGAATAGCGCGCGAAATCATATAAAACTATCTTCCACAGTGGATGTGTCTTCGAGAAATAATTGCATTCTCTTTATCTCTCCCAACTCTATCTTTTTTCTCTAATAGAAATGCGACATGGGTCTCCTAGAAACTAGGGGTTTCTTCTCAATGGTGATTTCATGATTTCTACTGCATTAGGTAAAGAGTAGACATGGTTTCTACATGAGGAAACAATTTCTATGATTTGTGCTCTCTTTCTTCATTAATGACATTGTAATATCATCATTTTGTCTATGTGGCAAGTCATTTAATGAAGATAGAAATCTCAATAAACTATTGCGGCTGCCCTTAGCGGCACCAAAGCACTCTCTTTTAGCTGATTTAGCGAGCTAAATCTGATTATTAACTGATTATGTCACTTAGCGCTAAATGGATCATATTTGCCTAGCGTTATTCCTTCGCAACGGTTATAGCCTACTCCCTTCGGTTTGGTAAAAGAAGTCGTTTTGGATAAGATTTGGGTCAAATATTGGGAATATAAATGATGAATGACTTTTAAATCGTTGAGTTTAGAAATGTGAAAATCATATCGATAAATTTGTTTTGAAGATCATTTTCATACAAATATACATATATATCTTTTCAATAAATATTTTTTATAGAAAATAGAAGTCAAATTTGTATTTTGGACACCGTGTCGCTGTCATAAACGACATCTTTTGCTAAACCGGATGAAGTACTATTTAAAACATCACTTACAATACCCTTTTGTACCCACCATACAAGTACTTGGAAATATCTTCTCGTGATCATCCGAATGCAGAATTGCCATTATTCTCCATTTAGCACATCAGCTAGCTAGAGACCATATTAGTACTTCCTCACTGCTCATACATCACCTGCACGTCTGTCTGCATCCAGCTCGTCGTTCCTCTGGGGTGTGGGGCCGGAGGACTGACGCAAGCCCTGGCTCACTTGGCTGATCAGCTCTCTCCTCAAAATCTTTCCCGAAGGAGATTTTGGTACGCTGTCCACGAAGGTAACACGCTTGAGTCTTTTGTAGTGGGCGACCTGCAATGCAATTCATGAACAAAACCACAGTGCATATATATATCGATGATGCCACTAAACAGCTGTGTAGAAAGAATAGCTACAAATAAACCCATAAATTTCGTAGAAAATCGTGTGAGCTACTTGTGAAAAGAATCTAATTAAAGTAAATATCAAATTTCATTTTTTCAACTGTACACGCAAAATTCCGATGCCAAAAGGTTAAATCAAAGTCAAGTTTCCTAGGACGACATCACCTGTTTTTCGATGAAACTCTGGATATCATCTTCACTCAGTGAGCTTTGTGGTGATCGTACAACATAGGCAACAGGAACTTGCCCAGCTTCAGCATCAGGAAACCTTACAAGTTAAACTCCCCGTTAAGTGATAAAAGTCGACAAGTTTCCAAGTGTTCAAATTCAGGCGGCTCAGCTTACGGGATAACAACAGCATCACGAATTTCAGGGTGAGACAGAAGCATCCCTTCAAGCTCAGCCGGTGCGATCTGTAAACGCAACATTTGCCTTGCAATAATTGTCGATATGGCCGAAGAATTTAACAACTGTTCGCGAGTAGTGGTTCCTTTCATGATAGTTAATTAGATTTGATGTTGTCTTGGTTACACACCTTCGACTAAATTACATTTCCAAAAGTCTAAAACTAAACGGTAATTGTAGAAGTGGGAGTAGCAATTTCTGTAAAAAAAGTAATTTTTAGCATATTTGCAAGAAAATATACCCATACAAATAGGCTAAGTCGATCATGGTATGACCATGAGATGAATTGCTATGATATATCTATGCATAATAATGTTATAAAATTACTGGTCGTTGAAAAAGCAAGAAGACGCGAGTGTCTTTTTTTTTATAAAGAAGTGTCTAATCTACCTATATATTTATGCAAATCCTTATGCTAGACTTTGAGTAGGTCCTACACCGTTGACAGTTTGTAAAACAAGAGCATAGGCGCGCCTGAGGGAGACTAGCTTATATAAAGTAAAAATGTTCTTTGCCTAAGCAATGCCCTGCTACTTTCTTTTTGAGAAAAAAACTGATACTTTTACCTGGAATCCTTTGTACTTAATCAGCTCTTTAAGTCTATCGACAACAAAAAGGTGACCTCCTTCATCAAAGTATCCAAGATCACCGGTATGCAACCACCCTTGCTTGATTGTAAATTCAGTAGCCTCCGCATTTTTTAGATAACCTAAAAGTCCTCAGTCAAATTAATTACCCAAATCAGTAGGGACTAGGGAGAGAAGTTATGCTCGATTATCTCTTGAGGACAATTTCCATACACATATGTACTTCTTAATGCTTAGATTGCTGTATATTGTACCGTAAGCAAATGAACGTAAACACAAAATGATACTAACAGCTTCAGTATTGTTTAATTAGTTGGCCATTTGAGAACATGCATGAAAAAACTCGTACAATATCTTAGCGTGGACAAAATACCATTAATCATAGCTCAAATGAGTGCGGGGGGGCTAGGGGGTGCTCTTATACGTCGCTTCAGCGACAAAAAATCAACCCGTCGTTAGAAAGGGGCACGGAGGGGCCAGAGTGCATGCATGCAAAAAGCAAAAGTGATGGCATCGCACGCACGTTGATTGAACTAAAAATCTATAAATCACAAACCAAACATCAAAATTAAATTCCGATCGCACCATTGGATTTCTGACAATAAAAACTTCGAAACAAGATCCCACTTGATTATATTTTGACAAACTTTTTTATTCGTATTTTTTAATTACGGTTATATATTCTGTTATCGCTAGAACAAAACGAATGAAGTGCCAGAACAAACGAGAACAACTCGAACAAGTTTATATGTCATCCCGAACAACAAATATGGTGTCAGAACAAATCAGAACAAGAGTCAGACACATGTTATTATTATAGACAGAACAAGATATTACTATAGGCAGAACAAATTTGTATGTCATCTCGAAAAAAAAGTGTCAGAACAAATGAGAACAACTGTTAGAACAAAATCCGATTATAGTCGGAACAATTTTGTGTGTCATCTCGAACAAAAACAAATGTAATGTCAGAACAAATCAGAACAAGGGTCGAAACAAATTGTTATTATAACCCGAACAAGACACTTATAGTCAGAACAACTTATTATTCTAATGAGAACAAATTTACATCTCATCTCGAACAATAAAAATATTAATGGAGGGAAAAATATTAAAAAGGAAAGAATATAAAAAATGGAAATAGAAAGTAAAAAATAAATAAATAAAAAGAAAAAAGAAATAAAAGTGAAATAAGAAAAATAAAAGAAATAGAATAAAAGGAAAGAAGAATAAAAAGAAAGAAAGAAAAAATGAAACAAAAAAAATAAGGAAATCTAAATAAAAAATAAAAACAAGAAGAAAAAATAAAAAAGAAAAACAGAAAAAATAGAAATAAATAAAGAAAAAGAAACAATAAATAAAAAAGAAACAAGAAAAAGAAATAAAGAAAAGAAAAAGAAAGAAAAATAGAAAAGGAAAAAAGTAAAAAAAAGAAAAAAAAAGCCCGATCCTCCACACTTACCACCCCGCGCACTTCAGAATAAGCGAATCTGTCGCTGAAGCGACGCATAACATTCCGCGGGGCTAGGGCCCCTTCTTCATGAAACACGAATTTATGCAGTACATACCTTGCATTATGTTTGGTCCTCGAACACAAATTTCCCCTAGTTGATTCGGTTGCAGATGTTTCAGTCTCTCTACATCAACGATCTTTGCTTCAACTTCAATGGCAAGTGTTCCAGTTGATCCAAGTTGACGAACTTTTCCCCTTTCTGGATTCTCTAGAGTTATGACCCCACATGTCTCGGTCATACCGTATCCCTGCAAGAGGAGCACCATAAGTGAAACTCTTTGCATCAATAGTGTTGCTGGCTGTAAAGACCGTCGTTTTACCAATTAACTTAGCCTGTAAACTGCAGTCACAAATGCTCAGTTACCTGGACAATCTCGGCGCCCGGGAAGTCCTTGGCCACGGCTTCCATGACATCCTTGCCGAGCGGCGCGGCGCCAGAGAGGATGAACTTGAGCGAGCTGAGATCGTGCCTCCCGGCCCTCCCGTGCTTGGCGAGCGCGATCATTACCGGCGGGACGCAGAACAGGTACGTGACGCGGTGGCGCTCCACGGCGGCCATCGCGTCGTGCACGTCGAACCGCGGCATGACGACGACGGCGTTCCCGCGCTGCAGCTGCCCGAGCGTGACGACGGAGAGCCCGAAGAGGTGGAACATGGGCAGGAAGCAGAGGAACACGTTGGGCCCCTCCCCGCGCGCGTCCTGGTCCGACGTGAGCATGGCGTGCGCCGCGATGAAGTTGCCGTGCGTCAGGATGACGCCCTTGCTCGTCCCCGTCGTGCCCGACGAGTACATCAGCGCCGCCGTGTCTCTCTGCTTGGTCGCCGGCCGGCGGTACTCCGCCTCCCGCACCCCGTCGATGAGGTCCGAGTAGGGTATAATAAGGTTGGTTCTTGGAGGCATGGAGGCGGTGGCGCTGCCTGCGGCGTCGCCATCGAGGAGGATGGCTGGGAGGCGGAGCTCTGCAACCTTGGGCATGAGGTCGGCGACTGTGATGATGAGCTTAGCGTCGGCGTCGGCAACCTGCGTGGCGATCTCTCTGGTGGTGTAGTGTGGGTTCGCCGTGGTGGCGACGGCGCCTAGCGCGGTGACAGCCAAGAAGCAGACAGGGTAGAGGACGCAGTTGGGCGCGAGGAGAAGGACGACGTCGCCGGGACGGACGCCCGCGCGCGCGGAAAGCGCGGCAGATACCGTGAGAGCTGCGGAGCGGAGCCCGGCGAAGGTGAGGGCGCTGCCGGTGGCAGCGTCGACCAGTGCGAGCGCGTCTGGGCACGCGTCGGCGCGGCGGAAGATGAGGTCGTTGAGGGAGAGATCGGGGTCGGACGGGATGGGCACCGCCGGGCGCAGCGAACGGTACACGCCGTCCTCGCCGTAGCCCGCGGTCGGCACCGCCGCCTCGCTCGCCATTCCTCTCTTGCCCCCGTGCTTCCTCGCTGCGTCCGGCTCGCTCGTGAAAATCGCCGAGCAGGAGAGCACCTTCCATCTCGTTCTCAGTGCACTGTGCACTGATATATGCATGGGCACAGTGGACAGTGGCACACTGACCAACTACCAATCCAAGCTAAACATTTCACATGTCGAAGATGATGGCATGTGAAAAACCATGCGATTTGTCGATTTGAATCTGCGCATTGCGCGGTCGCCTCCTGGCACCACAGAGAAGTCTCTATCGTGGCAGATGCTGAACTGCTGAAGAGTCAGAACTCAGAATGCTGGAATAAATAAATCCAGGAATTAAAGCAGGTACAAATTTAAAAAATGGCAATTGAGATGTGATCCCAGTGTTCTTTTATATATGCACAATGGTGACCGGGTCTATACAGAGTAGAGATTTTTTTTGAAACAACAGTTTCTGCACAATGCACAAATTCACATTTGCCGGCACAATGCGTGCAACGGATTAGAGTGGATTATATGTACAACGTAGAATCAATTATGTTAACGTTTCTGGAATATCTAGAATAAGTCCCACTGCCAATAGATCTTGTCGACGATACCTCCACCGCTCCGCACCGCGACATGGAGGGTCTCTGACGCTGGAGGAACACCCCACAGCAATGGTACCGCGACAGACATGGTTAGCTTCTCTTGGAGGCCGTCATTGCTCGCCTTCTCTGCCGTGACAACCTGCAAATGTGACGCCCTTTACAAACTAATGATAAACATGCGCTCACTCCATGCTAAGTTCAATGCACAAGGTGAGCTGCAACCTACTAACCATACAACTCTAACATTTATATATCCAGCTATCCTATCCACTTCTAATTCTGATCGATTAAACTTTATGTTGTTTCCTTTGCTCTATAACAATGCATAATTTAGCCTTCCTCTGGCACTGTCTTTTTTCGCTGAAGTAATCTAAGGTCAATAATCCGTGTGTGGAGCTCTTAGTTTTCATTCTTCAAAAATAAGGAAATAAACAGGACAACTTTTCCTTTATTATGCAAGGCACGCCAAAGCACTTATTAAAGAAGGATTATTGCACATGTATAGTTCGTCAGATAGCAAAACATACCTCACCACCATGCTCCAATACTGTATCTTCCACTACATCACTTAGCATTTCAATGGAACGGCAAAAGCCAAAAATGCATAATCTTCTGCCCATGTCTAGGCCCTGAATATAAACAAATTTCATGGTATTACTAAAAGAAGTGCAAATTTATAAACAAATGAGAAGTAACAAATATTTACATTTGTTGCTGCTATGTTAAATAGTGCTCCAAGACAAAGACTTTGATTTGGATCCATGTAAGAGCTCTCCTGAAAGCGGCGCAACTTTTGTGTACTCTTCAATTTCCGTTGCCTCTTCTGATAAAAAGATAATTAACTTACATGAGAACAGAAGTCCGGATACCATCGAAAACACCGATGAGCGCAAAGTAAAACTAACAGCTTTGGCAAGTATATGAAAGTCTAGATGCAAGAATACAATGCATACTCTTATAAAGTTCCTATCAACTTATACCTTTGCTGACCTAGAACCATGGGGCATTGCTGTGTGCTATGAAGTGCAAGATCTTTCAGGTTTATAAGGTGCAGCTAGAGATGCATGTGACTAGAGAAAAGCATTCACATAATCACATCAAAATGAACTTAGTACCTCTTACTGATTCTGCAGTGCAATGCGTTTGTTTTACAATTAATATGTACTTTTGAAATGGATTATAAATGGCGAGGTTCTGCAACAATTTATACAGCATGTATAGTTATCTGAAATTCACTCTTCGTCATTTTGAGGCGAATTTTAGATGATAATAGTCACAACTATATCCTTTACAGCTTTTGCAAATAAGGTACATTGCAATGCTCTATGGTGGTGAGCTAGTGTTTACTATTGAACATCGAACGTGATGCTGATTATGCAGAATATTTCTTACTACAGTTTGCTTTCCTTTAATATGCATCTGTTATATCTAAACAAAAAATTCAAGCACATATACAATTGCCACAGAACACAGTTGTATAAACAAAAAAAAATGTATAATCAATTTACTGCTGCTTTAGTATGATATAAAGTGGGCTTTTACCCCCGACCGTCAAGAGATTTATACATCGAATAGTGTAAAAAAACAAATGAGCTCAACATGAGATACATAGATAGTTAATGTAAGTGCTCTGATTCGAAGATTCACTACCTCAGAAGAACTAACTCGACGGGGAACCAGGGAACCCCCAATTTGGACCAGCCCATCCGAAGTAAATAGTGTGACCCTGTCTTCTGGCACCCACTGAATATCTGCCAGTATGCAAATTGAACCCTTTTTAGAAGGCGTTAGAAATGCGTATCAGCATATATAAAAAGCAGTTACAAAAAGCAAACAGAAATGTGTAAAATACTGAACCCATTAGCCAATCTTATTAGCTTTCCACAAAGTACAAGATAGCAATTGCCGCATCAATCATTGGTAGCTTTGAGTCTTAATCCACATCACACGCCACACGGTCCCAACACAACATAGCATAACGTCTAGCGAAAGGTCAGCTCAATGCGACGGAAGCATCTGGGGGCAACGATCGAGAGGTAGCCGGCGAGCTTACCGAGCCCGGTAGTGAGATCGAGGGGCTGGTCCCAGGGGTACGGCCCGTAGAGGTCCTCCGGATCGTCCTTCCCCGCCCGAGCTCGCAACCGGTGGAGCCACCGCGATCCGGAGCGGCAGCGCCGGAGAAGCCGGGACCTGTGATGGAGAGGGGAGGAGAGGGGCCTCCTGGACGCCAGCGAGCGGGGGAAGGAGGAGGAGAGCGCGGCGGAATCGGCCATGGGGAATGGCGAACGCGAGGAGGAGTCAAACGCGGCAGCACGGCACGGCTGTGGGGGATCGCGGCCGATCGATCGCGGATAAAAGCCCGAGGGGGAACTTTTTGGTCGGCGCTTTCATGTGGTGGTCGTGGATTCCGGATTCCCCCTCCCGGGGCCGGAAGGGTGGTGGCCACGGAAACCGCGAGATTAGTGGGGGATTCGATGAGGGCTACTGCATCGCTAATTCGCTTGAGAAGGTGGATAAGAGTTAAACTTCCAACGTATTAATTTAAAGGTTATACAGAATTACTACCTATTACTCCCACTTTATAACTATTAAAAAATGCTGATTTCGTCAACATTTTTTCATCATTTTTTAAAATGTTCCAACATTTTTTTAACAATTTTCTATTTACTTGGGAGGCGGCGTCGCGAGCTCGGGTGTGCCGTGTGGCTCTGTGTGAACCACGGCTGATCGCGTGGTCTCGGCAGTGCGTGGTGCGTGGCCCGTGAGCTCGGCCGCTTAGGCAAGGCGCCAACTGGGCGAGGTGGCACTAGGGCGGCCTTGGCGCCACGGAGCGACGGCGCCGAGCTAGCGGGCGGCGGTAAAGGAGGCGAGGAGAGAGGGGTGAGGCTAGGGTTAGAACGTGAGATCCAATGATTGTGGTTGGTTGCACGAATCTCAAACATTGGAAGTTGAGTTAAAAACAAACTTCCAGAAGATGTATAAGATTTCGGATTCGATGGAACTAGGAACACTTGGACTGTCGGTCCAGCAAGCGCAATTGCTCATGAGCGGGCGTGCGGCCCAGCATCTGGTTGGCCCAGTCGCTGACTTGCTGCAGCTTCTGTCTTCTCTCCTTTCTTCGGTTCCGAGCCGCAAAGGGTGGCGCACATGGCCATGAAGGATCTATGACGCTGGAGGAACACCCCAGACAAGGTACATGTGCGCCGTGTAGAGACGTAAAATGCTACGCAATTAGAATTACGTTTTACCACGCATCACCATGAAACCAATTTGCTTCTTATTAAATTGCGAAACACAATTTTGATTTTTAGCTATCTCAGTCTCTAAAATATGTGTCGTTTAAACTACACTTGTTTTTTTTTGAGTAATTTGTTTTTGTCATTGAGCTCAACAAACAATATGCACACATATTTTCTTTCTAACAAATAGATAGCACTAGCTTCTACGCACATGCATGGGTATGCAAAAGCGCGTCATCCATATCTTCGTAAGCACATGCATTTGAAATTATTGGTCGCCGGATATTTGGTTGAGGTTTAACATGTGACTGGCGGCCAAAGTTACTTTCTTTCTTCGATCATTCATCTCAAATCTGAGTTAATGCGATAGTGTAAGATGGAGCACGTCCAACTTGACGTGATCATGATACATATAGCACAAACAACACAAATATGTGTATGTATTAGTGGAAGATGGAGCACATCCAACTTGACATGCATCTTGATACAGAGTATAACGATGACGATACCTTTTCTATACTAGCTAGTCAGGTTCTCACTCTATCTGCTTGAGATTGTGAGACCTAAAACTCGAAGGTTAAAGCGAAGACACGAGACACAAATTTATATAGGTTTGGACCTCCAGAGAGTAATATCCTGCACCTTGTTTGGGTTGTGTATATTGCGCTCTACGATTGGGTGTTGAGGTATGAGGATGCTCTCATGTTGTGTCTGCCGATCTAGGTACCCCGGTGCTCCTTGATATAGTTCAAGAGTGGGTTACTAATCCGTTACAAGGTAGAAGTATCCTAGTAGAATTACACGATATGAGTCTTAGTAGGAATACATGAGAATTCTAGCAGGAGTCCGCCTTCTTCCTTCCTTTACTTCCTTTCTTTTGCAGATACCCGAAGTGTATGTCCAACAAGCTCCCGAACACTTTATAGTTAAGAGCAGCGAGTTTGAGTAGTCTTGAAGCTTCTCCAAGTAATTGTCACACCTGATTTTCGAAGAGAAACCAAATACATCTCATATGTGCGTCGGGATCAAGTTACACACATATGATAGACAAATAAGTGTAATATCATAGACAATATTCAAAACGTAACATGGGGTTTAACATCTTTATTACAATCATTCAGAAGACACAAAGGTCTTTAACATTGAACAATGATAACTAAACGAAGAGTCTTCGTCTTCCGCTTCCACAGGCACTTGACTGGGGGATCGCATTCCTCAGAACTCCTCAAAGTCGATGTAGTACTCCTCACCGTTGTTCTCCTCTGAACAGCGATATGCAAGGATGAGTACACTTATGGTTGGTACTCAGCAAGTGGGGAATGATGCAAGGCTACCAAGAACATACCAACCACTTAAGAATTTAAAAACATCTTATCTCAAAACCCATCAATCCACAATTTAATTTCATCTTTGAGTTTGATTATCATGTGCGGGTCCAAGCCGCTCTTGACCGTGAGCACGACTGATCGATCAGTTTTACACTCTACAGAGGTTGTACACTTTACCCACAGCTCGCGTAAAAGTTCCGAAGAACTTTAAACCTAACCATGCGATGTTGGCCAAGCATCATACCACACTTCTGAGGTGTGAATGCATAGGTACGCTACGAAGCCTTTACAAAGACATGCAAAAGACTAACGACCCGCATAGTTACGGGTAGGACCGGGCGGACCATAACCCTCCCTAGTGGTCAACGCCTTAGCAAAGGCTGCTACCCCAAGAGGACCGGGTTATACCCCTGCAACCTGGATCCCCCTCTGCTCCTTTCAGAAAAGGGCCATTAGATCAATCGCACACCTAATTAATTGGCTAAGGTCAGAGCCATATGACACTCTGCTTGCACATGTTTTCTTGGGTGGTTCTCCATGTTCCGATTAAATCGAGTGATTATTAAGCATAAAAGTCTTTACCAGGAAAACCATTTTTATCCACCCCAAGTTGAGCAACTAGCATAATCTACCCAAAAGCATTTAAATCGGGCTGTTCCAAGGATTATGGGTAAAAATCTAGGTATGTCCTTAACAAGGTGTTCCTATCAATTTAATGCAATATCAGAATAAATATAAACTTAATTATTATGCAACTACATAGGACAAGTAGAATCATGCAGGGGGAGAAGACCACTTGCCTTCCTCACCTACAAACAAATCTTCTTCTTATTCAAAAAGCTACTCCTAATCAACTCCAACGATGCTCAGTCGAAACAGGCATGAGATCTACGAGCACAAAATAAAGCATACAATAAATAAAATAATTCATCAAACAGGTCTAACAGCTACAAACACACTTCTAAAACAACGGGCTCGCTGTGAAGAACGTATAGACACCTAAAACACTTAAAACGGATCTATAACGACCAAGATACGCTTAAAACAAGGTTCAGGAGCTAAATTGTAAAGAAACTAAGCTTTCAGGGACTAAACTAAAAGAACCGAGGGCCTATATCTAATTATGCGTATAAACCGAAGGTCTGACGCACAAAAGAACCTATCCAGGACCTCAGGCGCAAAAACAAAGAAGATCAGGGGCTAAAACATAAAAGAAAGGACCTATCTGCAAGGATTTCTATAGGTGGAAGGAACAGTTTGCGAAACTAAGAAAACTAAGGGTCTCTTTAGAAAAAACGCCACGATTGACCGGTATGGACTGGATTGACTTGAGTCAAGGGTGGATCCGGGTCGTCCACGCCGGAGGTTGAAGACGACGGTGGCGCACAACGAGAGAGGAGAGGAGCGGAGCGAGAGCGAGAGAGAAAGGGGCGAAGCAGGTGCTCAGGCTCGGCTTTTATAGAGCGAGGAGAGGGAGAGGGGGCGACGGCCGGGGAGCAATGGCCTTGAATGGCCATGGGGGTGACTGGTTTTGATTGTAATCAAGGGAGGGGTCTTGATTAGGAGAAACGGAAGAGGAGTTAAGGGAGGAGGCGGCGCAGGGCCTTCACTACGCATTGAAGGAGGGGAGAGGCGCGCGCGAAGGAAATGCCGTGAGCGGTGGTGGATGCGATCTGTGGGGGGAGGCGGAGGTAGGAGAAAGGGCCGAGCGGTGGGGCCGCATGCCCAGTGAGTGAGAGAGGAGGAAAGGCGGGTCGCGGGTAGCTGGGCCGCGGGATGTTGGGCCACGGGGGAGAAGAAAGAGGCCGACAACCTGCTTTGCTGGCTGCTGCGACCTTGGGCCGAAAGAGATGAGGCCCAGCCGAGTTGGGTAGAAAAGAGAAAGAGAGGGGGAGAGAAGAGGGGTTTGGTTTTGAACTTTTTATGAATTTGAAAACTTCACACATTCAAACAAAAACCATGCAAACAAAATATGATGCTCAAACACTTGTTGCTTCTAAAATTATTCAAATGATATTTAAATATTTAAATGCCAAATTTATTTGATAATTTATTTATTCCTTAGAAAATAAAATCTAAAACACCATGTTGCTTACATTATTTTGGTGATGGAATTTAGGGTGTTACAGTAACTCTTGATCATCTCGAGTATTGTTGGCTGATAGAAGTCCTTGATAGTACTCAAACTGACATGGGAGGTTGGATTGTGCTCTATCTCATCTGTCTTTAAGTCGAGATCATTCTGCATGGAGGATTTATATGAAAGTGTGATAACAAAATCACACTCCATAACACCTTAGATTCTACCTGCCTGTGCATGCCGATCACGCTAACTCGGATCTCACCTCCTCTCGCCCCTTCCACACCGCCTCCCAGGACCCCTCCCTTCCTCCCCGTCGGTGGCATCGCCGCCGGCGGCGAGAGGGGTAGGGGTCCCCAAGCTCTTCTAGTAGTCCTTATCTTTCCCTAGTACTTGTAGTTTTGCCTTTATGGTCCTCTTGCGTGCGCCGCCGTCGTCTTGGCCTCGCCACGTCGACCCCAAGGTATGGCTAAATAAAATAAACTCGCCCCCTCAAGTTCCTTTCCCTCCGCCCTCGCCTCCGCCTTCCACTCCCCTCTAGAGCTTGAGGTCCCTCGCCGCCGCCCCGGATTTGGTGGGATTTGGGGTCGATTTGAGAACTGCATCTCTAGATCCGGCTCTTGGTGGGTTGGATTTGCTCTCTGGTGCTTTTTCTCATTTCTTCCCTTTGCATCGTTGGTTGTTCCGGCATCTTTGCCTTGTTGCATGTTTGATGTCGTTGAACGCTTCGATCTATCCCCTCCACCTTTGCTTCAGCAACTCGTTGATTGTTCCGACAGCTTTGCCTCTTCCTGAGGGGATCCTGCTATTGTTGAACGCACCGAGGTGCTGTTGCCTTCCATCACCGTCCTGTTTCTCTGTGGTTGTTCCTCTGGATCTGCCTCCTCTTCAGGCGATTGATATGGAGTTGAACGCATGGAGATCCACCGAGCAAGCAGCACTGTCTCAACATACATCAAGCTTCCTCAAGACCCTCCGTCATCGACATGGCAGTGACCCATCCACCGGCTTCGAAGGCAGTGGTCATATACCCGTCGGCGTCTTCTCCAACATCATCTGTGGCTCGCCGGTGATGCCTCTACTCAACGCCGCCTTCAAGCTCCTCAAGCCTACGCTTTGCGAGGCCCCTCCGCACCCCAGGCTCCAAGCGTCTCAGACGCCGCTGCAGCCGTCCGCCGGCAAACTGTTACCCGGTGGCGGTTTTGGGTTTGAGTCCCTCTGGGACCTTGATGTAATTGACCCTTTTGTTAAGGGTTTTCCTGTAAGAATGCTGCTTTAATATAATATATGTGATATTTGTCAAAAAAACAGCTTAGATTGAATCGAAGAATCGGGCTTGTCATAGCTACCTTAAGATTTAATACCACCCACCCACCCTGACAATCTGGTGAACTAAAAACAACTTCACTTTCTTGCACATGAACTGGCTAAGTGGCGACCACAAGTCCACAACCGGGTAGGGAGAGAAACACCCCGCGTGGTGTGTGTGTGTGTGTGGGGGGTCAACACGAAAGGAACTAGACATGTCTGGAGTCCATTTTCAGTCCAAGGCTCTAGGCGTGCATCGTCGCCGTCTTCTTGAAGTCGATCTTGTCCACCTTCACCTCGCCATCGATCAGCTCGTACACGTACACCACCACACGCAGGCCGTCGATGTCCATCAGTATGAAGCTCGGGTTCACGTCGTAGGTGATGCTGCTGTGGGCGCCCGTGGCCGACCCAGGGTTAATCACCACGCCGCCCTCGTGCTTGTACGCCTTAAACTGGTGGGTGTGCCCCGTCACCAGGATGTCCACGTCCAGCTGCCGCTGCAGCATCGCCAGGGAGTCCAGGTCGCCCCATGGAACAACCTGGTGTGGATGGTACACAGATTTAGTGAAACTGATTAGGAAAATTATCGGTTTGACAGTCCATGTTTAAATGGCCACATGCACGACTTTAACATTTCATTGACAATGGGGACTGCTCAGGAGTCTAGAGCTGGTCTACAGGAAATCAAGAGCCACATAATGTGCTTATAGTCAGCTCTTGCCTTTTAATCATGTTCACTGAAGTTGTATGGTTAGAGATGGTGAAGTGTAGAGTTAAAAAAGTATAATGGAGTACACAGAAAAAAAAAATGTTCACAAGTGGCGTGAATGAAGGTGCATAACACGGTGCCTGCACTGGCAGATACAATGAACCAACATCGTCCATGACTCTCCAGAAGTGAAGTCCAAGACTTGGGCTTTATGGTGTGGCTAGGCTTCATGTTCCCAAGGAGGGAGTATCAAATCACTTTATGGATATGGTCTATGGAAATGGACAACGTGAGTTTAAACTTTAGAAAACAAAAACTTTCTTTGTCAATGCAACATTGCAGCCATGTATTGCAGGGGACAGAAAACATCTATGGTTATAGTGTTACACTCTGCATTTTGGAGGACAAGACAGTTGACCTTACAACGCTGAAGACTAGAACACAGAGTTTAATGAGTGCAGTGCTTTAAGTATATATTTAGTAATTCTATAACTAAAGTTATATGTGATCCCACTGTCCACTGATAATGCTAAGAAATATATTGCCGACAAGCTGATGATGTATCTTATCAACCTATTTCATCTAATAGTTAGAGATAGTTGCAAAGAAGTGTTGAATATATGTGCAGGGCATGCCATAACAAAAAATGTTAGTGTGCTAAAGTGAGATCACTTAACACGTGCATATAACATTTCACTTCATCCAACTAAAAACAGTCTAGGATCGCATAAAATGTATATTACCATATGCATGAAAATAAAAGCTTTCATATATTTTTGAGTCACAAACGAACCTGATGACCATGGCACAACCCAAGCTTAAACTGACCAATTGTAAGTGTCTTAGTCTCTGGGTATCGAGCATCCTCATCATATTCGCCTCTGGTGATGTGGAGATCAGGACAAAGGCTTTTCAGGTAGTCATGGACTTCCTAGATGGAAATAATGAAAATTATTAGTATGTACTTCATCAGAATAAAAACAAACAGTTCATACAAGTCAATAGGTCGTCAGTCTGAATTAGAAAAATGGGCTACCACAACCTAGTTCTGAAGTGTAATCATAACAGTGACAAGTCAAAGAGTGCATTACCATGTAAAATAAAAGAATAACCAATGCATGGAAATATACAAAAAAAAAGGCACTTGCGAAGAATATCATATCAACGTATCTTCTCTTGTATCTTCCAACAAGTAGATACTAGGTATAAAACTCCACCTCCACCCCCATACAGAATAAAAACAAAACTAAAGAATAACTTCATCAACATAAAATGCAATTTTCTTCTACAGTTCTTAAAAAACTAAAAAAATAAAGACCAACTTCATCAACATGAAATACAATTTTCTTCTACTGTTGTTTTTTTTAAGAAAAAACTTCCAACCAAGTATGTATGCTCGATTAAGCCGGAAAAACTTCTAAGTCCCAGTTAGTGTTTACAACCCTGCCTATCAATTCCTGATGCACAAGATCTGCCTTAGCATGCCCCGTATATGTAAAACGATAATTGTTCTTTGTCTATTTTAACTTCCAAAAGGATAATTCAACACATGATGGCACACCAAGCTACGCCAAATAGCCTAACCTGCCTATGTCCATTTTGTACTAGAGATCCTAAATAAGCTAAATTTAGTGGGAGGGCCATAAGGATTTAAGAATTGTGAGCAACCTCTGAACCTTCAATAAACCAGGTTTTTGGAGAAGTTTAAAGTAGGCCAAATCAATTGGCATGCTTATATGATGCCAAAACCTTGAAAGTGAACAGGAAGCAATACATGGGACTTGAAGCACTATTCTCTACAGTTATCCTTATCCGTAGGCAAGTTAGTTGGCATGAAATTAATTTCTTCTATTTCCCTCGAAGATGTAAGATTAGAGAGAACCAAAAATTTGGGTAGTTAATAATCAGCTTGCCCATATATGTACAAATTGATATCTGAATGGATACATGGGCATCCCACGATACTGTTTGAGCTCAATGAACCATCAGCAGTTAACAACATTTCATAGTCCCTCTGAATTTAGTAATCTTGTTCAGTTAAATGCAATGAAAAATCATTAAAAAAACTAACTACAGTAATATTACCTTTCCAATTTTCCCTACAAGGACTAATATTGTAATCATTATTTGACCAGTATGAGTAGCATTTTTTAATGCCAGGAGCCAGTCACTCTTTCCATAAGAATAACTAGAATGCTTCCTGACAAGGTTCCTCTAAATATACGATGGAAGAACTCCCTGGTACAATATTTAGAATTTCTCAAGGAATATATGATATCTCTAGATAATTAGTAAGAGACTATGACTAAGGCTTCAAGTGAAATGAGTTTGAATTTTCCATCTTTTAGCCTTGATCATTGTGCAGCTTTGTAAGGTTAATACAGTCCAGAAGGCTGTTCTCAGAAATCCATGGTGCCTGTTATTTTTTATTAATTATTCTAACTCAATAGTTTCCTACAGTTCTCAGTTCTAATAACATTTCATAAACCTGCACAGGGTTCTCAATAGATAATCTTTTTTAGGACAAATTTCTCTGAATTTTAGGACATTATGAAACAGCTAACATTATGATAATTGATGAGTATTAACAATGAATGATGAAATAAAAAAAAGAGTTATTTTAGCTGATCATTTGATTCTGATAGTACAAGTAATATTAGTTGTACACACTAGGCTCTTCATTCAATAAATCTAGCGGTGGCAGCTATGCTGCGATCCCTGTAGTTTACTTCTTAAAAAATCAACTAAGAGAACAAGTTTCATCAAAGAAGATCTGGAAACAAATTGATTTAGGAAATTTGTAGTTTCTTAAGCTCAATATTGAAATGGAGAACTGGCTAAGAGTATAAAACAATGGTAACAAATTTCAATCCATCGACAGATAGACATGGTATTTGCAGAAGAAGAAAATCGCTAATACAATATGACAACCACAGGGCTGCATTTAAATATGCCCTAGTGTTGTCAGTAAAGATTCTTTTTCAGGAAAACTGAAACTCCACAATGTATTAGCAACTGCATAATGCCTAGTAAACATAAACATGATGAACATTTTGCAAACTGATAATTTCCTGTTGACAGATTCTAACTAGAATCGAAGTGAGCTCCATGATTAAGAAGTAAGATGCAGCGTTTGTGCGCTTCATCTGAATACTACGCATTTGAGCTTTTAAATCACAGTTTTTTTAACAGAGTCAACAATGGAGTACAATTTGCAAACAGATGGCGTCCATTGATCATCAATTCGTTTAAAAAAAAGGAAATCACGAGATCACGCTCAGGCATTATAATTAACCATTGTAAGCTTGGTGCTCTCTCTACCCTCAATTGTCGCACTACCTTGCCTAACAAACACAGATGCCGCTTATCCCGAACACAGATGCGGCGAGGAAAGTAAGGCTTACCTTGATGCAGATGTTTCCCGTGCAGATGATGTGCTGGATCTTGCCGGGCACGAGCATGGACTTGAACTTGGCGGGCAGGTCGGGCGCCCGGTGCGGGATGTGCAGATCCCCCAGTGCAAGCACCAGCACCATCCTTCCCGCCTTCCCCCTCTCCTTCCTCTTGATCTCCTGCCTCTACCCCACGATCCGCGTCTCCCAAGTCCCACCTCAGGTCAGCTCTCCTCTATCTGCTCGACCTGCACACAAGCTGCATCAGGTGCTGTCAGACGGTGGCCGAATCTGAGGGAAGTAGAAGCAGTCCCTATCCCGCTGTCATCCAGTACCGCCCACGGCCGCCGGTCACTCCGCCCACCTACCGCCCACGGCCGCACCCACCGAAGAAAGAGAGAGAAGAGAGAGGTGCCGGCGTGACTGCGTGAGGCCGTGAGGGAGAGAGAGGAAGAGGAGAGGAGACCCACCATCGCCGCCGCCGTCGTCCTCCGCCGGACTGTCCTTGGTTCCGTGTGCGTGAGAAAGGGGAATCAGATCATCTGAATTCACCCTCTTGGCGTCGGTCTGCAGTCACGCATCACAATCGTCCACAGCACATCCGACGGTGAACCGAAACACTAATCTCAGTAGCCCACGCAGAAACAAGAATATTTTTATATTTTTTATTCGATTTTGTAAAACTAGACGACCGTTTAGAAATGGTCTGAAACTAACCACCGTCGGTCACGACGGTTTTAGTGCAACTGCCGTCAACCACGGCGGTTAGAATGCCTCCACGACAGTTGCTGAGGGACTCATGGCGGTTAGTTCCAACCGTCGTGGCGTATGGTGGTTAGTCGCACCGTTGTACGCTAGGGCGGTTGCCTCATTTAACTTTTTTTCACTTTATTTTTTCTATACGTTGTTTGTTAAAATAAATACTTGCATGGTACAAAGAAATACTTGCTGCTAACAAAGAAAAGCAAAGTGACATAATATAAAAATAATTCATACAGATAGTCATGATCACAAATAAGAGTGTTGTTTTCTAAATAATATCTTGCTACATATGCAACGCTTTCTGTGCCGGCCCCTACGTTTGGTCGCGAGGGTACGTGAATTGGTCACGTGGGTGGATCTGTCGACGCCTAACATTGTCGACAGGCGGTGTCGTCATCGCCGCCGCCGCCTACCCTGCAACCGGGTGGGACGACCCTACACTCACCTCGATTCGACCTCCGGCCACTCGAAGGCATTGCGTCCCTCCGTCTGTGTCCCCGTGGCTGGTGCGCCTGGTAGCTGCAACCCTCCAAGCTCCTCCTGCATCCCGGTGCACGGCACACTACGTAAGTAGTCGAAGCTGAGGCCGTCATACGGCTACCCCTCTCCATTTAAAGTCGAGTCAGGAGTATCGCCGCCGCCGTAAGCTGGAACAAATAATATTATTAAAACTGTTATCGTATTTAAAAGAATGTAGTATTAAAAGTGTATGTGTTTGGAGAAACCAGTGTGGTCATTACCTGAAGAGCAGCGTCAGTGGACGAGGAAGGAACATCTCCTGTTGGTGCTGGTGGTGGTGGTGCTGCTGCTACCCTTGCTGGCACAATATGTGTAGGCTGAGGCAACACGGAAGGTCCCACTGGAGGATGCATCCTCCAGGGATGCACCGAGGGCGCGACACAAACGACGGAGCCGAGAAAGCGGCCGGGAAGGGTGGACGTTACGAGGACGACGGTGCCTGGTATGAATGACCAGTTGAGACGGAACTGGAGGACGACTGGGGGTAACGTGGAAAAATAAGTAGAGCCACGTTATCACCGTAGTTGACGGCGGCAAAGAACCTCGTGGTGGTGTTGTTCATCCTCTCGTACGTCTGCTCGTGCTCCTGATACCCCATGAGGGGCATACTTGAGCATTTTCAGCCCGGCCCGAGCCCAGCCCGCACACGGACCTTACTGGGTGGGTGTGGGCATAGATCTTGCAGCCCGAGAAAAAAATCTTATCCCGAGCCCGACTTGAAATGCTGTTTTTAGCTATTTTACACTATAAAATGCGCGGACAGCCCACCCAAGCCCTACCCGAAAATTAAGGCCCGACGCGTCTATTGAGACGGTTATGGGCAGGATTTTCTCAACCCGAAATAACAGGGATTTTTTCGGCCCGGTCCGAACCCGACCCGACCCGAAAAATACTCAGGTCTAATGAGGGGTAGCCTCCTCCTCGCCTCCCCTACCATATGCGAAATCTCCACAATCACATCGTACTGCAAACAAAATTATTAGTAAATATTATAATGATTGGTAGCATAAAAAAATTTCGTTTCATCCACAAACTCACCGCGTGGTCGTAGTTCTGATCCCGTCACACTGGGTACATGACAGAAGGAAGGATCCTCTGCCCGTCCGGAACCTGCGGTGGTGGCTGCGTTGGAACATGCATCATGCGCGTCCGAGTCCTCGGGGTGCACTACTCGATGTACGTCGTGGGGTCGGTCCTCGGTGACGACGTTCTCCCAAGACGCAACGACAACGAAGCGTCTACGTCTGTTGGACCTGCCAGCCCAAGTAGTCGCCCCCCAATTCCCTTCCAAGACCACTTATCAAAAATTAAACATATTTGAAGTCATCTTAGGCCTCAAACAATTGATACCATATATGGATACCGAAAACTGAGATATGGACGACTAGACTGACCCTAACCGCCATAAGTCACTGCGGTTGCAGGTGCTACAATAGCAAACCACCGCAACCGCCGTGGCCCATGGCGGTTTCCGGTGGTAGGTTAGTTTTGCTAAATTTTGAAACGATCTAAAATGAAAAAAAAAACAAAATAAAATTCCGAACGAAGCCGGGACAAATGGGCCCCAGCCCACGTTTGAACAATGTGTATCGGTCAGGCCCAAGATTTGATCAGGCCGGTGTTGGCAGATCTTGAATTTTTTTTATTTATATTTTTTTATTCATTTTGCAAAAATATTTTGAAATTTATCGCTTTGACCACCAAACGCCGGGGCCACGGCGGTTGGAGTCTAACCGCCGTGGGCCACAGCGGTAAGGCCAACCGCCGTTGCCCACGAAAGGCGTGCAGTCTGATGCGCCGTAGCTCACGGCGGTTGGGTTTTTTTTGTAAATTTTGTAAACGATCTCAAATGGAAAAACTGCAAACATGAAAGTTGTGTGTCTCGAAAAGTTATGAAACTTTGTAGTTTACAACTTTTTCATTTGATGTCGTTTAGAGCCTTAAAAAGCAATTTATACTCGGCTAGGTATAATATGAGGAGAAAAGAAACTAAGTATGAACACATGTGATTGTGTAGTGTAGTGGTAAGGGAGGCTGGCAGTTAGAGGTTGTGGTTCCAACCACGAAGTGCGCGCGTAGCGCTTGAGCCCGTGACGTTCACGAAAGGTGGTTGGAGTTCTAACCGCCGTGGCGCACGACATTTGCAGGACGTTTTTGTTGGCCCTGCCGCCGTGGCGCACGGCGAATAGGCCTCAACCGCCGTGGTCCACGGCTACGCCGTTGGCCGCCGTTGCCCTGCCGCGGTCGTTGATGGCCGGTACTTATCTGGCGGCGGTTGGTGGTCGACAATCGATAAATTTCAAAAAGGTCCTATATTTTTGCAAAATAAATAAAAAAAATATAAATAAAAAAAATCCGCAGATCTTCCCGTCTCGGTCGGCGGTGGTGGTGCCTCGGTCGGCTTGGGGGCGCAAGCGCGGCGATATCCGATAAACCACTCCACTCCTGCTCCGCAAGCACCCCGCGCCCCGGCAGGCTCCGCGGCCATCGTCCTGCTCATGGCCCTCGCCACCGCGGCCACGACCGCGGCCGTCTCCCTCCACCCTCTCCTCTCCCGGCCCGCCTGCGTCCTCCGCTTCGGCCGCCTCCCTCCCCTTCTCCTCCGCGCCACCTCCTCCGCCTCCACCTCCACCTCCAACGCCCCGGACTTCAACATCACCTTCGCGGAGCCCGCCCCGGCAAAGAAGGCCTCGTCCCCCGCCCCGTCTTCCCAGCCGCTGGTCCCGTGGATCGTCCGCGGGGAGGACGGGAATCCCAGCTTCAGCACCTCGCCGCCGCCGGAGGTGCTCCAGGCCATCGCGCTCGCGGAGGCGGAGGCTAAGAAGGCGGCCAAGAAGGAAAGTCTCAAGGCCCAGAAGGGTGCGGTTGCCGTTGCCGCTTCTGCCGCTTCCAGTGCAAGCGTCAAGGCCAAGGAAAGGAAGACCGCCCCGGCTGCGCCGCCCAAGTTTTCAAAGGCAGCCAGGAGGTTCTACAATGAGAATATCAAGGACCACGAGCCTCAGCGGCTCGCCAAAGTCCTTGCCGCTGCAGGAGGTACTCCTTGCCCTTCTGTAATTTTGGACTTCAAGAGCCTGTCTGCATTGAAATTTGAATCAAATAGTAATAGCTTGAGAAGTAGTCAGATAAGTTAACATGCCTCATTTTATATCCGATGCTTTGGTACTGAATCTGTGTTGATGATTCGGTACTGAATAGTTGGATGGTCTCTTGGGTCTTAGCACCTACAGTAGAGTTTTAGGCCAAACGAACTACCTAGAAAACTCAGACTGTTCTCCTTCGGATTCATATAGCTTCACAAAATTGGTTGCTTCCGTTTGCACACCCCTGGTTTGTGAGCTCTTGATGCTTAAGAAGTTGAGGTCTGCATTTCCACTTTTCATTTCTAATATTGGCGAAGTTGAATTTTTAGTTCATTGTGACTAACTCTAGAAGTAATATATTTTACTCTTCAACACTTTTGGAGTTGATTACTTTTTTTCTGTTTTGGTGCTTACTCTCTTTTTTTTTACTCAATCACTCTTCAGTGGCCTCAAGAAGATCCAGTGAGGAGCTCATCTTCCAAGGGAAAGTGACTGTCAATGGCTCAGTCTGCACTTCTCCTCAGGTATGAGAGGAGATACTAGTTATAGTATTTTAGTTTCTTACATTCATAACAATGTTTTAGCTGCATCCAAATTTGCTCACTGTTGCTCGTACAACAACAGTTGTTTGGTCTGAGGAAACTTGAAATTTTTTATATGACTTTTTACTTTCAACCATCCATTGCATTACTCTAAGAAAAAAATCTCATTGGTTAAATCAAAGGATAAATTAATTGATTTTATACAGACCAAAGTTGACATCGCAAAGGATTCTATCTATGTTAATGGAATCGCATTTCCAAGAAGCTGCCCCCGAAGCTGTATTTTGCTGTCAACAAGCCAAAAGGGTCGGTCTCTTATTTTTCATACTTGGCTTATGTTCTGCATCAATCATGTTGTGCCGTGATTTTCCTGCATTCCAGTGAAATATTTATCAGAGAAAAGGAACCATCAATTTTATGAATGTTGTTTCCATTTGCTATAGGTATATCTGCTCATGTGACGAAGAATCGAAGTCAGTTGTCTCCTTATTTAATGACTATTTGAAGGGATGGGTATGTAATATGTTCCATATCAGGGTTTGACACCACATTCATATTCTAATGATATTATTGGATTTCACAATAATTGATGAATTGCTGAAAGTCTGACTATGGACCATCCATATATTTGCCAATCTCTAATATACCTTTGCATATTTACAGAACAAGATTCAACCAGGGCTGCCAAAACCACGCTTGTTTACTGTGGGTCGTCTTGATGTTGCCACAACTGGTTTGATAATAGTCACAAATGATGGTAACTTGATCGTTCTTGGTAATATGTACTTGGAAAAGTTCAGATGTTGGTCATCCGAGACCTAAACTTGATTTTTGTTCTCCCTTCCAGGCGAGTTTGCTCAGAAACTTGCGCATCCTTCTTCAAATGTAACAAAGGAGTAAGTTTGACCCCTTTTGTGGGTTTAAATGTTATTTGCGTACTGTGATGCCAAAGTAATGTTACTGCAACTACTGTTACCTATTCAAAGAATTTTAGCACGGATATTTGTTAATGTCTTTTTGGTACCACCTTCAGGTATCCATTATAATATGAGAATTAATTATGAAGGACACTAGAATTGCATCTGATCTAACTTCAAATTTTCTTCATCCATGGTTTCCCAATCTTCTTTCCACTAATTCGGAGTATTAAATGTAGATTAATGACAAAACCCATTCCACGACCCCTACCCTAATTTTCGAGACGAATCTAACGAGCCTAATTATGTCATGATTAGACAATGGCGTGCTACAGTAAACAATCTCTAATGACGGATTAATTAGACTTAATGGATTCGTCTCGCAATTTCCGGTCCATTCGTGTAATTATTTTTGTAAATAATCTACGTTCAATACTCCTAATAGACCTTGAAAGGGGACCCAAACGTTTCAGTTCGCGAACTAAACAGGCCCAAATCATTTTTGAAATGGTTGCTGGGTAATGAACATTAGAAGTGAATATAAATTTGAATTTGGCAGTTTTTCACTTTTGCAGATATATAGTAACAATTGATGGTGCTGTGCACAAGAAACACCTCATAGCTATCAGTGAAGGCACAAAAATTGATGGGGTCATGTGTGTTCCTGATTTAGTAGAGCCATTGGATGCACAATCAGATACAAGAAAGACCCGTCTTAAGATAGTGGTAATTTTTATTTCTAGTTTGCTTTATTCTGTTCTATTCATCATTGCTTGCTTTGCTTGTTCACTCAAGCAATGTTCATGTGGATTCTTTCTGGATAGTATTACACTATCCTGTGGGAATGGATGTGCCTCATTTGGTGCTTGGTAGGCTTGGTTAAGTGCTTGGCAAACTTATGAAGTTCATCACAATGTGTGACAAGCAAGTAATTCCCTCAACAATTTGTTCAGAACTAACATAAATTCCAATCTATGTAGGTTACCTTTTGCAATGTTTGAAACTGTCCTAGCCTGCAGAAATCATGCTGCTGGTATTAAAGAAACATTTTATTTCAGCTTGTTCATAATTGTAAAAGCATTATTACCTGTGATGAACTAATGTTGGAATGGAACCTTTCCTTCCTTACTGATTCAAAGCTTGGTGGAATGAGCATATTGTCATCTTGATGTAATGTAACTAGGGTGCAAGAAACACTACGTTTTGTTACATTGATGCGTTTATATTCACTCTTTCACTATTGCTGTATTGTACCATATTACGGGAAAGTGCATTTCATACATTTGTACATTGAGAAAGCCAAGTGTCTACTAATTGCAATTGCCGATCCACCTTTGGTCCCTTCTCTATGCAGAGCCTCATTTTTGTTGGACATACTAGCATTTTAGCATGCCAAGTTTTTGTTTAATATTTTAATTGCTGCAAATAGACTTGATTAAAGCAATGTTTTAAACATGCTAAGTTATTGCATATTAGTTTCTATTTGTCAGTTGATGTTGGTGATTTCTTGCAGGTCCATGAAGGACGAAATCATGAAGTTCGTGAACTTGTACAGAATGCAGGTTTAAAGGTTGGTTTGTATGATCTGTGTCTTTTTTGTCAAGTTTACTTGTAGTTTATTGTTCATTCATATCTTAACATTTCTTTTCGCATAATAAGTTAGTTATTGTATTTATTTGGGTTTATGTTTGAGATGGTAGCATAATGCTGTTTTCACCTTATGTTTCTCACTGCACTGTTAAAATGTAAGCGAAATACACCTGATAACTGCAGTGCTCCCCTCACACATACAAAGTAACACATGATGGCCTGATGGGTGCACACACTGCTGTACACTCACCAATACACAGAAGCCATCCCCTCTCATTCTTCTCATAGTTTGTCTGGCACTGTACCTGGATACAATAGAATGTAAATCTGTGAGCCACATTTTGTTCTATTGCTTTTTCCTTGGGGAAGCAACTGATACCTAATCCTTCTTGCTGACAGGTCTACGCGTTGAAACGTGTTCGGGTAGGCAGGTTCAGACTTCCAGCAGATCTGGGGTAATGTATTTTACTGTATCTGTGTGTGTTCGACAAATACTATTCCTTCGGCATGGATTGATACCATTCTACTCTCGATTTGACTGCTTTATATAGATTTTGGGCTATCTTTTTTTTGGTGTGTTTTGGTCGTTCCAATGGGAAATTGAGCAATCTGTTTTGTTAAGATCAATATTTAATATACTCATTGTACAAGTATCATTTGTGTCAATCTGGCACACTAGGTGTGGGCTGCACTTATAAAATCATCAATGCCTGTAGAAACACAGATGTGAAAACATGTGGGCGAATTTTCTGACAGAGGCAGCATGTAGGATGCGAATGAAAACTTGAGTATTAACCCTATGTTATTATGTTACATTTTCAGAATCGGGAAGTATGTTGAGCTCAAACAGGCTGATATCAAGGCACTAGAAGGCAACAAATAGACAAGGATGGCTGATTTCAAGGCACTAGAAGGCAACGGCTAGAGATGACTCGAGAGTTCTTTTACTGACGATTTTTGAACACGGATAAGTACTTCTCTGACGAAAGATGGCAGCAAAGTCACAATTCAGGAGCTCCAACTCCACTTAGAAAGCCTGAGTCTCCTGGAGGCCCAATGGTTTAGGTTGATGATAAGTTCAGTAAACAAACTCGCTTTGAAGTTTGAAGAACCTGCGAACTGCTTTGCTGACGAAGTGACGAACCTCCGGATCCAATAAAACAGCAGAACCTCCAAGTCATACAGTGCAGCAGCGTTTGGTCGAGGATGTAACATTGTCAAATAGCAAAACTCATGCTAGCATATAACATGTATTCTGTATATCGGTGTAAATTTACATGCTCCGATGCTCATATGCGAGTACATGAACCATTTGTCTAAACGGTTTAACAGTAATTGATGGGTGACGAGTTATATTTGGCCAAGGTGCATGTGTAGTAGCTCTTTTACTGAGCACTGGATTAAAAAGGTCGTTTACTGAGCAGGAAATTATTCTTGTAATCGTGTTATTTCTACACTGCTATGTCAATTGTCTACTAACAAATTATATGAAATGAAGAACTATTTCTTCTTTTTTTAAAAAGAACTATTATTTCATGCAACGGTCTTTGTTAAAAGTGGATGTATCGAACTGTTGCAGTAACTGATTAATGGGAACTGGAACAGCGCTAAGACAGGAAGCTTCTTTAAATTATCATGCAAAATTCAAAATAGGGGGACAAGACAGGAAGCGTTTTCTCTCCCATTTTTTAAATCAAGGAAGACAGCGGAGCCACCGCAAGTCGGGCCCCACCGGCCCACCCCGTTTCGGTTTGGGAATCGGGAAGGAAGGGCTCCTTCCCTCCCCAACAAGTCGTCGTGCGCGCCTCAACTCAAAAACACAAAACGGAAACCACAACCCCAGCACCACGCCTGACGCCGTCTCAATCGACCCTCGGCGTCTCCCCATTTCTCCCCGCCTCCCCGCTCGCCCGCCGCCGAGATCGATACACCCGCATTTGGGCCTTCCACGGCGGCGATGGCGACAGGCGCCGGGTGGGCGCCGGCGCGGTCCATCGACAGGCACGGCGCGCCCCGCGCCGGCGGCGGTACGAGGTCCAAGTCGGTCGCTCCGGGTCCACGCCGCCCGTCCCCGTCCCCAGCGAGGTCGCGGCCCGCCCCCGACAACGGCAGCAGCGCAGGTATCTACCTCCCGCTAAACGATCGGTGAATGCACTTTTGTTCCCCCTCTTCCCGTCAGCAAAGTCGGAACGAAGGGCGTGTTGGGGTTCCGCTGTTCATTTCTGTCGGTTTCTCATTGTACGGAATTGATTCGGGTTGAAATGAAACGGGTGCTATTGCAACGATAACGGAAATGCCGCGGAGAGATAAGCGTTGCTGCGTTGGCAGCTCGCTGATACTCCCCTTCTGGTTAGCTTGTCCACGTCAACCCTGCTAGTCACTTGCACTAAAATTTACCTGCTGATTGATTGATGCTTGCACAATAGCACTAGTCTCATAAATCGTAATAGTTGCTATTTAATTCCAGTGTATTGCCTGGTACTGTAGACAAATGGGCTACAGGCTGTATTTTGGGGGAAGTTTTGGTCGTTGCACAGTTGCACCGTTAGTTCAGAACTGATATAAAGGCGCCCTTCACTTGACAATCACAGATTCGTGCAGAGTGAGAGTCGCTGTAAGGCTCCGACCGAAGAATTCAGAGGATCTAGCTCATGGCGCTGACTTCGATAGTTGTGTTGAGTTGCAGCCTGAGGTCAGCCTGTCCATCCCATTTTATCTTTTTGCATTTAGTTATCAAGGAAAATTTTCTGCAGCTAATTGTGTATAGTGTC
This sequence comes from Cenchrus purpureus, assembly GCA_022644695.1. NCBI lineage: Eukaryota > Viridiplantae > Streptophyta > Magnoliopsida > Poales > Poaceae > Cenchrus > Cenchrus purpureus. The sequence continues at coordinate 25,994,678 of CP053458.1, read as the reverse complement.
TTGTTTTCTGCAGTCCAAGAGGCTGAAACTGAAGAAAAATAATTGGAGCTGTGAATCCTACAGATTCGATGAGGTCTTCAGTGAAAATGCTTCACAAAAGCGTGTTTATGAGGTCGTTGCAAAGCCTGTGGTTGAGGCAAGTCATGCATTCTGGATTCTACTAGTTTATTTGGACGTGCAATTTGCTAGCCTTTCAATGTTTAAGCTGCTACAATGCAGGCTTTAGAATAGCTATAATAATGAGTTATTAATATTTTTTCAGTAACAGACTGTGGACTGCGCCTATAATTTTTCTGGTAGGCAGTGCACCTCATAGTTTAATGACTGCAGAGAAAAAAAATTCACCTACCCCACTTGCTTGGGACTAAAAGGCTTTATTCTTGTTGTTGAGTGTCGTAATACTTTAAAATAACTGATTGATCAGCTTAACATTTTCATGATTTCCTTTAGTTGTTCTACAAACTCTTCAATTAAGGCTTCTTTTTCAGGGCGCGAGCAGTCATTGAGTTCCATTTTATTTGAATAAATATAAAATAAATGTCGACATACCTTTGCAGAGTGTATTAGAAGGCTATAATGGGACAGTAATGGCCTATGGTCAAACAGGTACTGGCAAAACATACACAGTTGGCCGACTTGGAAAAGACGACCCTTCTGAACGTGGAATGATGGTCAGAGCATTGGAGCATATACTTTCTAGTATGCCTTTTGAGACGGATCATGTCGCAATATCATATCTACAGGTTCTAACCCCAACTGGTGATATATTCTGTTATTTAACTTTATTCATTAGCACTCATCAGCATTTTTCTAGAATTTCTTTAGGTTTCTTATTGTGTCAGTATTGTTCAGTGCTTTAGTTATTGCAATTTGCAATAATAGCCATATTTATATGTTGATGATAGTGTAATTTAGCTGTAGGTCATACAACTGCATATTCTGTTAATGCAAAAACTGATATTTATTTGTACATATTTTGTTAGCACAAGAATAACGATATTCATATTTAGGAGTATTTGTTGTGCAATTAGTGTAGATCATACAACTGCATATTCTGTTAACCTAGTTGGACTGGTTATAGAAGACAAGAAGATGGCACAGTCTGTGACCTGCTTGAAATTTACGGTAACATGCTATATTAGATAGGCCATTAAATGTGAAAGGGGTCTGACTATTTTCACTCATTTGACACTTATATGTTGATAAGTTCCTAACTGCCTACCTATAAAGGCATAGAGCAAGACACATGGTTAATCCATCTAATATTTCAATCTGTCATGCTAAATTGACCTTCCTGACAAAAAAAAGTGTCGAGTTGTTTTTTTTTGAGCATTGCGTCGAGTTGTTTATTATGCAGACCTCTTACTGTGTACTACGACACTGTATCAAAAAATGGCATAATTTATTTAAGCGGTTCTTCAGCAAATTTTCCATCCACCCTTCCTAAGTTTCATCTTCATTTGAGTTTGGTTTATCATACTAATGTGTATTCATTTGGTGTACAGCTGTACTTAGAATCTGTGCAAGATTTACTGGCCCCAGAGAAGACTAATATCCCAATAGTCGAGGATGCAAGAACTGGTGAAGTTTCCTTGCCAGGTGCTGCAATAGTTGAAATTAAAGACCTTGAACATGCTTTTCAACTTCTGCAAATTGGGGAAGCGAATCGTCATGCTGCCAATACCAAGATGAACACAGAGTCATCTCGTAGCCATGCAATTCTAATTGTATGTTCCTGCACTACACCATCCAGTTCTGCGATACACTCTCCTTTTTAAGGTTCCATGAGTAAATGATATGAATATGCAGATTTGATGCCTTTTTTCAGATCCATCTGCAAAGAAGTTCAAGAACGAAAGAGGAAAATTGTACCTCTTTATCTAATGATATACATGACATTCTGCCTGATGATTTGCCGCTTGTTCTCAAAAGTAAACTCTTGATTGTTGATCTTGCTGGATCAGAACGGATTGATAAATCAGGTAAGACTTCTCACCATATTTCTAATTGCAAAATAAGTTGGTCACTAGATATTGTCAAACGTGTTCATCTCTCTATATTACCTTTTCTATCTCAGGAAGTGAAGGTCACATGATTGAAGAAGCCAAGTTCATCAATCTCTCATTAACTTCCTTGGGAAAGTGCATTAATGCATTAGCAGAGAATAGTCCTCATATACCAACTAGAGATTCAAAGCTTACAAGGATACTCCGTGATTCATTTGGAGGTGCTTATAACTTGCTCATGTTTTTCCAATGTTCCTTGATCACTAGCTTCTGAGAGTACTCTTACATGATTCCAGTTCTTTACAGAAGGCAGCGGTCTATCTTGTGCAATTCTTAGTTAAATAAAACAAACAATGAGATATATGTTACACTTTCTCGGTCTAATAGTTGGACTGGTGCCACGTTGTTGCTCAGTTGCTGTTTATCATCTTCGATCCTGATGTTTGTGAGTGAAGTTCCATTTAATTATTAAAGAACAGACAGCATTGGAAAGAACTATATAAAGGTGATTATCAGGAAGCGCCACATAATGCAGGTTGAGTTACAGTTTGTCTAGGTACAGTACTGGGTTAACTTAGTCACACTAGGTGTAAAGTTTTCATAGTCAATCTTAAAACTTTGGAATATGCACATTTGGAATACAACCAAGCAGTCTGCCTTTTTGAAGCAACGGGAAGCTAAGAAATGGGGGGAAATGAGGGAAATATTACCATGCTTTGGCCAAATTGCATTTTTCATGAATTTTATCAGCTCATTTTGGATATTAATTAATAGTGTATTAATTCATTGTGAATGACATAATAGCTGCCATTTGCTATATCATCTGGTGTTGTTTTTGCTCAAATCTTTATTTGGCAGGGACTGCTAGGACTTCTCTTGTTGTGACAATAGGTCCATCTTCTAGGCATTACTCAGAAACTTCAAGCACAATTATGTTTGGGCAGAGGGTAAGTTCAGTTTGCCATTCCATTGGTCAAATACTGCATTCTCTTCTTTTTTTTATTCTTGTATGTAATACCGTAGTTTTGGTATTTTCTCCATTCATATCTGTAGGAAATCCTTGCTCTTAATCAGTTGCCTGAATTCCAGTCAGTTCTAGATATATTCATTTCATGGTGCACCTACCCTAATTTAATGCGATGTCACATGCTACTGAGCTTGTAATTTCATAGAAATTGCTACTGTGAAGCTAAGCAAACCTAACTTTGAGATATGACTTAGTCATAGCACTGTAACACCTTGAAAGACATTCCGGGGTATTCAAGATTGTAACCGCATTTTTCTCAGATAAAGGAATGCTTTCTTTGAGTTTGTTAAAATTTATTTCTTGGGCTTTTATTAGTTTGTGAATTGCAGGCAATGAAAGTAGTGAATACAATAAAGTTGAAAGAAGAGGTTGACTACGAAGTTCTTTACAAGAAGATGGAGCGTGAGGTTGACCAAATCACATCAGAGATGGAGAGACAACAAAAGCTCATAAAAAGTGAGAAAACGCAGTTGGATAAAAAGTTGAAAGAATCTGAGAGGTCCTTCCATGATTTAAGAATGACCTCTAACAGGCAAATTGAGGTATCTTTTATCGCATATTAATTATGTTTTTCTTTTATACACTATGATTAATTGCTTTGTTTATAATAAATGAATTTTTCTCTGCCACCATTTTTCCCGTAAATAGACAATTGTTTGTACAATCATTTTTTATTTTTCACAAAGTTGTTCACTGTCAGCATCCATTAAGACCCTCTTCAGTATCACCATGTAAAACCAAGAATATAACGAGTGATTTATTAACACAGAATCTGGAGAAGGAAACGTGTCAATTGGAATCTGCAGTAAAAATTGATGCAGGACTTGGAGAAAGAAAAAGGCCAAAATAATTTGTTATCAGAACAGATTATTGAGCTTGAAAAATTGCTCAACGAAAACAAGGTAGCTTGGCATTACCATCTTATATGCTAATATTTTTATTTATTTATTCTAGTTTCCATTATATTGCCGCTGAATTGAAAAAGTTCAGCTCATGGCAATTTTACAATTCTGATGCAAGATTTGTTGTTAGCAGCAGCAACAGCTTGAGAATCTCTCAAAAACAAAAATTCTTGCTGATACGAGTAAAGAGCATGAGAAGGAAAGGGGGGAATTACTGAGGCAACTTGAGGAAGAAAGATGTTGTTCATCAAACATGAAAGACCGTATGAGTGTACTACAACAGCAATTACATGATGCTCAGAGTTCTGCACAGGTAAACTTTCAGATGCATCCACTATATGCCAGAATTCGTATAGTATTACAACTAGTAAGTGGAAAAGTTGTGCCTTACTTTTGAATTCTGGTTTCTAGATGCATCCTGCTCAGATACTATGTAGTTTTTCTAATTTTTTCTTCCTTAACCAGCACAGTTTAAGTTGTACTCTTAAGTGATAAAACACAAACTTTGCATCATTAAGGGTTCCATACTCTCAAGTCTCAACTAGGTTTAATATCTGAACTTTAGAAAACTCTTTCTCCATCTCCAAATTTCAAACTAATAAATCCACTTATAAGTCATGTATTGACTATAATGTTTGATTCTATTGACTAACAAGATTGAATCTACCATGAAAAGCTTGTGTAACTTTCTGTACAGTATTTCTTGTGCATGCAAATAGAAACGCGCATGCAATTCTACCACCTTCGAATCTAACCTAATTCAGTGCTAATTTAATGTTGCTGCATACATTTAACAGTTTCTGTTCACTTTTCAGTTATAGGCTTAGAAGATGGCATGCTCACAGCTCACCTGCTCAGCTAACTTTTGAACTTTACTTTTTTTCATCTGGAGTAAATGTTTAGCAGTTCATAGGATAGTCTGATTTCAGTGAGTAAAAAGCATTTCATCTTATGAGTGGTTGACAGGGCCACACATGTTGCATGGTCTTTGAGTTGTATCCAAAAGATTTAACTCTGCAGAGACATTACTGTGCTACGCTGTTGAACAATGTTGACGCTAGTAAGAAATTGCGAAAAGACCTGAGCGGCCGTCTGGCCACAATTCAGAAATCATTTCCCTATATTTATGTTTACTGGATCATGAGACTTGAACTCTATGTATATTCATGTGCTTTAATAACCTTCGTTCTTGGAAGTTGATATTTGTTTAGTGGAGGAACTGTGTGCAACAACAAATCCTTTAATCTCATGCAAGTTGGGTAGGCTAGAGATCAAATCCAACAAGAGTTGCCAACAAAGAGAGTGGAGGGATCATGTGCATCTTACAGACGTCTTCACTTGACTATGAAGTGTAATAAAAGTATATTCCAGTTGCAGGAAAGCATGGCCCGTGAATTGGAAAAGAAATTAACCAAAGTGTCTGAAGAATTTGCAAGTCAAGTACAATCATTTAAAGAAAAGATCAGCGAACTCATTTCAGAGAAGGTATAGCAAACCTGTTTTAGCTTTTTGACATTATCTGTGATTCTTGTGAACACATGGTTGTTTTCTGTTTACTTTAAATTGCAGTGATGATCAGCCCGTTTATTTGGTAATTCTTGTAGGAAATGATATATGAAGAACTGAAGTCTACTCAAGAAAAGGTGCAGCAGGAAATGAGGCAGAGGCAAGGCCTTGAAGATCAAATTCTAAGGTTGAAACAATCCGCATCTGATAACTGTGCTGACGAGGTACAGTTCTGTTATTGTACCCGTTGCTATTCTGATGTTCATTTTCTTACATGTAATTTTCTCTTCGACAGTCTAAAACATCATGTGGTATGGTTAGATCAGGATCTGGATTGGGCAATGCAGCATTTGTGTCCAAATCAGGAAAAATAAGAGAGGCCCTATCTGGTCAGAGGGGTGCCATATCAAAGATATTTGAAGAAGGTAACTTTACTTTATGAAAGACCACAGACCAGCCATGTCTTTCTTCAGCCACCATCCTGACAGGGTTTTTGGCTCAATTAACACCCAGTTGGTCTTGCAAACATGCTTGCTCTGCTGAAGTCTGAGGATCTAGATGTGCAGATCCACGCTGTCAAGGTGGTTGCTAATCTTGCTGCTGAAGGTCTGGAAGTTTACCCCTTGGAACTGTGCATATATTGCATACTGCTTTGATCTCCGTGAGCCTATTTGTATGAAAAGCTTATCTGAATATAGGGAGCTACAAAACGTACAAAAATGTTCAATATACCTGCACACACGGCCACATACAAATTTAAGAATTACATCATGAGCCACAAGCACATTTTTATTGCACTTTTTGCTATTCTGTTATTGTACCCGTTGCTATTTTGATGTCCAACAAGAAACTGTGCTGTTCCCTGACAGCTACATGTTATTATTTATATGAATTCAATCTGGACTGGCCCATGATCGAAAATGAACTGTAACCTGACAGCTGTATGTTGTACTGCCTGCTTGTATGGTTGGGAGTATGAAACTACAAAATCAACTTCAGGGTTTGCATGCATAACTACAATTTTTCAAAACAATATTTCTCTGGAAAAAAGTAACTATGTTTCTGTTCTCTAGAAGGGATAGCTAATTACTCTCTTTTTATATATGATGCTTTGCACACAACAAAGTCTCCAGCAAGTAACTTTGACAATGGCTGTTTCCATTGTAGTCGGAGTAATCACCATAGCTGAACCGTGCGAAACAGTATCTTCTCACTGATTTTGAAAAAATTGTCGGGGTCAGCTGACCCTGACAAAGGGGCCTGGCTCTGCCCATGGTACAACATTATTTCATCATTAAAGTGATTCACATAACAAACCTAAGAATACTTTTTTATGTGACAGATTTGTTTTAAGCATATCAACAGCTAAAGTAAAGTTTGCCAACTTAAATATCTAAAATGTCTTATATTTCTAATGAAGGACTAGGACTATGAACAGTGTTTGCTCACTTGTCCTTTTTGGGATTGCAGATATTAATCAGGAAAGAATTGTTGAGGAAGGAGGGCTCGATGCTCTTTTATCCCTTCTAGAAACATCAGAAAACACCACTGTTCATCGAGTCACAGCTGGTGCTGTTGCTAACTTGGCAATGAATGGTAATGGATTCCAACAAAGCATTATTTAGATTATCTTTCACATTTGGTCGGAATGGGCCGATAATCATCTAGCGGTTCACTACGAGAATTTTTTAATCATCATGCGAACCGGAAATGGTTGTCAACATGTGTATCTTCATATCTCCATCAATTAAAAACAGTTTGGGAAATATTCTATATGCATTCGAGTTAGTTAAGAATTGCATCTCCATTGAAGTTTCCATTTTCTTGTGTAGTTTTGATTTTTTTAAACTGTATCCACTAAATCTAAATATTATAGTTTGCAGTAGTAAAAGTTTTACATCTCTAAGCATTTTGTGTTTATGTTAATACTTGATATTGCAGGATCAAACCAGGGAGTTATTATGAACAAAGGTGGAGCTCGATTATTGGCAAATGTTGCTTCTAAAACTGATGATCCTCAAACTTTGCGGATGGTGGCTGGTGCGATCGCCAATTTATGTGGAAATGGTACAGCTAGTTTGTTGTCATTTATGTCAAGTTTTTAACAAATTTATAATTATATGAAATGTTTTAGAAGATCAGTTATGCTCATGCATTATTGTGCAGTTCGTTTTGCTATGAACTGTACACCTTATAGTGAGATGAAAGTAAATGTTGACCCAATGTTTTTGTTTTATCATATTACTAGAAGTGGAACCTTGATTTTTTTAGAATAAAAATGTGACTTAGCAATGGTATATTTTTTCAGAAAAGTTGCACTTGATGTTGAAACAAGATGGTGGAATAAAAGCACTACTAGGAATGTTTCGCAGTGGAAATGCCGATGTCATAGCCCAGATAGCACGAGGAATAGCAAACTTTGCAAAATGTGAATCTCGGGTGATAAGCCAAGGTCTGCAACTTTTCCATTTGTTCCTCAAATGTTCATTAGTTGTTTTCCTTATTAGCTATTACAGCTGCATGAATACATTTGTAAGTTTTGAACAGCTTTTAGTCTATGGGCCACTGCCGCAGCACTGTCAAGTGTTTGTTCAACATATGGCTTTGCCGCCTCTTGGTAACTTGGGAGTGCTGGCATTTGCCCCACTTCCTAACATTGTGCCACTGAAGTTGGATATATTGAGTTTCCATGGTTCTACAGTTTCAGTAACAACCTGTGCTACTCAATAGGTCACAGGAAAGGGAAGTCCCATCTCATTGAAGACGGTGTTCTTACTTGGATGGTGGCCAATTCAACTAGGTTTCCCGCTTCAACACGAAGGCACATCGAGCTTGCCTTTTGCCATCTGGCTCAGAACGGTAAGTTAATAGAGGCTGTGCTTCACTGTTTTGCCCTGTGTATAAGCTCATACATTTGATGCACAATCAACATGTCATATGAAATTTGATACCAAATCCGCCCACTCATCTTTGCAGAAGACAACACCTGTGACATCATTGCTTCTGGGGGGATCAAGGAGCTGCTTCGCATATCAAGAGAGTCCCCGAGAGAAGATACGCGTAATTTAGCTAAGAAGGCTTTAGATTCAAATCCTGCATTTCTAAGAGAGGTCCAATGAGTCATCTCTTGGTATCATTATGCTCAGGAAGTAAAGCTATCATTGTGGGCTTGCTCATGAGAGTATAAATTCCTATGTTATAGTGTTGCTGCCCTTTTTTTGAAACAATTGTTGTTGCCATTGTTAATTTGTCACTTTTCACAAGTCGCGCCTCCACCTCTGACCCGCACACGTAAGGAGAAGAAAATTGTCGTTGTGAATCGGGTGTCAGGCTCATCCAAGTTTGCACTGCAGTTTCTCTTAGGCTAACCGGTTGCCAAAGATCATCTAGCCTCCTAGTTGGTTAGAGAAATTGAGTCATAGGTTTGATTTCTCGTTGAAAGTTAAAATAGAATTATGTAACTAGTTTTTTAATCCCTTACCTTTATGTAACTAGTTTTTTTAATCCCTTACCGGTTCAGTCGGAGTGCTCTCTCTCTCAAAATGGAAAATCCAATTGTGTTGTACTTAGAATGGGTAGATCTACAAAATGAACATATAATATGGTATGCTTATGAGTAAAATCTGTTGTGATCCTTAAAACATTGTTGCTGTTGTGTCAGTCGGTCTCCGAACTCGCAAAACAGCCAAGTAGACCCCTAAACTCCATTTGGGTATCACTGAGGTCCGATAACGGGTCTGAATCCATAAGTCCACTATGACGTGGCTGTCTACGTGCCTCCCAAGTCCACAAAATAGCTGGCAGGACACCCAAGGCCGCCATCGTCGTCGCGTTCGCTGCCGCGGCAGCCGTCCTCGCTCTGCTCGCCTTTGCCGTCACGTTCCTCCTTACGGCCGCCTCGCCCACTCGGCGCAGGCGCACAAGCCCCCAGACTCGCCGCCGCCACTCACCTTGGGCCTGCCTCCGCCGTCGTGCTGCACGCCGACGCAGTGCTGAGGCTGCAACCGCAGCAGTCGCAGGACGCTGCGGCGGTGGCGACCGGCGGAGGGAGCTCTCGCGGGCCTCTGTCCTCCTCGCTTCTCCCGGACTCAAATCTCCGCCGCCTCTTCGCTCTGCGACCGTGCGACGGGTCATGAGCACGGGAGCTCGACGAATTTGGATCAAAGTTGCGTGCTGCCACCTCCTTCCCTGCTTTGAAGCCTCGGATTGTTCCAGTTCCAGCTCAAAATGATAAAACAAGGATTAGGATTTCAGTGACAGCACTTGCGAAAGTACCAGTCAGTCCATTGCTGCTACGGGGCGCCTCATCCAAGCCCTCGCCAGCCGCCCCGTAGAGGCGGACCCCGCGTCTCCGTTCACGGCGGCCCTAGCGCAGGCGCTCGCCGCCATTGGCCAGCGGCTCAAGAGGCACGGCCAGCAAGCCGGGCTTGACTTCCGGTTCAACGCGGTGAGCTGCCGGGCGGGCGAGATCGACGCGTCGAGGCTTGGGTGCGAGGATGCCGCCTCTGCACCGGGATGCCGGGATGCCGCCTCTGCGCCGGGGATGGAGGAGGAAGCGGTGGCTGGGGTCAAGGAGCGTCGCCCGGAGACAGACGCGGACGCTGGGTGGCCCGGCTCGGGCTCGGCGAGCGGACGACGGGGCGGATGACGCTGCCGTGCTGTGGACGGGGGCCGGTGCCAGGGGGCCGGAGCGGCGGCGGCGGCGTGACCGGTGGATTCGTGGATGTGGACGAGGGTGTCGAGCGGCGGCGTGGGATGCCCATGAGCCACGTTGTTGACACGGTGGCAAAGCCATATCAGCAAATCTGTGCTTTCCCATATCCAATTGGAGTTCAATGATACCCGAACAGAGTTTAGGGGCTTGATTGGTCGTTTTGCAAATTCGGAGATCGGCTTGACACAGCGCAACAAGTTTAGGTACCGCTAGCGTATTTTACTCTATGCTTATTATATTTTTTGTTGTAGCTTTAGATCTATGTTTTTTTCATAGCTGTAAAAAATGTACTAAAGCGTACCATATTATATGTTCACTGTGTAGATCTACTCATTCTAAGTCCAATACAATTAGATTTTTTCATTTTACGATTTTTCTGTGATTTACTATGATTTTTCAAAACTGCTCTAGGGAGTAATTTGACCGGTTTTGGAAATACAGACCGTTTCATAGGTTGGGGGTTATGTAGTCTACCCCTCATAGGTGAGGGGTGGTATAGACTTTTTCCCTTTGAATTTGGTCATCTCTCCTCCCCCACACGAACGGAGATCCGGTGCCTTTGCTTCGGCAAGGCACCGTGTACCTTTGGACCCCCCGCAAACCGTCAGATCGGGAGGCAACAGATGGATCAAGATGAACAGTACCTAGGCTACAGTAAATTGATCAGGACTATAATAGTTCAGTACTACAGTGCTGTTAACAGTGTTTGCGCTACAATAAAATCCTTGCTTTTTCGATCAGACAACAAAGTTGCACGGTGCCTTGTCGAGCAGCATCGGATTTGAGTCCCCTAACATCTCTCTCCCCTCACGGTCTCTCTCCAACAACAAACTCCAAGGATGCTCGGGGTTGAGGGATCCACAGGACGAGCCCCCCCAACAATAAGTAGAGGGGGCCGTGCCTTGCATCTGCAGTGTTGGAAAAGAACCTTGCGGTCCTCGGCGTCTAGGGCTCCCCTAGGTGACTCGAGGTTGGTCTCTCGTGTCGGTTGTTTTTCTCATCCGGATTCCTCTCTCTCCCCCGTGCATGATTGAATCTTGCATTGGGATCCAATCCTGAGTCCACGTCCAATCCTGAGTCCACGTCCAATCCCATCCTTCGGAGTCCACGTCAAATTCTCCGCTTCGGAGCCTAAACCAATCTGCTAGCCCTAGTTTCCCGTCGTCGTTTTCAAGTTCACCGGACCGCGCGCTGTGGCGGCGGGGTTAGAGGAGGGGGTGATGGAGTCCATGGAGGAGATGCTAAAGAGGATGAATCTGTCGGAGGCGGAGAGAAAGGTTGTTAAGGTGGATGGATCAGGATCCTCCCGAGAGAGCGGGAAGCTTGTTCAGGCGGTTGGCAAGGTGATGGCGGAACGGTTGGTGAATGCGGAGGGGCTTGGACAGGCGCTTGGGAAGATCTGGTGTCCAATTAGAGGGGTGAGCTGCAAAGATCTCGGGGAGAATCACTTTCTCTTCACCTTTCATCAGGCTTCAGGGAAGAGGAGGGCAATGGAAGATGGGCCGTGGATGTTTGGGAAAGATCTGGTGGTCATGGTGGAGTACGAGGAGACAAAGATCCTGGAGGAGATGTGTTTTGCCTTCATTCCTATTTGGGTAAGAATCTTTAAACTTCCTTTTGGTATGATGAACAAGGCGGTGGGAGAAGCGATAGGGGGGAAATGGGGGAGTTCATGGAGATGGATAAGGAGGAAGATGGATCGGCGATAGGGAGATATCTGAGAATTAAGATCCGCCTAGACATTCGTAAACCCCTGATGAGAGGAGTCACGGTGCAAACAAAAACGAAGGAGGGGAAGGCACGACCATTATGGTGTCCGGTGGTGTATGAATTCCTGCCGGATTTCTGCTATACCTGTGGTTTAATTGGTCACATTGATAAGGTGTGCGTGAAGAAATTGCAGAAAGATGAGGTGCAGCAGTATAGCAAAGATTTGCGCTATCTACCAGAAAGGAGGAGAATGGAGGAAAGTGGGGGAGATCGCAATGCAATCTTCAGGCCATCTTGGAGACAGGGTGGAAGCGGTAGCAGGGGGAGTTGGGGATCCGGTGGTAGGCCTCCGCAGCGAGGGTCGGGGGACAGATATAACTCTGGCCACGGAGGTAGTGATGTGCCGTCGTGGAGGAATGATGCAGTACTGAAGGGAGGAGGAAGTGGGGGTGCAAAAAGCAGGGAGGAAGAAGAGGAGGTAACAAGCCCACTGAAATTGCCCAGCGAGCTTCAAGTTTCTGGCGGAAAATCAAAGAAAATCTTGTTCCCGGCGAAGGAGATAGAGGAAGCTGAGCGTTTAGGAGAAGCTGATGGTGTGGTACAATAGAATCCCTTGCTGCTCGGGCAGGACAATGGGTTACATGAAAAAGAGGCTGCAGTGAACAGTGCCATGCAGGTGGATGGGGATAAGGGGAAGGAGGATGTGGACCCAAAAACGATAGTGGGAGCTAACAAGGAGAAGGGAGGTAGAGGTGGGAAGTATAAAAAGTTAGGGAGGGATAGGGTTAGAGTGGAGGAGGACAATGTTACCATCTTGTCGGGTAGGAAGAGGGTGATGCAGGAGGGTGAGGCGGGTGTTCGTGATGAGAAGAAGATGAAGGTTGCAACAAAACTTGATGAGGCGGGGCTGTCGGAACAGCCCTGCGATCAGCAATGAAGATTGTAGCATGGAATTGCCGGGGATTGGGGAATGGCCCGGCAATTCGTGGCCTTCTGAACCTTCAGAAGGAGGAGGACCCCGATATCTTGTTCCTGTCTGAAACAAAGATGGATAGGAATAGGATAGAAGGACTGAGATGGAGACTGGGTCTGACAAACATGGTTGTCAAAGATTGCAATGGGAGAAGTGGTGGTCTTGCAGTCTTTTGGAGGAAAGGAATTAACTTCCACTTGCGTACAGCGGCTCGGCTGTACATTGATGGAGATGTAGTGCAGAAGGATGGTTTTACGTGGAGGCTAACAGGCTTTTATGGTGAATCACGGTCGGACAAGAAGGACCTTTCATGGAAAGCCCTCCGAGTGTTGAACGCAGCGAGAAGACGCCCGTGGTTATGCTTGGGGGATTTTAATGAGATCCTGTTTTCTCATGAGAAGGAAGGGGGAGCACCGAGACCACAGGCGTGTATGGACAAGTTCCGGCTAGCACTGGAGGATTGTTTGCTAGACGATCTGGGCTATTCAGGGGATACATTCACGTGGAGAAACAATAGCCACACCAGTGATCACTACATCAGGGAGAGGCTGGATCGTGCAGTTGCAGATGTTGAATGGCGAACGAGATTCCCCAATGTACATATCCGAAATGGGGATCCTCGACACTCTGATCACCGTCCGATAGTTGTGGTATTGGAGGGGGATGGAGTGGATCGACAGTCATCTAGAGGTCCATCTTTCCGTTTCGAAGCAAGCTAGGTGCATGAGGAGCGTTGTGAAGCAATAGTACAGAATGCATGGAATCTGTCTATGGGAGTGAGATCTGGGAAGGTGTTGGGTGCAGTACATTATGTGGCGGCTGATCTTTGGGATTGGAGTAGAAATGTCCTTGGGGATATTGAGAAAAGAATCAAGGGTCAGAAGAAAATGCTTGAGGCTTGCCGAAGAGGAGGAATCGCAAATGACAATGTGGCCAGAGAAGAAATCTTGAAGTATAAGTTGGAGAAACTAGAAGATCAGAGGGAACTCTAATGGCGACAGAGGGCAAAGGTGCACTGGCTCCAAAATGGTGATCGAAACACTAAATTCTTTCACAAACACGCCTCTGAGAGAAGGAGAATTAATAAGATCAAGAAGCTAATTAAGGATGATGGAAGTTCTGTGGAGGCGCCGGGAGAAATCCAGGAGATGGTCGCTGATTTCTATAACACTCTTTTCCAATCCCATGCAGGTAGTCGTGATGATGAACTTCTGCAGCACGTACCATCGCGTGTCACTGCTGCCATGAATGAGCTACTGGTACAAGAGTACAGCGATGAAGAGATCAAGCAAGCCCTGGATGGCATGGGAGATTTGAAAGCACCTGGCCCTGACGGTATGCCGGCTCTCTTCTACAAGAAGTTCTGGGATATAACAGGCAAGGATGTGGTGCGTGAGGTCAAGTCACTCCTCTGTGGGGGCGAGATGCCGGAAGGATGGAATGATACAATTGTGGTCCTCATACCGAAAGTTTCAAATCCAGAAAGACTAAAAGATCTGAGGCCAATAAGCCTATGCAATGTGGTATATAAAATAGCTTCGAAGGTCCTGTCCAACCGGCTGAAACTGATCCTGCCTGATGTCATATCACTAAACCAAAGTGCCTTCGTGCCCGGCAGGCTAATCACTGACAATGTCCTCCTAGCCTATGAACTCACTCATTATATGCAGCAAAAGAGGACAGGCTTGGAAGGCTATGCAGCCATGAAACTAGATATGAGCAAAGCCTACGACCGTGTGGAGTGGTGCTTCCTCAGAAGGATGCTGCTCCAATTGGGTTTTGATGCCAACTGGGTGGAAGTGGTAATGAAATGTGTCTCTACAGTCAAATACCGGGTGAGAGTAAATGGTGAACTCACTGATCAGATTACCCCTCAAAGGGGATTGCGACAAGGAGATCCTCTCTCCCCTTATCTCTTTTTGGTTTGTGCTGAAGCGTTTTCATGTCTGCTAAGTGCAGCAGAGGGGAGAGGAGAATTAAAAGGTGTGCGGGTGTGCCCAAGTGCGCCGAGTATTAATCATCTCTTGTTTGCAGATGACTCGTTGTTACTCTTCAAAATTGAGGAGCAGAGTACCAGGTGTCTGCAAAATATTCTTTCATTGTATGAAGATTTCTCGGGGCAAACTATCAACAAGGATAAGTCTTCAATTATGTTCAGCAAGAATACTGCTGACAGTGACAAAGCGGAGGTCTTGGCTGCTTTGAGCATTAGTTCTGAAGCTCGAAATGAGAAATATCTCGGGTTGCCAGTCTATATGGGTCAGTCAAAGTCACAAACCTTCTCCTACCTGAAGGAGAAAGTGTGGAAGCGCATACAGGGGTGGAAGGAGAAACTCTTGTCCAAGGCTGGAAAGGACATACTGATTAAAGCAGTAGCGCAGGCGATTCCCACCTATGCAATGTCATGTTTTGATCTGACGAAAACATTATGTGATGACATTGACACAATGATCAGCCGGTTCTGGTGGTCTCAACAGGAAAATGAGAACAAGATGCATTGGTTGGCATGGGAAAAGTTATGCAAGCGCAAGGGAAAAGGTGGTCTGGGCTTCAGAGACCTCCATTTGTTCAATTTAGCTATGCTGGCTAGACAAGGATGGTGACTACTAACTGATCCTAGTTCCCTCTGTGCACAAGTTCTGCGGGCCAAGTACTACCCAGATGGTAATCTGCTACAGGCCGTAGAACAACAAGGAATCTCCTATTCTTGGCGCAGTATTATTCGTGGTATGGAAGCTATCAGAGAGGGCATGATTTGGCGTGTGGGCAACGGAGAGGAAATTGATATGTGACTTGATCCTTGACTGCCGAGGGGCACCACGCGAAGACCCATTACTCCTCGACGCAATACTGTGCTGTCAAAAGTGTCAGAACTCATAGACCCTTACACTGGGCGATGGGATGAGGAGCTAGTTCGTGATATTTTCTGGGAGGAGGATGTGCTGCAGATTCTTGCTATCCCTATCAAGCATGGCAGAGATGACTCCATTGCCTGGCATTTTGATCCCAAAGGATTGTTCTCTGTCAAGTCTGCTTATCATGTTCTAGAGGATATGCGAGAGCATCACCAACAAAGGCAGTCAGGTTCATCGAGTTCCTCTTCTTCAGACTCCGGGAAAGATTTCGAGTGGCTGCATCTCTGGAAATTTCCATATGCACCGAAAATCAAGCAATTCTTATGGAGATTAGCACATAATAGTTTGCCTTTGCACATGAGCATTGATCGCAGAGGCATCAAGGATGTGGACACGAGATGCCCTGTGTGTTGGCGCCTAAATGAAGACGGGGGCCATTGTTTCCTCAAGTGCAAATTCGTGAAGAAAGGCTGGCAGGCTCTAGATCTTGAGGGAGTTCGACTTCAGCTTCTGGCCTTGAAATCACCAAAGGAGATCGTTCACCACATCCTACAGTTGAAGAAAAAAGAGCGTTTATTGGTGACCAATTTTCTGTGGGTGTGGTGGGATTACAGGAATAAGCTCAATGCTGGTGAGCAGGCACGACCTCTGACGGTAGTGTTACAAAGAACAATGGAGATGACATCAAATGCTGCATATTTCCAGTCCAGGTCAGAGAGCAGACCGAGAGCACAACGACTTGAGGAAAAGAGATGGATTCCCCCTCCTGTAGATATCCTGAAAATAAACACTGATAGAGCCTTCATTGCACAAGAGAAATGTGGTGCTTGGGGCTTTGTGATTAGGGACTGCGAAGGACAAGGAGTGTTGGCAGGAGCAGGGAAGCTTCGGGCTGTGCATGACGCGCTGGCAGCTGAAGGAGAAGCCTGCCTTGCTGCACTCTATGCTGCTATGGACATTGGCATCTCGAGGATCATTCTGGAGACTGATTCATCGAACCTAGTGACAACTCTTCTGTCAGCTTCTTTTGATCAGAGCCCAGGCGTTGTTATATTTCGTGAAGCACGCGACTTGTTGGCTTTGCATTTTGTTTTAGTAGATGTTCGTGCCATTCCACGCTCTTGTAATCGTTGCGCACATGAGCTAGCTCATTCTGGTCTAACTAGGGACCCGGACGTCCCAAGTATTTGGAACGATCCCCTCCCAAGTGTTGTAATCGATTTGGTGGGCAGTGACCTCACTGCTCTTTCGGTTGAATAAAGGAATGAGCAGGTTTCGAGTAAAAAAAACAATAAGTAGAGGGACAAGTCCATAATTTTAAAATCAATCAATTATATTAGTCTAAAAATCTAAAATAAATTAATATTTCAACCTAACAAATTTCACCACTTTAAAAGTCAGACTAACATTCAAAAATAACATAATCAACATCATTATTAGTAGCACACTTGATATTTTCTTTAAACTACATATGAATATAATAAATTCAAACAATTTTAAAGAAATTAAGAATATTTTTGATATTTTAACTTTTTTCTTCTTCCCCATAGTCAATAGCTGAAGGGTAAGCGCCAGTAGCACGCTGCAGAGATAAACGACATCGATAAGCCATGATCACGGACAAGGTAGGAAATAACACTCGCAACGAGCACGAGCAGCCGTAACGTGACGATGTGCACGAGACACTGCTTAACTAGATGACACTAGTGGATGGAAACAAGGGCAAACCATGCAGTGAGCAAGAATAGTCTGAATGTGATATAACTATTTAGTCTTATTTTTCTAAAGTATTACATTATCATCATAATATGCGGTTTTACCTTAAAAAATATCTTACTTTGTGAAGAATACTTTTAAAATATCATTGAAATCAAATAGATATATACATCTTTTAAAATAATATAAAATAATTCAATGAGTTTTTAATGATGGTTCTACATAAAATATTTTTTAACAAAAATATTGCTGCTACATAAAAATAAAGTGAACTTTTTAAAATAAGATATTATAAAAGCACTAGTTATTTTTGTTATTTGACTAATGCAACTACATTGTGATCTACCAAATTTTCTGAAAATAACCAACCAACAACTTCCTCGTCAATGAAGTTAGTTACCGTGACATCTCTCAAAATATATGATGACTCGTGGAACATTTATTTTAGACAAAAAACTAAAATGTATTTAAAGTAACACAACTTGAAGAGCATGCAAAACTATGTTTTATGTATTCTTAGGATCGTTGGTTCCAAAGTTAAAATCATATAATAAGATAATATATATTTAGGAACAAAATTTAGAATGTATGTACACTCATTTGTATCATCCTATGTCCGCCATACGTGATTATGTCCCGCGTAGTCTGAAAGGTGGACTGAAGTCTTATCACCCACACAAACACAATAAAATATATCAGAATTAGTGCTAGTACAATAGTTGCAAAGTGTGCAGCTACAAGCCTACAACGGTCAATTGTAACCCTAATACGCGCACCTTCACTATCAGCGAGGTTATAGCCATTGGTCGCAACATCAGCATATGCTTTGATGACTGTTTTGACATCAAGAGCATTGGTCTCACTCTCGATTGGTCTCACTCTTTATGCTAGTCTATTTCTCAATGCTGAGAACGGCTGAAGAACGGACACGAGACTTGTTAAAACAGACACAACAAGCAAAAGAAAAGCATTAAACAATTTTATATCGTGACACTCACATGCAGTAGATGGAGACGCGAGATGGCTGCTTAAGGTTGAAACAGCAGCAAACATGACAGCTGCCTTCTCTTGAAGCAAGTACTCGCCAAGTACTTCGTACTACAACGTCCCATCCCTATACGCCTTCTCTAAAATGTGTCCGAGTGGCGGGCGTCTAGAACCTGCAAGACACCTGAACAATCATCCAGAAGTTCAGTATTATTAAGCAGTGAATAATAGTGAATAGTCGAGTAACTATAATTTTTTGGACATTCACAGGTCACCTTGGCAGCCTTTGTACTTGCACCCAGGACATCTAACATGATGGAAGTCTGGAGCATGACATAAATGGTTGAGAACAGTGATGGATCATATGATGGTTGATGAGGTACGAGCGAACCAAAGAAATTTCACGTGACGTCAGTCACTACGCAGGCCCCTTCGTCTCGATGTCGTGCTTCACGCCTGCAGTGTGTAACGGCGGCCACATCGGAAACAACAATTTTTCCGAGAGCATCAAATCCGGGCAATCCAATAACAAGCCACCAAGGCACCACGCAACTCTTCACAAATACACGATGTCACAACGAAATGATATCCATCAATGGAAAGATATAAGTCTCATAACCAATATGTGTGTGATCCATCTGCTTGTACGGACTCACCCATGTGTCTGTCCCTCTCTCGGAACCAATATGCGTGGGATCCATCTATTAGAGGGAGACATACTCACGTGGCAATAAGCAGGACCAATGCCAGTGGGGTTGTAACTCGTATGGGACCAGGGTTGTTTGGGCTTACTAAGACTATCTCCAACAATCCTCTCATCTCTTCCCCTATCCCAAAATGAGGAAGGAAAGGGCACTATAGCCCCTCCATCAATACCCTTATCCATTCCTTCAAAATGAAGCTAGCTTCCCAACCCTCATTTTTGGGATTCTCTCTCCTCACCTCAACCCAACCACCCACGTCCGTCCCCTCCTCCCCGTTCTCTGCCCACCCGTGCTGCCTCTACCACACTCGTCGGCTCCACCACATCCGTCTTGCCTCAAACACCCGTCGCCTCCTTCATCCTTCCCCGCGCTGCCTCCTTCCCCAACCGCCTCCAACACCCGCGCCGCCTCCACCACACCTGTCTCATCCTTCCCCGGTCGGCCTACTCCACCCTCACCGACGGTGGGCCGCTGCGTCGCGGTGGCGTCACCGCTACCGGTGAGGTGAGCAAAGCTCGTAATGGTCGGATCGGTGCCGGCCGGTGAGGCTTCACCTAGGAGGCGCGAGCTCCACGCCGTCCGTCTCGATCCCCGCCACCTCTCCACCCTCCACCGTCTCATCGATCCCCGTCATCTCCTTCACCCTCAGATGCAGATCCGAGTGGTGGCCCTTCGTCGGGATTACGGTGGCGCAGCTTCCTTCAGCGCTGACCTTTGGGTTCCGTGGCGCCGACGGGAGCTGGAGGTGCGGGCAGCCTCCTCAAGGGCCTGCGACGGAGCTAGAGGCGGCCCCTACGGCGAGCTACTGGCGGCCTGTGGAGCGCCAGGGAGCCAACCGCCGTAGTGCGATGCGCGCGAAGGATGTGCTCTACCGCAGGCTCTCTCCTTTGTGCGATGGATCTACCACCTTCCTTCGCATATGAGTGTTTTGCAGATGGGCATCCGCATCGTTGCTGGAGATAGTCTAAGTGCGGAGGTAGAGACGGCACCAGGAGCGGTGTGGCGGCCGTGCAGTGTGCGGGTTCGCGGCGGTGAGGTTTTTTTTTACAACATGGTGGTGAGGTTGAAGTCACTATAGAAAGCGTGCCGCCACACGGTGTCATCGGCGAGCAAGTGGCGGAACCATCAACTAGTGCTAGAGAGTCGTAGCAGATCACAGCCGCTCAGGTGGCTTGGCCACCTCTGTCCAAGTATCTGCATCGTAGCTACATGGAAGCACATTCCTTATTCAAAATTCAAATTCCTTGTAAGAATTGGGCAAAACCAGATATGTAGGTGTATAATCTTGCAAAGTAAAAATTATAAAAAGTGAAGGCAGATGCACTTGCAATTTTGCCTCCCTAAAAGTGAATGTTTCTCCAATTTTTGTAGCAATTAGATGCAATGCGGAAATCCTACAAAGTGAAATTTAGTCATGTAGCCCCACCATCCAAGCTGCATTCCCTAGTTCCAAAGCATAACGGATTAATATATAGCAGAAATTTCAAGCATTCTGCTCTAACGGATTCAAATTCAAACAAGTATGAAGTCATACTGAAATTCATCACACGCAACAACCGCAATTGTGATTTCGTCGTGGTTATTATAACTTGAAAGTTAAAACAGAGATGCATGCTTTAATCAGGTATCAATTTGGTGTGTTCCCGTACAACAGGAATTGTGTTACTATCAAATGAACAAATTCTAGTTCAAAATACCTTCAACTGAAATAATCATCTATTCTAGCTACTATAGGTGACTAACCCGAGTCATTCCCAAGCTTCCAATGTACCAATTCCAAATCTTGGTAGCCCTGCAGAATAACGATTGCTTCCAAATCAAACTAAAACTACAACAACAGTTTTAAAATCGTTTCGAAACGAAAATACACGCATGAGCTTTTTAGCTAAATCAAAGCAGAGCACGATCCAATCTTACGAAATTCAATCCAGCACGAACCAATTCTAGATGCAGAGGATCGAACTGAGAACTCCAATTCATATCGAAATTTAGCGAACGATTCAAATTGCCAAACATGTTCTAAGCTTACCGGAAGGGAGGCTGGTGGTCGTGGATGGAGATTCGCGGTGAGCGACGTCGCATGCCATACGTGGCTCGCAGGATGGAGCTCCACAACCTGGTGCGATCCCGCCCACACACTTCACCTACGGAGACGAGACCAAGTGCGGGTCGACGCAAGGCGAACAAGGGCGCTTCCACCGGTCCATCTCACACTCTCGTGGTGGTCACTTTCAGTGGTCGAAGAAGAGAGATTTGCTAGGGTGGGAGGCACGGCATGTGGAGAGGGATGAGAAATAGAGAGAGTAGTGGCGCCGTAGCAGGATTTTAATTGGAACCAAATGAAATGAAAGGTGTAGCATTTGGTAGGCGCGACGTGATCAGGTAAGCACTAGAAGTTTGTCTAGGCCCTTAACCAAATTGTGTCATCACTCCCTCATCAGACCGCGTCGAGTCCGTGCACAAGTGGCCAGTGCTATCAAGGCGGTCGGCTCCATCCCAACATGGCCACCGGGCCGCTCCCACTGTGCTCATCGCACCCAGGGTGGCCACCAGCCATCCGCACTCCCCGCTCCTCTGTATATATTGTACTACTGGCCTACTTGGGTGCGCCAAAGGAGTTGCCGCGGATGACAGGCCATCATCCATCACCGTGCACACGTACAAGGCTACACAAGCGGGTGATGGTGGCCACTAGCGACTCATACACACACTCTAGGTTTAGTTCAAAGCCTTGAAAGAACAGTGAGTCTGCTTATAGACATGCCTCCATAAATCATGAAACATAACGAAGATGGATTAGTAAACTTGCATTACACTGTCTCACCAGCTCTTCACGTGAATATTCTTTGTTTGCCAAGTAGTTGTTCATTCAGACAATGCATTCCAAGGCATGTTCAGTACACGTTCAGGACACCCATGTCGTAAAAAGCAGCCTACACCAGATTACGATAGTTGCTGAATTTAACGATTAAACCGACACATATGCTTCTCTTTACAAGGAGACAAGAGTAGGATATAGAAGCTTCAAAGCCAAGAAAAAATATTGGTCAAAGTTATTAGAACAGAAAACACATTATAGGATTCTCTTGATTGTTAGACCAAATCATCTACCAGGTTATGACTACCGAACCCACACACCATCCCAAAATACATCAACAAGCAGCTTGCACCAATTAGTCACCAGCTTTCCAACAAAAGTCGGGTCTTGTAAGAACAATATTCTTTCAGAAATCAGCATAACAAATATGAAACACACATAAAAAACATATATTCTTAATTTTGTTCCTAAATATATATTGTTCTATTATAAGATTTTAATATTGAAACCAATGATCCTAAATATACATAAAAAAATAATCTTTGCATGCTCTTCAAGTTGTGTTTCTTTAAATGTATTTTAGGTTTTTTTTGCTTAAAATAAACGTTCTACGAGTATCATATATTTTGAGAGATGTCAAGGTAACTAACTTCATTAATGAGGAAGTTGTTGGTCGGTTATTTTCACTGAAAATGTAGTAGATCACAATGTAGTTGCATTAATCAAATAACAAAAATAACTAGTGCTTTTATATTATCTTATTTTAAGAAGTTCACTTTATTTTTATGTAGCAGCAATATTTTTGTTAAAAAATCTTTTATGTAGAACTATCATTAAAAACTCTGAATTATTTTATATTATTTTGAAAGATGTATGTATCTATCTGATTTCAATAATATTTTAAAAGTATTCTTCACAAAGTAAGAATATTTTTAAGGTAAAACTGCATATTATGATGTTATGGTAATACTTTAGAAAAAATAAGACTAAATATTTATATCACATTCAGACTATGGATGCTCACTGCATGCTTTGCCCTTGTTTCCATCCATTGGTGTCATCTCCTCCATGCACTGCCCATTCTTGTTGCAGTGCCTCGTGCACATCGTTCTGTCATAGCTACCAGTGCTCATTGCGAGTGCTATTTCCTACCTTGTCTGTGATCATGGCTTATCGATGTCATCTATCTCTGCAGCATGCTGCTAGCGCTTACCCTTCAACTACTGACTATGGGGGAGAAGAAAAAAATAACATTTTAAAAAATTCTTATTCAATTTAAAATTGTTTGAATTTGTTGTTTGAATTTGTTATATTCATATGTAGTTAATTTAAAGAAAATATTGAGTGTGCTACTAATAGTGATGTTGATTATATTATTTTGAATGTCAGACTAATTTTTAAAGTGGTGAAATTTGTTAGGTTCAAATATTAATTTATTTTAGTTTTTTAAGCTAATATAATTGATTGATTTTAAAATTATGGACTTCTTCCGGTTCCACCCACTATGTTACACTGATACATCAAGCCATTTCTAATATGCACTTGATATGTATCATAAAATATTTAAATTAAAAATAAAAATTTTAAATGTTGATACGTTTGTTTATATGTATGAGCGATTTCCCGATACAGCCGCATTCAAGTAATGCCTCTTAATTTCACTGGTTTCTGCTTGTGCTTTATGAATTGCTTCAGCACAAAAGACAAAACGGTCTCTCCACATAAATGGTTGTGGGTTTACGTTTTCATCATCTTTGGCAAAATCAAGTCCACCGCGTATACACTCATAACACACTCTACCGTAATTTTTTGCGGATAATCCCAATTTTGGTTTAATAGTACGTCCCAATAAAGAATGACCATACTTGTTCAACTTATCCCTTTCAACCTCGTACAAACCCCAGTCCCCAACGGCCCTCCTCATCCTCCTCGTGACCCATGCACAGACACACCTTCGTGCTCCCCGCGAGCACCTTCTTTCTTCATGTTAGATCTATCCGGGGCCGACCTGCGCCGCCACCTGATCGGCTCTGCACCGCCCTCCACACTCCCTTGCCCAGCTGCAGCTCGAGCTTGTCTGGTGTGACAACACCATCCTTTCTCACGGCCTCTGTGTTCTCTCATCCTTTCCCAGCAGCGACAATAGGGGAGTTGTGCTTCCCGTTGTTCGTCAAGCGATGGGTGTTTCATCGGTGATGAACATCTGGCAGGGATATGCCTGTCTATTCCACTCCTTTTCCATCCTGTTGCACGAAATCAAACACGTATGGTATTTGTATTCGGATTTGATTATAATTTTACCTACTGAATTTGATCTTTTGCAACAGTTATTGGGTGTACATGGGTGTACACCCATGCCCTATACTAGGTCCGCCCCTGCTAAAAGCTGCACTTAATTAGATTTTCTCCAGCGTCTATCAACATCCAAAGATAGTACACACCCAGAATCAACATGCAAAAAAAAACGGATCATAGTTAGACTGCATGGGATGCACCATTTTAAGAACTGAAAGGATCTTGATGTCGCCTAGAGTGGTGTGAATAGGCGTGACGACCAACTTAAACTTTTCGTCCCCGAAAACTTGAACTGTCAGGCGTCACCGGTCAGACCGGTGAGGCTGACCGGCCGACTCGATCGCCGGCTACTGCTCGGCCGGTGTGGCACGGTCGATGCCCTGACTTCTAGCACGAACCAAACTTGATGAGTGGCCTTGGTAGATGATCACAAGCAAGGTAATGACCCCTGCACACACAAGTAGCACACCCAAGTAGATCGAAGCGGAAGCAAATCAAATGTGCTAGAAAACAACTTAGAGATGCAACCACGACGTAAGGATTTGTTTCCCGAAGTTCACCTCCCACTAAGAAAAGGCTACGTCTCCGTTGAGGAGCATGTAAGGGAACTTTCCCACAACAAGTTGGGTCTCTTTCAACCACTTTCCTCCTTTCCACTAAGGCGATCTTTTCCACAAAGACGCAAGATCACAGCCCTCACAAACTTGTCGTTGGTCACCACAACCTTGGGAGCTAGCCGGTGACGCCTAGCCGTCTAGGAGCAAACCTCCAAGAGTAACAAATGCTTCAATGCTTGTAGACGCGGAATCGAAGTGCTCAAGTTATGGAAATGCTCTTGTTAGCTCACAAGGGCTCTCTTGAGCTCACTCTCTCAACCCAACACAAATATATGGCTTGAATCCACAAATATCAAAAAGAGAGGTTGGGAGAGCCACTAAGGCTTAGGGCTTGCAAAGAATGGCTTAGGAGCTCAGCACAAACACTAAAAACAAGAAGACTCCACTAGGAAGCTTGGGGTATTTATAACCCTCAAAGGAGAAAACTAGCCGTTAGCTGTCGGGCGGCACTGGTCAGACCGGTGCCCCACACCGGTCAGATCGGTGTTTGAAAAACTAGTCGTTGGGCTGCCAAGACCGGCCGACCAGTGCTCGACAGTCGGACCGGTCGCAAAACCCTTTCTTTCACTCCAACACTTCACCAAAGAGATGAAGTGGCTCAGGTTAGGTTATGTTAGGTGGGTTAGTTAGCACACTCTTAGGCTCTCAAGGCTATTTTCTCACAAGGTTTATCTAAGAGCACTTTGACTTGGTCAACTAGCTAATGTTGCATCCCTTTTGATAGTACGGCATACATATACTAAAGAATAAATAAAAGCACCGAGTCAACCACTTGAGCTTGTATATCTTCAATCTTGTCATACTTGAACAATTTCCACTTGAGGGCTTTCAAGTTCGCCTTTGTCTTGAGCACGTTCATACTTGAGCTAGTGACTTAGGATCTTTCTATCTAACATAAGAATGCACACTTGGATCCACAATTCACTCCACATTGTCAATCATAACAAATAGATGAGTTGCATTGCTTCCCTCGGTTAAGCCTTGGATATGATACTTCGAGACCCCACAGATACTAGAACTTCACCTTAGCAAAACACTAATGGCGGTCTAGCTAGGACCCCAAAGATTGCTTAGTCCCTCACCCTAGTCATCTCGGTTGATCTCTTCATCACTTACCCAATCCACGTTGAGTTTGACTTTTCTTCATCCACAATTATTCTCCATTTAAAATCCGCTTCAAATGCTTGTTATTGATCGACAACGAATATGCAAACTTCCAATTAAGGACCATAAAGTCTACACTCATCCTTGTGTCCCCTTTCAATTACCGCATGAAGCCTTGCATTAATTTAGAGAGAATTATCATTCTCTCTTTCTATCAAGCTACCATATTTACCGAAGACCATGAATTGACCTTCTCAAAATATCCCCAATATTTATCTTCCTTTGTTGCTTGATATTTTCCACTATGTCTTAGGATCACTCATATATTTGTCTTCTCCAATGTGAGCCATATAATATTCATTCACCAATATATATTTCAACAATAACTCATGAATATATAAATAAAACCTGCTCACAATCTTAGACAATATGTTAGACCTTTAATCGCTTTTTCATTCAATTCATCAAAATCCACTTAGGGGCCTAGATGCACTTTCAAGAACACATCAACATAAACACTTGGTTGTGTACGGTTGCAGAGGCCGGAACTCTTTCCTTTATTAAAAAAATAAACATAAACACTTAAACAAAAGTAAAAGAGGAAACTAATACTTAGTGTTATCATCAGGAGGTGGTGGATTTGATAGACGTCGTGGATCTGACTTCCTTGCCACGTAAGCAGACCACACTATAGCAAACCTTCAGAGAAAAGAAGAGGAAACTTTCTTAGAGAGAAAAGATTACAAAACCAAATAAAAAAAGAAAAGATAAATCTTATGGAGAAGACTTACTTGCTGCTCATTCCACACTTATGTAGCAATCCCTTAAACTAACCTAGTACATAAGAACACAGAGCATATACCAGTCAGATATATCTCAATCTCATCCAAATCATCCATGTGTTGGTTCACATGCCGCTTGAAAGGGAGGAGATCTTGCTTGAGCTCCTTGAAATATAATGGCAACTTTCCTTCCTATGTAGACCACTGTCTCTATCATTGGCGACAGATTTTGCACATCGAGAGCCTGATTGTCATCAGAGGCATTTTCAGGGACTACAGGATCTCTCTTGATAACAAACGAAGCACTCCTGCAATTTTAGTGAACTCGAGATCTTCTATTGTAAGGAGCCCACACCAAGAAATACCTGCCTGAGTCGGGCTAACAATCCCACTAACTGAGAACAATGAAATGAGGAAATCAGCGACGTCCGATCGCCTTTGAATATTGCAACTGGAGTAGCCAAGTCCTCTGAAGCACTAAAAATATATCTCCCTGTTTTCAAGCTGAAAACACAACAATTTGTCAATACATGACAAAAATAACTAGAGTCCAAAAGATAAGATTTATAGGGCCAGTACCTTGTAGGAATGTTAAAACATTGACATTCCCTGACTGTGAGGCCAACCCATTTTCGTTCATAAATATAGTAACAGCTTGTCTAAGCCATTTATGATCACTGCATCGAAGACGAATGAATTACATTAGAATATAACGTGGTGCAGTGTGTTTACATTTTGAAAGAATACATGTGTGCTGCCATAAGGACAACACTTCTGTAGAATGAATGAGCAGCCATAAGGGCAAGCAATCAGCATCCTAAAGCTACATACTCGCAAAGAGATATAAAAAAGTATGCAGTCCAGTAAAATCTTTATATTAGATTTTCAGTGCATATGTGCATCTACTACATCCAACCCCTACATCTTAAAGATGGCACATCACTTTGTGATCTAAGTCCAAGGGTAAATGAAGTAGGACCATGTATATTTAAGATGTAAGAACATGTTATAGGCAAAGCAAAATTAATTATCGTCCTTGTCCATTACATATAGAGCATGTTCGGCTTATTTCCTCTCACACAACACTATTCAATCTATCAGCCGAACACTATTCTTCATACCAGCCGAACACTATAATGCTTCAAGGTTCTTGTCCCAGCTCAGCAAGTGATTAAAATTAATGGTGAAATCAAAGAACTCAAGCAATGAAGCAACCCCAACATTTCAAGATATGAATTGTAATACTCAGCTTGTGGTTTGGATGTCAGAAACCTGAAAAGTAAATAATGAACTTAGAGACGCAAACTTATACAGGTACAGATAAGTTGCAGAGGAAAGCCCACATACTCATTTAGAAATTTAATGATTTTAGTCTGCCATTGTGCCATAGTTGCATCTGGAGCTCTAGTGGACAGTTGCTCAGCAGTGATGGCAGGTGCGGGCTAAGCCGCATCACCATGTAGTCAGAGGATTCTTGTTGCTTCTGTGATTCTTCAATTGGAATGAGGACAAAAGGAGCCAGAGCTGCATGTGGAGCTCCAGTGGACGATTGTGTGACATGACGTATGGTAGATGGTGACATGAAATGTTTGCATATTGAGAGAAATTTATCCATAACTTGTAGTGGATTCCATTTATGTAGTTGTATATGATTTCAGAGATGGAAAGTGTCCTACATATCTATTTACTTGATTTGATTTCAGAGATGGAAAATGTCCTACATATCTATTTACTTGAATTTTATTTGGGAGAATGTACTTGATTTTAGTTTGAGAAGAGCTGGGCGCACAGATTCTTACATCAAAGGTTATGGGCAAGTCTCTGCTGATCATCCGTCACATTGGTTATTTTCATGATTAATATGAGTATTAAATGTAGATTATTGATAAAATCTATTTCATAACCTGAGACAATTCACGAGACGAATTTATTAAACCTAATTATGTACAATGAACATCTTCATAGATTCGTCTCGAGTTCCAATCCATATATGTAATTAGTTTAGTAATTAAATTATGTTTAATCCTCTTAATTAACATCAGTAAAACTTGTGATATTTTCTATAAGTTTATTCACACAACTAAATGAAACCTGATTAATTATGCATGATGGTGACATTTTCTACTCATCACTAGCATAGGAATATTGTATCTTTGCTTTCCGGACTTAATACACTGATTGTGTTCCACTCACATCCTTATCCACAAGAACAGATACTCGCCAGAATCCAGCACTATCTACATGTTCACATCAGCGTAAGGATTACTCCATTTTTTTTTCCAAATTGCCAGAGATAACACTTTTTTTCTTTCTTTTTCCATGCACGTTTCTGTAAACAATATGCAACACTTAGACAGACTTTGGATCGAAATTCTAGGACATGAATCCATGTTACAAACCATCTGATGATAATGTTAGACGATAAAGTGACAAATCATTTTTCTCAGGTTGCCACTAACAGTTAACACGACTAAGTTGAAATGCCAGTACATGAGACCAAGCTATTCTCCATGTTAACCAATCGTCTGCCCACTACCTTGGGAACTTCATTTCATACTGCTGGGGCGTCTGCCAAAACAAACATTGATATTTGAGTAAGCTCATCACAGTCAAAATGCAGCAAGCAAAACACAGGAGAACAGGGACGTAGCACTTAATATACCATGAAAGTTGCTGTAATCATCTTCCCCGCAAACCATCTTCCGTGAAGTGCTTTTGTGCACCCATAGCTGCTGTTATGCTATCAAACCGAAGGTACACAAAACCTGCAGTATTTCTGCTCCACAATAGCAACAAATGTTTGTTAGAGAAAATGGATAGATATTGAGAGGAAATTTTGGACAAGACCACTTAAAGATTTTCAAAAGTGTAAACCAATGATTTGATATCGACAGAACAGAAGCTATCAGAAGCACAAAAGGTCTCAACATGCGTCAAATTAGACTATAAGCATGTGTTTTACTCCATAGAATCATAATAACTTCAAAAGAGAGATGTTAAAGAATAATACAAAGCTGCTCCACTATTTTCTGAAATATTATTAAATAGTGCACTGACACTTCAGATTTATGTACCATGATCACAAGAAAACTAGCAGTGCAACATGCTGAATAGTCGAGCAAACTGGAATTTTAGGTGCAGGGTAGCAGGTTTTTTAAAATGAACATCTTACTTGTCTACAAAAATGTGCTTCAATTGGCCAAACTTGGAACATTCTTCCTGAACATCATCCCTAATATCCAAATCAAAATCAGGATCCGTCTGCAAAAATAGCATTGTAAATTATCTGTTAGCTTTGTTCAACCAATGCAAAATAAAAAAGCTCCTCCAGATCTACTAGCAGCAAATAAATGATGTGGCATTAATAATCCTCTTGTTACTGATGTGGCATTGATAATCCTCCTGTTTGTAGAAAATTCATCCTTACCTCTACAGCTGGATCAAACATATTCTTCAGCAATAAGCATTCACTAGGTGGAGCCAACTCAATAGACGGGGTAGAAATTGGAAGAGTTGCCACAGAAATTGAACCAAGTCCAGGCACAGTAGGATGCAGAACAGGAGCTGTAGCTGGAGCAGCACCAAGGACAGATACAGCTGGTATTCCCACCGGAGTATTCAAACTAGTAGTGCCCATCCCACCAGTCAAACTGCAGATACACAAGATATGAAGCATGAATTGAGTGTACAGAGAAAGAATATATCCACACAAACTTCTAGCAATGCTGCTTCAGGACTTGAAAATGGAACAAAATTAAGCCATCAGGACTACAGGTTCTTATGAAACCAACTTAAATTTTGCATCGAATTGGCACATTAAGAATATAAAGGTACTGTAACGAGTTCTAAACATCATCAATTCACCCTCTTGAAATTTGCAATCAATGCGATTCGCACTAGATGCTAGAACTGCAGTAACAGAATATTTTAGCCAAACCACTTTACACCAAAGAACTGGAGGAGGTCCATGGAGAATGACCTTGACAAGCTAGATATATATGGAAACAGCGTTGCTGTAGTGGTGGATGAATCCTGACGATAATATAGTAGAGGTCAATAATGAGAGATTTGGGTACAAACAACAGCACTTGTACATGCAAGATAATTGACATTCTAAAATGAAATTCTCTAAATCCTAGGAAAACAAATTAATCAAAATATGGACGCATCGTCCATTCAGCAGCTCAGTAAGCACAGGCCCTATCACCACTTAATTAATAAGTCCAATTAATAAATAATCAACAAAAATGGAACAATACTAAAATAAGATTTTAGGAAGTAGCAGTGATCGAGGTATGTCAGATAAATATCAGGCAATCAACCTCTAAAAATATACCTGGTTGTAATGCCGCTCCGGTCTAATTTCTGCATTAGAAGTGCTCTGGAACTAGCATTCAATGCCTGCATACATCAAGGAACACACATCAATCATAATGATTTTAAAATTATACACTACCATCGTGCCTGTCGATAGTTATAAACAGGTCATAATTGAGACGTTATGGTGCCAGACTGATGGTTATAAGGTATAAGAGGTATAAGCACTGATGGTTATAAGGTATGAAGTTAGGCCCATTTTTAAGGACAGATCAAGCGTGAAATAATTACTGTGGAAGTAATAATTGTAGAATTTACGAGTTGGCTGGTGTCATCATGGAAAGACGCATTATCGTGCAAACAAAAAAAGGAAAATGTATACAGCTTCTGTTTATCAACTTCTAAAATCAGGATAACAGATGTTAAATTGATAATATAGGAGAAAAAGGTGATAATTCAGCATCTTCACTATCTTATGTGCAACATAAGTGCTCAGGTCTTTAAAATTAGGAGCCAGTAGTGCAGGAACCCACTAAATATGGTAGGCCAAATGCACATAGCTAAGTTAAAAGAAGTAAAGGTATGCATGGTTACACAACCACTATATATGGAATTAAAAGGGGGACACAAGAAATACTACAATTGACATTTGCTGATATTTTGATTTCTACATCATACTTGAAATAATAGTAACAATAAGCTAAAGGAGAGCACATTAATGCCAAAGTTCAGACTCTTGGACAGTCAGTTTATCTCAAATAAATGAGAATGACACCTACCAAGCCATCATCATCCAAATCTCCAGTGGTTGCTCCACTAGCTTGCATACCCGCTTGGTCAGTCACAGCTGAAACCTGGCCAATTGGTTACTATAACGTCAGACAGCCAAAAATTTATCTAAGACTAGCTCTGGTAACTATGAAACATAATGTTTTACCTTAATTACTCTCCCTGCAATATCAAGTTGCCCATTTAAACTCTGAGCTGCTTTTGCATCTTCAAGGCGTGCAAACTAAATTACAAAATAGAAGTGGTGAGAAATAAGCGCTAACAAAAACAAAAACAAAAAAATGCTTCAGACAGAAAACTTGCCTGCACAAAACCAAAACCTTTGCATAGCCCAGTGAGTGGATCCAGCGGCAGCTGGACAAGCTCCACTTGACCAAATGGTTCGAAGACCTGGCAATAAGATTTGATAATATGAATAATCAAGAGACAATTTGCTCCAAGAACAAAAAATCTAGAGAACAATATGTTCGATATGGACCTGTCGCAATTGTTCCTCATTAATGTTGGAGTGAAGATTTCCAACATACAACTTCCTTGCTCCACCTGAAGCGACTCCACTTGAAGAAGCAGTTGACTGGACTAAATTCTTTTCAGCCTCTGAAGGCTTAACCATCACTGGTTGACCAAGAAGCAGCTGACCAGAAAGAGCTATTGCCATTGGAACTGACATAACGTCATAGAATTCAATGTACCTGCATAATGTGAATGGCATGACAAAAATCAGACTATCCAGCCATAAATGAAGCAAGCCTTGCTCTACTAGTTACTTTATGTTCAAAATTTTAGATCAATTTAAATGATTTGCATTTGGTAATTTTAAATCAAGGTTAGTGTTAGTTTGGCATTGAAATTGACTCCAATAATGCAGAACTGTGATGCTCCACACAGCTTACTGTCACCAATATGATCTTGTATTCCATCTTACTCATAAGTGATTATTCCAGCAGGTACACCAAATTATAAATATTCCTGCCGAGTATGAAAAACTGATGAATATTTTTCCCCATAAAAAGTATGTAACTACAGTTTAATGCAGATGATAATCCAGAACTTGGGGCAACAATGTACCAAATATAGTTAGTTACTTAGAATACTTTAAGAGAAGTATATGAGCTTGTGATGCAACTGATGTGCACAATGAGACACAAAATAGACAGCATGATCTTGTCAACTGTGTAACCTTAACTTTTCCAATATCGGTCTGATATGATTTATGACTATCAGGAACCGATAAGTTATGAAAACACAGTAATATCAAGGGCTTACACAATAACAAATAATGAGTTAAGCTGACAACATTCTGTCGGAGGACGTTAGACCACTGAAATTGTCCCTGCCAATTTATCTTCATCTCCTCATAGCTACTGGGCTGCCTCTCATGCCTCCTAAGCTGACCACAGTGAGCCCTAAATTTGTTTACTAATTCACGTTTTCCATCTATATCAGCCACAACATTCAGCTTCATGAAACTCATTCCATCCACCAAGATACACCACATCTATTCAGACCTTCAGGGCTCACCACTTGAGAGAGAGAGAAAAATGGAAAATGGTGCCAAACCGACCAGGTTATGCCAAAACAAACCATTTATTATATGAGACCATGAAAGACAATGCCTATCCTTAATCAAGGGCCATGAATTCATGGGCTGCAAAGAGCTAAAAATCAGGGAACCATGAGGACTCCAGAAGAACAACTAACCCCTATCATCGCTCCCTCCATGGTAAAAACAGAAATGCAAGGCTATGCACCGAGAATACATGCTGTATAACAGTGTGAGATGTTATTAGTATTAGTATAGGTACTCACCCAACTCCTTTAGAACGCCGTGAATTTCGATCCATAATGAGGCGAACATCCCGGACCTAGAGAATGAAAACATAACAGTTCAAGCAAAAATTTGATTTGATTAGAAAAAGAAGCAGGAAATCACGCCAAAATGTAGGTAAACCTTGATTAGCGGTTCCTTGCTTGGGAGTGCAAAGGCTTTGTTGTAAAAATGTGTGTGATATCCATGCAGCTATCAACTTAAATATTTAGTCTGATCTACTAACAAATTTACATTCTCTCAAGCATATTATATTTAACTTGCAGAAACTCTTAGCAAACTAACATTGTATATACTGAATCTATGTATGTGAACATAACAAACATAACGAGCACCAGTCAGACTAGCATAATTAAAAACAAAATTGCAATCAGAAGACTTATCACCTTTCCAGCCCTAGAAAAGAACTCATATACGTCTCTTTCATCTGCCTTCAAAGATAACTGCAGTTGTAATTTTTAAAAAATTAGCTTCAGATTGAAGGTTACAGAGACTACAATGTGAAAGACTTGTTCAAAATGCTACCTGGTAAGCAAACACAGTTCTCTGATCTCTTTCAGGATCAACTTCAGGTTCCACAGCCTCCTCTTTCCTACGTCTGTGAAAAGAGAATCCCTCATATGAATTGATGTAGTAAAAAAAAGAAAGAAACATTATATATTGCAAGATCAAATGATAATGGAATACCAAGTACACAACATATTCCGTCTCAAAGTGGTCCAACAATCTTCCGTGCGGTGTAATTTTCTATAAAGACAAAAGGTAGCACAATGTGGACAATGTCCACACCTGCCAGATGGTATGCTCTGACTACAGAATTCTCTATTGCAACTTAATAGCATTGAAAGTGGAAGGAAAACAAGCAGAACATTGAACACTGAATGTTTTAAAAGTAAAAAGAAATGACTCAGAAAAACCAACACACAACTTGAACAGCACTTCTGTCACACGACAAATACAGTTCAGGTCCACACTGTGGATGAAGGAAAACAGGTCAATCATCGACGGCATCATACTGGTTATCTAATCTAACCATCACAAATGCACTTTTCTTATACTAGCGTAATGCTAATTCCTATCTCACAAAAACAGTATTCAAAAGTCTGTGACCCAATTTCCCAGGCCAAACTATATAGCTGTCAAAAACATCTCGAGATCACTGAAGCAAACCATGTCTGCAAGTCCCACACCAATGCTCGATTTTTGAACATCAGAAAACTTGTATCGATAACAAACCGAATGTGAAACTTTTGGTTATGCTGATGTAATATGACCGTTATTTGTGCTAATTTAAACCAGTGTTCTAACAAGATTTGTGCTTAGATGCATGCAATGAGGCCAACTTTGTCAAGTCAATCCAACCAGTTCTACCCACTTCCTCCACTGAAACCTAAAAACTTAGTGATGATGTCATATAAGCCAACACACAACAAAAAAAAGATCATGTTCTAGCAGTATCAGAAAAGCTCGGAGTTAAAGTGGTCATGAACATGCACCTGACATCACGGTCACGGTAGCGGTCACGCTCTTCGTCTTCACGTCGCCGCTCCGACCGGCTCCGGCTCCTCCGCTGCCTATCCTTCTCCCTCTCCTTCTCCCGTTCGCGATCGCGATCGCGGTCCTCCTGTCCTTGTCCCTCTCCCGCTCTTTCTCCTTGTCGTCGCGGTCCCGATCCCGCCGCTCCCGGCTGCTGCGGTGCCGGTCGCGGTCCCGGTCCCGATCCCGGTGCCGCTCCTTATCGCGGTCGCGACCTTCCTCGGAGCGAGAACGCTTAGATCTGCGCTCGACGTCGTCACGCTCTTCGTCGCCGCCCGAGGAGCGGCGGCGGAGCTGCGCTCTTATCCTTCTCCTTCTCCTTCTCCCCGAAACGGGGCCGCGGCTCCGTTGACCGGCGCCCCCGACGCTTCCACCGTCTTCTCCAAGTACTCGTACTCGTCGAAGTCCATGGCTTCACGCGGCGGAGGCTAGCCGACGGCGAGGCGGAGCAGATCCGCAAACCCTAGGTGAGGAGAGAGACAAGCGCCGCGGCTACACCCCAGCGATTTTGTTTGTGCTTTTTTTAATCATCAAGAGAGAGAATCAGAGCATAAAATCTGGCGTGTGGGACCTGCCGGTACACGAGACAAGGGGAACTCATGGGCTGGGCTAGAATAAGTGCTGGACCATGTTGGAGCTAAAATATAACCAACAATGGTCCAATAGGAAGACTAGGCCCACACAACCTAGGGGAGATTACGGGCCAGGCCCGTCGCGTGCAAAAAATGATAATTTTTAATTTTTAATTTTACAAAATAATTGCAACTAACAATTTTTGCAAAAATAGCATTCAACCATAACTTGTAGCCATTTCATACGGCAGTTTTGGTACTGTAGTAAAAAAACTGATTCATTCGTTTCAGTCGGTAGTTTTTTTTTGCTGTAATACCAAAAACCGTTGGATGAAACGATAGTAGCAACTTACTGTCATTTCATCTGCGGTTGAGTGCTATTTTCGTAAAATTTTGTTAGGCGTGATTATTTTTGCAAAATCATAAAAATAAAAAATAACTCAAAATGCTAGCGTGAAGTTTAGCTCAGACACGATGGCTACACGACAGTTTCTTTTTCAAAAAAAAATAGCTACACGACAACATTGGTTGTGACAATCAAACTACAACAAAAAATAACTCTAGATTCAGAAAGAACTAGCGACCACGGTCCACGAGTCACGAGAGACATCAAATAAAAACACACTGCAGAACACGCGTGACAAGGCAAATCCAGAGAACATGTCAAAATACACGACAGTACCACTGACAATGATTTAAAAAAAAACACCAGAAGAACAGAATGGCCAACCTAACAAATCCAAGACTTAAACACGAGACAGAAATAAACAACCCTCGCAAGTCGCAACCATTTCATTCTGCACACCAACCTACGTCCAAGACCATATCCCAACTGTCTTCCATTTTGGTATCTTGTTGCTCTTGCTCATCGTCCCGGGGTGGCATATTGACATCCAGAACCCATGAGCGAGACTTCTTGTTAGATAATCCCAGCAATACTGTGCCTGGTCGTTTCAGGTTTCCCATTGCTCCTGCGTCCAGCAAAGCAACATCAATTTAATGAATTGCTAGTTTAAGGGGCACCGTGTAGCTAACCTGTGTGTGTGTCTCTATGTGGGGTCGGAGAACGAAATAGCACAAGCAAAAAGCAAAATTATAAGCAAACATATAGGGTAGATAAATGGAACCGGATCCTTACCTCCTCTGCAGTTGAGCCACTGATATGTGGGTCCCGACGGACCCGGGTCCACATACCATCCACTCAATTGCAGAGGATCCCATTCCGTATAAGTTGTTTACTAGTAGTGGAGTAAAAAAAAATGAATAGACAATTTAAAAACACATTACCAAGTGTCACATACTTCTTTGACACTTTTGAAAAGTAAGGTCAAACTAACCTGTTCAAGAAGCACATTTTTTTTTCGTAACTTCCTCTATTAATAAGATGACTAGATGAGAACACGGGCATGCAAACATACAATGAATTGATTTACAATTTCACGAATCACAGTGATAAGGTCCATAGGAATGCATTGGCGCCATCTCTGAGAAGCAAGGAAACACCCACTCCTGGGAATTCTCCTGTTATCTACCTAAAACAAGTGGTGTTGATCCAACGTTGATCATCAGTTGCAGTCTACCATGTCTAAATTTCATGTCAGCAGTGATTATACGAACTGAGTTAGTTTTGCAGCCTAACTCATGATAATGGTTTAACACTTAACAACTAAATTCCAACTAGTCACCTAATAAGCCTGCTATATAGGGCAGCTTGACCATTGATACTAAACCTACAGCCTACAGGGGTTTGAGGCATCTGTTAAACATGGACTAGGTGTCCAGGCTTGCCCTTGATTCATACATAGGTAGATATAAATCATGGTCGAGCAATCAGCTAACAATCTACTATATATTGCTATTCAGAGACATGTCATTTTACTTTTGTCTTATAGTCTTATAGAGAAGGGCAACCAAATAAAAGATGTGTGTAGATGCAACTAACCACACGATGATGGATGAAGGACATAATTACCTTGACCTGCCGTCAGATATTTGGATATCCTGCTGTGAATATAGGTGAAACTCATGCCAACAGTTCTTTCTGCAGCAAACTCAACCACCCCTTGTATTGTTTTGTTCTGCATGTCCACAGCAATCACCCAACCCTTGTGATCCATGCGGTTCTTCTTGGCCATGAAGTAAACAGTATCATCATCACACAAGCTGAGTGTGGGTTGACATACCACAAGGCTCTTCAATTCCAGAGGCATGCCTCCGCCATCCAGCACCATACTGTCAACAGTGATATCAGAAGATTCTTGCTTGGAGACCACATCCCAACCGTCATCAGAACAATCAGCAGCCACTGGCCTACTCCACATTCTGGACATCCAACCATCCTTGATGTAGCCACCTCTCGAGTTTGGGCAAGGCTTCCAGTGAACCTGCAGCTCGACATACTTAATGGTGCGACCTTGTTGGACGATGGCGATGTCCCGAGCAAGTTCAGAATCACAGCTGTCTTCCACGTCTGGAAGGAGAGGCGGTGGCAACCTTACATATCGAAGAGAAGGGGTGGGTTTTCCTTGCCCAACTTTGAGCACATCACAGAAGAGGATGCCCCGCCAGAGGTCGACGAAGCCCATGGTGCCAGCATCTCCTCCTATCGTGATGACCTTGCTGTTGACATAGTGGAAGCCGCGGCCATATTGACGCCGATGTCGTTCGTCCAGTGAAATGTTATGGATACTCCAACTACTTGGGAAATTGGAGTTGTAAAGACAAAGGACGAAGTCTCCAGGGTGCACGTAATAAGCTGCCCTACAGAGTCCGGCGACAATGTAGAAATCACCTGTTATGTCGCGGTGGCGTTGGTCGCTGGTGCCACATCGCAGGATGCCAACATGCTGTAAATCGACGCCATAGGGGCTAAGGGAGCCGCGGAACCCGCTTGAGGGACGGCCGCCCGCCCGCGGCCTCGTCGGCGGCCTGGTAGATGTAGCAGTCCGAATCCTCAAGGACATCCCTTTTCCAAGTCACGATGATGCGAAGGAGGATGAGGTCCTCCTCCGTGGCGAGGATCTTCGGCTCTATGGGGAACACGGTGTGGTCCAACTCAGGGCAGAAGACGCAGAGGTAGGACACACCCGGCGGGCGGGCGAGGTAAAGGGTGACCTGGATCCGGTGCCCGTCCCGAGTCTCGGAGAAGGCAGTTGTAGCGTTGCTGCGCTCGGCGACGTAGGCGCGCCAGTCGAGGAGCACCCAGGGGATCTCAGCACCGTCGTCGTCGGGACACAAGGCAGGCGGGCGATAGGTGGCATCTTGCAATTGAAACCGGGTCGCATGCCTGAGTAGCAAGGCTGGGTGGATCGGTAGATCCATGGATCTCTTACTCTTGGTCTTCCTCTCCTTTTACTCCTAATCTTTTTGTGTGTTTTTCAGTGGAACTTGATTTATATTCTGCCTGGATCGGTTAGAGACGGGGACGGCGAGGCCGAAGGGGATTCGGGAGGGAGCTCGAGCCGGACGCTTCTGACCGTCTTCTGAAGGTACTCGTACAAAAGAACTCACGGGCCCGGGCTAGAATGATACGTATGTAGGCTCGCTTTGGAGAGGAAACAACGATAGAAAGTAGCCCATGACGGCCCAACAAGCAGGCCTGCGGCGTTACAGCCTACAAGATTAGTAAACGAACTCTGCAATTTGCGACGATATGATTGTGAGCTGTGAGCGAGCGTTTGTTTGCTTCTTGTCCATCGAGGAAGACGGTGGCGTCAGCATCCTGCATCTAGCTGATGGCTCAACTCGAAGGGCAAAGGTGAAAATCGGCTCTACAGTCCACACAGCACAGGAGCATGAAAACTGATAGTACTAAACAGGACGGACTCTGCATCTGCAGGTACTGATCGGATGCGACGGGATCAACTCCGTTGTAGCGAAATGGCTGGGTCTCGCGGAGCCGTCCTACTCGGGGCGCATGGCGGCGAGAGGCCTCGCGCATTTCCCGGACGGTCACGGCTTGGAGCCCAAGTTCCTGCAGTTCATTGGCCGGGGCTTCCGTTCCGGCATGCGCCCCTGCAACCACACTGACGTTTACTGGTTCTTCACATGGACTCCCTCCGAAGACGGTTAGTCATCATGCCCATGTCCAACCCAAATTAACCATCCAAAATTATTTGTACGTAGTTCACTGTTCATGGCGACTGTTGAACACTGACTTTTGATCGAAATGCAGAATCTTGTGACGATTGAACCGCCGTTACCACTGAAATTCAGAACTGTCCCCGAATTCTGAAGATGGTCGTTTCGTGTGTGATTGCAGATAAGGGCGTCATCGAGAGTGGCACGAAGCTGAAGCAGTTCGTGCTGACCAAGCTCAGGGCCCTCAAGGTACCTCCAATGGCGCTGGCAGTGATCGAGAGGAGCGAGGCGAGCGAGGTCTTCGCCGTGCCGCTGCGGTTCCGGCCGCCGCTCTCGCTTATAACCGCGAGCATCAGCCAGGGCAGCGTCTGCGTGGCCGGCGACGCGCTGCACCCGATGACGCCGGACCTGGGCCAGGGCGGCTGCGCGGCGCTGGAGGACAGCGTCGTCTTGGCAAGGTGCCTCGGCAAGGCCATTCTCGGTGAGGGTGCGAGGGGCCGCACGGGAAACAGAAAAATCGAGCAGGGGTTGCAAGAGTACGCTGGCATCTGACGATGGAGGAGCGTCGAGATCGTTGCTACTGCCTACGTGGTCGGCTTCATTCAGCAGAGTAACAATGTCATCGTAAGCTTTCTACGAGATAAATTTTTATCAGGGTTTCTCGCGAGAAGACTTCTGAAGATGGCAGACTATGACTGTGGCACGCTGTGGAGATGTTAGTTCTTTTAATTTTTATAAAATGTACACAATTGAATTACTTTTTAGAAAATGAAAATTCTTTCTCACACGATCAAGTTGTTACGTATTCATGAACAATTAAATTTTAAAATAAGATTTCTATAAGATGATAGCAGCCATCACAAATTACGTAAAAAGAATATGTTGTCATCAATTGTTCTTCGTGCTTTATTTTTTTATCTTGATGATTATTAAAGTTTATCTACTTAACCAATGATGAACAACA
Organism: Cenchrus purpureus; assembly: GCA_022644695.1. Classification (NCBI taxonomy): domain Eukaryota; kingdom Viridiplantae; phylum Streptophyta; class Magnoliopsida; order Poales; family Poaceae; genus Cenchrus; species Cenchrus purpureus. Next base: position 25,953,876 of record CP053458.1, on the reverse strand, counting down.
AAAAACATGTGTCGAGCACCCCGAACTATTTTCGTCAAGTTGTTGCCATGTCATTGTCCACGTCATGTGCAACGTCAGCAAAATTGTTCATCAAAACCACCTAGAGTGTTACTTAGTACATGATTTCATGGTTTGAGAGGTTAAGAATTATTAAATTTGCTAGCCTATCAAAATAATTCAGAATTTAGTAATATGACAGTCACCATCTTCCCACGAGAATTTAACTTAAAACTTCATTTATTTGCGGGAAAAAAGTTTACTCTTCTTAATGGAAAGATCTGAACAATTGACATGCTGGGGGTATTAAATTAAAAAAAACAGTACACAGAGTTTAGTCTTCTTAATGGGCAGATTTGAACAATTTGGCACATTGCGGGTGTTGAACTAAAAAAACTAGCACGTCGGAATTTCAGAATTAAACTATTATGGAGGAGAGCAATTTATGATTTTAAGGCTGTGGCAGTGGTTTCTAGACGACATAGGGAGAAAAAACACCAATCAAGAGAGAGAAAGTCCTCACTAGGAAACACAGATCGATGGCTACACTTTGTTCTGGCCCGCATGCCAGTGACTGTGGCACGCAGAACTGTGGATCGATCTTCTTCCCCAAAAGATCGCAATCGAAAAGGAAACTCGATCGAGCAAGATGCTGCAATGATAAAGTCTGCCTGGTGTGCGGACTTCCCTGATGCTTCCCCCGACGTCCAGCTTCCCGGAGAAAGCTTATCCATCTTCACTTCTGCTCTGCATCAGGAAAATAGCTAGCAGCCCTTCCCTGGTCTACATGGACCGCACTACCTGCCAGTCGCCACACCATCAGCAGTGACGTCTCACTCCTCAAGCTTTCTCGCTAGTTTTCTTTCAAAAAAAAAAAAGCTTTCTCGCTAGTATAGGCTTCACTCCTCGCTACTAGCTCCTCCTAGCTCACTTCAAGTTGATACTCAAAAAAAAAAGCTCACTTCAAGTTCCAGCACCCCCTGCGGGCGATCCTCTATATAACCAGCAACCATGAGCTCTTGATTCTCGTGCAAAGAAAGTGTTCTTGTTTTCTTGATTCGCCCAGCAGTCGTCACTTGGTCATCGATCGGCCACTCAGTCGATCGCGCCATTAATCCGAGCTGGCAAACTAGCACGGTAGCACCACCACCATTATTCCATCTGCTCGCTAGTTTTCCACTGCACCAGGAAATTGCCGTCGCAAGCATGCAGGGGAAGGACGCCGCCGCGGACGTCGTGATCGTGGGCGCTGGCTCCATTCGCGGCGGCTCTTGGACTGCACAGGTATGCAGAGATGCTGGCCTTTGGCTACGTCCTGTCTCCGCGCTCTGCTGCAATCTCTATCTGACTCGTAATAACCTGTCTGTTCCCGGCGCGCCGTAGGAAAGGGGTGAGGAGCCTGGTTCTGGAGTCGTCGCCGTCGCTGCGGGCGTCGGGGTTCGCGTTCACGACGTGGAGGAACGCCTTCCAGGCGCTCGACGCCCTCGGGGTGGGCGACAAGATCAGGAAGCGGCATCTGCAGACCGTGTCGTACGTTGTTACCACCCATCTTCAATTTCTATTCCCGACGGGCTCGCGTTGCTGCTGATCTCTATGTTGCCTGTTGCTCTGCTCGATCCCCATATTGCTCTCCAATCTGTCTGTCCTAACTCCGACGCTTACCTGCAGGTTGCGCGTCATCTCTTCCGCCACCGGAGAGATCGTGCGAGAAGCGGACCTCACGCAGCAGGGGAAGCGGTGAGATCACTCACAACTCATCTTCCACTGCATCGTGCCGTTCGGGTTCGGACAACGTCTATGCGTCTGGTGCATACTCCTACTACATACTGACATGAATGTTCCTGCCTCATGCAGAGGCCCCAATGAAATCCGTTGCGTCAGGCGGGACTTGATGCTGCAGGTATTGGAGGAGGAGCTACCAAAAGGCACCATCCGCTATTCCTCCAAGATTGTCTCGATCGAGGAGGATGGCGACACCAAGATCATCCAACTAGCCGATGACTCAGTTCTAAGAGCAAAGGTCATTTTCCTTTTTCCTTTTTGGAGTCTCGCATACAGGAGATTGAAATGTTAAACCTCTGCATCTGCAGGTACTGATCGGATGCGACGGGATCAACTCCGTGGTGGCGAAGTGGCTGGGCCTCGCGAAGCCCTCCTACTCGGGGCGCTCGGCTGCGAGAGGCCTTGCGCATTACCCGGACGGCCACAACTTCGAGCCCGAGTTCCTGCAGTTCATCGGCCACGGCTTCCGGCATGCTGCCCTGCAACGAGACTGATATCTACTGGTTCTTCACCTGGGCTCCATCCGAAAACGGTCAGTGGTCCATGACGATTGTACACGACCAAAATTACAGAATCGCGAATTCGATGCTAACTGCTTTTTTTAAGTTGGCGTCGTGCTCATTCAGATAAGGGCGTCGACGAGAGTGCGGCGAAGATGAAGCAGTTCGTGCTGGACAAGCTCCGAGGCTCCAAGGTGCCAGAAGAGATGATGGCGATGATCGACAGGAGCGAGATGAGCGACGTCCTCGCCACGCTCCGGTTCCGGCCGCCGCTCGCTACTGACCGCGAGCATCAGCAGGGGCAACGTGTGCGTCGCCGGAGACGCGCTGCACCCGATGACACCGGACGTCGGCCAGGGCGGCTGCGCTGCGCTGGAGGACGGCGTCATCCTGGCCAGATGCCTCGGCGAGGCCCTTGTGGGCAAAAACACGAAGGGGAGCACCGAGAACGAGCGGATCGAGGCGGGGCTGCGCGAGTACGCCAGGATCAGGCGGTGGAGGAGCGTCGAGCTCGTCGCCACGGCCTACACCGTAGGGTTTGTACAGCAGAGTGGCAACGCGATCGTAAGCTTCCTGCGGGACAAGTTCCTGTCTGGAGTGCTCGCGGGGAGGCTTCTGAAAATGGCGGACTACGACTGCGGCACGCTCTGAAACTAGCTCCTGCACTTCTACTTTTGTGCTTGTGCGCCACCGTGGAACGTGATCTTGAGGTGTTACGTGTGGTAAACTCATAAATTTTATATTCCTTCGTTGAAAATGAATACCCTTAGTACCATTTTGTGCAAATATTGGATTTGCATGAAAAGCTGTTCATGGAAGCTTGATCACCACGCGATGTTGATCCAAGGAGGGCTCATGGAGGTGGGAGGGTGATGTGCAAAACTCATGAGAGGTGGGAGGGATGATTTGCAAATGCACTTATGCAAATCACCCCTTCCACCTCCCATGAGTCCTCCTTTGGATCAACATCGTGTGGTTCAGATTGAAGTTTCCATAGTTTGCACGGAGGGGTTGGTTTCCACCTGATACGTTCCCTTGCATGTACTCCCTCCGTCCCAAATTACTTATTATTTTGACTTTTCTACATATATTTCTTATGTTACTAGTAAAGTGCACGTGCGGCACACACGCGTTTTGAAAAAAAATTAAAGACTTATGGTAAACTACTCTAATTATTTAAAAATTTAAATTATACTACACACCAACATCTTCTATGAAAATCAGTTTAACCAACTTTATTTAACAAGATTTGTTTAGCAATCAATTTTTCAACAATTGAAAGCAATATTTACTTACTAATAGAAGTATCCATTAATATCAAGCAACAACACCAAGAAAAGAGTAAGTTGTAGCATCCAGTTCCTTTTTTGGTGAGAGCACGCTCTTCGTTGCTTCATGACACGTAATCACATATGCTTCGGTGTGCTTCTCCTATTTCATTTGGAAACCACAACCGACTTTATCTTGGCGAACCGAGTTCCTGGTTTATTGTCACTCGTAGCAATGAAACTGGAGAGCCTGATGTGCCACACAAACACGAGGATGGACTAATGTATAGGCAGATCTTGCCAGGTGATTGTAGGACAGAGCCTGATTGTAGGACCATGTCCTTGTGAGGCAGATGCTCGTTCCACACTCCTTTCAGCCGACACAAGTGGTTTTAGGAGGGCAACAAATTCATCCAATGCAAGCTCGATGGCACACCCCTCTTGGTCGATAGCTTTTTCCCAATTGCATCTCCCACCTTGTTCGCAACCTTCCAAAGCTCAAAGCATAAGATGGGTTCTGTATCATCTTGGAATACTGGTGATAGAGCAAAAGAAATCATGTGTAAGTTTACTGAATATTGTGTCAATAATTTACATTAGCATATTTACATGTGCGGAGAAAGGAAATAAAAACATTGCAGACACTGTGCAAGAGTGGTTGGCATAACGATTGTGACATCACCTTACAAATCTTTTGATCAAATAATTTGGCTCCCGCTGCTCGCTCACTACTCCTTCCAACAATAGTTAGTTTCATAAATTATGTTACCAGTATCAAAACGACATTCACTTTCTCAGAATGAGTAGCATCAGGGCATATACTATACAGCCATGTGAATCTCCGATCATGCCAAAAGCATAAGCATAGATAAGTGCATATAGAAGGTAGAACCACCAATGAAGAAGGATGTTTATGCAGCTGCGCTTTAAAGTTATTATATTGATCTATCGCATTTTATTATAGGCGACGTTCAATTCGAGTCAGGGTGTGAACAAAATGGTAGAGTTAGGCGGCACTGGGAAAACGAAAATATCAGAGATGTCCAAACGGCACGCCGCCTCAAGCTGCGCAACTTCGAGGGCAACTTGCTTGAAGAACTGTAAGGTGATTACCTTAGTTCTTTAACATCAATATACTGAGAACGAATGATCTCGATCCGTGCCTTCTAAGCCCTGTAAGGTACATCATTCATTTCATCAGCTACAAGGGCACCATTGATTTTGTAAGCATACAAGACAACATGCCAATCCACTACTTTTCTATCAAAATGTTGTGCAGAACACACAGGCAAAAGAAGGAAAACATTAAAGGAAGAAGCAAGCGGTTGCATCGGCACATAAGCAACCTGTCGACTCATGATTATCAATGAGACGCCTGATGTAACAAAATTGGACTTCAGAGTAAAATCAAAACAAATAAATGCATCCAACTTCATTGTCATCCATGAATTATTTTGAAATGTTGACCAAGAAGATTCGAAACCCTCCATTATAACAAAGGTATTCGTAATCCTACAAGCTTCAATTCTTTTCAGGAAGATCAGAGAAATAATTTAGGACCAAAACTGAACATCACAATCAAAACACATTAATGACCAACATAGTGCTACACTTGTGTTTCAAGTTCAAACAGTTGAATAAACAACTACAAAGTACAAACACAGCATTGTAACCGAAAGATGGCTGAAACATGCAACATGTTTTGTCATTGTTCACTTGTAGACAGCTACATATAGCTAAAATCATTAGGGCACCTTAATCTTGTTATATACGATTACTTACTGTAATTTAAAGGGGCAGTATATAGGCTATATGTGGCTACTACTTGAGTACTTGTTCAACTTTTTTGATCCAATTACATATTCAGAAATGAACTATCTCCATTCACATGGTTAGACTTAGGAACAGAACTGACTGATCAAAGTTTAGTGCTCATTTGTACAAACAGGACTGTCCATCCCCAAATTAGAGCACAAGTCTGCTCCGAAATGACAAAATGAGGACTTTTTTGAGAATTACACAGTACAACGCAGACGCTCACAACACGCACGAACACTCACCCTTATGAATACACGTACGCAAACCCTACCCCTATGAGCACCTCCGAAGGACTGAGCACCGGCAGATCTGGAGATTCTCGAAGTCACCAATGGCGCCTCGTCGTCGACGGGAACGTCGCTTACCACTTAACGCATAACGCCGTGAAATCACGGAAAATCCAGGAAAGGTGTGAGCACCAGGATTTGAACCCTGGTGGGTAGCGTCCCACTGGACCGTCCTACCATTGGACTACAAGCCCAATCGCGACAAAATGAGGATTGCAATATGTCAAAGATTAGCTAAATTGTTGTGCTGATTCCTCCTTATTAAATTTGGTTTCTGGTTTGTTCAAATATACTAATATAACCTCAGAAACATAAACCGAGCCAAATTGTCTCGTAGCAATCATCATCTTTGTCAGAAAAATTGGGTTAATCCACATGATAGCAGGGCATCACGTACCTGCAGCCTCCCCTTGTGCAGTTCGGGTTGCGACATATTGCCGAGGTTCCTGAGCAGGTGCGGTGCGTAAGACGATGTCCCCGAGAGACCCTCCTAGCGTTGGTGCCTAAGCTCATGAGCTTGTTGCGACGAGCTCCCTCGTAGAGGTGGCCATCGAGGTGGCGCGCGGCAGCCTCCTTCCAAAGATCCGTGCGGCGTCGCCCACTCCTCGTAGGTGAGCGCGGCGCGCATGGCGAACGCCCCACCGGTGCCTCGTTGGCCATGTCATATTGTCATCCATACCGGCAGGGCGGCAATGGAACCGACACGCATAGAGCTGCTAGGGGCCGCCGGCCTCCCGGGGCCGCCAGCCTCCAAGAGACTGGATTCCCCCACCACGCTAACGGGATCTTGATGTCGCCTAGAGGGGGGTGAATAGGCGAGTCCTGAAAATCACCACTTAAAACAAATTTATCAACAAAGTTCGGATACTCCGGACTTTTCTCCGAAGTTTCTGGAAAGTCCGGAATCTCTGGAAAAAGTTCAGAATCTCTGGACTAGCGCTGCTAGAATACAAGTTCTCTTTCTCAGAACCTGGAACTTCTAGATTGCAAATCCGGAACTTTTGGATTTGCCTGAGTCAGAGAGGAACCCCAAACCTTTTCTTGCTTGCTTGCTCGAAATGAACTCAACCTTGAAGTGTGGCTCAAAGTGGATATCTTTGCAGGTTCTTAGGCTCCTGCACTTCACAAGCACTAACACCCAAGTAGATCGACAATATATGACAAAAGCAAGCTAAGAATGTAAAGCAAAATGTGAGGTAGACCAACAAGAGACACAAGATTTGTTTTCAAGTTCGGATTCACCACCGTGTGAATCCTAGTCTCCGCTAGGTGCTTCTCTCCTACCGGGTTGCATTCAACCCTTTCCCCGATCCACTAAATAGCTTCTTCCCTTGCGGAGGCGAAGCAAGACCTTCACAAACTTTCCCACAACTCACCACACCTTGGGAGTTTATGGGCAACGCCTAGCCGTCTAGAGGCAACCTCCAAGAGTAACAAACACCACGAAGATCTCTTGCTATGAACTCGAGTGCTCAAGGATGGATTAGCTCAACTTTCACTCAATCTTTCAATCCCTCACCCAAATCTCTTCTCTTCTCAAATCTCTTGCTATACTAGAGATGGGAGGGCTTAAAAGGGCTGTGGAGATGTGTTTTTCATGTGGGGAAACAGCAGCCACAAATGGGAGAGGGTGAGGGGTATTTATACCCATCATCCAAAAACTAGCCGTTGGCTGTTAAGTCCCGGAATCTCCAGAAAAACCCCCGGATACTCCGGAATCCCCAAAACTAGCCGTTAGGTTCAAAAGTTCCGGATATTCTGGACATTTTTCCGGAATCTTTGGAAAGTCCGGAGTCTCCGGAAAATTCCCCGGAATCTCCGAAGCTTCACTGGACAGCACAGGTCACCTCGGAGAAAAAGGCATAACTTTTTACTCCGAACTCCGAATTCGTTGATCTTGGACTCTATGGAAAGCTTATTAAGAGGAGCATCCATTCCAACTGAAAATAAGCTCCAAAACCATCAGGTGCATGTGTTGTGGTAAGAGTTTCTCTCATGATAGCACTTGGGAGGTTAGGTTTGAGCACCGAGACATAAGCAAAGCTATCCACGTTGCATCCCTCTTGATAGTACGGCATACCTATACTCAAGATCAAATATAAATGCAATATTAGAACTCTTGAGTTTCATCTTCATGAATCGCCATACTTGAACAATATATCCTTTTGAGATATTCATCCTTCAATGTCTCATTGATTTGAGCACTTCACCTTGAGCTAGTGACTTGGATCAATATTCAACACATGTGAATGAAATCCACTTCTAGATGCCAAGTCACCCTTCACATGATCCAAACAACGTTTGTTGCATCCTTATTGTTCCACTCGATTAGGCTCGACTTGATACCTCGAAATTCTCCAGGCTATAGCCACTTCACCCTAGCCAAGCACATGGTCCAAGTCACTACTTGGCCAACCTTAGCTTAGTACCTCGTTGCTAATTCCTTGCTTGATTTCTTCATCCATTCGTTGCCAATTTGAGTTTAGCTTGATTCAACAACAAGAGTGAGATCCAATTGAGATCATGCCTTCTTTTTAATTTAAATATCCCTTTTGATTATAACAAGCTTCTTCCTTCAATAAGAGACCATCCAATGTTCCAATATCAATATGCCTCTATCTTAACCTTCATTAGCTTGTCATATACCATCTATATGCTTCATGGGATCATACATATCAAATATCATGACATTCATCATTGAGTTAAGCCATTTCACAATATGAGGTTAAAACCATGCCTCAACTTATCTTGTATACACATAGCTTGTTTTCACCATGTAGATAACCAATGTCATACAATATGCTTTGTCTTTCATATATCAACCTGCTCACATGCTTGACAAAGACACCAGACCTTTAATCTAGTTGTCATTCAATACACCAAAACCCACTTAGGGCCTAGATGTCTTTCAGGGCTCGCCACATGAGCCGGACGCCGTGGCCATGGAGGCCGAGCGCAGCCCTCCTCCGGCGCGGCCATGCACCTAGATATATTTATCTCTAGATACATAATAAAATAAATATATCTATCTCTACCTAATATTAAAGCAAGGAACAAATTCGGCCCGAGCTCGACTCGAGCAGCCACCGTGGTGAGCTCTTGCCACGCACGCCACGGAGCTTCCCCTGCGACAGCCATAAAATCAAGTCCGAGGCTCCCGTGTTCTGGAGAAACTAACTTGTTGTACCCTAGTCGACGCAATCATCAAGGACTCAACGATATTCGATCTTGCCATACTTGAACAATATTCACTTGAGGGCTTTCAACTTAGCTTATGTCTTGACCACGTTCATACTTGAGCTAGTGACTTAGAATCTTTCCATCTAGCATAAGGATGCACACTTGGATCCACAAGTCACTCCATATTGTCAATCATAACATGTAGATGAGTTGCATTGCTTCCCTCGGTAAAGGCTTGTATATGATACTTCGAGACCACACGGATACTAGAACTTCACCTTAGCAAAACACTAATGGTGGCTTAGCGAAGGCCCCAAAGATTGCTTAGTCCCTCGCCCTAGACATCTCGGTTGATCTCTTCATCACTTACCCAATCCACGTTAAGTTCCATTTTGCTTCATCCATAATTAATCTCCATATGAAATCCCGCTTCAAATGCTTGTTCTTGATTGACAACGAATATGCAACCTTCCAATTAAGGACCATAAAGTCTATACTCATCCTTGTGTCCTCTTTCAATTACCACATGAAGCCTTGCATTTAATTTAGAGAGATTTACTATCTTCTCTTTCTATGATCCTTGTACTTTAATCAAGCTACCATAATCACCGGAGACCATGAATTGACCTTCTCAAAATATCCTCAATATTTATCTTCCTTTGTTGCTTGATATTTGCCACTACCCAAGGACTTCGTTGCAACCAGCTGTGTTTTTAACAGTCGCACAGCCTCACACCACCTGCACACGGCACTGCATGACAACACCTATCCACTGTCCAGGCATGGGCCCCACACCAGATGTACTACGTGTCCCCAGCACCCTCTCTCACTTCTTGCGGCAGATTCTATCGTTCTTATCCTTTCATCTCTCTGACCCACGCGACACCGGCTCCGGGAGTATGTGTGGTGGTTGTGCTCCGGCGACGTCCCTCCTGGCCTTGGCGCAAGGTCCTTGGGAGGCGCGTGCGGAGCAGCAGCCCCCGCGATGCACGGTGGCGCCCACGAGGAGGCTAGCACACGCATGGCGGCGGCGCCCCTGCGGAGGCCTGCACACGCACGGCGGCGGTGCTCCTCGTCCCTCGTGACTGCGCCCCAGGCGGCGGCATCAAATGGTGGGGCCAAGGTAGGGCGCGGCGCTAGGCGGCGGCCGCCGACGTGTAGGAGTTGGAGGGCGGCAGCGACGCCCGACGGCGCGAGACGGGAGACCGGTGCCCGGTCCGCGTCGCGGCCGATGAGCCATCGGCTCGGCCTGACACCATGGGCATAAGCTGCCTGGATCTGTCTTCAGTGGTTGAGATAATCGTTTTTTTGTGAGTTTTTTTCCCTGGTTCTGATTTTTTAGGCAATAACATGATTCAGCTTAGGCAACATATTATTCTAGATAAGCAATAACATGATTTCCAATAAGCAACTTTGCGCTTCATCAAAGGTTTTCTATGTTAATCACATGAACTGTTTTTTATCAGATCCCTGAATTAGCGTTGGGGTGTTTGTACTCCTGCGCCTGCTGCTAAGTTCAGCCGACTTCGATCTTCGCCTGCTCTATTCCTTCTCCCTTGCAGATGGAAATGCTCCGTGCCTTTGCGTGGCTTGCTGCTCTCCTCCTCCGCTCATTGTTCTCCTTCTAATAGCTGCCGTGCTCTGGCCTTAAATGACCATGCTACTAATAGGTTGTTGGGGGCTGTGCACTAGCCATCACATTGTTCCTTTTTTAGTGAGGAATTTATGTGTGTGTTTTGAATGATGTTGACCTGCTTATCAATTTGTTCTAAATTGCTTCCCAGATTATTGTAATATGGTTTACCTTTTAGCAAAATTGCTTAGCATTGCATGAGAAAAATAGGGTCAAAATATATTGAAGTGAGATTTTGTTTTGAAGCTTTTACTGAGACTAAAATGACGGTGCAATCAGATTTTGAATTTGTTGCTCGATTGTAAAAATTTATGTGTGTTTTTAAATGATGTGGACTTGCTCATAAATTTGTTCTCTAAATTGGTTCGGAGTTTATTGTAATATGGATTTACCTTTTAGCAAAGTTGCTTAGTACTACATGAAAAAAAATAGGATCAAAAAATATATTGAAGTGCGTCTTGTTTTGAAGCTTGTGGAGAGACTAAAATAATGGTGCAGTCAGATTTTGGATTTGATGCTCGGTTGTAAAATTATGAATTTTTTTATCAGTACTTTTTGTTGTTTTAATCACCGGTACAGGTGGAGTTACCTGCCATGAGTGGGACACGGTTTCAGTGCTGAAAAAGTAGTTTGCACAGTGCATAGCTCGTCACCTTCCAAAAAAATTGATTGTACCATAGACTATTTTACATCCGGCTGTAAAATAGCCACATCCTTGCCACTATGCCTTATGATCACTGATATATTTGTCTTCTCCAATGTGAGTCATATAATATCTATTCACCAATAAATATTCCAACAATAACTCATGAATGTATAATTAAAACATGTTCACAATCTTAGATAAATATGTTAGGCTTTTAATCGATTTGTTATTAAATTCACCAAAATCCACTTATGGGTCTAGATGCACTTTCAAGTACGCACCCAGAATCAACATGCAAGAAAACGGATCATAGTTAGACTGCATGGGATGCACCATTTTAAGAACACATCAACATAAACATTTGGTTGTGTGCGGTTGCAGAGGTCGGACCTCTTTCTTTGATAAACACTTAAACAAAAGGAAAAGAAGAAACTAATACTTAGGCACCGATGAAGTCGACCGGGCGGGGTGGCTGCGGCACGGAGGGGCAGCGTCGTCTCGGCAAGGTGTCTCGGCAAGGCCATTCTCGGCGAGGGCGCGAGGGGCGGCACGAAAAAGAGAAGAATCAAGCAGGGGTTGCAAGAGTACGCTGGCATTCGGCAATGGAGGAGCGCCGAGCTCGTTCCTACTACCTACGTGGTCGGCTTCATTCAGCAGAGTAACAATGTCATCGTAAGCTTTTTATAAGATAAATTTTTATCAGGGTTTCTCGCGAGAAGGCTTCTGAAGCTGGCAGACTATGACTGTGGCACGCTGTGGAGATCTTAGGTTCTTTTATCTTTATAAAATGTACACAATTGAATTGCTTTTTAAGAAATGAAAGTTGTTTCTCACATCTTTTATATGATTCATCAGATTCAGACTAAAAAGATTTCTAGAAATTATATATGTTCATCCTCACTGTTTTTTAAGTATGAGAGCACGGTATGAGATTGAGAATACAATTGTTATTATTTTGTTTTATGTTACTATACCTGTAAAAATTATGACTATATATATGGTGGGATCCTACCATCCAACAAGCCTAATTTATGCAGGAATTTGAACTTATGGTTGAAAAAAAACATATATATCAAGTAATAATGTAAGTTTATACAAAGAGTTTTCTCCTCCCATTGCAAAGCACGGGCATATTTGCTAGTAAAAAGTTAAAATGATAAATAATTTGGGAGGAAGAGAGTACAAAATAATTTCACGCGAGTTATTCGAATCCATGTGAATTTTTCTGAAGGGAAGATGATTATATTAAAGATGACACTTTAGAGTATTCCAGTTACATAGCTAAGCCAAATAAATAAATATATAAATAAAATGTGCAAAGAAGCTTTTCTGATTTTTTTGTTCTCAACTAGAAAAATGTACTTTGTGTGTTACTACAAGCAAAGACTACATACTCTGTATATAAATATCATCTAATATAGTATCCCGTTTATCGAATGCACACAGAAGGTAGAAAAAATTGTTCTCCACCTAGCTAGAAGTTTCTACTCAAGGATTTTCATGCCGTCAAAATTTTGTAATGTTTCATTCCATACAAAATCTTCGTACCAAATATCACCTTTATCTCGAAGGTTTACATATACGCTTCGTAGACCGAATTGAACTCGATGCCGATTAATCAAGCTAATTAAGGTGTCGGATGGTCTAAAAGGAGATTGAGATTCAGGAAATCGATTAGCAGGTTACCTATTATTTCTTCGGTCTCATCCCAACAGCCCTCTGGCGTCTTGTTTATAACAGACGCGTCACCCACCGGCCAGTACGTGTTAGTTGATACTCCGTACGTGTCACAATTCCAGCTAAAAAGGTTTGAGGTGTGGGCAAAAAAAATTAAAAGTACGGCTGATAAACGTTGTCACATACTCTTACTATTAGAAAGAATGATAACTCGAGATTCCCTTTTGTTGGCTAATACTCACTGATGACCTGCTGCAAGAAGAGTTCCTCAGGTTCTATCTAGGTGAGGTGCATTCCATGTCGGATACCTTTGGAACAAAAACAATTTTCAGTTTTCTCCTGGCTGCTAGTGCTACTGCTGCTTTCTGCATGTGCAGCTTGGCCGCTACGGATAGTCGGAAACATCGGTCGCCTCGCTGGGCCCAATTCCAACTTCTCCTTCCAGAGTCCGGTCTCGTCTCCCCCATTCCGAGAACCAACAACAAACCCCAGGCGCCGCCGGTGCGAAGCTGCCAGTGACCATCCGGCCATGCCACTGCCAGCCACCCTTCAGCATCTTGCTATATATATAAACAGATGCCTCAAAGAAGCTCCTGGACCATCAGAACGCAGCTGATCCTGTGAATCCTCTGAGGAGCTTCTCCACCAAACAGGCAACAAGAGCAAGCCATGGAGGCCGTCGAGGACATCGTCATCGCCGGCGCCGGGCTCGCCGGGCTCGCGACGGCACTCGGATTACACAGGTATGTATAAGCTAGCTGGCACATCTGGTTTCCAGACTCCGATCCACAATTCAGCAATTCGGATCGCGATCGAGTTGACTGACGAACTGTCGGTGCCGTGCAGGAAAGAGGTGAGGAGCGTGGTGCTGGAGTCGTCGCCGATGCTGCGCGCGTCGGGGTTCGCGTTCACGACATGGACGAACGCCTTCCGCGCACTCGATGCCCTCGGCGTTGGGGACAAGATCCGGGAGCACCATTTGCTATACGAGAGGTGAGCACTGGAAGTAGACGCGGTCAAGCCAGGCGGCAGCTAGATTAATTTCCATTTTTTATATCCAGCACATTAACCATATCGGCCCAAGAAACTTATCGTTGACAACTGTCTCTTGGGCTGATTTTTGTAGCCCATTTGCCCTCTCATTCTATGCAAGCCCACTTACTCTGCCGGCCCATAATCAGCCCAGAACTCCAAAATCACAATACTTTTGTAAATTTTTTATTCAGAACAGAAGAAATCTTTTTTTTTTTGGTGTGTGACTGGTTTTACTTTACAGGATGATTACCTTCTCTGCTGCCACTGGCGAACCTGCTGCGAAAGTAAGCCTCAAGATGCAGGGGAAAAGGTACTTGAACTCTGAAACCATGCATAAATCCAATCTATTTTCTTTCAGAGGACTCCAGTCTGTCCGAGCAAACATCTGAAAACCCCTTGTCAACAATTTTTGTTTTGTCACGTCAGCGGGTCACACGAGATCCGGTGCGTGAAGCGGGACTTCCTGCTGCAGACGCTCGAGAACGAGCTGCCCAAGGGCACCATCAGGTACTCGTCCAAGATCGTCGCCATAGAGGAAGACGGCAACGTCACAGTCCTGCACTTGGCTGACGGTTCCATCATAAGAACCAAGGTGAGATACCAAGGCGCAGCCATCCCGATCAGCCTCTCTTCTTCTTCTTCTTCTTCAGTTCACAGTGCTGACAGGATCGATCGATTTCTTAAATTTGTTGATCCTCGCTCAAAGGTTCTGATCGGGTGCGACGGCGTGAACTCCGTGGTGGCGAAATGGCTGGGTCTCCCGAAGCCGATCCTCTCGGGGCGCTCCGCCACCAGGGGCCTCGCCGAGTACCCGGCCGGCCATGGCTTCGGCCCCGAGATCCTGCAGTTCATCGGCCAAGGCTTCCGCTCCGGCGTCCTCCCCTGCTCCGACACCTCCGTCTACTGGAACTACACCTGGTACCCTTCCCCAGCTGGTATGTACGTGCTACCCTTTGTACTCTCTCTTTGTGCTCCATCTCGAGTTGCAAACGTTTCGTCGGCTGATCGATCCGGTGTCGCGCGTGCAGACGGGGACGCCGAGGAGAGCGTGGCCAAGATGCGGAGCCACGTGCTGGGCAAGCTGCGCGCCGCCAAGATCCCGGCGGCGGCGCTGGACGTGATCGAGCGGAGCGAGATGAGCGACGTGGTGTCGTCGCCGCTGCGGTTCCGGTCGCCGCTCGCGCTCCTCCGCGGCAGCATCAGCCGGGGCGGCGTGTGCGTGGCGGGGGACGCGCTCCACCCGATGACGCCCGAGCTCGGGCAGGGCGGGTGCGCGGCGCTCGAGGACGGCGTCGTCCTAGCCCGGTGCCTGGGCGAGGCCTTCCCGGCCAGCAGCGGCGGCGGCAGCGGCCACGATGGGGCCATCAGGGCGGCACTTGAAAAGTACGCCGAGGAGAGGCGGTGGCGGAGCATCCAACTCATCACGGCCGCCTACGTCGTCGGCTTCATCCAGCAGAGCAATAATATCGTCGTCAAGTTCCTGAGGGACACCTTCCTGTCGCCGTTGCTAGCCAAGACGCTAGTCGCCATGGCTGACTACGACTGTGGAAAGCTATAATTCTGCTGTTCGGAGACATTCACAGGCTCGCCGCTGAGGAGAGGACAGCCTATTCCTACACAAGGACAAAATCACAGGCTCGCCGCCATTTTGTCTCTCAGAAGTTGTACTACAAGAAGAAAAGAAAAAAAACCATGGAGAAAATTCTCGTAATGTCTCACGTAAAATTGTTGCCCGTGTGTTCTATGCTATTGGAAATTAGAATTTGAGCGCTATGCCATAAGTTGTATTTTTTATGTGTTCTATACCATTTTTTGCATTTTTTGATGTGCTCTATGCCATTGATTGCCTTTTTTTATGTGCTCTATGCCATCAAAAATGGCATATAACACATCAAAAAATACAATCTATGGCATAGAGCTCAAATTCTAATTTCCAATGGTATAAATCACACGGGCTGCAATTTTTCGTGGCATACAGGGAATTTTCTCAAAACCATGTCCGGGCATTTTATTTGCCCCCACACTTGATTTTTGGAATCTACTTTCACCGCTCTTTTATCTTCCTATTTATACTTCCCCCGTTTTAAATTGTTGATCGTTTTGTTATGAGAGACATGGGTACCCATGGGTCCCCACCGGGTCCGGAGGTCCTGTCAAGTGGACGGACCCGACCGCCGCCACGACCGCAAGTGGGCCCAGAGACTTTATCCACAAACCCGGCGACCTTGGGCGACCTCATCCAGATTCCGGAAGACCTGCCGGGCTTGTGGCGCAAGCTTCTCCCCTAGATCGCGGTACGACGCCGCCAGTAGGTCCGTGGATCGCGGGATCCTCTCTGTAATCACGGAAGATGACCTTCCTAATCTGTAATCGACCCCGATGAGGGTCCACCGACCTTGAATGGAAGCCCTAGCCCGCTGGCCATATAAGGCGGCCTAGAGCTCCATTCAAGGGGAGTTCCCCATTCACGCCTAATTCCACCGCATACTGGACGTAGGGTTTTACTCTCCGGAGGCCTGAACCAGTATAAAATCTTGTGTCCTTCGCCATTCTCGCCGTGTTTCGAGTTCTCCTAGCGAACTACCACCTACGCTCTTAGGTCCCGACCCCCCCATTGTCAAACCTACAACCGCTTGGGTCACCCCCCTAGCGGATCTGCCAGGTCTCACCCCACGGCGCGCTGTAGGGGAGATCGAACTCGCTGCAAGATGGTGACCCGATCTGGTGTCGTCTTCCCATGAGCATGGCGGACATCCTCGCCAACCCCGTGGAGATCTGCTTCGGCTCCTTCACGGCGACCTCAACCACACTGGCGGCGGCGACCTCCCCGACGGTCTCCACGAAGGTTCCGGCGACACCTGTCACCGCCCCCAGTTCCAATCTGAAGTCGAAGACCCACCCGCCCAAACCCTATGATATCGTTCAGGGAATGGAGCGAGTCATCGACATGATGGAGGAGACCCTCCAGATCTGCGAGAGCTCGGCTTAACGCAGACGCGCGTCACGCCAAAAACCTTCCTTCGGCGCGGCCATCTAGCGACGCCCACGCCCGTCAGGCGGCAAAGTCCATCCAGATCCAATCTGGGCGGCGGGAGTCACCTGGCGACCTCAAGATCGAGCCTCGCGGCCGCCGCGACCCGCTCGACGTACCGTGCACCTATCACAAAGGCGCACGCCACACCCTCCGTGGCTACCGGCTACGGAAGAAGATCGACCATGAGCGTAATGCTTCACGCAGTACGCGAATCCCCACGTCTCCAGACGTCGGCAAGTTCCAGAAGGCCCGGATCCGCGTCTCTCCCAACGGCCAGAGCACCACCGGCTGAAGGCGCCCCGGTGGTTTCGCGAACCACCACGGGTCGGCGCGACGGACTCCGAGGAGGCACGTCGGATCCAGGGCAACGCCAACCGCACCCAGAGGCGGGCGGAGGAGCAGCGCCAGGCGGTACCTCCGTGTGCCCGCGACCTACGTCTCGAGTTCGAGGAGGCGGCTGCCAACGCGTTCAAGCCTCGTGCCAACTTGGGTGCGGCTATGGCACGTCTCCAGCAGGCTAACCCCTCACCCGAGGCCGATGCGGCCATGGCCTACCTCCGGGTCGCCACAGCCCTGGTGGAAGAGAGGAGCGCGGCGTCCAAATCGGCGATTCACGTCGAGGGCAAGATTCGTAGTCGATCTAATCGACCGCGCGATAGCAAGCTCCCACCATCCGTGAGGAGGTTAACCAACCCCGGGCGAACGCCGCGCAGGGCGCCGACCTGCGCGCCAACCTCGACAAGAACAGGCGTGGCCGCGACGCTCGCGGCTACATCGACCAGCGCCATCGCGAGCGCGAAGAGCGGGAGCTTCGACGTCGCCTGGACTACGATCGCGAATACGGCCCCCCGGGAGCCGTCCACAACATCATGGAGCGTGAGGAGCGCGATCGTCATGACGTCGAGAACAAACGACGTGCCCGGTAGAGGCGGACTACGGCCACCCTGAGGGTCCGGTCCCCAACCAAGATCGCCAGCTCCGATCCCAGGTCGTGGCCCCCGCGCAGGACGAGGGTGCCGCCCAGGTCGGAGACAACGGTGACGACATGGCCCTCATTGCCTTCCCCGCGTTGGCGCCTCGTCTCCGATCGGTCGCCTACCCTGATAACTTCAAGCCGAACATCCGACGACGGCCGCTCGACCCCAACATCCGGTTGTCGACCTACTACGCCGCCGTGGCGGCCGGCGTGGCAACCGATCACATGGCGCCTACGCCCGGTGATGGGCGACGCACCGTCGCTCTGGCTCAACAACCTCCCGGCAGGCAGCATCACGTCGTGGGCCGATCTGTCCCAGGCCTTCACTTCGAACTTCCAGGCGACCTACAATCGCCCTGGAAACGCCTTCAACCTCGGGAGGGTGACCATGAAGACCGGCGAGCGGCTTCGCGACTACACAAACCGGTTCTTCGAGAACCGCAATACCTGCGTTGGCGTCCGGGATGACCAGGTTGTCGATAGCTACAAGAAAGGCCTCAGGGACTGCAAGGTCTTTGAGAAGATCCACGAGTCGGGCGCCACCGCAGTCGCGCCGCTCATGGAGGTCATAAACAAGCTCATCGACACCGAAGAGGCGCTGGTCAACCAGTTTGACTCCGACGCCAAGCACGATGCAGGCACCTCCGGCGCCGCTGGGGATTCCAGCTCCAAATTCCGCAAGCGACCTTCAGAGGTGCTCGCAGCGGACGGACGCCGACCCTCGACGTTCAACGTCGATGAGTTCAACGCGGTGCTCGACAGCCCCTGCACGTTCCACGAGGGGGGCACTCACACCGTTCGCAAATGCCAGCAGTTCAAGAGGGCGTTCCGCATGCCCGAAGACCCGAAGCGATCCAGAAGCGGCGGCGACCGGTCATCCTCACGTCGCTACAACAACAACCGCCGCGACGATCGACGTGGCCGCGGAGACAACGACCGACGTGATGACCGGCGACGTGACAACCCGCAGCCGGAGGACCGCCGTGACGAGCGCGACCTGCCTCCCCCACCGGAGACTGGCAACCCCAACGGCCCATTCCAGCAGGCCAAGAGGTCGATCAACATGATCGTTGGCGGCTGAAGTCCAAAGACGAGCAGGAGGAGGTACCGCAAGGATAACCGAGAGATCCAGCTCATTCACACCAAGCCATCGCAGCCCTTGCGTTGGTCAGAGCAGCCTATCACGTTCTCCAGGGCTGATCACTGGGTCCACATCCCAGATCCCGGGTCGTACCCGCTCGTCGTCGAGCCCATAGTTGAGGGCGCCCTGCTCCCTCAAACCCTCATCGACAGAGGAAACGGGCTCAACGTCATCTTCGTCGACACCCTAAAGAAGATGGACTTCGACTTCAAGAGGCTGACAGAGTGCGACGAGCCCTTCTTCGGCATCGTTCCCGGCAAGGCGGCCTACCCATGGGTCGGGTCTCCCTCCCGGTGACGTTCGGCACGGAGGAGAACTTCCGCACGGAGTACCTCAGCTTCGAGGTTGCAGACTTCAAGTCCTCCTATCACGCCATCCTGGGTCGCCCCATGCTAGCCAGGTTCATAGCTATTCCACATTACACCTATCTGGTGTTGAAGATGCCAGCTCCCAATGGAGTCCTGACTGTCTACGGCGACCCGATCGTCTCGTTCAAGTGCGACAACGAGGCCCTGGAGATCGCCACGACGAACGCCGCCGACGCCTCCGTCATGGTCGCCGAGGCCAAGAAGGTCGCTTCGACCGACCTCACCATCCCGGAGCAGAAGCGCACCGAGACCGCCATACGGACGCGCGGCCAAGAACGAAGAAGGTCTCGCCTTGCCGACCCAGCCAAGACGGTGGTCATCGGTGACAACCTCGGGGAGAAATAGGAACTCACGCTCACCGGTTCCTCCTCGAACAACGACATATTCGCATGGACCCCATCGGATATGCCGGTGTTCAAGGGCGAGCACTGATGTAAGCAAGACGCCAAGCTCAAGCGAAGCTACGCCATGCGAAGGATCGCAAGGAGGTCATTAGGGTAGAGGTAATAAAGCTCCTAGCTGCCGGATTCATCCGTGAATGTAAAAACCCGGTTTGGCTCGCCAACCCGGTGCTTGTACCCAAGAAACCGGTCAATGGAGGATGTGTATGGACTACACCGATCTCAACAGACACTGCCCTAAAGACCCTTCCTCTTGGCGCATCGAGCGGTCGTCGACTCTACGGAAGGCGTCTGCTATTCTTCCTTGACTGCTACTCAGGCTATCACCAGATAACCTTGAAGGTCTCTGACCAGGACAAAACGGCGTTCATAACGCCACACGACATCTACTGCTACACGGCCATGACGTTCGGCCTCAAGAACGTTGGAGCGACCTACCAGAAGGCCATCCAGAAGTGCTTGGAATCTCAGATCGGCAAGAACGTCGAAGCATACGTCGACGACGTGGTCGTCAAGACCACTGCCGAGGACGACCTCATCGCCGACCTTGGTGAGACCTTCGCCAACCTCCGGCACTACCACTGGAAGCTCAACCCGGAGAAGTGCGTCTTCGGTGTCCCATCCGGCAAGCTTCTGGGCTTCATGGTGAGCCATCATGGCATCGAGGCAAACCCCACCAAGGTCGACGCCATCCGCAAGATGAAGCGACCTACTGGGAAGAAAGACGTGATGAAGCTCACCGGCATGATGGCGGCCCTAGGCCGCTTCATTAGCAAGCCTGGGGAGAAAGGCCCGCCCTTCTTCAAGCTGCTGAAAAAGTCTGACAAGTTCGAGTGGACAGATAAGGCGGACCAGGCGCTCGAAGAGTTGAAGACCTTCCTCACGACCCCTCCGATCATGGTGCCCCCAGCGCCTAAAGAGACCTTGCTACTCTACATCTCCGCGTCCACCTGTGTGGTCGTGGTCTGGTGGCCGAACGACCTGAAGAAGGTCACCCTTACCCCGTCCAATGACCTGTCTACTACGCCGAGGTCCTATCCGATGAAGATCGTGTACTCGCAACCCTAGAAGATGTTGTACGCTCTCCTCATCACCTCGCGCAAGCTGCGATATTACTTTCAGTCGCACAAGATCAAGGTCATCTCTAGCTTCCCCCTGGGTGAAATTCTGCACAGCCGCGACACCATGGGGCGCATCGTCAAGTGGTCGGTCGAGCTGGGTGAATTCGAGCTTGAGTTCTGCCCTCGACAGGCCATCAAGTCCCAGATCCTCGCAGACTTCGTCTCTGAGTGGACAGAGACCCAACAACCCCTACCGACAGAGAAGCCGGAGCACTAGAAGATGTACTTTGATGGTTCCCTGAACCTCGAAGGAGCGGGTGCGGGCGTACTTTTCATCTCGCCCCAGGGCGATCACCTGAAATACGTCCTGCAGATCCACTACAAGGCGTCCAACAATGGCACCGAGTACGAGGCCTTGATCCACGGACTGCGCATCGCTGTTTCCTTGGGAATCAAGCGCCTCATCGCTTACGGCGACTGTCAGATGGTGAGATCTAGACAGCCCACGGGGGTGTTAATCCCTGTGGTTTAGTTGTTCGGAGGTGGAATCTAAGGCTAAGAACTCGATGGTTGTGCACGAGCACACGAACACGAGAACACGGCGAGTTTATATCTGGTTCGGCCTCCTGAGAGTAAAACCCTACGTCCGTTGTTGGTGTAGATTACTTGAGGATTGCGTATTGATACAAGGGGTCGCCCTGCCCGCCTTATATTGGCCGGCAGACAAGGTCGGTTCCCGGACTCCGTGTCGGATACGACGAGACCTAAATCTAGCCGACAACACTTGCCATTATCCGTCGATCCGCTTTGGTCGAAATCCACCGATGTCTTGTCTTGTACGCCAAGTCTTGAGGTCGTGTTGAATTAGGTCGTCGGGGAATCTTCGGAAGATCTTCAGGTCGTGTGGGCTGCCAACTAGGTCGGTTGGGCCCACCGGTCGTGCGGGTCTTCGCAGTAGGACCCACTTGTCGGGACGCCGTGAGCCTGGTCGGTGGGGACCCAGTACACCATGTCTCACAAGCCCCAAGCGAGGTGTAGGCGGCGACCTTAGAAAGGTCATGACGAAGTCGTAGAGCTATCGACTGTGTCGAATAGCATGCACGTCGGTCCAAAGATAAAAGAACAAGTCGCAGCAATTCGCTTGTAGTCTTGCTGAATGAAGAGAGGTGAGTGACCTATAGGAAGCAAAGCTTCCAATAGATCGAAACGACAATGAAAAATTCAGAGGGCATCAAGGATGCACTCATAGAGTAGTATCCGAGCATCGTGGCGGGCAAGATGGCGGTATGATGATCCAAAAAGAGAAAGTAGGTCGAGTAGCGACGCAATGAGAAACAGGTTTTCCAATGTGGTCAGATGACGAAGAAAACAAGAGGGTGTCAAGACGCACTCAGAGTAGTAGTCCCGAGCATTAAAAAGACAAGATGGCTGGTTTGATGCTCAAAGAAGATAAGAAAACCGAGTCATGGTCTTGATCGAACGAAGTGTAGAGACACCAGATCTCCAAAGATGGCGCAAGGAGTCTGGCGGGGCCGACCTAAAGGAGGCCTTGTAGGCGCTTGACCTCGGAGAGGCCTCAAATCAACTATGCCCAAGATCCGAGGATACCCGAAGATCTTGACACGCTGCGTCGCATGAAGAGGTCATCCAGAGTGGTGAAGCGATCAACGATTAAACTGGCGAAAAAATGTAGATCTTGAATGTATGGAGTGTAGAGACACCCGGATATCTGCATAGCGCAAAGAGCCGGCAGAGCCACCGAGGCATGCCGAGCCTTAAGAAGGTCTCAAATCAAAAGTGCCCAAGCACCCGGAGATACTTGATGTAATATTAGGCTCACACCCCACAGGGACGCCTTCATTCCTGACGTAAAATAATGGGTGTCCAGAGCGGGCTGACAGGGCTACAAGAGCACATCGACCTCAGGGAGGTCACGCATCCAGGGCGCCCAACTAGGTTGGCAGAGCCGTAGAGGTACCGAGGTATTGCAAGACCTAGGTATTGAGGCACGCGACCTCGGGAGGTCATTTTGGTGCCCAGACGACCAACATAGTCGACCATCCAGAGCCATGGCACTAAGGTATTGACGACCTCAGCAATAGGCACACAGACCACGGGGGCCCGACGAAAATCGTAGATGCGAAGCTCCTGATCTCCAGGCGCCCAGACGGATCTGGCAGAGCAGCGAGGCACGCCTACCCCGGAAGGTCTTCAATCGAACCTACAACCATTTTGCTCAGGGAACAAAAAATAAGCTGATTGGAATAGGTCCGTTTACATGCAGAGCCATAGCGGGTGCACCAGGACGCAGAGCCTAGCGGGTGCAATGAAGACACAGAGCCGTAAAGGGTGCATATAATTGTCGACGTCATCCGTAGATGTGTGCCCTCGACACGTAGTCGGGCTTTGTCTTGTTCCGGAGGCTGCAGGTCACGGTCAACGTGGTGGAGATACTCTTGCGACCCGAAACCGGCTAAACCGCCCACGAATCGAGGGAGGTACTGTGGCCATGTGACTCTGCGGCGGGCTCAGGCATCATTGATGCACTAGCGATAAAAGACGTCACGAGACAGGGGTAAAGTCATCGCCTTTAATCGTGCACATGTCTGCAGGCCCTCCGGACCACGTGGCGGCAGTGTCATCACTCGACCACCTACCCGAGGTCCGGCTATAAATAGCGCCATGAGATCAAGAAGGCAAGCACCGAGCATTGTTGAGCTATGAAGCAGGATAGTTTTGAAGCTATGCCATGGGCATGTGTTCGTCCACCAGATTGTAGGATGTCATGTTTGTAGAAGCTTGAAGCTAGAAGAACTCTTGCGAAATGTAGGCAAGCACCCCACTCTTTGTACCGTGCCTGCGTGGTACTAGGTAGAGTTTGGAGGTGATCAGAGAGGCCCGAGGTGAAGTCAGAGAACCGACGACCGTGGTGGTGCTCGTTGAGGTCTTGCGCCCGCTACCAAGAGCAAGCTCAGATTCGCATTCCATAGTCCGCAAAGTGTACCCAACTACATGCGCCGTGCGCTTGTTCACCGCAAGGCCACCATCAAGGTCCTGAGGCTAGAAGAATTCTTGCGACGTGCTCGCAGACGAGTACGCCTCAAGGATTGCTCTAGCTCAATCGGTCTTCGAGCACGCTTTATATTTTTGTGCCGGGTTCTAGATCCATCCGAGGTACCTTCTGACGACGCGTAATGTTCGCCTTCTTCTCTATGTACTTGGTCGTTTTGACAAAATGATTTGCCAAAAGACCAAATTGATATGATTTAGGGGCTTATCGACCTTGTGAGGATCGAAATATTGTCATCGGATGTGATGTTATCGCGGATCGACACCCAAACTCAAGCTTAGGTCGTTGCTCATTCTCTTGGCGAAAAATCCGCGTGATCTTCTCGCGAAATTATCGGACAGAGCCGCTGCGGGTGAGCACCGCATTAAGGAGCCGCAACGCGGACCCGGTGGACCCCCATATAAATAGAATATCAAGGGTCGGGTTGACCACTCCGTCGCTATCACCGCCACCGCCCGTAGCCGCTGTAGCCTTGCGCCGCTTTCTGCGCGCGCCCATCCCATCGCCGGCCCGCCATCCGCTGCTAGCACCTCCGCCCGCTTGCTCGTTGTCGCGCATGCGCATCAAGACCTTGTGTACTTTCTGATCCAGATCCAAACCTAGCGCAGAAATGGCGGCGAAGCTCTCCGATCCGGACCCACGACTGGTGGGTGCTCGACGATGACGGAGGCCAAGATCCAATCCTTGGTGGACCGTGGGTCCGCCGAGGCCGAAGGAGGAGGTGGAGTGAAGGCGGCGGTGGGAGAGGAGTTCCTAATCAAGACATGAAGGAGCAGGTCGTCTGGCGCACTTTTGAGCGTGGCTTCAACCTCCCCGCGTGGTGACTTCTTCCGGTCTTCTACTACTACAAGCTAGAGCCGGTACATCTCGCTCCCAACTCTATCACCGTAGTATCGACCTTCATCATCCACCGTGAGGCATATCCGGGATATCGCCTCACTTTCTTCTTTTGAGGCACCTGCTCGTGTGAAGAGTGCGGCAAGAGGTCCGATGGGGGCCAATAATGTAATGCCTCGCTTGAGGTCGGGCCTTAAGTCGAGAGTGGATAGACAGCGATCTCCCCGACAACATCTGGGTGGTGGTCGGAGTGGTTCTACATCGCCCGACCACTTCCGCCGTCGTTCCGCCACAAGCCCGTGAAGATTTCAATGGGACTTGGGGCTGTCTTCTCGTGAAGTGATGACATCAAGGAGGTCTTGAGCTGGTCCAGACCAAGAACCGGGGTGTGACAGGGGTTGGTCGCCAGTCGTTTGCTTGGGTGGTCGATTCAACCGATCATCAAGGATCGGGTCCACCGTATGAATACCGGGGCGCCGACCCCACTCGTGAGGTGAGCCGCAAGGTCTCCAAGGAGGAGATGGCGAGTGTCCCTGCATCTACTCCGGGAAGGTGAAGATCAAGAAGTGCCCCAAGGCACATTCAAGAGGCTACCGACCCGTAAGTCCCGGGACTATTTTAGGTCATTTTACCGCTTTGTAGATTTACGCGCTTTAACCCTTTTGGTCGTTGGTTGTTGCAGGATCGTGAACGCCGGTTTGGTGCCCGCACCTCTTCGTGAAGGCGGCGACCGGGCGGAAGCCGAGGTCGGACAAGTACCAACCTCCGGCACTTCTGGAGTATTACGAGTCTCGACTCGTCGGTGGAGGCCGATGAGGACACCAACATCGGTGGCGGCATGGCGGTGACCGCCCGAGGTGGGTAGTGCCAAGCCCGCGCAAGACTGTGGCGGCGGTAGCGCGATCAATCTCGACAGTGCTGTTAAAGGTCACCGAGAAGGCCGTGGAGAAGAAGAAGAGGAAGACAAGTCCTCCGCCGGTGGTTGAGACGCCGCGGTGATTCCTACGCCCGTCCTGTGGAGGTCGAATCGATGAAGAAGAAGATGAAGCCACCGAGGAGCCACCTACGAGAAGAATGATCGGTGAGGAGGTGTGAGCCCGCAGCCAAGAGGCAGCGGGAGTTGGCGCAGAAGACGACGGAGGATGCCCTCCATCAAGGATTGGAGGCGCAGCGAGCTGTCACTGCTACGCAGGCAAAGATGCCAATTTTGAATAGGCATGGATTTTTAGGTTAAGCCTCGTGTTCCACCATCACGAGGTAAGGTCTTGAACACTCGATATCTCTAACTCATTGTTGCTTGTTTGTGTGTGGTGGACTATGTAGGTCGGTTGAGGAGCCTCAAGCCTCGGGCGCCAGCCTCGCCTTCCCCGAACGAGGTCGCCCGACCCTTAGGTCGTGGGCGCATCGTTGGTTGATGATGCAAGAACGGCGACCCCGCCACCGCCGATGAAAGGGGCGACTCACGGCCACAGAACTCAAGGGCGGCGACTCCGCCCGCAGATGATGCGGGAGCAGGAGGTGCCGTGGGGACGCCGACGTCGGCTTCTCCGCTGGTCATTGACGTGGATCCCATCGGTAGCGAGGCCCGGTGGGATGGAGGAAAACCGGTCAAGGATCGCCCAGATTGACCAAGCGCCGAAAGGTCCGGACGGGCGCACAGTACTGATTCTTCTCCGAGCCCGAGGTTGCCACGACGAGAGATTGATCGAATAATACCCTTGGCGGGGAGGACATCTTTGGCGACAATGAAGATATGCACGTGTGCGGACGGCATTATAACCATCAACGCTGCATTGACGGTGAGTTTGCCTCTCGATGTTTTTTCACGACGACGTGTTGTTGAGTTATTCGACGTTGTTGTGTTATACTGTGCGCCAGCAGATCATGCGAAGAGCCGGATCGACCGATGAATAACGCCGCGGCGAGCAAGGGAGTTATCGAACTTGAGCAAGAGCTCAAACAGGTCGCAGGCGGCGTCAGAGAGAAGAGGAAGCTCGAGGATGAGATCGCTGAGGAAAAGCGCAAGACCTGTGGAGGCCAATCGCGGTTCAATGCCGTGAGCATAGGTAAGGTCGAGACTTTATGTTGTTAATCCTCTTGTAGAGCCGAGGTCTTTGTGTTGAGTATCAATTTTGTTGGATATTTTGTAGACTTCGCAAGCGTGAGGAGGACCTCAACAACGATCTAAAGAACACCAAGGAAAAGGTCCGCCTTGAGGTGACGCTCGGAGGTCGAGGTCAGGGGCCAAGAGCTCAAGCCATGGCGAAAGAAGCCGATAGTGAGTATGCCGTATCTCAAAAGTGGCTTATGAGAAACGAGCTCGGCAAGACCTTGAGGTCAATCTTGAGGTGGCTTTGAAGTCATTGCGAATGACCAAGTAACCATTGCAGGATATGAGGTGGAGTCAAACGACCAAGGGCGCCGCCAATTACGCTATGGACCCATAAGCGGTGCTTGCTTGAAGGGGGAGGCCAAGTCTGTTGATCGTCTCATAGAGACCCCCGATGACTCCTCACGCTGAAAGGCGACGAGCTTGGCGGCGCCATCGATGCGCGGTGAGGGTGAAGTCGCACTACTCCGATGTTGACATGGCCAAGGTCAAGGGGGTGCCGATGTTGAAAAGACCTCGCAGCCTGAGTCGAAGTTCAAGACACGCCATGGAAGTGGCGAACTCCTTGGACTATGAAGGTGATGACGGCGCGTAGTCTTGGACCGAGAGTGCCTCCTCCTCTTCTCGCCGTGTAAACAATGCTTCTTGATGAATATTTTGTTATGCCGAAGTACTTGCCTTGTGCCGCACGAGCTTGGTAGTCTTGTAGATGATGACGTGTTGTTTCTTGCCTCACGACCACTACTCACGGAGAGGTAGCATCGACCTCCACATCTCAGTGGAGGCTTACGTGAGGTCGACGCGAGGAGGAGTTCAGGACTCGTGTCGCGACCTTATCGACCAAGCATGCTCGCAGCGACGGAGGGCTTATACCCATTAGGATGATGTCCTCGTCGAACGACCCTTAGGTTGGCTTTGAGCCAAGCCCCCGAGCATGTCGAGGGGGAGGAGTAGGAGAAAATTATAACCCTTAGGTTTTACGACCCATGTATTGGCTTTAGCCAAGCCCCCGAGCGTGTCGAGGGGAGTGTTGATGACATGAGAGGAGAAGGTAGGGCTCGACACGCAGATGACCTGCTTGAACTAATATTTATTTAATCAAAAGGTAAAAGAAATACATAGCTGTAATTAAAAACTATTCTACGGGTAGAATCGTCAGAGATGTTCCACGCTCCAAGGGTTTGGCACTCCTTGCCCGTCACCCCATTGGAGGCGATACGTGGATGGGCTGATGACTTCAGTGACGATGAAGGGTCCTTCCTAGGGGGCAGAGAGCTTGTGCATGCCGCGGTCTTGGATGCGCTCGAGGACGAGGTCGCCAACGTTGAAGGAAGTTTCCTAACGCTGCGATCGTGATACCGACGTGAAGTTGTTGGTCGTGACGAGCTTGTCTCATGACCCAGCCTCTGTTCTTCAAGGCTATCTAGGTCAACTTGACGTGTTTGCTCGGCTTCTCCTTCCTCGTAGAATTGGATGCGTGAGCTCCAAAGGCGACGCTCGGTGGGTAATATGGCTTCCGATCCAGTAGACCAAAAGAAGGGCAAAAAGCCCGTGGAGCTGACTTGGGTCCTTAGACCCCAAATCACGTGTGGTAGCTCGGCCAACCACCGGGTGGCGAGTTTGAGGCATCATCAAAGATACGATCTTTGATAGCTCAAGGACCATGCCATTGGCACGCTCGACCGCCGCTTGCACCGAGGGTGGGCGACCGAGGAGTAGTAGACGCGATGGTATTATCCCGAGAAATCCCAAAAGGCGTAGCCGGTAAAGGCCGTGCCTGTCGGTGATGATCTTAGGCACACCGCGGTATGTTATATCTTGCATGAATTTTGCTGCTTCTTCCGATGTTACTGCAACAGGTCGGACTTCGATCCACTTGGTAAATTTGTCGGCGCTACTAGTATAAACTCAGATCCGCTGGGGCCATTCGGAACGGTCCCACTAAGTCGAGGCCCCACATGGCAAAGGGCCATGATGGAGGAATTGAGCCGGCTTGTGTGCCGCTTGTTTGGCAAAGAATTGGCATCCTTTGCACCTCTTTACGAGGTCTTTGCATCGGTCATGGTGGGCCGAGAGAATCCGTGACGCCTTACCAGGTTGGCGCATCCAGTTGGCGATGCGCGCACACATTCGTGTGGATCTCAACCGTGAGCCGAGACCTTCCGATCGCAAGATGCACTTCATCAAGACGCCTGTGGAGGCGGCTCTTCTGTAGAGGTCGGTACCAATCACGACGTAGTTGGCACTTCATCGTGTGATACGCTCACGTTCTGCTTTGTCTTCGAACGAGTTGGTCGAGTATGAAGTTCATGAAAGGCTTGCGCCAATCATCTTCTTTTTCCGTCCAAGACGCCGCGGAGGTGCCGAGGCTTGTTCGTGTTGAGGTGAACTGGACCGCCCGGGTCCGAGCTTGATTGAAGGCTTGCGTAAGTCTTGGACAAAACGCCTGCCGACTAGAGCTCGCCGAGAGAGCCTAGTTTGGAGAGTACGTCACCGCCACCACGTTGTTGTTTCGTGGTACGTGCCGAAACTCAATCCTTCAAGTGGCCTTCGAGTTTGCGAATCTCGGCACAGTAGGCATCCATTGTGTCTTTGACGCAGTCCCACTCCTTGTTGACTTGCTCGATGACGACCTTGGAATCGCCAAAAGCTAGTAGTCGCTTGATGCCAAGGGACACTGCTATACGGAGTCCGTGAATCAGGGCTTCGTACCGCTCCATTGTTGGAGGCCTTGTAGTGTATCGCAACGTACTTGAGCTGTTCCCCGAGGAGAGATGAGTAATACGCTGCGCCCTTCGAGGTTTAGGGCACCGTCAAGTACATTATCCAGTGTTCGCCGCTCCTTGGGAGGGGCATTCGGATCTATCCACTCAGACACAAAGTCTGCGAGGATCTGTGACTTGATTGCTTGCCGAGGGCAAAACTCGATGTCAAACTCTCCAAGCTCGACCGACCACTTGACGATGCGCCGCTGGCGTCACGGCTATGGATGATTTCTCCTAGTGGAAACGACGATGGGACCGTGATCTTGTGGGCTTGGAAGTAATGACGGCTTTCTCGACGTAATCGAGTGCGAGAGCAACTCTCGAGGGTCGTGAGTAACGTGTCTTAGCGTCGCGTGACCTCGCTCACGTAATATACACTGTGTCGTTGAACAGTGATAGGCCTCGTTCTTCTTCTCTCGCTCGCGACGAGAACCGTCGACCACATTAGTGGTGGCAGATGTAAAGGAGGAGTGTTTCTCCCGGAATCGGTGGTGTCATAATCGGTGGTGTCATCAAGGATTCTTGAGAGCTCAACGCCTTTTGTGCCTCGTCGTCCACACGAACTTGTCCGCTTTCTTCACCATGAAGCCCAAGAGCAATCCGGAGGGTACAATCAAGACACATTGGTCGGGTTGAGCTTCCATTGGAACTCCAGATTGGCGAAGGTTTCGGTGAGGTCGGCGATGAGCTGATCTTCCTCGGTAGTCTTGACGACCACATCGCTCACGAGGCTTCGATGTTCTTCCCGATCCGCGACTTCGACACTTCAATTGCCTTCCGATATGTTGCTCCGCGTTTTGGGCCAAAAGTCATGACCTTGTAGCAAGAGATGCCATGGGGCGTTATGAACGCTGCTTTTGTCTTCGTTGTCGGGTGCGTGGCTATCCGGTGATATCCCGAGTAGCAATGAGGAAGCAGAGTAGAACGCTACCACCGTGGAGTCCACGACTGGTCAATGCGAGGAAGAGGGAAGGGATCTTTGGGCAAAGGCTTGTTGAGATCGGTGTAATCGATACACATCCTTAATCCACCGCTTTGGTACAAGGACCGGGTTTGAGCCAAACCGTGTTTACACTCTGATAAATCGCCTAAGAGCTATGACTTCTACTTCTATGGCATGCTTTCTATCTTTTGCAAATCACGAGCTTTTGCTTGATAGGTCGTGGTCGCCTTGTTTACTTCAAGTGCGTGCTCACCAACCTCCGGGGATACCGGCATGTCAAGGGCTCCATGCGAAGATGTCGTTGTCCCTGAGGAAACTGGTGAGCGCGAGTTCCTATTTGGGGTCGAGGTTGGCCCCGATGACGACTTCCTTGGATGCGCTTGGGCAGCCGAGGCAAACCTTCTTTACAGCCTGGACTTGGGTCCAAAGTCGTGCTTAGTGCGCTCGCCTGGCACCTCCAGAGTGGTTTGGTGATCTTGGCTGCTGGGCGACCATGACCGTGCTGCAGCTTTGACCGCTGAGTCTTTGGAGAGCTCGACGGTGGCGCCTCAGCTTGTAGGAGACCATGATGTCCCCGAGGATGGAAAGGATTCCGCTTTGGTGCCGATCTTCATGATGAGGTAGGTGTGATGAGGTATGGCCATGAATTTGGCCAGCATAGGTCGCCGAGGATGGCATGGTAGGAGGAGCGGAAGTCCGCGACCTCAAACGTTAAGTACTCCGTGCGGAAGTTCTCCTTTGTGCAAGGTAACCGCAAGCATACACGACCTATGGGGTATGCAGCCTTGCTTGGGTACAACCCCGTAAAAGGGTTCCGCAGCGGTCATCTTGTTGAAGTCGAAGTCCATCTTTCTGAGCATCTCTGTGAAGATGATGTTCAGGCTGCTGCCCCCATCAATGAGGGTCTTAGGCAGTGAACGCCTCGACTATGGGGTTAACGACCACCGGTAGGTCCCGGTCGCATGTGGACCCAATGATCTTTCCCGAGAAAGTGATTGGGAACTCCGACCAACGAGGTTGTGGAGTTTCGGTTGACGCGTTCCGATCTCCATTGCGCTCGATCGAGCTGCCTGTTGCTTTTGGTTGCTTGCACCACCGACGATGAAGTTGATCTCTGGTTGGCTGATTGAAACGCACCATTAGGGTTGCCCCTTTAGGTGGTGGTGGTGGAGAGCGCCCCGGTTGTTGTCGTTGCGCGTTGTGGTCATCCCGGGCGACGCCGATGGTCATCACGGCGATCACCCTTCGGTCGCCACGCTGCTTGCGGTTGTCGCCGTGACGATCGTTGCAATGGTAGTCGCCGCGTCGCTATCGCGGCGGTAGTCGCGACGATAATCACGCCGATCCTCGCCGCCGTTGCGACGCTAGTCTCGCGGTCACAGAGTCACGCCGATCGTCGACGGTTACGATTGTCAAAACGCCGGTCACCATTTTGGCCGTCATTGTTGTCGCCTTGGCCTTCTTGATTCGTGAGGGTACCCCAAGGGCACGCTTCACCTGCTCGCACTTCATGGTATGTTTGGCGTCGCGATGGAACCGACATTGGTCGTCCATGACCATGTTGAAGTCACCTCGAGGAAGGTGGAAGGTCTTGGTGGATCCGCCATTAGCCGCCAGATCGCTTGCGCGACTGCTTCATCCATCA
Source organism: Cenchrus purpureus (assembly GCA_022644695.1). Lineage (NCBI taxonomy): Eukaryota > Viridiplantae > Streptophyta > Magnoliopsida > Poales > Poaceae > Cenchrus > Cenchrus purpureus. The sequence continues at coordinate 25,921,702 of CP053458.1, read as the reverse complement.
TCGTGATCCTCTCCATTGAAGTCGCATCACCGCTGCCTTGAGTGTCGACTAGCTTGTCGACGAGCCATGAGGTCGGCGATGGTGTGAGTGTCGCTTCATGGATCTTCTCAAGAGCTTGATGTTGGTGACTCTTCTTGTAGTAGGCGATGACGCCCTCGTCTTTGACACCCGCGAGTTCTCAAGTAGCGGTTGGTGTACTCAAGAGTTTCATCGCTGCCTCATCCGCACTGCGAGGTGATGATGTGTTACCGTCGCTGTAGGTCGCCCGGTAGTTGGTCGTGAAGAGCCGAGACAATGTTGCCCAAGAGGTGATGCACTCTGGAGATTGTCGAGCCACGGGAGTGGCGCTTGCCCATCACAAGGGGAAGTATCCCGCCATGTGGTCTTCGAGCGCCTGCGCGATGCTGTACATTTTGAGCCATATACTTGGGTCTGAGCGACCGCCGATTTCGATAGTCGTGGCTTGAAGTCTTTGGGGTATCCGATCGTCCGAGACGCCGTGAGAATGCAGGGAAGTTGTTGACCGCACCCGAGCTTGCCGACGGGCGAGGGCCGTGGATGACGAGAGGTCATCGGGAGGGCCGCTGTCTTGGTCGCATCCGGGCGCGTCGAGATGTTCTTGGTCATGCATGTTCCGCAGCGCTTGCTTGGATTGGGTTGTTGGCATCAAGGGCGTCGGGGACCCCATGATCGCGGTCGTAGGTTAGCACGCCGTGCTATCTCCACTTCGCCTCTTATATCGCCGACGCCGATGACTTCCTTCAGCGTGGTTAGCTTGCACCGGTGGAGGTTGTGCTCCGCTTTTGCCTTGCGGTGGTGGCTGGGTGTTGGCAGCATTAGCTGCATTGTTGGCGACGTTACTGCAGCATTGGCGCGGCATTGATCGGAAGGTTGGCCGCAGATTGGCGAGGGGTTGGCGCAGGTTAGCTCCAGATGGCGGATTGGCCGTTGCATCACTTCGTTTTCACCTCGCCCCTCTTCGCCCACCGCTCAAGGGGACCGCGTTACGACGCCGTTGGCGAGGACGTTCCGATCTACTCCTCGAGTAGGAACTTGCACCGATCCATCAGATCCTGTGGCCTCTTTCTTCAATCCGAGCGGCGACGCGGACTTTAGCTTGAGACGCCGATCGTGGGAGTATCCTCAAGCTGGTTTAGTGCAGCAAGAGCGCTCCCAAGTTGGTTTGAGGAGAGTTGTAGACGCCGAGGCCGATCTTGCTCAAAGTCCCTCAGAGGTCTCCGCACGCAGCGGTTTGCACGAGGTTCATGCCGCATGGTTTGTCGGTGCGCAGTGCTTGCATACGATGTTGTCATTGCCTTGCCCGGCATTGGTCGCGTGTTGACTGCGCGGCCGCAGCAGCGAGTTCTTGCTGCCTACGAGCAGCGGTGTTGCTGCGCTTGGCCACGCGTTGTTCATCTGCTTCTCCATCTTGAGGTGGTACATCCGCAGAGACACCAAGACCTCGCGATCTAGGGTCTCAGCTCTCCTGATAGTTCGGGAGATAGTTGTGGGCGATCCGAACGCGAGGCGGTCCGAGATGGCTCGGTTCATCCGTTGATGGGCCGCGAGAAGAGGTCGCCGGCTTGAGGACACGCATCGGGCGGCCGGTGTTTGGGATTCTCGTGGATAGGCAGGGTTCGCCGAGGTGACTCGCGGTTTCCACGATCCGGTGTCTTGGGTCCGATTCGATCCGGATCTTGCGCTTCATGTAGCGGGATGCTATGTGAGGCGCGCCCGAAGCCAAGAGGCATGCCGGATGATGATAAGAGGTCCCGCGAGGGTGTTTGACGCGTCACAGATTTTGATCGTGTCGAGATCATGCCTTCAACACGATCGATCCCCGAGATCAGGTCGCTAGGAGTGGGTGGGTGGATTCCGCCAACATCTGTCCCGATCTGCTGGTTCGAGGTGACCGCGTTGCTCGATGACGAGAGGCGGTGCCTGAGCGGTGGATTTCGCCGCATGGAGCCAAAGCAGATGTCGATGGGATTGGCGAGGATATCCGCCATGTTCTTCGGGAAGATGACGCCGCTGGCCGACCCATCGAGTCGCACGAAGAACCTTGATTCTCCCCTACCGGCGCGCGCCAACCGCCGATGGTGAGATCTGGACAAATCACGGGGTGTTAATCCTCGTGGTTTAGTTGTTCGCGGTGGAATCTAAGGCTAAGAACTCATGGTTGTGCACGAGCACACGGAACACGAGAACACGGCGAGTTTATATCGTTCGGGCCTCCTGAGAGTAAAACCCTACGTCCAGCTTGTTGGTGTAGATTGCTTGAGGATTGCGATTGATACAAGGGGTCGCCCTACCCGCCTTTATATTGGCCGCCTGGACAAGGTCGGTTCCTGCACTCTGTGTCGGATACGACCAGAGACCTAAATCTAATGACAACACTTGCCATTATCCGTCCGATCCGCTTTGGTCGAAATCCATCGATGTCTTGTCTTGTACGCCAAGTCTTGAGGTCGTGTTGAATTAGGTCGCCGGGAATCTTGAAGGTCTTGAGGTCGTGTGGGCTACCAACTAGGTTGGTTGGGCCGTCGGCGGGTCTTCTGGTAGGCCGGACCTACTTGTCAGGGACGGCCGTGAGCCTGGTCGGTGGGGACCCAGGGGTACCCATGTCTCACACCTGCGGAGGCCAGCCGTCGGGCGAGCGCGACCAGCGGCGGCGCTTCCCGTGTGCTTCTTTGGAGTTCTCTTCCCCTTGTCCCCCCATCTGGTTGATCCATTGTGGAGGTGCGCCTCCACCAAGAGAAGCGTGTGCCCAGTGCTATCCTCCCCAAGCTCGAACTCTAGCCGCCATGGAGAAAAGAGAGAGGATCGATGAGGACGGAGGACAATGAGGATGCGGGCGACGGCCGAGGAGGAACAAACAACACGGTCAACCGTAAAGGAAGACAAGAGGGGCATATTAGCCAAGTTGCATGCCCAGCAGGCCAAAAGGACGAGACTGAGTTGCGGTTCCACTAAGTTGCAATTGAAAGATTAAGGGTCAAATCAGACGTTTTGATAGTTCAGGAGCCAATTTGAGCCTTACGTGATAGTTTGGGGGTCAGTTTGGCTATTTCCGCCTTTAAAAAAAATATGTATACATAACAAAAATTGTGAACCATAACATGTCAGGGGGTGAGACCTGGTAGATCCGCTAGGGGGGTGACCCAAGCGGTTGTAGGTTTGACAATGGGGGGATCGGGACCAAAGAGCGTAGGTGGTAGTTCGCTAGGAGAACTTGGAACACGGCGAGAATGGCGAAGGACACAAGGTTTTAGACTGGTTCAGGCCTCCGGTGAGTAAAACCCTACGTCCAGTATGCGGTGGAATTAGGCGTGAATGGGAACTCCCCTTGAATGGAGCTCTAGGCCGCCTTATATGGCCAGCGGGCTAGGGCTTCCATTCAAGGTGGTGGACCTCATCGGGTACATGATTAGGAAGGTCATCTTCCGTGATTACAGAGAGGATCCCGCGATCCACGGACCTACTGGCGGCGCCGTACCGCGATCTAGGGGATAAGCTTGCGCCACAAGCCCGGCAGGTCTTCCGGAATCTGGATGAGGTCGCCCAAGGTCGCCGGGTTTGTGGATAAGGTCTCTGGGCCCACTTGCGTGTCGGCGGGCTTCGCAGTCGGGTCCACTTGACAGTGGACCTCGACCTGTGGGTGGGGACCCATGGGTACCCATGTCTCTCAAGCCCCCGATAGACGTGTAGGCGTAGCAGCTGAAACGATGTCATGTTGCAGCAAAGCGAAGACATGGCACCGCTGAGGTCGCGTAGGGTGCACGGGGATCCAAAAAAGAAAAATCCTCCTGAGCGCGTACAAAGTCGAACATCAAGCTCCTGGGGCGTAGATCCAGGGGCTTGAAGTGAAGACAAGGCGCTGTAGTTGCTTGAAGAACCGCCGACCTGACCGGAATCAGGTAAGATCATCACACCTTCGAGGAAGGTCTAAGTGCCGACCAAAGGGAGGTCAAGCAGAGGAGTAACGGAAGCTTGCTTCCTGCAGGTCGAGGCGACGTAAGAAAAGGAGGGCGTCACAAGACGCACTCGTGGAGTAGCCCCCGAGCAGTAAGATGACCTGGAAGGTCGGGTTGATGCTCGAAGAACAAACCGAGAACCTACGGCCTTCTGCTTGAGTGAAAAGATGCTCTTCCCGTTGAATAAGACAAAGCATTTGGAATCTTCATGGGGCAGCACCGAGTACCAATGCTCCTCATCGCGTAGCGACCCACGGGCGCACTGTACAGGCGCAGGGCCTGTTCCGAACAGGGGTGTCATTGCTGCCGCTAGAAGACAAGAATTGAGAAGATGTCATCGCGATGCACGTGTCGCTGCTTCCAAGAGCGGACAAGGGCCTCAAGCGCCCACGCAAACAAAGGTTGTAGATAAGGTTGCCGCGTCAGCTGAAGGATGAGCGTCGGCCATTGCAGAGCTCCACTGCTATAAATAGGGTGCCTTGGCCTTTGCTTCGGAAACCCAATAAGAACGCCATGGCTCTTCCACTTGATAATTTTGCCACACCCTGGTCTTGTGTGCGTCCACCCGAGCATAGAGCTAGAGTACTATCTCTTTGAGCTAGAAGAATGCTTGCGAGGTTAGGAGAACTCCACGAATCTCTGTGCCCGCGCCCAGCGAGGAATCTAGGTGCAGCATGGGGCAGTACATACCTTGACAGACCTTGTGAGCAAGGGCCTAATGTGGTGTTGAAAGCCACTGTGCTGCGCCGGGAGAGGCCTGAGACCATGCTGGGGGCTGCTATGCCACGGCGGGAGACGCCTGAGGTGAAGCTGGTCCAATTTGGAATCTTGTGAGAGCACCCTAGCAAAAGATGGGACTCACAGAAACCTTCGGGCTAGAGTAGAGGTGGTCAGGTGGCGCCTCGACTCCAACGGCGGAGGTCTCCAAGTAGGTCCCGGTTAGAAGAAAGCTTGCACGCCGCTTCATCGCCTAGGTTGCGTCGTAAGCACCATGTAAGGTAGATCAGGACCTTTAATGTGTTTGCACCTTGTAATTAGGCCATGAGCCAAGGTCTTTTGTAGCTTACAAAGCTTTTATACACATGTTTGCATGGCAAATGAAGTGTGTTGACTGTGGTAATTGGGCGCCCGGGGCAACAATGGCATGGCCAAGGTCCCGGCAGGGCTATGGTAGCACGCCGACCTTCAGAAGGCCATAATGACTGTCAAGAAGGTCCGTGTCGACCTGGATCAACACGGCCGCTACGCAGTGCCGCAACGCAGGGGCATCAACCCTGAACTCTTGTGGTCGAAATCGACCTAGAAGGCAACAGGGCCTCAGCGAGGCGCTATGAATGGGACCGAGAGGTCGTCAACGGGCAGTAGAGCCTTTAAGCGTGGAGCTGTTGATAGAGGGAAGCCGCTGTAGGTCGGAGCGACCTAGAAGGCATGTAGGCAGCTGGCCCTAGGAGATGTGGTGTGAACCCACCGTGGGGAGGCCGGGGCGACCTGGGAGGCCGCTGATACCTTTAAGACCTAGAATAGGTCGTCTGTAGGTCGCTGGCGACCTTGAATGTCATATTGGGGTTTTTGATGTTGGGGGGGCTTGAAGTGAGGCATGACGAGTCCATCGCTTACCGGCCGCTTGAAGGCCAATGCATTCCCCGCACTTAACTAGCCGCTATCGCCACCAGCCGTAGGGCCGGAAAAGAGCCGTTGGGAGATAGATCCGTTGAAGGCGCCGGGTCCGCTGGGTCGCCGTGATTTGCGCGAGAGGGACGTTGAGGCACGGCCGCCCATTGAGCCGCTGGGGCCTGGTTATATAAGGCCGCTCCGCGGCCCAGGGGCCTCCAGTTGCTTCCATTTCCACTCGGTGCTAGGGTTCCACCGCCACTCAGCGTTTAGAGAGAACAGCAGTGCCGCCGAGCTTAGGTCTGCCACCGCCGCGACCTCACATGCGAACCAAATCCCTAGTGCTGTTTAGATCCAAGTCCACCGGTTTCGAGGAAGGGAAGATGGAGAAGGCGCCGGTTCCGGATCCGCACTCCATCTGGGAGCCATCCACGGCGACGGAGGAGCAAATCCAAGCTCTGGCGGACCGCGGGTTGCTGAGGCCCAAGACGGAGGTCGGCTGGAGGCCGGCGGCGGACGAGGAGTTCCCGACGGAGGGGACCGGCGAGACCGTCGTCTTCCTCGCGCACATCGAGCGCGGATTCGGCGTCCCGGCGGGTGACTTCCTCCGCGGCCTCCTCTTCTTCTACCGCATCGAGCTGGTACATCTGGTGCCAAACTCGATCACCATCATTTCTACCTTTATCCACCTCTGCGAGGCCTACCTCGGCATCGCGCCGCATTTCCACCTGTGGCGCCATTTCTTCGAGCTGAAGAAGACGGGCAAGGCCGGGGTCGTCGGGAGCGTGGGCTTCATGCTGCGGCGGAACATGAAGTCGTTGTACGTCGACCTCACGCTTCCCGACAACACCACAGGCTGGAAGCAGGGGTGGTTCTACCTCGACAACCCCACGCCGGCGCTCCCGACCAGGACGGGGCGGGCTCCGATCCCGTACCCGGAGTGGACCAATCAGCTGGCGTCACGGGACACAGAAGAGCTGCAGTCCCTGCTGAACGACCTGGAGCAGCTGAAGGCGGAGGGGTTGACCGGCGGCGCACTGGCTATAAGCTTCTGCCGCTGGCTCATCCAGCCCATCCAGGATCGGGCCCACCCAGCCTTCGAGTACTGGGGGCAATCCGACCCCACCCGGGTCGTAAAGCGCAAGGTCTCCAAGGTGGAGATGACGACTCGGGTGAAGAACATCTTCGGCGGGCGGATCCGCAACCGGGAGTGCCCCAAGGCGCTCGGGATGTACCGCCCTTCCGACCCGGTAAGTTTTCGACCTTGGTTTGCAGCCAGATTAGGTCTTCGAGTTTATCTTCTTCGGACTTAGGTCTTGCTCAACTGTCTTGTCTTGTCTTTCAGCATCGTGAGGGCATCTACTGGTGCCCTGCGCCTCTGTGCAACGAGGACCAGCGCAGCTACAAGGTCCGCGACGCGGCGGTCGTGCAGGCGACACCACCACCGCCCATCGACGAGTACCTCTCCGACTCGACGGTGGGGAGCGATGATGAAGCTCCTGCCGCGTCGCGTAGGGCGCCGTCCAAGGTCGCCGCGCCGCGACGCACGTGGCAGGCGACGGGGAAGATATCTGCCTCCCGGGCCGCGGCCACGATCGCCACGACCCAGACGGTGGAGGCTAAGAAGAAGAAGCGGAAGCGGACCAGGCCTGCGGTGTCGGTGGACACGGCCACGGTCAGCTCCAACGTCGAGACCATCGAGGTCGACGACGATGAGGGCGACGCCGAGTCGCCAGGTGCAACAGCAGCTCCGTCTGCGGGAACACCTCGCAGGACGGTATCGACGGAAGAACAGGCGGTGGAGACGCCCCGCCGAGCGTCAGCAACTGAAGAGCGCCCCAGGTCAGGCGCCGATACAATGGGCGACCTTGGGTCGCACAAGAGGGCTAGGAAGGCCCCTCCAAAGCCCTGCAAGCCCGGCCTCAGGTCGGCAACCAAGTAAGTCACCAGACCTGCTTCCTGTCCTGCTTTGTATATTCAGTTCGTTGTGCTTCCGTTTTGACTGAGGTCTTTTGCTTGTGTGCAGAGCGCCTCCAACCACGTCGGAGAGCGGCAAGAACGCCTCAGGCCAGGAGGCATTTGGGAGCAAAAGGCGGCGAGGCGCCAGTGGGAGCGCCACCGCGGTTTCTTTGCCGGACGTAACGAGCTCGGCGGTCGGAACTGGAGCGACGGCGGCGTCCACGGCGGAGAAGGCGGGGCCGATCGCTCCACCCAGGGAGAGCAAGGCGACCTGCATGACCGACCCGCGGCCAACGCCGGACCCACAAACGGCTGAGGCAGGAGGTGTCCGCGTGGAGGATGACGCGCACCGGTGCCTATACGTCGGCACCCCGTGGGAGGAGGAGGTCATTGCCGACCGCCGCGACGTCGACGACTTCAAGGAGGCGTCCATCACAATTGGGCGCGTGCTCGCGGTAAGGATTCATATCTGGCTGCTTCAAACTTTGTTCCCGATTCTAGGTGTCTTGCAATGTCTCAGATCAATTTTGCTTCCTTCTGTTGTAGTCACTTGCAAGAGCAGGAGCGCGGGGCGGTGGGCCTAGGCCCATTACGAGGCGGCGGCATACGGAGGTTTGCAGCGGCTCGCGAGGCCTGTTGTGAAAGCCAGTTGAGCTTGGCCGAGATCCAGTAGTAAAGGAGAGCATGGCTCGCCAGGCGGAGAAAGAGGCGGCCACCCTGAAGAAGAAGTTGGAGGTCGCCGAACAGAAGGCGAAGGACGCGGCTGCCGACCTCCAGGCCGTAATAGAGGGTAAGTTGCCAAGGTCGCTTTGGGTTGATTCCGCGTACTTCACGAGTGCTTGTTTTTGAACATCTCGACCTTGAATGGATGTAGGTGCCCAGCAGACCGAGGAAGCCCTAAAGAAAGAGCTGGCGGAGACCAAGGACCAGGTGACGGTCCTTAAGCAGAGGACCGCGGAGGTCCGTCATGGTAAGTGTCTTGTCCACCGCTGCAGGGCGGTGCCGCATGCCGCAACTGATAGACGGGCGTGTTGCTGATCTTGTTTACTTGACATGCAGGTCTGGAGAAGGAGCTCGGCGACCTCAAGGACGCCGCCCAGTACGTCATGGACCTCTACGTCCCCCAAGAGGAGGGAGCGGAGCCGAAGCCGCTGATCGACCGACTGGATGAAGCTGAAGGTCGCGTCAAGGGCCTGCTCCTGGACACCGCCAAGCTCGCGGCGGCTGCAGCGTTGTCGACGGTGAAGTACCATGATCCGTCGTTCGACCTGCAAAAAGTCTCGGAGGACGTGGACCTGTCCGGCATGGTGAGGCGCGAGGACGTTGTGGTGGCTGCGGAGGAGGTCGTCAACAAGTTTGACTTTGGCACTGACTGAGTGGTGCTGAAACAAACTTTAGACATGGGTTAAGCCGAGGCTCGGCGGATGTAAATAAACTTTCATCGTAATAAAACTTTTGCCCATAAAAAACTGTATGCAACATTTGAGTAGCAAGAACTATCATTATGCATGCTCGAAAATAACTAGGTCGTGAGAGAAACCCCCCGCTAACCCAACTCAGTGGAGGAACGACTTACCGACTGCACGTGGAGACTTAGGCACACACATGGGGTCATGGACCCTAGGTCTCGCGAACCAACGACTTAGGAACATTCATAAGGAGAGCGAAAGCTAAACATACGATGGGAACTTGAAAGCGTAAGGCATGCAAAGACCCCTTCAGGTCGTGAGACCCTTAGGTTGGCAAAGCCAAGCCCCCGAGCGGTTCGGGGCCTAACCTTGACCAAGCCCGGCGTTTGAGGAAGGGAAAACGGAAAATAAAGGGAGACCAAAAGGTGGTCGACGAGGGGTTGCCGAACAAGGGACCTCTTTCTTTATTGAATAAAAATTACAAAAGGGGAGAGTACATAGCTTTTATTTTGATACACATCTTCTAAGGGTAGAAGCGACGTAGGTGCTCGATATTCCAGATGTTCGGGACGCCTTGACCGTCCATCAAGGCGGTAGGTCGCTGGACCGATGACCTCCATCATGTTGAAGGGACCTTCCCAAGGGGCAGAGAGCTTGTGCATTCCCTTGGTGTCTTGGATGCGACGCAAGACCAGGTCTCCCACGTTGAAGGACCGCTCGCGCACGTTGCGGTCGTGGTAGCGACGTAGCTGCTGCTCATGTCGTGTGTGTCGCATCAGCGCGGCCACACGATGCTCCTCGATCTTTGTCGAGGCCCGACCTTGCGTCCTCCTACATGCCCTCTTCTTCTTGTTGGATGCGTGGAGCACCAAAGGCAAGGTCTGTGGGGAGGACGACCTCCGACCCGTATACCAGGAAGAAAGGTGAATACCCCGTAGCCGAGTTGACCTGGGTCCGGAGGCCCCAGATTACGTGCGGCAGCTCAGCCAGCCATCTGGTGGTGTATTGGGAGGCGTCGTCGAAGATGCGGTCTTTGATGCCCTGAAGCACCATGCCGCTCGCCGCCGACTGGCCGTTGCCAGGCTGGTGCGCCACCGAGGAGTAGTAGACGTCGATGAGGCTGTCTTGGCAGAAATCCCAGAAGTCGACCGTGAAGGCCGTTCCTGTGTCGGTGGCGATATCCTGGGTACGCCGGGCGGTGGGTGATGTCTTCCATGAACTTTGCTGCCTCCTTCGACGTGACAGTAGCGACGGCCCGGACTTCGATCCACTTGGTGAACTTGTCCACCGCCACCAGGATGTGCCTATAGCCACCAGGAGCCATTCTGAACGGTCCCACTAAATCCAAACCCCATATAGCAAAGGGCCAAGATGGGGGTATTGTTCTCAAGGCTTGAGCCAGACATGTCTTGCTTTGCGAACGGCACCTTTGCATCGCCGGACCAGGTCTTGGGCGTCAGCCAAGGCGGTGGGCCAATAGAAGCCCGACCTGAAGGCTTTTCCCACTAGGTTCGCAGAGGCCGTGTGGTTGCCTCATTCCCCGCCGTGGATCTCCTGTAGAAGCTGAAGACCTTCAGATCAGAGGATGCACTTCATCAGCACGATGTTGGAGGCGGACCTCCGGTATAGCTCGGTCTCGATGACGATGTAGTTGGTGCTACGCCTGACGATTTTCTCGCACTCAACCTTGTCTTCAGGGACGCGCTTCTCCAAGATGTAGGCGATGAAGTCAAGGCGCCAGTCATTTTCAGCCTCCGCCATGAGGACGTCGCGGCCGCCTGGAGGAGGCATGTCGCCCGGCGACGTTTCTGGGTCGCTGAGGAGCCTGATCGATGGCTTGCGCAAGTCCTGAACGAACACGCCGGCCGGGACTAGTGCACGTTTGGAGCCTAGCTTGGAAAGGACGTCGGCCGCCATGTTGTTGTCGCGGCAGACGTGATGAAACTCCAGGCCCTCGAAGTGGGCCTCGAGCTTGCGTACCTCGGCGCAGTAAGCGTTCATCGAATCCTTCTTGATGTCGCACGCCTTGTTGACCTGGTCGATGATGACCTTGGAGTCGCTGTGAGACATGGGTACCCCTGGGTCCCCACCGACCAGGGCTCACGACCGTCCACGACAAGTAGGTCCGCCTACCGGAAGACCCACCGCTGGGCCCAATCGACCTAGTTGGCAGCCCACACGACCTCCTGAAGATCTTCCAGAAGATTCCCCCGACGACCTAATTCAACACGACCTCAAGACTTGGCGTACAAGACAAGACATCGGTGGATTTCGACCAAAGCAGATCGACGGATAATGGCAAGTGTTGTCAGCTAGATTTAGGTCTCCTGGTCGTATCCGACACGAGTCTGGAACCGACCTTGTCCGTGGCCAATATAAGGCGGGCGGGGCGAACCCCTAGTATCAATACGCAATCCTCAAGCAATCTACACCAACAATCGGACGTAGGGTTTTACTCTCGAGGCCCGAACGATAAACTCGCCGTGTTCGTGTTCCGTGTGCTCGTGCACAACCATCGAGTTCTTAGCCTTAGATTCCACCCCGCCGAACAACTAAACCAGTGGATTAACACCCGGCTGTCCGATCTCACCATCGGCGGTTAGCGCGCCGTAGGCGGAATCCAAGGTTCTTCGTGCAACTCGATGGCACCAAAACGCGTCATCTTCCCGAGAGCATGGCGGATATCCTCGCCAATCCGCCGACATCGCCCGGCTCCATGCCGGTGAAATCCACCACTCCCGCCTCGTCATCAAGAGCAACGCGATCTCCTCACCAACAGACGGATGATCTGCTGACGGAATCCCACCCACCCACTCGCGACCGATCGCGGGATCGATCGTGTTGAAGGCATGGTCTCCGACATGAACAAAATCTGCGAACGCGTCAAACGCCCTCGCAGGACCTCATCATCATCCAGCATGCCTCTTGGCTTGCGAACGCACTCACATAGCATCCCGCTACATGAAACGCAAGATCCGGATCGAATCGGACCCAAGACACCAGATCGTGGAAACCGCGAGTCACCTCGGCGAACCTGCCCTATCCACGAGAATCCCAAACACACGGCTCGCTGCCGTGTCCTCAAGAAGCTTCGACAACCTCTTCTGCGGCCCATCGCGATGAACCGGAGCCGTCTCGCCTCGCCCGGATCGCCGCACAACTATCTCCCGAACTATCCCGGGAGAAGAGCTCGAGACCCTAGATCGCGAGGTCTTGGTCATCTCTGCGGATGTACCACCTCAAGATGGAGAAATAGATGAACTACGTGGAGCGCGAGAACGCCAACGCCGACAAAGCCGTCAGAGCAACAAGAACTTGCACCGCTCCACCATAGGTCAACACGTAGCCAATCTTTGGGCAAGGCAATGACAACATCGGGCGCAAGCACTGCGACCAAAGAACCATCGGCAAGCATGAACCTCGTGCAAACCGCTGCGTGCAGAGACCTCCGAGGGACTTTGAGCGACGGCCTCGGCGTCTACAACTCTCCTCAAACCAACTTGGGAGCCGCTCTTGCTGCACTAAACCAGCTTGAGGATACTCCCACGATACGGCGTCTCAAGCTAATGTCCGCCGCCGCCACTCGATTGAAGAAAGAGGCCCCGGATACGAGTAGATCGCAAGTTCCTACTCCAGGAGTATATCGGAACGTCCTCGCCAACGACGTCGTAGCAACGGTCCCCTTGAGCCAGTAGCTGAAGAGGGACGAGGTGAAAACGAAGTGATGCAACCGGCCAATCCCCCGCCAACGCTAGAGCTAACCCTGCTGCCAACCCTGCTGCCAATGCGCAGCCTACCTTCCGGCCAAGCCCGCGCCAATGCGGTGTAACGTCGCCAACAATGCAGCTAATGCTGCCAACGCCCACGCAAACACCGCCGCAAACCCAAGGCAAAACGCCGGAGCACAACCTCCACCGGTGCAAGCTAACCACGCTGAAGGAAGTCAGCGTCGACGTATAAGAGAAGTGGAGATAGCACGTGCTACTAATCACGGCCGCGATCATGGGGTCCCCAACGCCCTTGATACCAACAACCCGTCCAAGCAGAGCTGCGGAACATGCATGACCAAGAACTTCACGACGCCTGACGACCAAGACAACAGCCCCTCGATGACCTCTATGTCATCCCGACGGCCCACGCCCGTCGAAGCCGCGGCGGTCAACAACTTCCTGCGTTCACGACGCCTCCTGGACGATCGATTCCCCAAAGACTTCAGCCGCTATCGAGAAATACGACGGTCGCTCCGACCCAAGTATATGGCTCAAAATGTACATCGCAGCACGCACTGAGGCAACGAAGACCACATGGCGGGATACTTCCCCTTGTGATGGGCAAGGCGCCACTGGCTCGACAATCTCGAGAGTGCATCACCTCTTGGGCAACATTGTCTTGGCTCTTCACGACCAACTACCGGCGACCTACAACCGACCGGTAACACTCATCACCGCTAGAGTGCGGATGAGACGCGAAAACTCTTCGAGTACACCAACCGCTACTTGAGAACCGCAACACCCTCGGTGTCAAAGACGAGGGCGTCATCGCCTACTACAAGAAGAGTCACCAACATCAAGCTCTTCGAGAAGATCCAGGCGACGCTCACACCATCGCCGACCTCATGGCTTACGCCGACAAGCAGTCGACACTCAAGACGCAGTGATGCATGACTTCAATGGAGAGGATCACGATGATGGAGGAAGCAGTCGAAGCGATCCGCGGCTTACATGGCAGATCCACCAAGACCTTCCACCTTTCTCGAGGGTGACTTCAACATGGTCATGGACGACCAATGTCAGTTCCATCGCGACGCCAAACATACCATGAGGGAGTGCGAGCGGTCAAGGCGTGCCCTTGGGGTACCCTCCGAATCCAAGAAGGCCAAGAGCGACAACAATGACGGCCAGAACGGTGACTGGTGTTTCGACAACCATAACCGTCGACCTGATCGACGTGATTACCGTGACCGCAGACCCTACCGTCGCAACGACGACAGAGATCGACGTGATTATCGCCGCGACTACCGCCGCGATGACAGACGCGATGACTACCGTCGCAATGATCGCCACGACGACAACCGCAACGGCGCGTGACGCCGAAGGGTGATCGTCGTGATGACCAGCGCAATGACCGCCGAGATGATCGGCGTGATGATCGACGTCGCCAGGACGACCACAACCGCAATGACAACAACCGCAAGGAGCGCTCTCCACCACCACCACCGGGGCAACCCTAATGGTGCGTTTCAATCAGCCAACCGAGAGATCAACTTCATCGTCGGTGGTCGCCAAGCAACCAAAAGCAACAGGCAGCTCCGATCGAACGCAAGGGAGATCGGGCACGTCACCGAAACTCCACAACCTCTACGTTGGTCGAGTTCCCAATCACTTTCTCCGGGAAAGATCATTGGGTCCACATACCGACCCCGGGACCTACCCATTGGTCGTTAACCCCATAGTCGACGGGGCGTTCCTGCCTAGGACCCTCATTGATGGGGGCAGCAGCCTGAACATCATCTTCACAGAGACGCTAAGAAAGATGGACTTCGACTTCAACAAGATGACCGCGAAACCCTTTTACGGGGTTGTGACAAGGCTGCATACCCCATAGGTCGTGTATGCTTGCGGTTACCTTGCACAAAGGAGAACTTCCACGGAGTACTTAACGTTTGAGGTCGCGGACTTCCGCTCCTCCTACCATGCCATCCTCTACCGACCTATCTTGGCCAAAATTCATGGTCATACCTCATCACACCTACCTCATCATGAAGATGCCGGCACCAAACGGAATCCTTTCCGCCCTGGGGACATCATGGTCTCCTACAACGCGAGCGCCACCGTCGAGCTCTCCAAAGACTCACGGTCAAAGTCAAGAAGAACGGTCATGGTCGCCAGCAGCCAAGATCGACCAAACCACTGAGGTGTCGAGCAGAGCAAGACAAGCCTTTTTGGACCCAAGTCCACCAGAAGAAGGTTTGCCTCGCCTGCCCGACACATCCAAGGAAGTCGCCATCGGGCCAACCTCGACCCCAAATAGGAACTCGGCTCACCGGTTTCCTCGGGGACAACGCCGATACATCTTCGCATGGAGCCCTTCCGACATGCCCGGTGTCCCTGGAGGTCGGGGTTCCTCGTGGACAACGCCGATATCTTGAAGTAAACAAGACCGCACGACCTATCAAGCAAAAGCGTGATTTGCAAAAGATAGAAAGCAGCCATAGAAGTAGAAGTCTGTAAGCTCTTAGTCAGGATTTATCGAGATGTAAACACCGGTTTGGCTCATAAACCCGGTCCTTGTACCAAAGAAAATTGGTGGATTAAGGATGTGTATCGATTACACCGATCTCAACAAGCCTTTGCCCGAAAGATCCCTTCCTCTTCCTCGCATTGACCAGGTCGTGGACTCCACTACCGGTAGCGTTCTACTCGCTTCCTCGATCGCTACTCGGGATATCACCAGATAGCCCCCGCACGACGACAGAAGACAAAACAGCGCTCATAACGCCCCATGGCATCTATCGCTACAAGGTTATGACTTTGGCCTAAAAACGCCGGAGCAACATATCGAAGGCAATTGAAGTGTCTCAAGTCGCAGACGGAAGAACGTCAAAGCCTACGTAGACGATGTGGTCGTCAAGACTACCGAGGAAGATCAGCTCATCGCCGACCTCACCGAAACCTTCGCCAATCTACGGGAGTTCCAATGGAAGCTCAACCCGACCAAGTGTGTCTTCGGTACCCTCGGATTGCTCACAGGCTTCATGGTGCAGCAGGCATTGAAGCCAACCCTGCGAAGGTCGACGCTATACGCAACATGGCCAAGCCATCTAGCAAGAAAGACGTCATGAAGCTTACAGGGATGACGGCCGCTCTAGGTCGATTCATCACCAAGCTCGGCGAGAAAGGCTTACCCTTCTTCAAGCTATTGAAGAAGGCGCAAGTTCGTGGGACGACGAGGCACAAAAGGCGTTTGAAGCTCTCAAGGAATCCTTGACGACACCACCAGTTATGACACCACCAGTTCCGGGAGAAACACTCCTCCTTTACATCTCTGCCACCACTAATGTGGTCAAGACGGTTCTCGTCCGCGAACGAGAAGAAGAAGGCGGCCTATCTGCTCAACGACACATGTATTACATAAGCGAGGTCCTGGCCGATGCTAAGACACGTTACTCATAGCCTCAGAAGTTGCTCTACGCACTCCTGATTACGTCGAGAAAGCTTCGCCATTACTTCCAAGCCCACAAGATCACGGTCCCATCGTCGTTTCCACTAGGAGAAATCATCTGCAACCGTGACGCCAACGGCCGTATCGTCAAATGGTCGGTCGAGCTTGGAGAGTTTGACATCGAGTTTTGCCCTCGGCAAGCAATCAAGTCACAGATCCTCGCAGACTTTGTGTCTGAGTGGATAGAGATCCAGATGCCCCCTCCCAAGGAGCGGACCGAACACTGGATAATGTACTTCGACGGTGCCCTAAACCTCGAAGGAGCAGGCGCAGCGCATACTCATCTCTCCTCGGGGAAGCTCAAGCACGCCTGCAGATACACTACAAGGCCTCCAACAATGGAGCAGAGTACGAAGCCCTGATTCACAGACTCCGTATAGCAGTGTCCCTTGGCATCAAGCGACTACTAGCTTTTGGTGATTCCAAGGTCGTCATCGAGCAAGTCAACAAGGAGTGGGACGGCCAAAGACACAATGGATGCCTCTTTGTGCTGAGATTTGCAAACTCAAGGCCACTGAGGATTGAGTTTTAGCACGCACTACAAAACAACAACGTGACATACTCTCCAAACTAGGCTCTCGAGAGCTCTAGTCCCGGCAGTGTTTTTGTCCAAGACTTACGCAAGCCTTCAATCGTGCCGACCCGCATACCCGTGATTCACCTCAACACAAACAAGCCTCGACCCCGCGACGCGACGAAAAAGAAGATGATTGGCGCAAGCCTTTCATAGACTTCATACTCGACCAACCTCGTTCCGTAAGACAAAGCGTAACGTGAGCGTATCACACGACGAAGTGCCAACTACGCCGTGATTGGTACCGACCTCACGTAAGAGATGCCTCCACGTGCGTCTTGATGAAGTGCATCTTGTGATCGAAGGTCTACAGACCCGGATGAGATCCACAGCGAATGTGGCTGCCGCCACAAAGATCCGCCAACCTGGCCTGAAGGCGCATCGATCTGATTCTACTGCCCACGGCCATGACCGACGCTAAAGACCTCGTAAAGAGGTGCAAAGGATGCCAATTCTTTGCCAAACAAACAAAGACTGCCAACTCGTGCCCTCAAGACAATTCCTCCATCATGGCCCTTTGCCATGTGGGCTCGACTTCGATGGGACCGTTCAACGGCCCCAGCGGAAACAGGTTTATACTAGTAGCTGCCGACAAATTTACCAAGTGGATCGAAGTCCACACATTGCAAAGTAACATCGGAAGAAGCAGCAAAATTCATGCAAGATATAACATACCGCTTCGGTGTGCCTAACAGGATCATCACCGACTGGCACGGCCTTTACCGGCTCTCGCCTTTTGGGATTTCTGCGATAACACCATCGACGCCTACTACTCTCGGCCGCCCACCCTGCAACGCCAGGTCGAACGTGCCAATAGCATGGTCCTTCAGGCTATCAAAGATCGTATCTTTGATGATGCCTGAAACTACGCCACCCGGTGGTTAGCCGAGCTACCACACGTGATTTGGGGTCTAAGGACCCAAGTCAGCTCCGCCACGGGCTTTTCGACATTCTTTTTGGTCTACGAATCAGAAGCCATATTACCCACCGACGTCGCCTTTGGAGCTCCACGCATCCAATTCTACGAGGAAGGAGAAGCCGAGCAAACACGCTGTTGACCTAGATAGCCTTGAAGAACAGAGGCTAGCTACCGTCATGAGACAAGCTCGTCACGACCAACAACTTCGTCGGTATCACGATCGCAACGTTAGGGAAATTTCCTTCAACGTTGGCGACCTCGTCCAGCGCATCCAAGACCGACGGCATGCACAAGCTCCGCCTCACAGGAAGGACCCTTCATCGTCACCAAGTCATCACCCATCCACATATCGCCTCCAATGGGGTGACGGGCAAGGAGTGCCAAACCCTTGGAACGTGGAACATCTACACGATTCTACCCGTAGAATAGTTTTTAATTACAGCTATATATTTCTTTTACCTTTTTAGATTAAATAAATATTAGTTCAAGCCATCTCAGGTGCCGAGCCCTACCTTCTCCTCTCTCATGTCATCAACACTCCCCTCGACACGCCGGGGCTTGGCTAAAGCCAATACATGGGTCGAAACCCGAGGGTTATAATTTTCTCCTACTCCTCCCGACATGCTCGGGGCTTGGCTCAAAGCCAACACGAGGGCATCATCCCTAATGGGTATAAGCCTCCGTCGCTGCGAGCATGCTTGGTCGATAAGGTGCGGACACGAGTCCTAGACTCCTCCTCGCGCCGACCACGTAAGCCTCCACGAAATGTGGAGGTGGTAAGCCGACCTCTCCGTGAGTAGTGGTCAGCGAGGCAAGAAACAACACGTCGTCATCTACAAGACTACGAAGCTCGTGCAGGCACAAGGCAAGTACTTCACTTAGGCATAACAAAATATTCATCAAGAAGCATTGTTTACACGATAGAGAAGAGGAGGAGGTACAGCTCTGCCCTAAGACTACTCACCGTCATCACCTTCATAGTCCAAGGAGTTCGCCACTTCCATGGCGGTGTCTTGAACTTCCACCCAGGCTGCGAGGTCTTTTCAACATCGCCCCCCTTGACCTTGGCCATGTCAACATCGGAGTAGTGCGACTTCACCCTCACCAGCGCATCAGTAGCTGCCGCCAAGCTCGTCGCCTTCAGCAACGTGAGGAGTCTGTCAGGGGTCTCTATGAGACGATCAACAACAGACTTGGCCTCCCCTTCAAGCACCGCTATGCATGGTCCATAGCGAATTGGCGGCGCCCTTCAGTCGTTCTCACCTCCACCTCATATCCCGCAATGGATACTTGGTCATTCTGCAATGACTTCAAAGCCACCTCAAGATTGACCTCAAGGTCTTGCCGAGCTCGTTACTCATAAGCCAGCTTTTGAGATACGACATACTCACATCGTCAAGAACTTCTTTCATCACCCGCTTGAGGTCTTGGCCCCCAGCCTCGACCTCACGAAGCGTCACCTCCAAGGACCGGACCTTTTCCTTGGTGTTCTTTAGATCATTGTTGAGGTACTCCTCACGCTATGGAAGTCGCAAAATATCCAACAAAATTGATACTCAACACAAAGACCTCACTCTACAAGAGGATTAACAACATAAAGTCTCGACCTTACCTATGCTCACAGATTGAACCGCGATTGGCCTCCGGGTCTTGCACTTTTCCTCGAGCTCATCCTCGAGCTTCCTCTTCTACGCCACCGCTTATGGACCTGTTTGAGCTCTTGCTCAAGTTCAAGAACCCGCCGCGTCGCCCGGCCGTTATTCAGCAGTCGATCCGGCCGCACGATCCGCTAGCGCTGGTATAACACAACTCATCAAGAATAACTCAACAACACGCCGCCGAAAAACATCGAGGCAAACTCACCGTCAATGCAACGTTGATGGTTATAATGCCGTCCGCACGACCGCATATCTTCATTGTCGCCAAAGATGTCCTCCTACCAAGGGGTATTATTCCGCCAATCTCTCGTCGTGGCAACCTCGCTCGACGGAGAAGAATCAGTACTGTGCGCCGACGCCCGGACCTATCGGCGCTTGGTCAATCTGGGCTCGATCCTTGACCAGTGTTTTTCTCCATCCCACCAGCCTCGCTACCGATGGGATCCACGCACGACCATGGAGAAGCCGACGTCCCGACGCCCCCACGGCACCTCCTACTCCTGCATCATCTGCAGGCGGCAGAGTCACCGCCCTGAGTCCAGGCCGGGCGCGAGTCGCCCCCTTTCATCCAGCCGGTGGTGGGGGTCGCCGCTCGCATCATCAACCAATGACCGCCACGACCTTAGGGTCGCGACCTCGTCGGAAGGCGAGGCCCGAGCGCCTGTGCCGCGCTACCGAGGCTCCGCAACTGACCTACATAGTCCACCACACACAAACAAGCATAAAAAACACGACAACAATGAGTTAGAGATATCGAGTGTTCAAGACCTTACCTCGTGATGATGGGAACACGAGGCTTCGCCTAAAAATCCGCGGCCTATTCAAAACAGGCATCTTTGCCTGCGTAGCAGTGACAGCTCACTGCGCCTCCAATCCTTGACGGAGGGCATCCTCCATCGTCTTCTGCGCCAACTCCCACGCCTCTTGGGCTGCGGGGCTCAACGACCTCTTCACCGATCGTTCTTCACGACCGGTGGCTCTCGGTGGCTTCATCTTCTTCTTCATCGATTTGACCTCACCGGGCGGGAGGCGTAGGAATCACTGCGTCTCAACCGCCGGAGGACTTGTCTTCCTCTGCCTTCGAGATTGACGGTCTTGCGCTGGGCTTCACTACCCACCTCGGGCGGTCGGCGTCGCCCGACCTCGATCGGTGTCCTCATCGACCTCACCAGTGGACTCGTAATACTCGGCCTGCCGGAGGTTGGTACTTGTCAGGCCTCGGCTTTGCAAGAGGTGCGGGGCACCAAAACGATGTTCATGATCCCGCAACAACCAACAACCAAAGGGTTAAGCGATGTAAATCTACAAGCGAGTAAAATGACCTAAAATAGTCCAGGACTTACTGGGTCCCTCTTGAATGTGCCTTGAGGCACTTCTTGATCTTCACCTTCCCGAGTAGATCGGGACACTCCGCCATCTCCTCCTTGGAGACCTTGCGGCTCACCTCACAGTGGGGTCCGCGCCCCAAGATTCATACGGGGTGGACCCGATCCTTGATCTGAATCACCAAGCAAACGACTTGGCGCAACCCCTGTCACACCCCGATTCTTGGTCTGGACCAGCCCAAGACCTCCTTGATGTCATCACTTCACGGAAGATGCCCCAAGTCCCATTCGAAATCTTCACGGGCTTGTGGCGAGCAGCGGAAGGGCGGCAGTCGGTGTAGAACCACTCGGCCTCCACCCAGGGTGTTGTCGGGAGTATACCGAGCATTTTGAGCCGGCCCGGCCCTGCCCGTGGCGGCCCGGGCCTTCGCCGGCAGTCCCACGAGCCTTCGGATGGGCGGGCAGATCTTGAAGCCAGCGAAAATTTTTGGCCCGAGCCCGCCCGAAATCTGTTTTTAGTTGTTTTACACTATAAAATGCGTGGCCCCGCCTGGGGCTTACCCGCCGGCAGAAATTAAGGCCCGACGCGTCGGTGGGATGGTCATGGGCGATTTTTCAGCTCGAAATAACAGAATTTTTCGGCCGGCGAACCCGGCCCGAAAAATGCCTCAGTATGTCGGGAGATCACCGTCTATCCACTCGACTGCAGAACATTACCCCACCCGGACCTCTTGCCGTTACTCTTCACACGTAATGTGCCTCCAAAGAAGAAAGTGAGGCGATATCCCGGATATGCCTCACGTATGGATGAAGGTCGATACTACGGTGATAGAGTTGGGAACGAGATGTACCAGCTCCAGCTTGTAGTAGTAGAGAAGACCGCGGAAGAAGTCACCCGCGGGGAGGTTGAAGCCACGCTCAAAGTACGACGCGAAGACGACCTGCTCCTTCACGTCCTCGGTCGGGAACTCCTCTCCACCGCCGCTTCCACTCCACCTCCTCCTTCGGCCTCAGCAGCCCACGGTCCACCAAGGATTGGATCTTGGCCTCCGTCATCGTCGACCGCACCCACACAGTGCATGGGTCCGGGATCGGGAGAGCTTCCGCCGCCATTTCTGCGCTAGGTTTGGATCGGATCGAAGTACACAAGGTCTTGATGTGCATGCGAGCAACAGGCGCGGGCGGTGTGCGCGGATGGATGGCCGGCGATGGGATGGGCGCGCGGCGCAAGAAAGCGGCGCAAGGCTACAGCGGCTACGGCGCGGTGGTGGCGATAGCGACGGGAGTGGTCAACCCCGACCCTTGATATTCTATTTATAGGGGGGTCCAAGGTCCGCCTTGCGGCTCGCTGCATGCGGTGCTCACCGCAACGGCTCGTGTCGATAATTTCGCGAGAAGATCACGCCAGATTTTTCGCCAAGAGAATGAGCAACGACCTAAGCTCCGAGTTTAGGTCGTCAGTCACAGTAACGTCACCAGGTCATCCTGATAACAATATTTCGATCCTCACAAGGTCGATAAGCCCCTAAATCATATCAATTTTGGTCTTTTGGCAAATCATTTTGTCAAAATGACCAAGTACATGACAGAAGAGAGCGAACATTACACGGGTCGTCGAAGGTACACAGTCGTCGCGACCTCATTGGATCTAGAACCCGGCACAAAAATATAAACGTACTCGAAGACCTGATTGACCTAGAGCAATCCTTTAGGCGTACTCCGATACAGCAGAGCACGTCACAAGAATTCTTCTAGCCTCAGGACCTTGATGGTGGCCTTGCGGTGAACAACTGCACGACACTGCATGTAGTTGGGCACACTTTGTGCCTGACTATGGAATGCAGATACGAGCTTGCTCTTCGGCGCGGACTGCAAGACCTTAACGAGCACTACACGGTCGTCGAGGTTCTACAGCTTCACCTCGGGCCTCTACAGCATCACCTCCAAACTCTACCTGGTACCACGCAGAGGCACGGTACAAAGAGTGGGGAGTCGCCTACATTTCGCAAGAGTTCTTCTAGCTCCAAGCTTCTACAAACATGACATCCTACAATCTGGTGGACGAACACATGCCCATGGCATAGCTTCAAAACTATCCTGCGGCTTCATAGCTCAACAATGCTCAGTGCTTGCCTCCTTCGTCCTCACGGCGCTATTTATAGCCGGCCGGACCTTGGTAGGTGGTCGAGTGATGACACTGTCGCCACGTGGTCCAGATGGCCTGCAGACATGTGCATGATTAAAGGCGATGACTTTACCCGTGTCTCGCGACGTCTTTTATCGCTAGTGCATCAATGATGCCTGAGCCCGCCGCAGAGTCACATGGCCACAAGACCCCCCTCGATTCGTGGACGCTTTGTCGGTTTCGGGTGGCAAGAGTATCTCCGACCATCGCTGACCCGTGACCGCATACGGAACAAGACAAAGCGACTCGTGTCGAGGGCGGCCTTACTACATCTACGGACGACGTCGACAATTATACGCACCCTTTACGGCTCTGCGTCTTCATTGCACCCGCTAGGCTCTGTCTGGTGCACCCGCTATGGCTCGCATGTAAATGAGACCTATTCCAATTAGCTTATTTTTGTTCCCCGAGCAAAATGGTCGAGGTTCGATTGAAGACCTTCCGGTAGGGCCCTCTGCTCTCAGATCCGTCAGGGCGCTGGAGATCGGGAGCTTCGCATCACGATTTTCGTCGGGCCCCGTGGTCGGTGTGCCTATTCGAGGTCGTCAATACCTTAGTGCCATGGCTCACCGGGATGGTCGCAGCTATGTTGGTCGTCTGGGCACCAAAATGACCTCCCTGAGGTCGGCGTGCCTTAATACCTAGGTCTTGCAATACCTCGGTACCTCTACGGCTCTGCCAACCTAGTTGGACGCCCTGGATGCGTGACCTCCCTGAGGTCGGTGTGCTCTTGTAGCCTGTCACCGCCTCGGACACCCATTATTTTACGTCGGGAATGAAGGCCTCCCTGTGGGGTGCGCGCCTAATGGCCCTGCCAAGTATCTCCGGGTGCTTGGGCGCTTTTGATTTGAGACCTTCTTAAGGTCGGCATGCCTCGGGTGGCTCTGCCAGACTCTTTGCAGCTATGCAGGATATCTGAGTGTCTCTACACTCCATACATTCAAGATCTACATTTTTCCGCCAGTTTCATCGTTGATCGTTTCGACCACTACAGATGACCTCTTCATGCGACGCACGTGTCAAGATCTTGCTGGGTATCCTCGGATACTGGGCATAGTTGATTTGAGGCCTCTTCGAGGTCGGCACGCCAACAAGGCCTCCTTGAGGTCGGCCCTGCCAGACTCCTTGCAGCCATGCTGGGAGATCTGGGTGTCTCTACACTTCGTTCGATCAAGACCATGACTCAGTTTTCTTCTCTTCTTTGAGCATCAAACCAGCCATGCTGTCTGTTTTAATGCTCGGGGACTACTCTACGAGTGCGTCTTCGACGCCTCTTGTTTCTTCGGCCATACCTGACTGTGGGAAACCTGTTTCTCATCACGTCGCTACTCGACCTACTTTCTCTTTTTTGGATCATCATACCGGCCATCTTGCCCGCCACGATGCTCGGATACTACTCTATGAGTGCATCCTTGATGCCCTCTGAATTTTTTCATCGTCGTTTCGATCTATTGGAAGCTTGCTTCCTATAGGTCGTCACTCGACCTCTCTTCTTTCAAAGAAGACTACAAGCGGGTCGCTAAGCGACTTGTTCTTTTATTTTTGGACCGACGCGTGCATGCTATTCGACATGCCGATAGCTCTCACGACGTCATGACCTTTCTAAGGTCGCCGCCTACACCTCGCTCGGGGGCTTGTGAGACATGGGTACCCCTAGGTCCCCACCGACCAGGCTCACGGCCGTCCCTGACAAGTAGGTCCGGCCTACCAGAAGACCCGCCGACCTGTCAGTGGGCCCAACCGACCTAGTTGGCAGCCCACACGACCTCCTCAAGATCTTCCAAGATTCCCGACGACCTAATTCAACACGACCTCAAGACTTGGCGTATAAGACAAGACATCGGTGGATTTCACCAAAGCGGATCGAGATAATGGCAAGTGTTGTCGGCTAGATTTAGGTCTCCTGGTCGTATCCGACCTGGAGTCTGGGAACCGACCTTGTCCGCTGGCCAATATAAGGCGGGCAGGGCGACCCCTTGTATCAATACGTAATCCTCAAGCAATCTACACCAACAATCGGACGTAGGGTTTTACTCTCGAGGCCCGAACCAAGATAAACTCGCCGTGTTCAGGTTCCGTGTGCTCGTGCACAACCATCGAGTTATTAGCTTTAGATTCCACCTGCCGAACAACTAAACCACTGTGGATTAACACCCTGTGGCTGTCCAGATCTCACCATCTGACAGCAGGAGAGGGAATTGCTGACCCGAGGAGAAGAACAAAGAGAAAGGGCGAGGTCGAGAGGATGAGGACGGGAGGGGCGACGTACACATAAACGGCGTCAGCGGTCAGCATCTAAAAGGAATTGAGAGGGGTAAATTTGACATTTTTCATACTCAACGGGCCAAAAGGGACGAGATTGAGTTGGAATTGAAACATTAATGGCCAAATAAGACGTTTTGATAGTTCTGGGACCAATTTGAGCCTTGTGTGATAGTTTGGGGGCCAAATGGCTATTCTGCCTTTTTTTAAACTATGAATCTAGATATATACTTATGTATATACATGATAAGAACTACAAATCTAGGTTTGCCAAAATGACCATTAACTTCATCAAATTTTCTAGCTAGCCATTTTATACCGAACTCATATCTCAAAAATATTTGAATTTTGCAACACCTTTAATTTGGGCGCTAGCTAAACACTTGGATTTTTTTCCCCTACAAGAAAGTTGCAACTTGCAAGAACCCCGTACGGGTGTACTGCTACGTACAGCATGCATCGCAGATGCACATGGCAAGTCGACGTATATTTTTTTTAGACGAAGCTTGATGTCAACATTTGACTTGTGACCGAAAGGACGGAGTTTGATCACCCTCGGAGTTGAGTTTTCGTACGTGACGCACAACTGCAGATGGGGGGCGGCAGCAACAGAAACTGCCATAACCACATGCCGTGATTAATGAATGAAACGAGCATATGGTGCAGATGGCCGGATTAACAAACCGGTTTGACCGAGTGGCTTCATCCGCATCCGGGGATCTCACACGGACCGCGATTCGAAGCAATCTGCCGTGCCAAGTGTGAAAGAATCCCTAGTCCTTATCATTAACCGACAAAGAGGATGCATGGCTTCATCAGCAGCATGCATCTCTCTACTGCCATAGATGGATCCAATGGCTCTGACCCACCCAGGGAACGAAAAAAAAAAGGCGCAAAACTTAGTTGGTAATCGAATTGTACGATTCACAGGTACATTTTGTCCTGATGGAGAACAGGAGAATACAACTCCACAAGTAGCCTAAACCCGAATACATAGAACATCGTCAAATATGAGTCAGAGATAAACATTTCTTTGGAAATTCCGAAGATTTGAATACTATTAAAGTCTTAATAAAGCAACCGACCATTCTACAGAGAGAATCTGTTTGTTACTGAAACTTTTCTATGAAAACCAACATTTTAAGTTAGTTTTGTTAATAAAGTTCAAGGGGTGCAGAGGCTGGAAAGGGGGACATGCATGCGTTTTAACATTTCAGTGCAAGTGTGAAAAGTACTCAGGAGACATCAGTGCTGGAGTACTCAACAAGGAGGCAACAGGTTTTCACTCTCCAAGCACAAGTGCTAGTCACATACTCACATTGTGCATCTGCCCGTATCAGCTTATCTACATCCAAGTGGCACCGCCTTGAAGCCAAAATAAGCAGGGAAATAATTTGTTGTCAGCTCCTGTTAGTTTTCACTACATTTTCCTCATTCAAATCCAGAGGTCGTTTGACCATAAATCTAGCAGGGCGCCAGGGCCACTACTTCTTGGCCAGCAGATTAAGATAAACAAAGTCATATAGCAGCTGATGATTCAAAAGACAAAGTACTACTGTGCAATTCAAAACAATGTGCCCTAAATAGTCCAACGCATGGTGGCCTTTGCCAAGAGGTGACAGTTGACTTGCAAGTGGAGTTCCTTTTCGTCGATTCCAATCGAAGCAACAGCAGGCTTCTAGAGAACACTATTCCGAAGCCAAAATTACTAGTAGTAGCCTATAAACTCCCTGAAACTACGGTTACCTACCTACGCAGCTAAATTCCCTAGCCTCGGCCATTGGAGTAACTGTCAACAAGCAGCAAGGAATTCTCTTTCATTTTTTTCTCTGTCAGGTAAGGTTAGATGGAAAGATCAGAGAGCGCGTCAACCGCCACCATCCAAGGGCTCCCATCGTGATTACTGGGCTGAGCAGTGAGGCTCCTCCCTCGATCCAAGGTCTCTCACTCATGCATCGTCGGTAATCACGCAACCCCCCTCGCCGTAATCCCATGTGCTCCGGCCACTCAAGTCTCGTGAGCTCACGTGACGCTCCCGGCCGGCTGCCTCAGCTCTCCGATCGACTCGCAGCAGCATGCAGCAACTGATCTTTCTTTTTTCTTCACTAATCATTGTTTGATTAGTTCTATATAGCGTTTATTGGCCAGATCGCGTGCGCAGAAAATGATCAGCTCCTTCGAAACGCCATGGCCGGCATAGAAAAATGGCGGAGTCGGCTGTGTGCAGAGAAGAATCTTTCTTCGAAATGCCAATGGAACAGAGAGCGACTTTTTGGACGGGAGGAGGAGGAATCGTGGCATTAAAAGCGCACGGCGCAGCGTCTGAGTGCGGCATGCATCGGCATGTGAGTCCGCGCCGGGGTACGCGCGCGTGAGCTCCGCCTCCCCCGTCGCCGCATTCCTATTTAAGCACCGCCGCGATCACCGCCATCTTCCTCACTCATCCACCTCCCCGCCTGGGTCTGCTACTTCCTCGATCGATCCAGACCTGTGTGTGAGTCGATCTGTGTGACTGCCCAAGGTCCTAAAACCAGGTAGATTGCCAATCGACTGATCGACATGGCGCGCCAGGTCTCGTGTCGCTTGCTGGTGGTCGCCGTCGTCGCCGCGAGCCTCGCCGGGACGGCCCGGGCGGGATGGATCAGGGGCTCCGCGACGTTCTACGGCGGCGCCGACGCCTCCGGCACAATGGGTGAGTGATGACTAAGATGCCGCCTCGTCTTGGTTGCAGCAAAACACTTCCAATGTAGTATTAATCATATCGCTTGGCAATATAGCTGATCGGGATGCTTCTTGCAATGATGCAACAGGTGGCGCGTGCGGGTACGGCAACCTTTACTCGACGGGGTACGGGACGAACACGGCGGCGCTGAGCTCGGCGCTGTTCAACGACGGGGCGGCGTGCGGGGAGTGCTACCAGGTGATGTGCGACCAGCAGAACAGCAAGTGGTGCCGGCCGGGCGTGACGGTGACCGTGACGGCGACCAACCTGTGCCCGCCGGACTGGTCCAAGGCCAGCAACAACGGCGGGTGGTGCAACCCGCCGCGGCAGCACTTCGACATGGCGCAGCCGGCGTGGGAGAAGATCGGCGTCTACCGCGGCGGCATCGTCCCGGTCATGTACCAGCGGGTGTCGTGCTCCCGGAGCGGCGGGGTGCGCTTCACCATCAACGGCAACAACTACTTCGAGCTGGTGCTCATCACCAACGTCGGCGGGCCGGGGTCGATCAGGTCGGTGCAGATCAAGGGCACCAAGACGGGGTGGATCACCATGTCCAGGAACTGGGGCGCCAACTGGCAGGCAAACAACTACCTCAACGGCCAGAGCATCTCCTTCCGCGTCACCGCCACCAACTGGCAGACCATCGAGTTCTGGGGGGTCGCGGGGTCCGACTGGCGGTTCGGCCAGACCTTCACCAACGGCCAGAATTTCTACTAGCGGCGGCGCTCCGGCCGGCGAGCCATGCATGCCGCCAGCCGCCGGATCTCTCTGATCGCACAGTTAATTTCTCCCTTCATTTTTGCATCTGGAAAACTTGCCAAAAAAGAAGCAGGCCTTATTTAGCGTCATTGTGATGGAAATGTTAGTGAGTCGATTAGCGTCTAGTAGATCGCTTGCGTATGTGTAATGCGGTTGGCGTGGCAGAGGTGCAGTGGGGTTTATGGGTAATTCCGGCCGGCCAGATCGAGTGCCCGCCATGCCTACTGCTTCACGGATGATTTGTTGCTGGAGAAAAACCAAAAAGAACAACAACAAAAAAAAGAGTTGATTCGAGGCGACTGCCTTTGCTTGGACACGAGGTTATCGTGCACTGATCAATGATGTGCCAAAATGGCGCTTCTTAATTAGCTTATTTTGGAAGAAGCGAGAGCCGGCCATGTGAGCGTACTGTTGGAGATTAGCCCTTTTCCTAATGATGGAACGGCCAGGTTTCCAAAAAAAAAAAAAAACCTCTGAACTGTCAAGCATCCAGGCGAGACGAGCATGCTAAGCGAGTACGTTCCCGTTCCTACGATATATAAGCATGGCATCAACTGATGGTGCATTCGTACATGGCGTGTTTTTCCCAATCGCAGTAGCGGATCATGGACCATGGCACATGACTGGGATATATCACTATTGGGGAACTGATCTTTCGTCCTAGATCGCAGTACCAGTTCATTTTGAACATTAGCATCGAGTCTAAACGATAAACCTTTTGATGTGTGCCACATGACTCCATTCAGTACCGAGTGGAAATCTAATCCGGTGTTAAAGGTCACTAGGGCTGGACAAAAAACTCGTGACTTGCAAACTCGCTCGAACTCGCTTGTTAGTGGCTCGGCTCAACTCGACACGTTAGGATTTTTAAACGAGCTGAGCTAAGGTTTCAGCTCGGTCGTATAACGAGTCAGCTCGAGCTGGCTCGCGAGCCATAACGATCCAACATTACTTAGCAGCATAGCAAAATATTGTGATGAAATGTTAAGTGTTGTTGCATGAAGTGTTTTAGTTTTTTGTTGAATGGACTAAACTTATGATGATTTTTGAGTGTCAAGTGTTAGCATGTGGTTTTGCACTGCTGCTGCATGGTCGCATGGTCGCATGGAGTGTTTTCTATTGGATGAATGATTTATTTAATGCTCGGATAGATTATATGTGCTTTGTTTCATTTTTTTTTGTGAGGTTATATAGACTAATATATATTTATAGTAAACTATCACTCAAAACTCAATGAACTACAGCGATCGTTTTGGTCCTCAAACTTTAAATAAGGCTCGGTTCGTCACGAACTACGGCAGTCGTTTTGGTCCTCAAACTTTCGCATCAGACTCAAATTCGTCCCTGGATGATAGCCAAATACCCTTTCTACCCTTCTCCTACCCCTACGTGTTGCTCACTGCTAGCTGCTGGGGAACCCGCTGCTCCCGCTGCTCCTCACTCTCACTGTCGTCTCCGCGAAGGCCGGCCCCTCCAGTCTGGCGGCCTGCTGCCCCGCCAAATCCACCACGCCGGCACCTCCTCCTGCGTCGGCGGGCGCAGATCTTAGGCGCGGCCGCGGCGGAGGCAGGCCATGGATTGGGCGTGGGCGCGCTCGGCGAAGGAGGCGCGAGGCCCTGCTCCCATCTCGGGGAGGGCGACCTACGGCCCGATTCGCCAAGCGGCGGTGCGTAGGGATAGGAGAAGAGTAAAAAGGGTATTTGTCTATCGGTCAAGGATGAATTTGAGCCGGATGCGAAAGTTAGAGGACCAAAATGACAATTTTCGTAGTTCGTGACAAATTGAGCTTCTATGAAAGTCGAGGACTAAAACGACTATTTTCATAGTTCAGAGACGAAATTGAGCTTTGAGTGATAGTTCGGGGACTGAATTAGCTATTCTACCTTTATAGTATATCTCAGTATGTGATCAACAGTCAAATTTTTTATGCCCTGGCTCACGAGCTAACGAGTGGCTCGAGCTTTCAAACAGAGCCGAGGAGCTCGACTTTTAACTCGGTACCTTAATGAGCTATATCGAGTCGAGCCACTAATGAGCCGAGCTGGCTCGATATCCACCCCTAAAGGTCACCCTTTAATATCGAGTGGGACCTTCAGCCATATTAAAGGCTGAGAGCCACATTAGATGGAAGCCTCACCAGGTACTAAATGTTGCCCATTATTACCTGATGAGGAATCCACCCGTACTAATGTTCTAACCCTCCTTCCACCATCTTTATGTGTCGTTCCTTCCTCTCCTCCCACCACCATTTTATCTCTAAGTCCTCACTCCCTCGCATCCCATCATCTCATCAAACTTATCTTCTTCCTCCCTAAGCTCCCTCTCACCCCCTCGTGTGGCCTCTCAGGCCCGACGTGTGTGTATGCTACAGGTGGGGATGGCGTAGGCCACAGTGGGCCATATATAGGAGCAGTGGGTGCGGCGTGTGGTGACTTGGACCTCGGGCGAGGCGGCGCGATCGACCCGAGATGGGGCCTCCCGGTCGGAGACGCGGGCTCTCTGTGTCTCTGGTGGTGCACAGAAGGCTTGGAGTCGCGGGTCTGATCGGAAGACGCGGTGGCACGACTCTCCAACAGGGATATAGCGAGCCCGGCGGCGGTGCGTGACTCTTTGGTATTCTAAATTTTCTTCCAAATTATTTTCTTGAAATGCTCTAAATTTTATCTCAACTTGTTGATAGTAGCAAATCAAAGTTGGTGCTTCACACAATGAACATGAGAGGAGGCTGTGGCGGCTTGACATGAAGTATTGTACCATTGACCGCATAGATCACTAAGGAGTTGAGCTGGTAGTGAGTGGAGATGTTCAGGAACACCACCTTTGGGGCACCCTCACCTGTGTAAATCATGACTTCCTAACACACTCAGAGTGTGCAAGAGGGTTTGAGTGACGGCTAGGTCGTAGCTACTGCCACTACTCGTGCCGACACAGAGACCCTCATTTGGCAAGGCTTCTCCCATTCTCTCATCCTTGCCCTTTACCACGTAAGGGGCCTGAGCCTCCCTCCCCCACCCCACACCCCTTTCGTTTCGATATTTTTAATAGCAACTATTGTGTTTGCAAGTGATAGAAATATGCGATCTACCATATTGCATCTGCACCAAACGTAACAATCTATATATTTTTGCAACACAACCATTATGTGTTAGTGATTCGGTGCTATTTTGTGTGCAATCGATTTTTTTAACAGCTAGTTTAATGGGATAGTACCATGTCCATCAAATTGGTAGTACGTGATACTATCCTATTGGTACTACATGGTACTACCATCGTTAGATTTCATCAGATGTATTACTCACATTAATTACAAGCATTCTAAAATTTCCCAAAATTGAAGTTAGTAATAATTCCGTGGCTCATTTTCTCAATTTGACATTGTTAAATATTTTTCACAAAAAATTGCTGCTCCCAATCAATCGCTGAAACATATCATTGGTCACTAAAGATACCACATACTACTTGGAAAGTTTTTTGTGATTTATTAAATCAATCCAAGAAATACTCGTAATTGGCTTGTCCAAACTCCAAACGGTTTAGAAATGGAGCATGTACTTTTTTTTTCTTTCTACATCTCTCTTTTGTTAAATATTTTTTCAAAAATATTGCTGCTCCCAATCAATGGCTGGAACATATCATTAGTCACTAAAGATACCACATACTACTTGGAAAGTATTTTATGATTTATTGAATCAATCCAAGAAATACTCGTAATTGGCTTGTCCAAACTCCAAACGGTTTAGAAATGTAGCGTGTACTTTTTTTTATACATCTCTCTTTTTTTTAGAATTACACAATATAATGCAAACACTCACAACATGCACGCACACTCCCCTGTAAACATACATACGCAAATCCTACTTCTATGAACACCTCTAAAGGACTGTACACCCGCCAAACAAACTCAATTGCCTTATTTTCTGACCGTGAGACTATGGGCTTAATCCTAAACAACTGCTTATATATTGGCTGGGCTGAGTGATTGACACTCAGATGTTATTATACCTACCTAGCAGAACAGAGAGAGTTTCCGCAGATAGCCCAATAAGCCCACTGATCGTCTAGAATCGAGTTTTGCCGGGTTTTTTTGCCAAGAAGATTAGTTTATTTGATTTAAAACAGAGCAAAAAAAAGGAGAAAATAGTGAATTTGATAATTAGCCACCTTCTAGGCATGACCGTGCGCCATCTCCACGTGATCGAGTTGCCGTCATGTTTACTTTCTAACCAGCAATATCCATATACCATCAATCAAATGGTCGCCGACCCTCTACCGGTCATGTCAACTTTGTCCAATAGACTTTACAGTACGATGTCACCGTAAACAAATCAAGCTGGTCATTTCCCTTGCTCGAGCAAAATGCAAAGGCGGTGGTCAACGACCTCGTACCGCACCTGGTGAATGGCGATACATGCAGCGGGACAGAAAGAAGGGGCGAAAGCGTAGATCGATCTGATCTAGAATATCTTAGCTATGCTAACACGTCATGTGCCCATGACAGAAGCTACAGATAATCAGGGAAGAAACGATCGCCTGCGATCTACGAGACACGCACTGATCTTGTAGCTGCATGTACATGTGTCACTCACCCATACGCTCTGCTCGCCCTGGCTTCAGATCGAGCAGCGGAGTTCTGAGCCGACGCTAGCTGCTCTCATCCTATTTAAGATCCATATGAGAAGAACGACTCCATTTTCAGTACAATCCAAGAAATACTACTTGGAAACCACATACTACTAAAGAAACAGATCAATGGTTGAAACAGATCATTGGTCACTAAAGAAACCACATACTACTTGGAAAGTATTTTGTGATTTATTGAATCAATCCAAGAAATACTTGTAGTTGGCTCGTCCAAACTCCAAACGGTTTAGAAATGGAGCAGGTACTTTTTTTCTTTCTACATTTTTTTTATAATTACACAGTATAATGCAAACGTTCACAACATGCACGCACACTCCTCATATGAACATATGTACGCAAATCCTACTTCTATGAGCACCTCTGAAGGACTGTGCACCCGCCAAACAAACTCAATTGCCTTATTTTGTGACCATGGGACTATAATCCTAAACAACTGATTATATACTAGGTGATATCCGCGCCATCTTTGGAAATTTTAAAACAAAATTTTAAGGTGCAATGTAAAAGTAGGAGCACCAAAGTGATTTCATGACAACATTCTTTTGTAAATAACATTATACATGGAAGCATGATAATTTTGTTGAGAGAGAACCATTCTAAATTATTGATCCTGCATTTTTCTCTACTACGGGAATTTTGTAGCATGCTACTCATAAAGACGTGATATTAACCACAGAAAATCGGTTGAAAACATAAATATATGATATAGTGGATGGTGACATGTCGTATAGTAGATGGTGATGTGAAATGCTTGCATGTTAAGAGAAATCTATCCATGATTTGTAATGGGTCTCACCTATATAGTTGTTATAGATAGATTGGCTGGGCTGAGTGATTGACACTCAGATATTATTATACCTACCTACCAGAACAGAGAGAGTTTCTGCAGACAACCCAATAAGCCCACTGATCGTCTAGAATCGAGTTTTGGTGACCTTTTTTTTGCCGAGAAGATTAGTTTATTTGATTTAAAACAGGGCAAAAAAAGGAAATAGTGAATTTGATAATTAGCCACCTTCTAGGCATGACTGTGCGCTATCTTCACGTGGATTTAAAACAGGGCAAGTGAATTTGATAATTAGCCACCTTCTAGGCATGACCGTGCGCTATCTTCACGTGAATACGTGATCGAGTTGCCGCCATGTTTACTTTCTGACCAGCAATCTCCAGATACCATCAATCAAATGGCCGCCGACCCTCTACCGACCATGTCAACTTTGTCCAGTAGACTTTTACAGTACGATGTCACCGTAAACAAGTAAACAAATCCAGCTGGTCATTCCCCTTGCTCGAGCAAAATGCAAAGCGGGTCAGCGACCTCGTCCTGCGCCTGGTGAATGACGATACATGCAGCAGGACAAAATAGAAGGGGCGAAGGCGCAGATCGATCTGATCTAGAATATTTTAGCTATGCTAATTGCTAACACGTCATGTGCCCGTGGCAGAAGCTACAAATAATTGGGGAAGAAACGATCGCCCGTGATCTACAAGACGCGCACTCATCTTGTAGCTGCATGTACATGTGTCACTCATACGCTCTGCTCACCCTGGCTTCAGATCGAGCAGCAGAGTTCCAAGACGACGCTAGCTAGCTGCTCTCATCCTATTTAAGATCCGTACGAGAAGTCGACTCCATTTTCACTACACCAACACCAAGTGTAACCGACAGTCTCGCTCATCACTCGTCAGTCTCTGTAGAGCTAGCTAGTACCCCAGCTTGCGAAAGCCCAAAAGTGCACGGAGATGGCGAGCACCGAGCTTCCTTCTTGTGTTCCTCGTCGTCGCCGCGGCGTCGCGGTTGTTGGTGCCGGCGTCGGCGGGGGACGACCGCGACGGCGGGTGGTCGAAGGGTACGGCCACGTTCTACGGCGGCGGTGACGCCTCCGGCACGATGGGCGGGGCCTGCGGGTACGGGAACCTGTACTGGTCCGCGTACGGGACGGACACGGCGGCGCTGAGCTCGCCGCTGTTCGACGACGGCGCGTCGTGCGGGCAGTGCTTCACCGTCACGTGCGACGCCGCCTCGTCGGAGTGGTGCCTCAAGGGCAGGTCGGTCACCGTCACGGCCACCAACCTGTGCCCGCCCAACTACGCGCTCTCCGGCGACGACGGCGGCTGGTGCAACCCGCCCCGCCGCCACCTCGACATGGCCCAGCCCGCCTTCCTCCAGATCGCCCAGTACAAGGGCGGCATCGTGCCGGTGCTCTACCAGAGGTAATCAATTCACCATCACTTATACTAATCCTGGACGGTTTGACCCAGGTGATTAGTCAGTAGTCAGTTCTAGACTTATGATTAAGTAAGTGATTAACAAAAGATTAATTTAGTCTGGTGACGTGAATCATTTTATGACGTCGGTGTAGGACGTCGTGCGTGAAGCAGTGAGGGGTGCGGTTCACCATGGCCGGATCCAAATACTTCGTACTGGTGCTCATCACCAACGTGGCCGGCACCGGGTCGGTGAAGGCGGTGTGGGTGAAGGGGAGCAACACGGACAGGATTCCCATGAGCAGGAACTGGGGCGCCAACTGGCAGTCGCACGCCGAGCTCACCGGCCAGGCGCTCACCTTCGGCGTCACCAACACCGACGGCAAGACCGTCGTCGTCACCGACGTCGCGCCGGCGTGGTGGAAGTTCGGGCAGTCCTTCACCTCCGGCGTCCAGTTCTCCAACTGACCAACCCTGGCAACCCATCGGAGTTTCGAGCGTCGACTGCATCGGCCAGCTCAGTTGCCGTCTTGCAGATCTAGGCCTTTCTGGTTGAATTGAATTGAAGAAGCACATGCCGTCTTAATTAAAAAGATTAATATAATGGGAGACATGAGCACTAGGGTGTGTGCTGTGATATGCACAGTTGTAGCCTGCTAGGCCATGCCATTGAGGACCCATACATGCATGGTTCATGACAGGGTATTTACACTGACACTGGAAAGTTATTGTAGTCTGGAGTTGAGCTCTTGTGCTGGTGACTCTGTTAATAATTTCAGTCTTATTGTTTGTGGTGCTGTTGTTCACACGGGACAGTGCAACTTTAATTGACTCCATCTCCATGATGACCTTAGTCCCCCTGGTAATTTGAATGAAAATTTATATAGCAAAATCACGTCTTTGGCAATTTTTGTAGTTGGGCCTGCAATATCCCGTTTGGAAGGTAGATTAATGGGCTTTAGTTGCTACAGGCGCTAAGCCCAATTTTCCAGTAGTCAAGGATAATGCGCACTCCATACTAGGCTAGCCCAGATACTTTAAGCCCATATTCCAGACTGACCCAGTAACTGCAAGTACACTGCAACTGAAATCACTGTATTAGCACGGTCCAAGCCATTTTCAAGAGCGCTTTTACTACAGTATAGACAGAGCATGCTAGATTTTTTTTATGCATCAAATAAAATGATGCAGCATTGTGCTTGTGCAAGTTGACAAACGATTCCATGCTACTCCAAAACAAACGCAAAGAGTCCTGAGGAGGTACGGCCGGTCGATAAACCTCTGACTCTTCTAGACCTCCAGGTTGGTATGATTAGAATCAAATTGTGCGCGTTGAATTCGTCACCTCCCACTTGTTTATCCACCTCCAGGGCATAAATCATCCATGTGCTGACACCGCTGGCCCTCATGGCCTCATGTGGCCAGAATTCCCTCACATCTCCAAATTCCATATGCCAGGTATATATAAGCAAGCAAGAACGGCAGCACATTCCAAATCATAGTTTAATTTAGTACGTGCTAAATTCATTCCAAATTGGACTGAGTCGTAGCTCAGTTGGCAAGGGATGCCGGTGGGCTGCCCGCCTGCTGCTCCAAGCCTCGCTTGGTGCGCGCACCGGCGACGGTGCGTGCGTGGGTGGGTGCGGTGGTGTGTGCGCTCAGATGGTGCTCGAGACTACTCGGCAGCCTCGCTCAGATTGAGTCCGGTCAATATGACGTCCAAACTCCTTATACGACGGGTCAGCTCATGGACAACTTTTATTACTTTCAAAAATTCATTCCAAATTACAGTCTATCTTGTGTCATAAACTAATGCGGAGGTAGGTCACCAACTCAGCTCAACCCCGGCAAGTACGGATAACTGAACATGCAGGGGTGCACGAAAACGCAAATGATTTCGCATGCAATGCTTATCAGGAGACACGCTGGAGGAAATCTTAAGCCCAAAAGAGTCAACTGATCAGCAGGGCGCGCGAGCAAGTGAAGTCTCCAGCTGCATGCGTCCATTTGCCTGCACGCATGTGAGCTTAGCTAGCAGCCGAACACGCACTGGGATATCGATTGATCATTCGGTGGCATGTTCCCTGCTATTCCCCTGCCTGGCCGTCCCCTGAACATAAATAATTCTCGTCTGCTAGACTCCTCGTTCTATATAAGCCACGCCACGATCACTGCAAATCCGTCAGATCAGAAGCTGTTAGCTACCAACTCCAGTGGTGTACTGAAAACCGACGAGGTTTCCTGTGGTGCTCTGTACCGACCTCTGAGCAGAGATGGACAGAGCCCTCACGTTGTTCGTCGCCGTTGTAACGGCGGCGTTCTTCGCGCCGGCCAAGGCCTGGAACTACGGGACGGCGACGTTCTACGGCACAATGGGTAAACATTAATTTACCCATGGCAATATCAATTGATCTTTACTGCAATTAATCAGTATGAGTAATTTCCGGATGGGGCTAATAACATAACACGATGCCGTGCGTGATGCATGCAGGTGGCGCGTGCGGGTACGGGAACCTGTACCAGGCGGGGTACGGGACGAACACGGCGGCGCTGAGCTCGGTGCTGTTCAACGACGGCGCGGCGTGCGGGCAGTGCTACCTGATCATGTGCGACAGCAACGCGTCCCCTGGTGCAAGGGCGGCGCCGTCACCGTCACGGCCACCAACTTCTGCCCGCCCAACTGGGCGCAGCCCAGCAACCGCGGCGGCTGGTGCAACCCGCCGCGGCCACACTTCGACATGGCGCAGCCCGCCTGGGAGCGCATCGGCGTCTACAAGGCCGGCATCATCCCCGTCCTCTACCAGCAGTAAGCTAGTCGTCTCGCTCATCAATCGATCCCATTTCCTTCTTCTCCGGTGAGCTCGCGAGCTGATCGGCCATGGTGGTGTGCGTTTGCGCAGGGTGACGTGCTGGAGGCAGGGAGGGATCAGGATCACCATCGGAGGCTCCACCTTCTTCCAGCTGATGAACTTCGCGAACGTGGGCGGGAGCGGGTCGATCCGGTCGGTGTCGGTGAAGGGGACCAAGACGGGGTGGATCGCGCTGAACCGGAACTGGGGTGCCAACTGGCAGTGCAACTCGGCGCTCGTCGGCCAGGAGCTCTCCTTCATCGTCACCTCCACCGGCGGCCAGACGATGTGGCTCAACAACGTCGTGCCGGCGTGGTGGCAGTTCGGCATGGCCTTCGTCAGCAACTACAACTTCTACTACTGATCCATAGCCATAGCTCGAGTGCGGCCAAGCAAGCGCAGGGTACTTTTGGTTGTGATTGGGCGATGATTTGTTCGTTCTTTTCTCTCTCTTGAGGCTACTTTGTACATGTACATCTCCTTGTGATAAGACTATATAAGAGGAATATATTGTAACTCAGTAATACTAGAGTACTAGTGTAGTTTTCAACTTTTCATGCCATCTTTGGAACACAAGTTTGGAACTGGAGTGGCCTGATTCAGATGCGGTACTTAATTGAGAAACGAACTGACTGATCAGCAAGCCAAGTGATCGCGGCAATTTAATTTCTTTCACATCCACATGAACTGCTACTGATGCAGCCATGCAGGCGCGTCAGTGTTAATCACGGCAATTTCAGTATGCACCTCTGAAACGCTCAGGTCGATCGATTCAGGCAGTGGGAGTCTTCCAATGTTCCAATCGAACAAGCAAGCAAGCGCTCAGGGAGAAGAGGAGCAGATCATGAGAGAGCACCGAGATGCGGCTATGGGAATGGTTGATTTTGCGCTACTAGTGGAGACGGCGGCGGATGGTTAGCCCGCGCGACGGCGGGGGTTGTACCGGGGATGAGGGCCGCGGAGAGGGCGGCATTGAGCTACGTGGAGCTTGTCCGCATCGAAGACACGGCTGTCTCCACCGATGCCGCCATCCGCCGACGTTGGAGGCTGGAAGGGACCGCCATGGCGATCGCGGCGGCAGGGAGCCGTGAGCCCGTGACAGCGAGGTCGGGATAAACAGTTTACATATGCACCCCTGGTATTTTATAAAACCCCCTAAATGGATCGCGATCAATAACCGCGATCCAATATTTTACAAATAGGCCCCTGTGAAATTGGATTGTGATTAATAGTCGTCATCCGATGTTTTTCAAAAAAACCCCACTGATTCCAAATTATGCCAGTTTAGGTCCTGTGTTCTGTAATGTCGACGGCGGAGAATTCCTCGACGCCGGCGGAAGGGGACGGAACTTCGGACAACGCTGAGTTGGCCATGTTAGTTCGATCTCCACACCGACGCGGCCCAAAGGCCGAGTCGGGCTCGACCTGCGCATACGGTCGGGCGCCCAACCGATCCATGGTTGGTGGGCCCCGTCGCCGCGTGCTATATAGAGGAGGTGGGGTCACGACTCATGATACGAGGTTCATCGCCCGCCACAAACCCCACCTACAACCATAGCGACCGAGGGAGCACTGGAGCGGCGGGAAGCACCACCATCGCCGCGTCGTCCCCGCTTCATCACCCGTACACGGTGCCATCGACCGCATCTACGCCGCTTCTCAACGCCGCCTCACCGAGCCGGCCGCCCCTCGCCACCTCTACGCCAAGCCGAGGAAGCCCTCGCTACCTCGATCAAGAGATGGCCAACCCGCGACTGCCTCGCCTCCCTTGTTGATGGTCGGTGTTCACCTACCTCTTCTTAGTTGTAGTTTGTCTCTTAGTGTAGTTGTTTTGTCTCGTAGTTGTAGTGTTGTAGATCTAGATCTAGTTCATGTCTTTTGTTAATCAAGTTTG
Source organism: Cenchrus purpureus (assembly GCA_022644695.1). Lineage (NCBI taxonomy): Eukaryota > Viridiplantae > Streptophyta > Magnoliopsida > Poales > Poaceae > Cenchrus > Cenchrus purpureus. Next base: position 25,881,532 of record CP053458.1, on the reverse strand, counting down.
TACCGGTTAGATGTACCGCTAGAGATCCGCGAGTTAATACTAACAATGGTATCGCGCCTACTAGTTAGTAGATCCGAGCAGGGGTAGTTAGTGTTCATTTTGTTTGAAGTTTTTACCCGAATCGAAGAGAGGAGGGGAGAGGAACATCGAATGTATGCGTTTCGATGCAAATCGAAGAGAAAATTCCGAGATTCAAAGCGAATCGAAGTCGTGAGCAAACCCTAACCCTAGATCTATTCGGTCGGGGAAGAAACGAAACAAATCGAAATGCGGCGAAATCCAAACCCTACAACGATATCGACGATCACGGACCACCACGGTGGTCTTACCTCACGGAGCACCTACCTTGCCCGTTGTGCGGGTAAAGGGCACCGCCATCGAGTTGCGACGGCGGCGCCACCCCGGGGTGAACGCGCCGCCGTGGGGGGGCGACAGCGCCACCGGGCTTCTCTGAACCGCATGCAGGCGGGTTCTTTCTCTGGGTCTCGCGAGATGTGAGAGAAGGAAAGAGGCAGGGGCTACAAGAGAAGCAGGGAGGGGACGCGGCCACGCACGGCCGGAGGCTCACTCACCGCCGCCGCGAAGTCGCCGGACGCGGAGTGAAGACTCCGCCGTAGAGGGCATGAGATAGGCCGGGAGAAGAAGAAATGGGGGCTAGGTTTTCACCAGGAGCCGCCGCCTTCTTATACGCCCCGTGCGGGATGAAGGAGCACCGTCGATCTTCAGATCGACGGCGGCGGGCAGCTAGGCGCTTGAGTGGGCTGAAAACAGCCCGGTGAGTGGCGGTGTGGGCCGTTCCACCGCCCATTATTGATTGCTGGGCTAGAGCCGTGCAAGGGCATGAGAAGCAGTAGTGGGCCGCATTTTTGGTTGCTGGGCCACATAGTTGGTTATGTACAGTAGCTTTTCGCAAATAGTATTGAGAATTTCGTAAGCAATTTTAGTATAATTTGAGTTTTTCATTTGAATGTTAAGTTGAAATCTCTTTTAAATTTTGAACCAAAGTGATAAATTTTACTGAGAGTAGTATCTTCTGAATTTTCAGTTTAATAATGTTTTTCATTGCGAGTTATTCTTTAATTAAATTGAACCAAAGGGATATTTAATTAGAGAAATAGAATGAAGTTTAAAGTATTCTTTATGATATTGTTATTTTTCTGGCCAAAGCTGATAATTACAATATTATAAACTGAATGTTTTAAGTTGTTATGCATTAATTCTATTTTTCTGCCCAAAGGTGATATAGAGTTAATGTAGAGTATTGTTGTATGTATTACTTTTAACCAAAGTTGAATTAATACATGCATTTTTGTAACTTTTATGTTCTCACCTTTATAAGTTAATGATGTTTTTCAGGACTGAGTTATCTCAGCACCATCCCTGAGCTTGTTGGACCCAACTTCAAGCAGTGGCGCAACCAGCTGGATTGCGTCCTCACGATGTTGGACCTCGACTATGTATTGAGTTCACCATGCCTGCGGTTCTTGCGACGTGGTGAGAGGAGCAAATGAGAGTGAGGAGTCTTTTCGGGCTCGGCGTGACCACTTGAGATAAGATTGCCAAGCGCGACCTTGATCGTGCCAACTGGCAGAAAAATAATAAGAAATGCTTAAAGATCATGCAGACAAAGATGTCTGAAGTTATCAGGGCTTCAATCCCTGAGAAAAAGTCTGATGGAGTGGACCACACTGCTGCCGAGTTTTTGGCAATAGTGGAGAAACAACATGATACGCACTCCAAGACATATGCTAGTACCTTGATCAATAAGCTTACCATTACCACGGAGGTGGTGTAAAGACCACATTCTATCGATGAGTAACATGAATGGTAAACTTATCAGCATGGACATGGGTCTGCCAGAACAGTTTCTGGTGCATCTAGTTTTTAAGTCACTGCCGCCTGAGTTCTCCACTTTTGAGGTGAATTACAACTCCTTGACTGAGAAGTGGGACTTGCACAAGCTAGTTTCTATGTGTGTGCAAGAGGAAGAGAGGCTCAAACAGCAAAATGGTGGTTCTGTCAACTATTTGCAGAATACCAATAAGAAAAGGACTTTTGGTAGCAAGGGCTACAAAGCTAAGAATCAACATGAAAGTGGTCCTTCTCATGCTCCTACTAAGTCTCAGGGGAAAGCTCCCGCCGTGTTTCAGCACCAACGGACAAGAAACCGTGATTGCTCCAAATCGATGCCTCGGTGCAAGGAGGCTGCCGCGAAGGATTGTCCTAAGTGGATGAAGCATATGCTGAAAAAAGGTGAGGATACAATTACTTTTGTAGATGAGATCCTGTACTTAAGTTATTCTAAATCTACTCGGTGGATTGATTCAGGTGCAACTGTTCATGTTGTTAATTCTATGCAGGGTATGCATTCGAGTCAGATCCCGCAAAGAAAGAAGCATTAAAGTTGCTAATGGAGTGAAGGCTGAAATGGAAGCCATTGGAGATCTCCCCATCAAGCTACATGATGGCTTCGTCCTCCATCTACATGATGTCCTCTTTGTACCTAGTTTAAATAGAAACTTGATTTTCGTTTCATGCTTAGCGGACTGTGGATTTGAGTGCCATTTTGGCGCTGAAAAATGTTTAATTAAGTTCAATAATAAGTGTGTTGGTCTTGCCTTCCGACAAGACAAGCTTTATAAGTTATCTATGCATGATGAGATCAATGTGTGATGAGAATGTATGTGAGACACCGAGTGTCCCTGTCTACAAAGGAGAAAGGCAAGTGAAAGAGAATTGATAGCGAATCTTGAAATTGTAGCATTGTCGTTTAGGCCACATTTCGAGGGAAGAATAGAACATTTAGTAAAAGAATCAATTCTCGCTAGAATTTTCAGACTTAGACCAATGTGTTGATTGCATTAAAGGCAAGTCGTTAAACAAAGTAAGAAAGGCGCAAAGCGAAAGGTGTTAGAGATTATACACACGGACATTTGTGGTCCATTCCCTGTGATGTCTGTGACGCGTTTTGATTCGTTCATCACGTTTACAGATGACTATTCGCGCTATGGATATATTTATCCAATTAAAGAAAAGTCAGAAGCGTTAGATAAATTTAAGATATTTAAAGCAGAGGTAGAGAATCAACACAATCAAAAGATAAAAGTAGTAAGATCGCTGTGGAGGAGTACTACGGTCGACACACCCCATATGGCCAAGCTCCTGGACCTTTTGCAAGGTTCTTACAGGAGAATGGCATAGTTGCTCAGTATAGTACACCGGGTGAGCCTCGTGAGAATGGAGTAGCTGAAAGAAGAAACCGTACCTTAATGGATATGGTTAGAAGTATGTTAAGTTACTCCACTTTGCCAGTAAATTTGTGGATGGAGGCATTAAAAACCGCCACCCACATTTTAAACAAAGTACCTAGTAAGTCAGTACCTACAACACCATATGAGCTCTCGACGGGTAGAGAACCCTCCCTAAGATACATGCGTGTGTGGGGATGTCCAAATTGAGGCTAAAGTCTTTAACCCAAATATTGGGAAACTAGATCCCAAGATGTCTTGCCATTTCATTGGCTACAGAGAAGTCTAAAGGTTATCGTTTCTATTGTCCTAACAAACACACAAAGTTTGTGGAAACGACACGCAGCTTTTCTAGAGAGTGAGATGGTTAGAGGGGAGCATGGTGCCACGTGAAATTGATCTTGAAGAGAAGTGGGTATATGTACCTACTCCAATGATTCAGAACCGCTTTTCTTGCACGTGTTGTTCGACACCGCAGTGGAGCCCACCGTGGTGCCGTAACCTGCTAGTTCTCCCAAACAATGAGTGAAAATCAGAACCTGTTCTTCGAGGATCCTCTGAGCCTATAGTTGCACAGAAGAACACGAACGATCCCAGAACGAAGTGCCGCCATTGAGACCCCAAGAAGGTCTCAAAGAGTTAGAAAGTCGCTATCCCAAATGACTATGAGGTATATAATAGTGAAGAAGTTCACATAGAGGGTGATCCCACTTCTTTGAAGAAGCCATGAGCCGTCAGATGCATCCAAGTGGCAAGATGCCATGGAGGATGAAATGAGATCCATGAGTGCTAATAAAGTTTGGGACTTAGAAGAAATTCCTAAAGGAGCCAAGCTCGTAGGGTCAGTAAATAGGTCTACAAAGTTAAGTATGACTCAAGGAAATATTGAGAAATATAAGGGACGACTTGTGGCTAAGGGTTTCACACAAAGAGAAGGGATAGACTACAATGAGACGTTTTCACGGTCTCTTGTAAGGATTCTTTTAGAATCATAATGGCATTAGTGGCGCACTATGATTTAGAGTTACATCAGATGGATGTAAAGACAACATTCCTGAATGGAGACCTATATGAAGATGTCTACATGACTCAACCCAAAGGTTTTGTTGTGAAAGGCAAAGAACATATGGGATGTCGTTTGAGAAAATCCATTTATGGCTTGAAGCAAGCCTCAAGACAATGGAACATTAAGTTTGACGAGACAATTAAGAAATTTGGGTTTAAGGCAAACATTGAGGACAAGATGTGTTTATGTAAAGTTTAACAAGGGGAAATTCATTTTCCTAATACTGTATGTGGATGATATCTTGCTTGCTAGCAATGATGTTAGACTAATACAGGAGACGAAAGATATTTTGTCCTCAAATTTTGATATGAAGGATCTTGGTGAAGCCTCATATGTTTTGGGCATCCAAATTCACCGAGATAGAAGGAATGGGGTTTTAAGTTTATCGCAGAAGGCATATTTGGAGAAGATCCTAAAGAAATATAATATGCATGCGAGTAAGGCCACACCTGCTCCTATTCAGAAGGGCGATAAGTTTGGACTTTATCAATGTCCAAGGAACCAATACGAGATCGATCAAATGAAAGCGGTTCCATATGCTTCAGATGGGTAACTTACAAGATGCACAAGTGTGCACTCGCCCATTTAGCGTTTGTTACAGGAGTACTCGGAAGATACCAGTCTAATCCAGGTGCAGAGCACTGGATGATGGCAAAGAAAGCATTAAGATATGTGCAAGGCACAACAGGCCTCATGCTAACGTATAGAAGATCCTGTCCTAGAGATAGTAAGATATTCGACGCTGATTATGCGGGAGATAGAGATGATAGAAAGTCTACATCTGGATATGTATTCACTCTCGCAGGGGGAGCTATCTCATGGAGAAGTTCCAAGCAAGATCTAGTTGCAACATCTACGATGTATGCAGAGTTTATAGCATGTAATGAGGCACTAGGACAGGTTATGTGGCTAAAGAAGTTTATCCCTGATTTGAGAATTGTGGATTGCATAAGAAAGCCATTGAGATTATCTGCGACAATGCGCCGGTGATGTTTATGCCCACAATAACAAGTCAACTAATGCTACCAAACCCATAGAAGTGAAGTTCTATGCGTTAAAAGATAGAGTCCGAGGATCAAACTATAAGTCTGAAGCACATTAGTACGAAAGAGATGCTTGCGGATCCGCTCACAAAAGGCTTACCACCCAGTGTGTTTAGAGAACACATTACCGGTATGGGTTTAAGGGAAAGCCTATGAATCCTAGATGGGCCTAATTAAGATCCCTAAGAATGAATAACTGTATTGTGGTTGGTTAGTCTGATTGTCATTACGATTAAGATGACCCATGCTCGGTATGTTTGTTTGTGATGAAGTGGATACCCAAATGGAAGTCAAGTGCAAAGAGAGTAAGTTGAGATCGAGAGGGAGAATGTTAGTTCGATCTCCACACCGACGCGGCCCAAAGGCCGAGTCGGGCTCGACCTCAGCTACCGGTCGGGGCGCCCAACCGATCCATGGTTGGTGGGCCCCGTCGCACAGTGCTATATAGAGGAGGTGGGGGCCACGGCTCGCGGTACGAGGTTCACTGTGCCGCCACAAACCCTACCTACAACCCTAGCGACCGAGGGAGCACCGAGCGGCGGAAGCACCACCATCGCCGCCGCCGGTCGTCTCCGCTTCATCACCCGTGCACGTGCCATCGACCGCATCTCGCCGCTTCCCCAACGCCGCCTTCACCGAGCCGGCGTCGTCCCTGCCACCTCTACGCCAAGCCGAGGAAGCCCCTGCTACCTCGACCAAGAGATGGCCAACCCGGCCGACCGCCCGCCTCCCTTGTTGATGGTCGGTGTTCACCTGCTCCTCTTCTTAGTTGTAGTTTGTCTCTGTTAGTGTAGTTATTTTGTCTCTGTGTAGTTGTAGTGTTGTAGATCTAGATCTAGTTCATGTTTTTTTGTTAATCAAGTTTGTACCCGATTAGATCTACTGCTAGAGATCCGTGAGTTAATACTAACAGCCAACCGTACCACCTCCATGGAACTCGACAAGAGGAGGAAAGGGAGCGCCTGCGTTGCGGTGGATTGGAGGCCGCCTCGAGAATCGCTCGACGTCGACGAGCACGTCGGAGGCCAGACCAGACTTGTCCGCCTGATCGGCGGCGGGCGTCTGCGACAGCCTGCGGCGCCGCCGCGGTGGTGCTTGCGGCGGAAGGAGCCGATCAGAATTTCTCGTGGCACTTGCCATCTTACACCAGCTCGTCTAGTGTTAACTGTTGAGGACGAGTCCGCGCCTCCCCGTCGGAGACCGCGATTAGCGTCCACTGCACCCTAGCGCGCTGGAGCCCGGAGATCGTGGGGTCATTTCCAGGGAGGAACCCATGCACAACGATTCATAAAACGCAACATGCAACTTCCTGATGACAAGAGCTCCGGCAACGCTTGTTGCTACAGCCACTACATTTTTCACACTTCCAACAGCAGACAGGGGAGGGCTTCATAACTAAAAATCTTGAAGCCTGCAGCCCCAACCATGAAAAGGAACAGCGTATACACAAAGAACTGTACAGAACTGAAGAATGTGAACATTGTCACACATTATCTTCCCGGTGAGAACACGGCCCTGTCCTCGGACCCCTGCCTGACCAGAGGCTTTGCTGGTGCAGGAAGTCTTGGACGGTCAGGAGTGATGACCTCCGGCTTCTTCCATGCTCGGAGCCGGCTTGGTGTAGGTGAACTGCAGGTCCCTGTTTGCAGCCAAAGCCAGTAGCTCTGATTCCTCTAACCCCTTAATTGGGCCGAGGCTACATCTATCTGGTTTGTGCTTGGCAAGCGCATCCTTGAACTTCTTGATCTGCATACAAGAGTCAAGCACTCCAATTAGCTACTGGACTTGAATTGCTAACAACAAATGACAATCGTGGAACCTCATTGATTCCGCAACGAGACGCAAAACAGATAGTCTAAATTGTAGTGCAATGCAGACTATACGTCAGAAACATGATCCAAATCATATGATCAGGAATGATGTATGAATCGCTAGGGGTACGCTGTAAAGCCCTCCTTTGTTTGTTAGATTTAAAAGTACAAAAATAACTTCGTATTCAATTCCGCAAACTGTATCTGCTTGTAAACACGAAGATCTGGACACAATGAACAAACTACCCAAGTTTTCCCACTTCCTTCTATGTAGCTCCAAAGAGGATAGTAATAATCATTTAACAATGTCAAAATGATACAAGACGGGCATGTTGCTTTTAATTCGTAGGACAACTACATCTTCCATTGTTTTATGCGTTTTCACGATGATTTGAACAAGGGACACGAATGGTAGATGGATAGGATCAAAATCTTACAGTTGCATTGGTACAGCTGAAGCTGCAGAGCCGGCCCTGGGCTCCCCTGTAGAATCTGAAGAAAGGGAACACATGAACATGAAGGCTGTGGCACATAGAGTTGTGCTCCTCAAAGTTCACTTGCAGGAACTGCACGTCCGGGTTCCGCTCCGCAAACTGGCAGATCTGCACGAGTAAAGATAACTGTTAGAACAGCAAAGTGGCATGCAATGATGCAAAGTATCCTGCTTACTAATACTAATATTACCTTGGGGTGGAGGGCATGGCAGCCGGCGCAGCCAGGTGAGAAGAAGTCAACGATGACGAGCCCGTCGCCAGCATTGATCAAGGAGTCGACGAGTTCTTGGGCAGTGTGGATCGCCCGCATGTTGGGCTGGAATCCCTTCTCCCACCACTTCATGGTTTTCCCAAACGAAAGGTTCATCTGCTACAGCGAACAAGAAACAATGTCAGAGCAGCACAAACAAAGGTAAAGATTAAAAAAGAAGAGGTTTCCGGGGGGAAATGAGGGTAATATCGAAACTAATCACGGTCAATGTGGAAATTTTATGGCTACCGGATTAACAGTATTAGCAATTTCACCACGATAAAAGGAGACGATAATCCTAAAACAAAAAAATAAAGTCACTTTGAAATCAATATGATTACTCAGGAGTCGGAAGGCACGAGTAATTAACCTGCACCGCCGACGCAACAGGATTCCGGGGCACGGTCCTCGATCTCTTGGGCCCAACCGCCATCCTCCCGCCGAGGAACGGGCTCTTCCTCCAGGACCAGGATCCTCCGAGGCGCGCCGCCGCCACGGCGCCCCTCCGCCGGCCGGTGGATCCCGCGGCCCGGTTGCCGTCCGGCGACCCGACGCTCATCTTCGCCATCGCCTGTGCCGCCGCCATGTCTACCGTGCTCACGGTCTCACGGATCACCGAGCTCGAGAGAGCACAGCGTCAAAAGAGAGGAGGAAAGGGGGGATTCGAGAAAGCGGCGACGCAATGTAATGGCGCCTTTTAAAAGCGTGGATAAAGGGAAGGAAGTAAAACCGCCGATCGAAACTACTTGTAGCCGTCTGATCCGTTAGCGGCTTGCTCGATAGATGCCACGTGGAGGACCTCCAGTAATTATCCGGTTTGCTGGCGGTAACTATTCCCAGAATGGATAAATCCTGGATAATAAGAACAAAACCAACGTCGCAGGAGCTGGAACTGCCACGTGTCGGAGAGGAGCGGGTCCGACCGACAGCAAAGGGTAGCAATCTGACAGGTGGGCCCGTTCAGAGTTAGCAGGTGCCGCCCTCTCATTACGCAGCTCATCAAACCTGTTATTGTTCTAATCTTCCAATCTTAACTTTTGAGAGCATTTTAGAGGCTAACAGCTGGATTGTGTAACAGTTTATGTGATTGTTGGTTATCCAGCTTATGGTTTCTGCTTATATTTGGAGCACCTACAGTATGTTTCAGATAATAAGTGCTCCAGCCTGAACCTTGCAAAAGTCTAAATATGCAGATCAGTAGGTGGCACAAACGGTGCCATCTCATTTTCAGCCGTAAGCACACTTCTCCTCTATGTTTTTTTTGATGATTTCTATTTTGATGAAAAACCTCTATGTTTAGAATTACGTTTGCTAGAAATATGGCATTTTCTGTTCCCTTTTTTTCCTCATCAAGTGAACTTGGCCTCTAGTATCTATAGTAAATCAAATGGATAGGGATGATATCCTGTGGTGAGTCTGAGCTTTTACTAAGTGAGATCCTATTTTTAGTGACCAGTTTGTCGGATAAACGGATCATATGCGGTGAGCGATCGACGCAGCCGCAGTCGAATAATCATATGACACTGGTAGCTCGCTATTGATAGCAACCAAGTCCAAGGCGTGGATGATATGAGTCGGCTATTTTAAGAGCTAACCCGCGGTGTACTATGATTATCAACTATTTTCTGCACACATTTTCCTTTCTCTTTTTGTGCTTATCCTGTCCGAGAAAAGAAATATTCCAAGACAAATATGCTTGAATATGCACATATTTCTGGGACCAAGAGCAAGCACCTCAAAATCTTGATAAACAAAAAATTCTCGATTGCAGGGTTCTCAGTCAAAAGTTTAAGTTTAACTACAGCCCTACAGGACGGTTAAGGGTCAAATACCCAGGCCCCAGTGGCCAGTTCAGCAAAGCTGACGCCATTCCCCACCGCCGGCGACGCGCGCGTTGCTTTTCTTCGATAGGTGGGTGCTGTTCGTCGTCGTCGCCAGCGTCGAGCACGGGCGTCGAGTTTAATTTTCTTTGCCTCCATCGTTGGACAATTATCAAGCGAAGCATCGGGCGGAGGACCGGTGCCTGAGATGAGCGGCTTCCGCACGGGAGGGGAGGTCTGGATGAGAGGGCGTTCGATGCGGCTCACCGTCGCCGTCGCCGGAGCTGGAAGGGAAGGGGGAGCGCGGTGGAGAACCGGCTTGGAAGAAAATAGGGACTATTTTGAAACTTACTAGGGTGTATATAATATTGGATCACGATTATTGATCGCGATCCAATCTAGGGGGTTTTATGAAAATAACAGATCGCGACTATTAATCGCGATCCATTTTAGGGGGGTTTCTGCAAACAAGCACGGCGATTCGCCGGCTCCGGCAGTGGAGGAGGGGCGGCGCCGCGGCGGCGAGCGGCCGGCCGGCCGTGGTAGGTGACCAGGAGGAAGGGACGCGACCGAGCGTGGCTCTCCGCAGACGAGGAAGCAAAGCTCCAGGTCTCATACAATACACACTGCTCGTTCCTCGCCGGCGACGTCCCGCTTCTCGCTTCAGTCGAAAGCAAAGTGCCGCCATCTTCTTCGCCGTCCCATTCCTTGAAATCGCGTTCGCGAAGCTTAAAATGGAGGAAGGTTCGCTTGAATCTAGCCTAGACCATACAGCCAGAACGGCCTGCAATGTTGGCGAATCCCATCTCTCAAACTCAAGGATTCAGACTTTGAGTGACGTTTATTTCTAGAACGGTCTTCTTCTGATCAGTGATGGCAATGAGGCGCAGCTGCTTCAGTAGACTCGCATTGATCCTAGGCTTAGCATCTTGTGCTTCTTGATGACTCATCTGCAGCTGACATGGTGATTGATTCAGCATCTAGCACGAGAATGGTGTTCTTCTGATCAAGGATGGCAATGGGGGCACAGTTCATTCAGCAGAGACAAACCAAATCATCTATTTAGCGGATTTAGCATTTCAAATGTCGTGATTATGTGTACCATTATAGAAAGCTCTGCAATTCAGCACATTAAGCAGTGTTATTTGGCGGGTTTTAATCTTTTTCTAAAAAAAAGCAGTGCTATTTATCTGTGGCTGAATTGCAGAATGCTACCCCTTATGCGTTCTGACAAAACTTGCACACAGGAGAACAAAAGGGTTATGGTTGTTACCTGACGCAAGGGATAACTAGCTACTTATTCTTCTTCTGTTCCCTGATTTCTTATGCCTTATGCATTGCATGCTTACCTTAACTACCAGTACCAGTCAACCGTTACAGGGAACATCTATTATTTGATTCCACTCGTGGAAAAGCATACGTAGACATCCAATCCAAGCAATACATCTTCGTGTCAAATGTTGAGTTTGATCTTTTCAGTGGTACGTACAGTAGGTGTAGGTGTTACCGTGCTAGAGTCTTTTTTTTTTCTTTTTCCGAAGAAGAACTGTGTTACCTACCTTTCAGTGACAGATATTTTTTTAGGGCAACTACGGCAAGCAAGAAGCCGACCTGAACGTTATATATTGATGAATATGCAAGTTTGAGCGTACAAGATTTGTGTCGGTGCGGAAAGTAGTCCCGACACTAACTAGTAAATGCGCTGAGATCGGTCTCTCGATGGCCGGTGCTAAGCAACAACAGGACACGAGGTTTATCCGTTGCCCGCCGACGTCACGTCCAGGAGGTGCGCTCGTGGCGCTGTATTGCAAGGCACCGTGGTGCTCGTAGAGGGGCGCTACAAGCAAAGCGGGAGAGGAGGAGAAGCCTCCAAGTCCCTGCGAATTGATTGAGGCAAATGCCAATATCTTGGGTGAAGGTGGGAGAGCGAGTCGTTACGTGTGTGTTGTTTTTTTCGCGGGAGGCTACCCCCTCCTTTTATAGACCAAGGGGCAGCTTACAATCGTGTCGCGTCGTCTTGGGTGCGATGTTAATCTTGGCGCCGCTGCTTGCGATTCGATGGCTGTCCTGGCGAATCTTGACATTCGTGCGCATCGTGGTGGCCCCTGTACTCGTCTGGAGGCAGTTTCGAGGGTGGTTGCGCTGGCGTTTACGTCTGGTCGTCGTCCGTCACGCCGTCGAGCTCGGTCTGGGCGGCCGACCGACAATGGCCGGCGTGGCGGCGTCCCATCAGCACAGGCCCTTACAGTGTCGGGGATGGCTCTGCAGTGCCCGGGATGGCGGCAAGACCGGGATGGCCACGGGGCTGGCGGAGGAGGCTCCGCTTGCATTGCGTCACGACGCTGTCCGGCGAGGAGTTGGTGGCCGGCCTCGTGGGTGCCGCCGTCCTCTTTCAAGGGGCGCGGCGCGGAGGAAGGACGGGAGTGGGCGGTCTGTTACAGTGACACACCATCCGATTCGTGACAACGCCGGGATGGCATGCGGTGGCGGGTTTGGTCGAACAGCACCGGGATCTGATTCCCAAGCCGTGTCAGGGGGTTGGCGTGGCGGGGATTCGCCTTTGACCCGGGCGCCCGTGGTGTGTCAGAGTATTTAATGCCCCGGTCGGGGGAGTAGGCGGGCGCGGGTAGAGGGAGGCCTCGGCGAGGCGGAGGCTTGCGCGAGGCCAACCCCAGGGGGAGGGAGCTCGAGGCCAAGGCCCTCGATCGAGGTGGAGACATGTTGAAGGGGCGCCACGCCCTCGAGCGAGACGGGAGGTTTCGTGGTGTGGTGCCCGCCTCTCGAGCGAGGCGGGTGCCCGCTCGGGGGGGACCTGGGATGATGGCTTGGTGGGCCATTGAGGCCTTTGTGGGCCGTGGGCCTTCATTCGCTCCCGGGCTGTCGTTAGTGGGTGATTTACGATCGCGCGTTCGATTATTTTTTAGGGAAGGGTGGTTTTCCCTGTTATTTAGGGGACCCCTATGGCTGTCCCCGACAGTAGCCCCCGAGCCTTTGCAGCGGTATCCGCAGGGACCCGCAAAGGCTGAGGCTTTCTGTTAGGACATTTCTTCCCTTCCGGACGTTGCGGCGTTCCGTGGGGGCGCGCTAGCGCACCCGCGGGTGTAGCCCCTGAAGCCTTGGAGGATTGCGTCCATTCCTGCAAGATTTTTTCGCGCTGAGTTGCCGGTTCGCGGGGCGTTTATTTCAGCCGGCCTCGGCGTTATTCCAGCCGGCCTCGGCAATGCCACGTGCGCGGATTGGCGCTTGCTTACGATCGTGCGTCCGGAGGTGTAGCCGTGCGATGAGCCCCCGAGCCTGGGCCCACTCGAGGCGATCGGGCCGAGCTCTTGTCTTCTATCGCCTCGCCGCCTTTCGCGAGGCGGAGGGTGAGGTGTCCACGACTCCCAGCGAGCAGGCGCGAATCATGGATCCCTCATCGAGCTGCTAACGGGTAGTTCAAGTGGACGTCCGTGCCCCGTTCGATAAGGGTCGGCTCGTGGTCCGGAGACACGTCCATAAGAGCGCTTCACGTGGGTGTGCTAGGCGGGGCTCGGTCCGTTCGATTGGGACCGAGGCGCGAAGCTCTCCTCGATGGGATCCTCGACTAGCTGCCCTCGTTGGCCTTGAACACGAACTATGGGCGCCTCGAACTTGTGAGTTCGAGGTCGCTCGAATCTGCGTGCCACTGTCACGACTGCAGCCAATCTGGCGCTGTTTGAACCCTTCGAGGGTCAGGCTTCGTACCTCTGATTAGTAGGGCCTTTGCGGGGTGGCACCGAGGCGCCCCCGTCTTGGCTTGATCATGGGGCTGCTAGGGCCAGCGATCGAGTTGATCCTCGAACCACTGATCAGTAACTCCTCAAATTGAGGGCATCTGCGGCGCCCCTTGTTCCCTCGTGAGGCGAGGCTCGAACCGATCAAGAATATCGTGTGGGCCTGATCCTCATGGACCCTCGAGTCTGTTCCCCTGGTAACGAGTCAGCGAGTCGTGACTTCGCGGCTCTACCCGTTTTAGATCAGGGCGTTGATCGCACCCGCGAGGGGTCGGTCCTCGAGCTCTCGGCTCTGGTTACGTGAGGAGATCTTCCTTACCCAGAAGGAGCCTTGCCATTAACAGACTGCGTGACGTGGCCGCGGACCACGCGGTGGGCGCTTTTTCGGTGGCGGCGCGGCGTTCGGGCGTGGCAAGGTGATGGGACGGGGAGCCGTGTCTCTTGGGTAACTGCGCCGTAATCATAGCGCGCGTGCGCGTGTCTTGTGGCTTCGGTGCGCGGGCCTATTCTCTGGCGCTGGGCGCCGTTTAATTGCCTCCGCGGAGTTCGAGGAATCGCGCCGGATCTTATAAATCACAGGGGGAGTAGGGGTGAGGCTCCTTACCTCTGCCATTCGCATCCGTTCCCCTTGCGCTTCGTCTTCTTCCTAGCCGCGCGCCCCGCCGCTTCGGATCCGTCCCTCTTCTTTGCCTCCGCCGCCGTCCTTGCTCCCCATTCCCGTCTTCCATGGCTCCGATTCGGGTGCTGGACCCTTTCCCATGCCCCGCCGACGGCTGGAGGAGCGTGAACGGCGGGTACCGACGCCGGCCGGCGGCCCGCACCCGGCTGGATGGTCCCGCTCGGACAAGGAGCCCAACCCCGTACGCCGCTGACTCGTCGTCGGCACGAGCGCGGCTTCAACGCCCCTACGAGCAAGTTCATGCAGGGGTTGTGCCACCACTACGGGGTGGAGCTTCACAACCGCCCCGCGCCATCTCGCGGGCATCGCCGTCGCCGTCTGCGAGGGATTCTTGGGGATCCCGGTGAACTGGGACCTGTGGGTCCACCTCTTCCGCGGGGAGCTCCATACTCTTGCCACGGGCGAGAGGGGAATGCGCCGAGCAGTTCGCGCTGGCGGCCTCACGCTCGCGTTGCGGGACACGCGCAAGGAACTGTACTTGCCGTGTACCATGACGTCCAACAACGCCGAGTGGGAGAGAGGGTGGTTCTTCCTCCGCAACGACGGCGCCGGTCTCCGCGCCGTATCGGGAAAGGTCTTGAGGAGAAGGCCGACACCTGGGTGCACGGCATGTCGCCCTTCAAGGCGTCGAGGCCTCACCGACGCCCTGCGCCAGTTGGTGGACTCCGGGCTGGCGGTGACATCCGTCATCGCCAACTTCCACCACCGGCGGATCATCTCCCTCATGGAGAGGGAGCTCCGCATCTTCGAGATGAGTGACGCGGCCAATCCCGTGTCGTTGGTGCGTTCGCGGCTCTGCGGCTCCCAAAGTGCAGCTGCCCACGGGCGGGCGGCGCGATCAACCTCAGGTGGTGCCGCTGGCCGTTGTTAGGATTAGTCCCGACACTAACTAGTAAGTTACGCCCGATCGCCTTCGATGGTCGGTGCAAATGACAACACGAGGACACGGGTTTATCCACGGTTCGGCCGCGGGTCGTCGTCTGATTTGCGGCGTCGTATGTATTGATTCGCACCTGGTGCACTGTGAGGGGGCTACAAGCAAGGCGGAGAGGAGGAGAGGCCTCCAAGTCCCTACTAAGTGATTAAGGCAAAGTGCCAATATCAAAGGGAACAGTATGCGAGTGAGTGTGAAGTGATGATCTCGTCCCCTGCGGCCGGGGACCGCCTCCTTTATAGACCAAGGGGAGGCGGTTTGATCATACCGCATGGCTTTAGGCATGGTATGGCGGCATGGCGCCGATGCGGCGGTCGATGGCCGTCTGGCGAATCTTGCTCTGGCGGCGTCGTGGTGACTCGTGTCCGTCCGGGAGTGACTTCGAGGGCTGGACCGACCTCTTCGTTTGATCGGCGTCCATACACCGGCTCGAGGGCCTGGCTGACGGAAGACCGGAAGCTGCATAGCGGCGGGCGTTGCGATGTCCTGTCAACCTGGATCCCTCATGCGGGATGGCCCAGCCGAAGCACTGGAATGGCGGCACGGCGGGATGGCCGCTCGGGGCGGAGGTGATGGAGGTGGCCCGCCCGCCTTGAGTCACGGCGTCGTTCCAGGCGGGCGGGGAATTGGTGGCCGTACCCCTTTCGAGGGTGCCGCCGTCCTCTTTCGAGGGGCGCGATGTGGAGGAGGTACGGGAGTAGGCGGCACAGCGTCACGGAATGACACCGCCATCCCGACAGATGCACAACGCCGGATGGGTGCATAGTGCGGTTCGTCGAACAGGCGGATCCGATTCAGCGGTGTCGAGGGCCGTGGTGGGGATTCGCCTTTGACCCGGGCGCCGCGGCAGCCGAGCATTTAATGCTCGGTGCGTGGAGCTGGTATGGTGTCGCGGCTCTGGAGCCCTCGGCGGGAACTTCGCTCGAGGCGTCAAGCCTCGGCGGGCGGAAACTCGCTGAGGCGTCAAGCCCTCAAGCGAGGCGGAGGTTTCAGGCACACGCCTGCCCTCGGCGGGGTCCGCCGAGGAGTGCCGAGGTCTGGCTATTTTATGGTCAGGGCTTTTGGTCGTGGGTCCTTTCTGCCTTGGGCCACGGCATGCGGGGTGTGGTTTGCGGTTCGTAGGTTTGCTTGTTCGCTTTCGTTATTTTTCGAAAATGGGGTGATTTCCCTTGTTATTAGGGGACCCCTGTGGCTGTCCCGAGAGCCCCGAGCTTTTGCAACAAGATCCGTAGGAACTTGCAAAGGCTGGTGCTTCGATGGGACTTTCTTCCCTCACAGGCGTTGTGGCGTTAGGCGCTGGGCGTGTACCCGAAGCCTTGGAGGAGTGTGTGCATTCCTACAAGGTTTTTCGCATGCGCGTCTTGCGGTCGCGAGGTGTTTATTTCAGCCGGCCTCGGCGTTATTTCAACCGACCTCGGTGGTGCTATCTTGGCGTGTACCGGTATTTGCTTGCGTTGGCACGTCGGGAGGTGTAAGCGTCGAGCCCCGAGCACAGGCCCACTCAAGGCGATCGGGCGAGCTCTCCGACTTGTCTGCGCCCGCCGCCGGGCGGGCGGAGGGGTGAGTGCTCATGACTCATCGAACGGGTCGCGAATCATGGGTTCCTTGTCGAGCTGTTAGCGGGTGGTTCAAGTGGACGTCCGTGCCCTGTTCGATAAGGGTCGGCTCGTGGTCCGGAGACACGTCCATGGAGCGCTTAGGTGTGCTAGGCGGGGCTCGGTCCGTTCGATTGGGACCGAGGCGCGAAGCTCTCCCTCGGTGGGATCCCTCGACTAGCTGCCCTCGTTGGCCTTGAACACGAACTATGGGGCGCCCCCGAGCTTGTGAGCTCGGGGTCAGGCTCGAATGCGCGCACCCTGGTCGTCCCTGACTCTGTCAATCTGAGGCGCCTGTTCGAACCCTTCGAGGGTCAGGCTTCGAACCTCTGATTAGTAGGGCCTTTGCGGGGTGGCACTAACGTGCCCCCGTCTTGGCTTGATCTGTGGAGCCACTGGCCGTGGTCGTCGAGCCGACCCTTGAGCCAGCGATCGAATCCCGCTCGAGGGGCATCTGCGGCGCCTACGCTCGGCCACGGGTAGGTCTTGGAACCGCCGATCAAGAATCCCGCTCGAGGGCATCTGCGCGCCCACCTCCTCGGCAGGCAGGTCTTGGAACCGCCGATCGGTAAATCCCCGCCGAGGGCATCTGCGGCGCCCACCGACGGCGGGTCTTGGAACCGGCGATCGATATGCGTTCGAGGCCCGCCTCGAGTTTGTTCGGTGATCCACGGCTCCGCCCGTTTTAGATCGGGGCATCGATCGCACCCGCGAGGGGTCGGTCCTCGAGCTCTTGGCTCTAGTTTCGTGAGGGGGTCATCCTTACTCAGGAAGGAACCCAGCCATTTAATGGGCGCGGATCGTGGACGCAGATCGTGCGGCGGCGCCCAGCGGCGCACCGCAGCGTCGTGGGGCGACGGGGCGGACGGGGCGCCGCGCCCCTTCGGTTATTGCGCCGTAATGATAGCGTGCGCGCGCGCACAGCCGCGCGGCGCGGCCGCCCATCCGCCAACCGACGCAGGCGCCGGCCGCACTGGCGCTGTGCGGAGTTTTCGGTGTTGCTCCACGGATCTTATAAATCACGGGAGGCGGGCGAGGCGAGGACCCTTACCTTGCCATTCGCATCCATCCCCGCACGCAGCTCGTCTTCCTCGGCGCGCCCGCCGCCGGACCTGTTCGTGTTTGCGCTCTGCGCGATCCTCGCTTCTCCCCTTGTCTTCCATGGCGCCTCCGACTCGGGTCGGAGCCTTTCCCATGGCCCCTCGATGGTGGACGACCGGCGCCGAACGTGGTGAGCGGCGGCAGGTTGGCGGCCCGGCCGGCGACGGCCTATACCGGCGTGGATGGTCCCACGGCGACGGACAAGGAGCCCAACCCCCCGCACGGCTACGTCGTCGCCTTCGTCTCCACGAGCGCGCGCGCCCGGCGAGCCGGTTTATCGCGGGGCCGCCACCACTACGGGGTGGAGCTGCACAACTTCACCCCAACGCCATCTTGCGCGGTTTCTTCGTCGCCGTCTGCAAAGGATTGGGATTCCGGCCTGGGACCTCTGGGTCCATCTCTTTCGCTGAGCTCCACACCGCCACGGCCGAGAAGGGACGCCGGGCGGTTCGCGCCGGCCTGCTTACGCCGCCATGCGGACGCGCGCAAGAGCTGCCGCTACTGCACCATGACCTCCAACAACGCGGATTGGGAGAAGGGTGGTTCTACCTCGCAACGACGGCGTTGGCCTTCCGCCTGCACACCGGAAGGTGCTGATGGGAAGCCCGACGCCTGGTTTCACGGCGTCGCCCCCGTCGCGGCAACGAAGGTTGGAGTCCCTCACCACCGCCTGCGCGCACCGGGGTGGCTTCGATCATCACCAACTTCCACCACCGTGGTCATTCCCCGATGGAGAGAGCTCGCATCTTCGAGATGAGTGATGCGGCCAACCCCATCGCCATCGCGCTCACGGCTGCCGCCGAGCCTCTCCCAAGGGGTATGCGGCCACGCGGGCGAGGCGCGCGATCAACCTCAAGGTGGTGCCGCATAGCGACGACGACCTTTGGTCGTTCGTGATGCTCCGACACCAGCGGTGAGCACCGCTTTTTCTTCTTTGATTCTTGTTTCGCTTTTTATTCGTCCTGACAATCCCCGCCCTTACCGGTGACCGTCCAGGCCGCCTGATCGGACCCACCAACGCCTCGGTCTCGGTCACGGTCGCGCCACAGGCTGGAGCGGGGACCCCGTCTTGCGAAGGAGAAAGGATCAGCGGCAGAGCGCCTCGATCGATAATGAGGAGTACCTGCGTGAGCAGCAAGGTCTCTCTCCCCCACCGGTGCTGGTGAACTCGTCCTCGGACGAGGAGGAGAGCGATGAGGAGCGGACCACCTTTGATAGGTGGGAACCCATGGCGCCCGCCCGCGGGTCGAGGGGCGGCCGCGAATTGACCCTTCAGCGGGCACGGTGCCGCCGTCACCGGTCGTCGGTGGAGGTGCCGGTGGGCACCGCGGAGGCGCCTGGGTGCAGTGGAGGTGCCCCATAGCCCTCGGCGAAGAGGAAGCGGGCCTTCTCCAGTTTGAGGTAAGTAGCATCTTTTCCCGCACGCCCTCGATTTCGAGATACAGCCGCTCATCCCCCCCTTTCATTTCGTTGTCAGGGCATCGCCGGCCGTCCCCGATCTTGTGCCCACCAAGGCGCTCAAGTTAAGGACGTCCTTGACGACGGCGGCGGCGCGGAGAGGGCGCCACAGCAGGCGGCGGCGGCGAGCCATCACGCACACCCGGCGGCCGGGGTCGCAGCAGGAGGTGGCGGTGGCGCGATGCGCCGGCGGTGCTCCGCGACCCTCATCAAGCGCGGCCGGTTCATTCAGAGCCGGTCCATCGTGGGGCCAGCGAGATGGCCGAGGCCCCCGGGTGGTGATTCTCGCCCGGGAGGGGCCGCGAGGAGGTCATCCGGGCCAGCCCCAGCCCGCGCCCGACGTCGGTGATGCGGTGCCGACAAGCGTGATGTCGCAGCGGCCGGCGCACGACGCCGGGGCGGCCGACGCTCGCGCCGCGCCGCCACATCCAACGCCCGCCGCGCTCGGAACAGGGTTGCGTCGCCCGGGTGCCGCGTGCACCCGACGAAGCCCGTGCCGAGCGACGCCGTGGCGGAGTTCCGAGCACGGCGCCTCAACGCCAGCTGCCGAGGCGCTCCGACTCCACGAAGGCCGGTCGTTCCAGCTCTTCGAGGTAAGCGTCTTTGCTTGATTGGAGCTCGTTTTCCGTCTCTTTTTCGTCGAGTGTTTCACGTTCGATTCCTCTCTCCGCCTTTGGTTGCTCGCAGGAGGCAGGCGCAGGCGCGCCGAGAAGTACAACCGCCTCCCGGTTGAGCTCGAGCCTCGACCGGTACCGGGGCAAGACGCCTTGACGCCCGGTGGAGGGCTGCCGCAGACGGACAACGGTGGCTGGAGTACCGGCTAATGGCCGCGGCAGCGCTCTTGACGGACAGTGCTCTCGACCGCGAGGCGCCACCGCGGTCGGCAGTGAAGGCCGTGCTCCTAGAGAAGGAGAGTGGTGCGGCAGACGACGAACGGCGAGCTGCGTAAGGCGCCACGCGCCGGCCGAGGCGCGAACCTTATCATGAAAGAGCGCTCGTCGCGGGCCCAGACTCCCGGCTCAACCAGATCGCACCACCCTCGAGGGTGAGGTCCCCAGCTCAGCCGAGCGAGGCCCGGAGGCCGAGAAGCCGAGCGCCGATCTGCAGGAGAAGGTCACGCCGCCGGCCGTGGTGGAGGATCGGCCGCCAAGAGCGGGCCGAGCGTCGGGCAGAGCTGGGCTCCGGAAGAGCGGTCCGCCTCAAGGAGGCTCAGCCGCCCTCGCCGTGGCGCCGGCTCGGGAGGAAGCGCAAGGCCGGCTCCAGCGAGCGCACTCTGTTGGGGAGGTTCGAGCCGCCGCCCGGCTCGAGATTCGGAGGTCACGCGGCTCACCGGGGAGTTGGTCCAGGAAGCCGTGTCGTTCGAGGAGCTAAGGCAGGCTGGCGAAGAGAAGGACGCCGATATCCTCGAGCTGCAAGAGGCCGAGACCGTGCGGCCCTCGAGACGAGAAGAAGCGGTCGAGGTAAGTCGCCTCTCTTAGATTCTTCGTTTGTTGCTTGGGTTCGTCGAGATCCGCTCTCAACTTATTCGTCTTCCGTTTTCGGCTTGCGGGCTGCTCTCGGGACGCCACGACACGAGCGGAGGTGCTCCAGCGGCCTACAATTCCTCGGCAGAGCGGGGGTTCTCGCAGGAGGCAGCCCTCGAGGCGTGCGGAGCATCGATGAGGCGACGCAGGCGGTGCCGGGAGCACGCGGGCGAGTCGCCTCGAGCCTTGGGCGGCACGTCGCCGGCCGTATGCGAGGTGCGCTCCGCACAGGGGATCCGAAGACCCTTGGCGTGGTGCAATCGCATTCACGGGTTAACCTTGCGGCGTTGGCTCGGGCTACATTGTCGCCGACGACCTCGGCAGACGATGGTGCGAGGCCGAGGCGAGCCGCCTGGATGCGCTTGACGCTCCTGCCGCCGACATCCTCACCGACGACTCGCGGAGATCCTCTTCCGGAGCTCCCACGCCCCTCGAGCCCCTAGTAGCCGGGCACTCAGGCCCTTAGATCATAGTTAGGAATCGAGCCTCGTGGCTTTATGTAATAAACACAGTTTGCTTAAAGTACTTGTAAGTTTAAGTGCCATTTCGTTTTTTGTGATTGCCTGCCCGTCTCTCCCCGTCGTTTAGGCGAATTTCAAGCTGGAATCGTTCGTTTTCACGAGTGGCGCTTAGGCAAAGTGGTGAGGGAAGGGTCGTATCCTCTGCGAGGCGTAGGCTATCCCCGACTCACCCGTCTTTGCCCTTTGGCCATTCGCGTCCTGCGTCATTTCGCTCAAACTCCCGGTCGAGACGTGCATTTGGCGCTTTTGAAGTAAAGATTTTTACGAAAAAAATGGGACCGTTTGGGGTGCCCATGATAGGAGGGGACTTGGTTTTCGGGAGAAAGCCAAGTCGCCTTGATTTTATCGAAAAGAAAACTTCACATTTGTACAGTAGAGGCGTCGGATATGTGCAAAAGACTTGGAAATCCTTTCTAAGGTTAGAAGCGACGTAGTGTTGGATGTTCCAAGCGTTGGTGAAGACTTCGCCTTGCTGCTCGCCCGACATGCGTCTTGGGGCTTGAGCACCTTGACGATGACGAGGGCCCCTCCCATGGTGGTGACGACTTGTGGCGGCCTCGGTTGTCTGGCGAGCCTTAACACTAGGTCGCCTCGTTGAGGTCTCGGCACCGGATTTTCTAAGCTTGATACGCCTTAGCGCTGCGGTATCTTGCCGATTGCATCATGGCCACGTCACGGGCTTCGTCTATTTGATCCAATGAGTCTTGGCGAGCTCGCTGTTCGAACCTTCATCGTAGCCCTTAATCTTGGGTGATCCGTATTCCAAGTCCGTGGGAGAGCGACATCTGCGCCATATACTAGGAAGAAAGGCGTGAATCCCGTGGCTCACTCGGAGTGGTCACGAGGCTCAAATGACCGGGAGCTCACGAAGCCATTTCCGGGCCGGACTTGTTCGATCTGTCGAAGATCACAGGCTTGAGGCCTTGTAAAATCATGCCATTAGCACGTTCCACTTGGTCGTTAGTGCGTGGGTGTGCGACAGTAGCCCGATCCACGCGGATGTGGTGGTTGTCATAAAACTCCGAATTTCTGCCGGTGAATTGGGAGCCGTTGTCGGTGATGATGGAGTTCGGCACTCGACACTGTGGATGATGTCGGTGAAGAATGTTACGGCACGCTCCGCTCGAGGTTGGTGATTGGGCGTGCCTCGATCCATTTGGAGAACTTGTCACAGCAACTGGCGGTGGGTTGTAGCCCGTGCGCCTTTCGCGAGGCGCGATGTCAATCCCACGGCGAAGAGCCATGTGGCGGGTATGTGCATGGGGCGTGGTGGAGAAGGGTCCCTACAGCGCGTGGGCGGCACCACTCGCGGGCTGCGCACAACCTCGTTGGCGTCGGCGCACGTGGGCGATGAAAGCCCTGGCGGAGCAGCGTTGCCCATGAGGGTGCGGCGGTGCAGCGTGATAGCCGCCTGCGCTGCGTGGATGCACGGATGAGTTCCCTACCGTGGGGGAATGGGAATGCATCACGCAGACGCCACGGACGCGCGCAGCTCGCCATCAATCACGGCGAATGACTTGGCTTTCCGGCGATGCGCTTAGCTCGGTCCGATCCGAGGGAGTTCCCCGATCGATCCAGCGAGGTACTTGGCCCGCCAATCATGGCTCTCGCCGTCTCGCTACTGCACCTCGAGTAGGGAGAGCACGAACGCCTGCTCGAGGGGTCCTCGCCCATGGGTTCCGTGACCCACTGGACTCGAGGGAGCCCCGAGGGTTCCTCCCGATTCGAGGGGCCTGACCGAGGTCGACGGACGGCTTTGGCGACGCCTCGCGAAAAACGCTTTGGGGAACGATGATTCGCCCGACGCGATCTTCGCGAGCTCGTCCGCCTCCTCGTTATACTCTATGCGGGGATGTGATTGAGCTCGATGTCAGAACTTGTCCTCGAGGGCGACGGCGCTTGCAATAGGCCTCCATCTTCTCGCCGTGGCAGCTCGCATTCTTCATGACCGCCGACATTACGAGCTGCGAGTCTCCCCGATGTCGAGGCGCTTGATGCCGGTCTCGATGGCGATTCGTGAGGCCGCAGAGGAGGGCCTCGACTCGCCATGTTGTTTGATGCGGGAAGTGCAAGCGCACCGCTGCACTCATGTATTCCCCGAGGGGCGAGATGAAGAGCAGGCCCGCGCCGCCCGGTTTTCATCACCGACCCATCGAAATAGAGGGTCCAAGACTCGCCCGGATCCGCAACGGGGCAGCTGTGTCCGTCCACTGGCGACGAAATCCGCGAGGATCCGAGACTTGATTGCCTTGCGCGGGCGCGTAGGGTGAGCCGCCGCCTCGCCCATGAGCTCTACTTGACCATTTTGCGATCTCGCCCGCAGCGTCCGGGTTATGGATAATCTCCTAACGGGAATGATGAGACCACCGTGACCGGATGGGTCAAGTAGTGCCGCAGCCTTGCGCCACATGAGCACCACGCCAGAGCAGTTTTTGATCCGGGGATACCGCGCTTGGTCTCGACAAAGACTTCGCTAATATAGTACACCGCCTTTGAACCGGTAGGGCGTGCCCTTCTCGCCGCCCACGACAATGACCGCTACCGACCACCGGGTGGTTGCCGCGACGAGAGGTACAGGCTCGCCTCGAGGCGGCGTGAGGATTGGTGCGCTGTGCGGCCGCGAGCTTGTCGAGTGCCTCCCGGCCTCAACGGTCCATGAGAAGCGTCAGGTTTCTTCAGAGTTTAGGGCGGGCCCTTCGCCGAGCCGTGAGATGAAACGGCGGCGGCTGTGCAGCCCAACACCTTCGCACTTTTAGGTCTCGAATCGAGCCCATCTTGGCCGAGGGCG
The DNA here is from genome assembly GCA_022644695.1 of Cenchrus purpureus. Lineage (NCBI taxonomy): Eukaryota > Viridiplantae > Streptophyta > Magnoliopsida > Poales > Poaceae > Cenchrus > Cenchrus purpureus. The sequence goes on along the minus strand of CP053458.1, from coordinate 25,857,449 downwards.
GAGACCTTCTGGTTGGGCTCGATGCCCCGCCGAGAAACAATGTATCCCAAGAAAGATGCCGCGCGGCACTCAAGACGCACTTCGGGTTGAGTTTCACCGCTGTTCGTAGGCAATCGAACGCGACGCGAAATCGCTAACCGTGTCGCCCGCCTTCGTTTTGACGACAATGTCATCTACGATGCCTCTACCCGCCTCATGTGGTCCCCGAAAACGTGCCGCATACATCATCGGGTACGTAGCGCCTGCGCAGAGGCCAAATGGCATCATTACGTAGAGCAAAACATGCCGAACGGCGTGATGAAAGAGGTCGCGAGTTGATCGGACTCTTCATCTTTATTTGGTGGTAACCCGAATAGGCATCAAGGAAACATAAGAGTTCACACCCCGCAGTGGAATCTACAATTTGATCGATTCGTGGCAAAGGAAAAGGAACTTTGGGACATGCTTTATTTAAACCGGTAATCTACACACACATCCTCCACTTCCCATTCTTTTTCTTAACTAGTACAGATTAGCTAGCCACGTAGGGTGGAAAACTTCCTTGATGAATCCGCCCGAGGAGCTTCCGCAGCTCCACTCGATCGCCCGCCTTTCTTCATCAAAGCGCCGCACTCACCGCTGCACGGCTCGAGTGAGGTAGGATGTCAAGGGAGTGCTCGGCGACCTCCTGGATGCCCGGCATGTCCGAGGGGCTCCACGCCAAGATGTCGGTTGGCGCGAGAGAAGTCGACGAGCACCACTTCCTATTTCGGTCGAGGGTGGAACTGACCTCAACACCTTGCCCTGGGGCGCAGGTCGAGGGCACCTCCTTCGCTTGTTCGGCAGCCTCGAAACCGCCCGCTGCGCTTGGCGGAGGAGTCGGGCCCTCGCTGGCCAGCCTTCTCCATGTCCGCGACAAGCGCTTTCGAGCGCCTGTGGCTCACGGCTCGACGACTCGACGTCGCAGCCGAATGCGTGCTCGATCGACGAGCCCACCGTGATGACGCCTTTTGGCCCCGATCTTCATCTTGAGGTAAGTGTAGTTCGGGACCGCCATGAACTTGGCATAGCACGGACGCCCAAGGATGGCGTGGTACCGAACCCCACCACCTCAAAGGTGAGGACCTCCTGCGGAAGTTGTCCGGTGCAACCGCATCGGCAGTCGATCCGCCCGAGGGCCGGACGCGCTGTTCGCGCGACGCCATGGAACGGCGGCCGGGCCGTCACCTGTCCAACCCGATCCCCATCACCGTAGGGTGGGCGAGAGGATGTTGAGGCCGCCGCCGCCCATCGCACCTTGAGAACCGCGCTGCCGGCTGATGGGATCGACGACCAACGCCCGCCTGCTGGGGATGCGGTTCGGTGATCCTCGCGGTCAAGGTGATGGCGCCTCCGACCAATCGAGGAAGGAAGGAGGAGCCCTCTCCGGGCGAGGACCTCGCGGCCGCCTCTCGCTATACGCCGGCCGGACATGTCCACCGCCGGCCCCTCAAGATGAAGAAGACCCACCGCTGGAAGCCATCGCGCCCGCCACCCCCTCCTTGGCTCGCCCCTCCTTCGCGACGCTGCCGTAGTACTTGAGCATGTCGCATTGCTCGAGGGTGGTTGACCGGGTCTTGTGGTACGTGCATGGCTTTTCAAAGATGTCGCTCGAACACGCCGGCCTCGAGGGGCCTCCCCAGGGGCCTCGCGGCAGTGGTCGGCGCCGGAGGGCCTGCCGTCGCCCCTCGCTGCGTGTCCTCGCTGCCACGGGGGCTTGCCCTTTTGCCCCGCTGGGCTTTTCTGGGCCTTGACTTGTCGCCCCGCGCTGCCGTCTACGCGCGTCCCTTCTTGCCGCTGAAGATGGCCCCTACCGCCACCGCCTCCTCTCGGAGGCAAAGGCGGTGGCGATGTCGAGCGACTCGTTGGAGTCGACCGGCGGGCTCCTCCCGAGCTCGCGCACGAGGTCCCGACGGTCGTGCCCGAGGAAGGCGTGCACGATCTCGGTGAGCAACGCTCGGGAGCTCGATGCTGACGCTTTGAAAGCGCCGTATGAAGTCCGGAGGCGACTCGCGGGCTTACGGTGCTGCCTGAGTCCCGAGAGTTCCGGGCGCGTATGTGCCACAGAGTTCCCCCTGACGTGCGGACCAAGTCATCCCAGGTATGGATGCAGGTGGGTGGCAGGTGCTCGAGCCATGTTCGGCGAGTCGCGAGTCGGCGGTGCGGATGATCACCGCATCGGTGGTGGCGCCGCCCGGTGGCAAGCCGGTGGTGATCGTTGAGCCACACACGGTCCGTCTCCCGTGTACTTGTCGATGGTGGTGGGTGGCGGAAGCGGGAAACTTCGCCCGGATCTCCGGTGAACACTCGGGTTCCGGGGTTCGGTGTTGGCGGCGGTCCTCCGGTGTGGCGACCACCTCGTCGAGGTGGTAGCCGCCGCCTTCCGCCTCGCGTCGCCCCTTCTTGGCGTTCGGGGCGTTGCGGGCATCGCCGTCGTGGGCTGGCCGCGTGTCAGATCCGCTCCAGGCGGGCGTCTGCCGGTTGCGGCTGTCGCGCATGCGTCCGCGTGGACGGATGCCTCTCTGCGTCCGTCGCCGCTTGGGCCGGACTGGTTGCGCATGCGGGCGGAGCTCTCGGCTTTCTGCCGGACCTTTCGATGAAGTCTGCGCCTCGCGGCCGATTCGTGCCTCGGGCGTCGATGGCTCGGGCATGGCCAGTAGTGTCTTCGCGCGATGAGTTTTTATGGCGCGAGTGGCGTGTGTGGGTCGTCACGTTGAAGTCGGCGTTGATGCGCTCATCGCAACTGCTCCGGCTTCTCGGGCGTTCGCGTCGTGGAGGCTTCCCCTGCGATGGTTGCGCGGGGCCGCTTTGCCGGTACTCTTCGAGCTTTGCCTCGAGCTCGCGCGCTGGGCCAGATCCGCATTGCCTGGTGGGGCGGTGGCGGGTTCGGCTCCGGATCTTGGGCGCGTTCCCGTCGCCGCTCGTTGCGCCGTCGGCATGCTCGTTGGCGGCGACAGCGAAGCACTCATGAGGATCGTAGCTCTTCTTTGGAGTCGTCGAACAAGCCGAACCCGATGGTCCGCGGCGTCAGGAACCGCGGAATACCACGGGGTCGATGCGCGGAGAAGTCCCACTCCGCGTAGCCATGCGAGGTCGAGGCGGCGGCCAGCTCGGTTGGGCGAGCCGTGTGCGACTCGTCGTTGGTGGTGGCGATGAGGTTCGGTGACGGCGGTGATGGCGGAGATCCTCATATGCGGCCATGTCGGTCTTGTCGGATGAGGCGTGCGCGCGGCGGTTGCGCATCCGTGGGAAGCTGCGGCCCGTGACGCGTGCTCCCCGCGGTGCGCCGTCGTGTCGCTTGGTGGGGCACGTCGTTCGGGCCGTCGCGTCTGCCGCGCGTCGCTCGCGTGCGGCGCTGGCGGCGCGGCGTTCTTGCGGCCGGGCGTCGAGGCGGCTCGCGGAGCGTGGGGCCGGAGGCGTCGATGGCGTGGCGGGCATCGGGCCCGGCGGTCGACCGCCACGGGTGGAGTTCATCGATTGGTGAGGCGCATGAGGTGGCCGTTCCTGTGGCACAGTTCGAGGCTCCCAAACGGTTGAATCCGGCGGGGAAGAGTCGAGCTGCCCATGGCGTACCTACGGGGCGTCATCTCGGTGCGAATCACCATCGAGAATCTGGTGAGGGTTGATCCTGGCGAGTCCCCTAACAGCGCGCCAGCGCCGGTGTTAGGATTAGTCCGACACTAACTAGTAAGATCTGTTGTGATCGGCTTCTCGATGGTCGGTGCAAATGACAACACGAGGGACACGGGTTTATCCACAGTTCGGCCGCGGGGTCGTCGTCCAGCAGATTTGCGTGCGTCTTGCTGTATTGGTCGCACCGGTGGTGCAGGGGCTACAAGCAAGGCGGGGAGGAGGAGGCCTCCAAGTCCACTAAGTGATTGAGGCAAAGTGCCAATATCAAAGGGAGCAGTATGCGGGTGAGTGTGGGTGTGAAGTGATGATCTCGTCCCACTGCGGGGACCGCCTCCTCCTTTATAGACCAAGGGAGGCGGTTTACTGATCCTCGCATAGCTTTAGGCATGGTGTGGCGGCATGGCGCCTGATCTGGCGGTCGATGGCGTCTGGCGAATCTGCTCTGGCGGGCGTCGTGGTGACCCGTGTCCGTCGGGAGCGACTTTGAGAGGTGGCAATGCAGGGGCTCTTGGTTTGGCGTCGTCACCGGCAGGGCTGGTGCCGCGGAAGACCGGGCGCATAAGCGGCGGGCGTGGCGATGTCCTGTCAACCTGGATCCCTTCGGTCAGGGATGGCCCAGTGCTTAATGGTGGCACGAGGCGGGGATGGCGCTCGGGGCAGAGGTGATGGAGGTGGCCCAGCGCCCGCCGTCTTGACTTGAGTCACTGGCGTCGTTCGAGTGCGGGGTGGTGGCCGTACCCCTTTCGAGGTGCCGCGTCCTCTTTCGAGGCGCGACGTGGAGGAGAGGTCACAGGAGTAGCGGCTTGACATCACGGAATGACCACCCAGCCATCACTCTGATACTCGCACTGGCCAGGGATGGCTACGCATAGTGCGGGTTAGTCGAACAAGCAGGATCCGATTCGGTCGAGTGTCGAGGCGTGGCGGGGATTCGCCTGACCGGGCGCCGCGCGCCAGAGCATTTAATGCTCGATGTGGGAGCAACGGTATGGTGTCGCGGCTCGTGAGGAGCCCTCGGCGAGCGAGAACCGCAGGGGCGTCAAGCCTCGGCGGGCGGAACTTCGCCCGGGGGCGTCAGCCCTCGGCGAGGCGGAGGTTTGTGACATGGCGCTTCCGGCCCTCGAGGCGAGGCGGGGGTCAGCTCGAGGGTGCCGAGTGGCTATTTCGATGGGCCGCTAGGGCTTTTGGGCCGTGGGTCCCTTTACGCCTTGGGCTCGGCATCGCGGTGTGGTTTGCGGTTCGTGGGTTTGCTTGTTCGCTTCGTTATTTTTCGAAAAAGGGTGATTTCCCCTATTAGGGGACCCCCTCGGCTGTCCCCGACAACAACGACGACGACTGTGGGTTCAAGTGATGCTCCCCGACGCCTCGGTGAGCACCACCTTTCTTTGTCCTTTGTTTCTCCTCTAACGTATTTTTTGTTTATCTGATGGTCCCTGTCGTTTCATGAGCCGGTGAATAAATAACGTCAATCTTGGCGGATCGGACCATGGGCGCGCCTCGGTCGCGGTAGCCGTACGCATGTCGCCCGCGGCCAGCGGGCGGGCTTCCGGGACAGCGGCGGCTTTCTGTGTTGGGACAAGAAGAGGATTAGGAAGCGAGGCGCCTCAGCAGTACTGGCTGGAGAATATTCTGCAGGTTGCGCTTGCGGCGAGTCTCTCCGCCGTCATATTATTGAACAATTTGAACTTCGTCGTGGACGACGATTAGGAGGAGAGAAAGCGGTTTCTCGATGAAGTGGGAACATGGCGGACCCGCCTCGATGCTCTTGAAATTTTAATGGGGCGACGCGGAGAAAAACCAGGCGGCGCAGATGGCAGGGTCTCGGATCGGAGGTCGTACAGGCAGGCGGAAATGAGCGTACTCAGAACGCCAAAGGAATCGCTATCTCGAGATTTTGAGGCGGGCGCAGGCGCGCCCGTTACGGATCGTCCGGCGGAGGTGCCGGCAGTGCCGTAAGTAGCGGTCAGCGTTCCCTCCCACGCCGAGGAAAAGGCAGGCTTCTCTGGCTTCAGTAAGTGGCGTTCCTTCTCGGGCGTATTTGCTCGTCCTGCCTTTCTTTCGGATAAAGCAAAATGTAAAATAAAAGAAATTGGTCAGCTGCAAACCACCTCAACCTCTGACACCGACATCATCAAAACATCCGTAGAAAGTCAACTGAAGCTACATGAGGACAAATTTGAAGTTGTCGAGGCGTCGCGGCTATCCCCGCCCTTCGCCCGTCAAGGCGCTCAGGCGGGGCGTCATTAGTGGCCAAGACGCACTGCTCGGAGAAGGCGCCACGAGGCGGCGACAAAGCGTGGCGGCGGTGGCGGGAACGTCGTGTACTGCAATAGACCACGGCCGAGGCCGGCCGAGGAGGAAGGCGGCGGTGGCGTCATAGCGTTAGTTCCTATGACCCTCGCAAAGAGCGGCAGGCGGACTCGTTGAGTCCGATCCGCCCGAGAAACCCTTGGGGCAGCGGTGATCGAGCCCCAGTTGGTGATTAGCCCCGAGGAGAAGCCCGTCGAGGAAGGCAGTCAGGCCGACCTCAAGGGCCCGCGCACAAGAGGTGTTGGTGGTGCGGTCCGGCAAGCTGCGTAATGTAGCGGCGGCGGCGCCTGGCAGCCCGGCGTCGACATCCACGTCTTAGCGCGTGCTGACCGCAACCATCGCGGTTGGGCGAGGTGCATCGCCCGAGTACGCGGACTACGCTCGTGAGGCGAGGCATGGCGGGCGGCTGTCGCGCATCCGGCGCCTCCTGTATCACCGCCACAATGTCCGGCGCTCACGGCTCCGCAGGCTGGTCGTTCTAGATTTTAAAGTGAGGACCTCTGTTCCGTTAACGGCGCTTAGTTTCCCATTTTTTCGTCCGGCGTTTGTATTGTTAAATCCTTCCTTCGCCAGTTCCTGCGCCTCGAGGCTGCGAAGGGGCGGCGGGCCAGCTCTGTCGCCTCTCCATGGCCCAGGCGGGACCTCGGCCCTGCAAAGGCGATGCGAGGCCACTGGATGCCACTGGTAGAACCTGCGGACGGACAACGGTAGCTACAGTACAACGATGGGCGGAGGGCGCGCTTATCGACAGCGCACCACAGGCGATGAGAAGCACTGCGCAGTCGACAAGGTGAAATAGTGCCGTGCTCGAGGGAAAAGGAGGCGGCGGCGGCAAATAACGAGCTCACGGAAGGCGGCGTGGCCACAGGTGGCGCGGACGAGGTGGAACCGCGGTGGCCTTGAGAGAGCGACCCTCACGGCGCGGATCCCGGCAGCAAGAACCACCACCCTCGAGGCGCGATCTGGCGAGCTCGGGCGGGCAGGCCGAGGCGGCGGGCCAGCGCCTGCGGGGAAGCGCGTCGCTGCGGCGGTGGAGGCAGCTCCGCCCGGGCGGGCCTTGCGGCGGGCGGGCGCGGCTCGGCAAGCGGGAGCCGCCCTGGGGCGCTCGGACCGACCTCCAGCGTGGCGCT